>PVHT021183518.1:12519990-12610289 GCA_004024745.2 Catagonus wagneri | reverse complement strand
CTACTCCTCTTCTACCATTTTGATTGTTCCCAAAGTGACCCTTGAGGCGACAGGATTTGGTGGAAACGATGAGAACATCTTTGAGATTTAAAAGACATTAGAGTTCTCTTGTGGCACAGTGGGTTATGGATCTGGTGTTGTCACTGCAGTGGCTCGAGTCACTGCTGTGGTGCGGGTTCAGTCCCCGGCCTGGGAACTTCCACAGGCCAGAGGCGCGCCCTTCTCCCTGCAAAAAAGTCATATAAGATGTCGCCAACAGGGGTCTTCGACCTCTTCCCACACGTCTTCTTCCCCCTCCATCACTTACCTTTTCTCTCTGGACCAACTTCTTGTAGACAGTGTCTGGGAAGGACCTCAAGGGACAGAACTTGCCGGTGCCCTCAGCACACATGAAGACGCCGTTCTCATACACGACCCGCCCCCGGCTGATGGTGACCAGCGGGACGCCATGGCAGCGCATGTTCTCGTACAGGTTGAAGTCTCCTCCCTGCACCTGGGTGCTGGCTGAGATGGTCCTGGGGGGGGAGGCAATGGCAGGGGAGAATGCTGTGAGAGGAGGTAAAGATGTCACAGCTCAGTGGGAAGGGAAGACACTCAGTGGGAGGAGAGGGCGTTCAGTGGGAGAGGATGACCTTCAAAGGCTCGGATGAACTGTGTCCCCTCCAAATTTATATGTCGAAGTCCTAGCCCTCAGTATCTCAGAATGTGACTGTAGTAGGAAACAGCGTCTCTAAAGGCTAATTGAAGTAAAATGAGGTCATACAGATGAGCTCTAAGCCAACCAATTGAGTGTCTTCATAAGAAGAGGACATGGAGACACTAGAAGTACACACACAGAAGAAAGGTCCTGTGAAGACAGAGGGAGAAGACAGTATCTACATGCCAAGGAGAGAGGCCTCAGAATGAAACCAACTCTGCTGACACCTTGATCTTGGACGTCTAGCCTCCAGAACTGTGAGAAAATAAATGTCTGCTGTTCAGGTCTCCCATCTGTGGTATTTTGTTACAGCAGCCCTAATTGACTAATACACTAGGCTAAACTGGAGGGGTCTTTCTGCCAAGAGCTGTCGCTAACAGCCCCACCCGCAACAGCAAGAGGGTCCAACCCCCTCACCCCTGACACAGAACCTGGCTTCTCAAGTGCCCTGTCGGAGAAGCAGTATGGGGACGGGTGCTGGTGCACCAGGTGAACTTTCTTTGCAATTCAATTTTTAACCTTCACAATCCTAGTACATTTCTGTCTATCTTGTTCACTGCTTCTGCACCTAGAAAAGTGCCCGGCAAATGATGGCACTTACCAGATATTTGTTGACTGACTGAATGAAATTTATTTATTTATTTGAAGCTCACCATCTTAATTTTTTTTTTTTTGTCCTGCCATTTAAAAAAATTTTTGTCTGCCAATTCTACTTTATTTACTTGAACAATTTTTATTATAGTTGATTTATTATGTTCTGTCACTGAAATTTAATATTAGAAAACAATTCCCTTCTCCTCTGCCCAGATCTCTGAGTAAAAAGGATGTTCTGTATCCTGTAGGTTGAGAACTCCCGAGGCACTTCATTTATTCACTCAGCCTGCACTCATTAATGCCGTGGGTGTCAGGTGCTGTGTCCCGGTTGTCCACACGCTCAACGCGAGAAGCAAAGTGTTGATGGAAGAGTCTGGAACTGAACATTAGGACATCTGCTTCGTTCAGCCACTTACTAGCTATGCGACATGGGGAGTCCCTCTTCTCTCTGGCTTTAGTTTATTCAACAGAAAAATCAACTCCAGGCTTGAGTGCTTCTGGGGGTTGTGTGAAAAATGAGAGGCCCTTGATGTGACGCAGCTTTGAAGAGCTGTAAAGTGCTGTGCACATGGAGCTGCGCTACGGCAGGTCTTAAGACCATGTGGTTCACTGCTGTGTTCCTAGTGCTTGGACCATGGGGAAGCCTCGAGTATTTGTTGAACTGAACATGCCCCAGGGCCACCCTGCTTTATGCTGGAAGTAGTGCAAAGACAGTAAGCTTTTGGAGTGAAACCAGCTCCCTAAAAGCCCCAGTCCCTCCAGCCCTGGAGATCAGCAGCAGGTTTTACTTGGTGGCTTCTGGGTCCCACACCACCACGTCGGCGTCGGCTCCGGGGATGATGCGGCCCTTGCGGGGATACAGGTTGAGAATCTTGGCTGCGTTGGAACTGGTAACGGCCACAAAACGGTTCTCATCCATCTTTCCTCCAACCTGAAACATTGCAAAAGTGTCTGGTCAACCAAGGGCCCTGTGTCTGTGCCTCAACCCCCGTCACCCTGGACCCTGGCCCGTGCGCTTGCAGTTGGTCAGGACACTGATGCTGGGAAGGACAAGGCCACGGGCATCATATCAGACGAGCCAGCCTGCTTGGCTTGGTTCCACGTGCTCGCTTACGCCTCTTTCCTTCTTCCAGCAACAGCGGTGGGTGGGCCCTTGTCCCACAAGGTGGCTTTCCTGGTGCAAACCTACCTCCTGTTTGTAAAAGTGGCTCTACTCGTGTGTTCACTACGGATAAGCTGGGAGCTCCCCTGCATCCACAAGGGGAAATACATCCTGTGCTGGAAAAGCATCTTTTCGCCGCACCCAGAGAGCACCGTAGGGGATTCTTGATCTGCCTCGGGGGGCTCGCTTGAGCCAGTAGCTTAGTCTCAAGAATTCCTAATCTCTTTGGGCTCATACTCTATGCTCGATCCTCTCCGTAATAGGTCAAGACCAAAACTACTTATTCTTCATGGGCAGAACTGGTGGTATTCAAGTGCAGTCCCAGTCTTTATTTTTATTATTGGACAGGATGTATCAAGAGCCTTAAAAATGTTCATACCCCTTGGCTCAGAAATCCACTTCTAGGAATCTGTTCTCAGGAAAGAACTAGAAATGCTGACATATACCCCTGAGCAAAGAAACAGATTCCCTCTGCAGCATTATCTGTAAGGGCAAAGAGCTGAAAGTTCCAAACATCAGGGAACGCTGAACAAAAGTACGGTACTTCCACTGAAGGAAATATTATTTAGCCATTAAAAAAGATGTTTTTAGCAGTTCCGGTTGCGTCTCAGCAGGTTATAAACCCGACTAGTATCCATGAGGATGCAGGTTCGATCCTTGGCCTCACTTAGTGGGGTAAGGATTCAGCATTGCTGTGGCTGTGGTGTGGGCTGGGCAGCTGCAGCTCTGATTAGGCCCCTACTAGCCTGGGAACTTCCACGTGTTGCAGGTGTGGCCCTAAAAAAGCAATAAATAAATAAACTGTTATATGAAAAAAGATGAACTAAGTTATTGAAATAATGTGTAGTACATGCATAGAACTAGAAAGAAATACACCAAAAGATTAATAATTTCTTAGTATGGAATTGCAGGGATTTTTTCTTCTTCTAATACTTTTCTGTAGTTTCCAAAAGTTTATACTAGGTCTTATTACACTTTTCTGATGGGGGGCAGGAAAGCCTCTTTTTTTTTTCTTTTGGGGGCTGCACCTGCGGCCTATGGAGGTTCCCAGGCTAGGGGTCCAATCGGAGCTACAGCCGCCGGCCTACACCACAGCCACAGCCCCAGCAACGCCAGATCCGAGCCGCGTCTGTGACCTACACCACAGCTCACAGCAACGCCGGATCCTTAACCCACTGAGCGAGGCCAGGGATCAAACCTGCGTCCTCATAGATGCTAGTCGGGTTTGTTAACTACTGAGCCACGACGGGACTCCTTGTTCTGTTTTTGAGTGAAGTGGGAGCTGTGGATGACCCAGTCCTTCTAGGGGTGAAAGGTCTTCGAGGCCCGGCGCGGGGAGGGGTCGGGGGATTTACCACTCCTCTCTCCCAGATGACGCTCATGCGGTCCTGCACGCCGCTCACGCCGTGCGGAATCTTGGTGAAGTCCTCCTTGCCCATAGCTTTCTGCTTCGTGGTGAAAGGCCGGTGATCTGACGCCACAATGTTCAGAGTATCACTGGATAGAAAGAAGGACATGACCAGTGAGGGGAGGGAAGGCCAGGGTCCCAGAGGGTGTGGGCTGGTACAGAGGAAAAAAAAGCCTTTGCCTGGGAACCTGGCAAAGCTGGTTTCAGTCTCGGCTCTGCCACTTCAAGTTAAATTGTGCGAACCTCAGTTTACACACCTGCAGAAAGGAAGTCTGTGCCTTTTTGTGGCACAGCCTGCCAGTGTCACCGGAGACAGCAAAAGTCTTCGGGCTGTCGACTTTTAAGACTTAAGATATCAGATGGAGAAAAACTGAACTTAAGAGTTTAGCTGAAATGGAGTTCCTGTCGTGGCGCAGTGGAAACGAATCTGACTAGGAACCATGAGGTGGCGGGTTTGATCCCTGGCCTCGCTCAGTGGGTTAAGGATCCGGTGCTGCTGCAAGCTGTGGTGTAAGTCGCAGACGTGGCTCAAATCCAGTGTGGCTGTGGCTGTGGCATAGATCGGCGGCTGTAGCTCTGATTGGACCCCTAGCCTGGAAACCTCCACATGCTGCGGGTGCACCCCTAAAAAGAAAAAGACCAAAAAAAAAAAAAAAGAGTTTAGATGAAGTGAGAGGGTCGGATGTAGTTTTACTTCTATGAAACCATATTCCGGCTCCCTCTTCTCTCCTCCCTCAACCTCCACTAGGCTCTCCCGGCAAGAAGCATGTGCCTGGTCAAACGCTCAAGTTCCATGTTAAGCTTTGCTTGGATGCGGGGCCTCTCCCGGCCTGGGGGCGGGGGACAAGGAGGGACAAGACAGAAGAGAAGTCTTCCTTTTCAACCAGCCATGGCAGGTCTCTCAAGGGGCTCCTGGGCCAGCTCAGAACTCGCGGCACAGGGGCAGCCCGCTGCCCCAGGAGGGAGGCAGACTGCGGGGTGGTGTTCGGAGATCTCTGTAGGCCTCGGAGGTGGTGAGACCCGGGGGAGGGACGATTCTGTCACCCAGGGCAACCTCAGGAGGAAATACCCCAGGGGGGCAGGAAGAGACCTGGCTGGAGCATGGAGAGAGGGACAACAGAGTGGGGTCCCAGGAGTCTAGTTTAACTTATAGGCGGTCCCACAGCCTTGTGAGTGCCCGTGGGCCATGCAAGATGCCCACTTCAGAGGGGCACCTGGGAGCAGAGGCCTGGTTTGGCTCAGTGCGGAGGCATATTCTTTTTTCTTTAGGGCCACCTAGGCTAGGGGTCACATCGGAGCTGCAGCTGCCGGCCTATGCTGCAGCCACAGCAATGCCAGATCCTTAACCCACTGAGCGGGGCCAAGGATTGAACCCGCGTGCTCATGGATACTAGTCGGGTTTGCAGCCCGCTCAGCCACAACGGGAACTCCAGGAGGCATATTCTTAAGGCTCTCAGATGTTTGGGGCAGGCTGCGTAGGGGGCCGTCTCCCCTGGAGGCCTGGCAGGGCTCTGGCCAAATGACTGCTATCCTCGGCCAAGTCCACAGTGAGATGGCCTAGCCTCTCTAGCACAGGCTGGTACCTCCCGGCACCAAAGACACTGCTCTGGGCCCTCTCAGAGGCTGCGCAAGGGGCTCTTTTCCACAGAGCAGGTCCCGCAGGGCTCCACATGGTCCCCAGTCCTGCAGAACCCACCAGAGACAAACACAGTCTTTAGGTTTTCACTTTCTCCTCAGTGGGCCCGCAGACACCCAGGCAGGGCTCAGATCAGAAGAGGTGCCCATCAGAACCACTGGCTATTGGCTAGGGACCTCTGGACCCCATGCTTTAACTGACAAGTCTTTCTTTCTTTTTTTTTTTGTGATAGCACCCACAGTATGCAGAAGTTCCTGGGCCAGGGACTGAACCCCCACTACAGCTGTAACCAGAGCCACAGCAGTGACAACACCAGATCCTTAACCGGCTGAGCCACAAGGGAACTCCCGACAAGTTTTATTGAGCACCTGCCTTTCTAAAAAGGCCCCTACACAAGTAAGTGCTCACTAGGCAGGAGTGACTGAGGGTGGGTGCATTCCAGAAGGACTTTTGGGGTCCCCTGATGCTGCCTTGAATCTAGGAGATACGACACCCTACTCTTAAAAGTTTAAAACATCACTGGCTTGTGTTAAATACTTTGAAAGTATATAAATTCAAATGAGAAAATTTCTGGTCCTTTGGAGAAGTCAGATTTCAAATAAGGACAAATCCCTACATCTACAGATTGTACTTTTTATCCTGATCTATCTGAAGTCAAATACCAAAGGAGATCATTATGAAGCAGCTCATATTTTCCTATAGAAATGTGATAATTGGTGTCTGGATTTTCTATAAAGTGTTTTGCATGTCAATTATCACCAACGATGTTATAAAAGCAAAATTACAGTAATCATAAATTCCAGAAAATGTTAAAACCAGGCTCCAAATGGTATAAAATTGCACACATTTACACCATGCGCTGTTGAAAAAAAGGGATTCAGACTCCTTTCATAACGGTTCCCATGAAATTATAATTCTATTTAAAGGTATAGAATTCAGTTAAGTAATTTAAACAAATTTGAGAAAATAGGCTAGATATAAAACTTATTCAATTAATAAAGCTTTTCTTCCTCTGCCCATTTAAATTTGGGGGGTGGGCACTGTAATTTGAGTGGGCTAAGGGACTTGCCACCTCTGTTCTTTCAGTAAATTTGCTTGCAGTGAGCAAAGGTAATTCAACGTATTCTTTGACCTTGGAACTGAGCCCAATTTTTTTCTCCTTTTTTGGCTTTCCCTTGGCATATGGAGTCAGCTGCAGTTGCGACCTGCAACAATGCTGGATCCTTTAACCCACTGTGCCAGGCTGGGGACTGAGACACTGCCAATCCTGTTGTGCCACAGTGGTAACTCCTGAGCCCAAATTATTATAGTGGGTTCCTGAGACTTGTTTGTTTTCGTTGTGTTGATAATGATGAAAAAGAAGCTGGCTTTTCTCAGCAATAAGCATTTTTAAACATAAGAGCTGATCATTTCCCGCTGTGGCTCAGCAGTAATGAACCTGACTAGTACCCATGAGGATGCAGGTTTGGCCTCTGCCTCAGTCAGTGACTTAAGGATCCGGCATTGATGTGAGCTGTGGTGTAGGTTGCAGACACGGCTCGGATCCCGTGTTGCTATGGCTGTAGCATAGGCCGGCAGCTGCAGCTCTGACGTAAACCCTAGCCTGGGAACCTCCATATGCTGTGGGTGGCCCTAAAACAAACAAACAAAAAAAGAGAAGTAAGAGCTGACTGAGCATCTTTCCCTTTCTTAGTCTCTCAATTTGGTTAAAGCTGTCAGAGCTGTGCCTGCTCTGAGTCACAGCAAAGCTACGGGACAGACTAGAATTACTGCCATGACGCCATGGCACACCCTGTCCCTCCAGGTGCCACCTTCACCCCAGGACCCTATGGCTTGCACTCCTGTCATACTTAGAAAGTCAAACACTGCTCTTTACATCGTTAATATAGCAGGATGTTGAGTGGAAATTTTCCAGTTGTTAGACCACCAGGACTGAAAACCAAAAGGACACAGATAAAATAAATACCCCATTATCTGGTGGCAGCCACCACCGCTGGGGCTGGTTATCTCCCTCAGCACCCCCACCATCACCCTAACTAGGGCGTATCACCACCCCCAGGTCCATATGAGTAGAAGAAGGGAGGGCGATGGAGGTGTTGGCAGAATGAAATGTTGTGGTCTTTCCTTTCTTCCTCTTTTCATGGGTTGAGTGGTGCTTTGCTACCCTGTCCCCTCTCTACCCCAGAGTCAAGGAGGGGACATTTCAACAGGTTCACCTGTGGAGAATGGAGGTGACAGCGGGCACTTGCCTGGGTCGGGGACGGGTGGGCCTGTGGGAGTCTCTGTGGGAAGAGAGCTGGGGCGGGGGTGGCGGTGATGGGGCAGGCGCCCTCCCCCAATCGGGAGTGGCAAAGCTGTGCGAGCTTCCTCTGGGCCCCAAACACTGTAGAGGTGGCCAGGCTTAAGGGATTTGCTAGTTCTGCGAGCGGGAAGGTGCAGCTAGAGGAGATCAAGCTGGACTCTGCCTCCTCTGTCAGGGGACCGCATGAAGGTGGCTCATTAGAGTCTGCACAAGGAGGACCCCTGAAGCCAGTCACGTTCAGCCAGAGAAGCAGCAACAATTAGTGCAGAAGTCCAGACCGTGCTTGGGTGTGGAGCAGAACCCCCACACTTCCTTAATCCTAACCCCTACCAGCTCCCTGAGCTGGGGGTGGGGAGGGGAGGAAACTGACTATTAAACTGGATTGGACTTTTTTTTTTTTGTCTTTTGTGATTTTTATGGCCGCACCCGCGGCATGTGGAGGTTCCCAGGCTAGGGGTCGAATTGGAGTTGTAGCTGCCAGCCTACGCCGCAGCCACAGCAACGCAGGATCCGAGCCGCGTGCTCAGTGGGTTAAGGATCCAGCGTTGCCGTGAGCTGTGGTGTAGGCTACAGATGCGGCTCAGATCCAGCGTGGCTGTGGCTGTGGTGTAGGCCGGCGGCTGCACCTCCGATTTGACCCTTAGCCTGGGAACCGCCACATGCTGCGGGTGCAGTCCTTAAAAAAAGACTAAAAAGAAAAAGAAAAGAAAAAGAGGAGCTGGAGAAACGGAGGTCTGGAGGCAGAGGGAGAGGGGAAAGGAGGGAGAAGGTACAGAAGAAAAGGGGGAAGAGGAAAGAAAAGAGGGAGAAACACCCAGAAGGAAGGAGAGACACACAAAGGCAGAAAACCACACGGGAAACAATGAGAAGAGGGAGAGGAGAAGAAAAAAGCATTAAGAGAAAGCTCCACAAATATTCTAGGATAACCCAGAGATCACATCCTACAGGTCCCCAGTGACCCTGAGTGCACGACATCACTGCCCTTGGCCATTCTGAAGAGCCACCATTCACAGTTTTACACGTGCTCTTCACTCGTCAGTCACCCCGGAAGCTCACGCCCCACCTCAAGTGGTCGCAGGAGCTCCAGGGATGGCAGTTACCTGACGGGTGCTGGAGAAGGAAACCAAAGCCAAATCATCCTCTTGGCACAACGAAATCAAACTTAGGTCAGATCTGGGGCCTCTGCGACATCACCTGAAAACGACCCACGCCCGGAAAGGCACGCGCTCTGAGGGAACACTGCTGCGGCCCCGCGGGGACGCCTTACTTGGCCAGCAGACTCATGAGGTAGGTTGAGGTGTTGGTGTCCAGTCTCAGGGGAGGCACCGTGACGTAGGCGGCCGCGTGGGACCAGTCCTGGTGGTAGTAGTGCAAGCCCGTCAGCGTGGCGTGCGCAGTGGTTGTCTCGGCCAGCACGACCTTTCCTGGAAGAGGAGGGGGTCACACCGTCACCGGGAAGCCAGAGAACTGCCGAGATCATGGGTCTGAGCCCCTCACCATGCGGCTGAAGGAGCCTAAGGCAGAGAGGAAGGGACTTGCCCCGGCGTACTTGGCCCCGATCGAGAGCACAGCCAGGTTCAAGGCCAGAGTGCTCCCTGTCCCCGGCTGCCTCTGAGCAAAACAGGAGGACGAGGGCGCTGAGGCACGGATGGTGCGTTGAGGAGCATGTTTTGGCTGGAGCATGGGTGCTGCAGGGTGCTGACGGAGGGGTGGAGGGCTGGGAGTGCTGTTCTCTGAGCAGGTGGGTGCTGGGAGCAGCTTCAGGAGAATATTGGAGGTGGGAGGCTGGGACAACAGCACAGGTGAGACACCCAAGGGGACCCCGCGGAGGGTGTGGGGGAGGTGGGATCTAGAGGGCTGTAGCGTGCGAAGGCTAGAAGCCCTTGCTCCTGGTTTATAGCCCCAGGTTTGTGACCATGACCTGTTTCTCCTGTTACCATGACCTCACTGGCACCTTGGGCTGGGCTGGGAGCACAAGCAGGTATGAAGCCTTCAGGTGTTGCCAGGTGTTCAGCAAGAGGAGACACACAGGTGCCCTGGGGCTGGTACACAGGGTTCCAGGTGGCTTTGAGGAACGATGGGCCCATAGATGGCATTTCCCCAGGGACTTCCCAGGCATCCCCTGAAAAGTCCATTGGAACTGATCCAGGATTTTGTGTTGGTTACCAAGGCAACCACTAGTAAAACCCAAGGGACTGAAAAAGATACCACTTAAAGAGCTGATTGAGAACTTGGAAAATTTTACCAGACCCAGGAGAAAGCAACAGACACTTCTGTAAAGCTGTTATGCATACAGATGTGCAAAGGAAAACACTGGTTCTAGTGGACTGAACCTAAGCTAGTGCAAGGGGCTTCTGAGGAAGAGAGGAGGGCGAGAAAAGGGAAGGGCAGGCTCAGAGCGTGGCCTCGGGAGCCGGGCCAGAAAGTGCAAGAAGCCGCTGGGCCCCATCAGGCTCCAACCCCGCCACACACGTGCACTGTCCATCCCAGCCCACGGACCCACCTTGCATCTTAGCAGCTGCAATAACGTCACCGGCCGAGATGCTGGACACGTTGACCAGGTAGATGGGACAGTGAGTCTAAACACGGGAAACACGTGGAAGGAGAGCACATCAACCCCTTACACCCAACAAGCGCCGAAATGACTGGACCGACTCAATCCTGGCCCCAGGGGCTCCACCTGTATCGCTCAGCCCCCACCCTCGGGGTGATGGTTTTCGGACGGGAAGGTAGGGCTGGCAGCTGCACGCTGGGAAACCCCACAAACAAGGAGGGGACAGGTGGTGCCCAGCACCAGGGCCCAGCAGGAGACATTGGGGAGAGATGTCAAATGCTGAACCTCACATTTTCTTTCTTTCTTTTTTTTTTGTCTTTTTAGGGCCACACCCACAGCGTATGGAGGTTCCCAGGCTAGGGGTCCAATCAGAGCATTAGCCGCCTGGTCTTCGCCACAGCCATAGCAATGCACGATCCGAGCCGCGTCTGCGACCTACACCACAGTTCACGGCAGCACCGGATCCTTAACCCACTGAGCAAGGCCAGGGATCGAACCCGCGTCCTCATGGATGCTAGTCGGGTTCGTCAACCACTGAGCCACGACAGGAACTCCGGATTGTTGTACTGACTAGCTTTTCCTCTCTTAGGCTGTGCAACCATAGTCCCTGGCTTCACTTCTCTGGGGCTCTGTTTGAGCTAAAAAAAAGAGGAGTGGCCCTCTTGTTCAGATTTTTCCTTATTCTGGAGTAAGTTTCCATTAGGAAGTAACTGATAGAACTGTTGGTATGACAGTAAAACAACATCCTTATCCAGCTCTGAGACTTACAAAAGGCTAACGGGAAATTGGTAACATGTTATTCTGATGCCTTCTTGGCTATCAAGTTTAGGAGGGGAGGGAATTTAGGGATTGGCCTGACATTTGATGTGCTTGCCACGAGTTTCCTGACTGATTCTGAGCCCGCTGGATCTCCAGGCTCTGTGTTCCCGTGCTGTTCCTGACACCACATCTTCTGCTCGTGACCTTTGGGGTAGTCCAGGTCTACCCAGAGGAGAAGTTCTGAAGCGTTAGCGCCCCAGACCCATCGGCAGGCTTGTTAAAACAGGTTGCTGGGCATCAGCCCCAGCTTCTGACTCAATGGGTCTGCAGAGGCCTGAGAATTTGCAGTTCTGAGCTCCTGTTTCTAACAAATAATGCCGATGCAGCTGGTCCAGAGACCACACTTAGAAGACTAGTCAGTGTTCTGCAGAAGGCAGTTCAGATTATCTGAGTAAGTCAAACTCTTTAATGATGGTTCAGGAGGAGAAATGACGTTGGTACGGTGTTCTACTCTTTACAAAGAGATTTTCCTTCCACGATTCCTTTGATTCTTACAACTATCCCGTGAGGAGTGGGTGATAATATCATTCCATTTTCAGATAATGAAATAGCCTATCAGAGTGACTTGCATATGAGTGTCTCTTTGGTCAAGGGCCCACATCTCTTGCTTGTTCCCATCCTACACTGCATCAGCGCCCCCTTACACTGAACGGTATCAAGGAAACATTACGAATGGCCTAGGGAGTGGTTGAAATCATGATTCTCTAGCGAAACATCTCTCTATTCCTCTATAAGGACCAGATTCCAGGTGCCGTGAGGCTCTGTGGTCCCCACCTTGCCCTGCCTCCCTGGGGTGGGGGGGGTCACTTTTACTTGAGCAATGAGCCAGGTCTCAGCAAGCTCGGTGGGGTGGAACGGAGAGCCGGTGGCAAGGAGGACACCTGCCAGGTCTGTGGGAATAACAACGTGCATTTAGCAAACCATGGTCATTTGGAGTCCTGCGAACCAGGCGTGGTGCTGGCAGCCAGGGCAGAATGGGACTCCACTGTACAGGCTGGTTTCTGATCCCGGAGCTGAGAATGGGCTTAGGGTGAGCTGGGGTCGACTTACCCTGTTTGCAATGGTGATAACCCGGTGAGTGGCTTCTGCTTCCAGCTGTTAGAAAGAAGGAACAGGAAGAAAACAAGCTTTAGCATCTCCCCAGGCTGGCTTACTTCTGCCTGACAAGCCCGCCTCACGGAAGGCACTGGAAGGTCTGACACAGAGCCAGAGGCGCCAACCATAGGGGCTCGCTTGGGGTAGGGAGAAATCTGGGCATCCCCCACCCCTGCCTACCAGATGCCAGTAACGTCCTCCAACCCTGGGCTCCAACCACCTCTGCTCACATTGAGAGAATCCCGGGACTTCGTGTTCCAGGCACATCTTTGCCAGACGCTACTCAGGGCTTAATTAAAAGGGAACAAGGGAGAGCTCTTGTGGGGCAGTGGGTTAAGGATCTGGCGTTGTCGCTGCTTTGGCTAGGGTTCAATCCCTGGCCCAGGAACTTCCAAATGCCATTGACACGGCCGCCCCCCGCCCCCGCAAAAAAGGAGAGAAAAGGCAACAAAACAAGGGCAAATGAAAACCCGGAGTCACACCTCTCCCCGGTTTCCGGGGCATTCTCTCCACGGCCATCTCAGAACTGCAGCCAGGGAACAATACTGACCGATTTCAAGCTGGAAATCAGCCTCGGTCAGGATTTCTGAACCTCAGCACTACTGATATTTTTTGGTGAGATAATTCTTTGCTTGGGGTCTGCCTGGGCGCTGTAGGCTCCTGAGCAGCATCCCCCCTCCGCCAGCGGGATGCCAGTTACATCCTCCTCTTAAGCTAGGATAACCCAACATATCTCCAGATAGTGCCAAATGTCCCTGGGGAGCAAAGTCTCCCTGGATGCTGCGCCCCTTGAATCAATAGATGATGACGGTGATAATTCTTGCTACGACCACCACTGCAGTCAGCACCTCGCACTTCCCCGCATATAACTCCAGGGAGTCCAGTCCCGTGCCCATCCCCAGCCCGCCCCCGTTCTCCCAGGCACTCTCAACGCATTGCCTTTGTTGATTCTGGTGCATCTTTTTCTACCAACTCTGAGCTGCCCAAATTGGAGCCACACTCAAGGTTCTGACTGCCAGGGATCCACCCAGGGCAGGAGTGAGGGGGTTCCCCCTGCGCCACCCCACCCCCCACCGCCTCCCAGGCTGACCCACTGTAGGCTGACTTGGTCCCTGTGTGATGGCAGAAACGTCATCTCCTGTCTCTAGCTCCTCATCCCTCAAGGCCTCCCCATCAGTCCCTCACAGACATCTGAGCAGTACTCTGTGTTTAAGGCTCTGAAGACACGGAAAACAGCTTCCCCTGACCAACGGTAGGGGACATCCGAACGGGGCCACAGGGAAGAAGGCATTAGTTATCTTATGTGGTCCCCGAGAGCCGAATTCTTCAGCAAGGAGGTCTGAGGGATTTGTGTCCACACCCTGCAAAACTGTGCCGGGGTTAACCCAGAGCGCAGGAGGAATGCAGGGCTTTAGTTACCAGCTCAGTGAGGAACAGGAAAAGGAGAAAAGAGCACAGACACGCATGCGCCCCTCGATGCTGATGGGAAGGGTCCAGAGTTTTCCTCGTATGCTCAAAAGGATCTAATCCTCAAAATGCTGATTCCTGGCTTAGAGTCTGGAATTCCTTTCAGTCCGCCTTTTCTCTCTTGATTCAGTTTGGGCAAAGCAACGCCTGGCATATGATCACGTGGCCTCCCTCAGATCCTTGAAATCAGAACCCAGTGAGGTGGGTCTGTTTCCTCCAAAGCTGTCTTCCCGGAGGAAGGTCAGTTGGAAGGAGCCGTTCCCTGGAAAGCTTCCAGATGGGAAGTTCACGCGTGGAGAACATGATGCCATACAATTTCTATTTATTGATGTCTCTTCTATCCTAAAGATTCTGTGAACCTACAGGTAAGAAGCTGATGAAGGACACGGAAGTTCGCCTCACCTCCTCTGGACGGCTGATCTCAATTCCTTCTGGGCCTGTGATACCCAAATCTAGCGCCTCCTTAGCGCCCTGAATAACAGCAAAGGAAAGAAAATTGAGAGAATCACAGAGATACAAAAAGACTAAACCCAAGGGACAGTAAAGTATGCTCGACACTTAGGCTTGCTACTTTTCTCACTTCTGTAACACTCATCTTCTAAAGAGGCACGATAAGTCCAGGGCTCCCCTGAGTCCCACTTCATAACGATTGCAAATTATCTTTTCCTCTTAAAAATACAGTTCAGGAGTTCCCTGGTGGCCTAGCGGTTAAGGACTCAGAGTTGTCACTGCTGTGGGTTGGGTTCGATCCCTGCCCTGGGAACTTCTGCATGCCATGCGCATGGCCAAAAAAAAAAAAAAAAATACTGTTCAGTCACCAGCCAGTAGGCCTGGAACATTAAAGACAAGCACTCTTTATTGACCTGAAAATCGGAATTTCCTCACTGGAAATCTAGTTAAATCTCTAGCTTCTAGCAACATCTATATTAGCCCTCACCCCAAGCATCTTATTTAAGACCCAGGAGTACAAAGGGGCTTGTCTGTCTTGGTACCAGTGAGAAGGTCTCTAAGACCTCAGCTCCTCTGAGGAGGTACAGGAAAGTGGAACGCTGACTCATTTATTCTGCATGGCACATCTCATTAAAAATATTTCTTAGATGGAGTTCCCGCTGTGATATAGTGGCTTAAGGATCTGGCATTTGCTGCAGCTGCAATATAGGTTGCAGCTGCAGCTCAGATTCAGTCCCTGTCCCAGGAACATCCATAGACTGCGGATGTGGCCAAAAAAAATTTTTTTTTCCTTAGAGGTGCTCCAAATTTCTTTGCTATAATGACTTCATATTAGAATGAAGTCATCATTATCCAAGAATTAGAAACCCTTTTGGACTTTTAAAGAGAGATTTGCTTTTTTTACAGACATTAGAAAAGTTTACATTTTTGGACAGAGATTTGTCATCTGGGGTGTTAACATCTCACACTTCCTTCTATAATTTGTTTTATCTGAACCTTGTAGGATGGGGAATGGGTGCTCAGAAATCCCCCTGAGAACTGTCTCTAAGGGCGCCCGCTGCACTTCCCCCAACATCCTCTACTGCCTTGCCTCTGCCACGAGCTCCCCATTTTCAGCATGGACTCGGGCGATCGCCCCAATATCCTTGCAAGCGTGCAACACTTGGTACAGCTCGCTGTCTCGAAGCATATACAAGTCCTTGTAGGTCATGAACATCTGGAAAGAGTTGACACCTTTCTCCCTCACCAGGGTCTCCATTTCTGCTTTCACCTGGAGAGCAAAATACAAAGGCAATACCACGTGAATACAGATACCCCAGAGGCTGATGGGCGTGTACTGGTCCAGCGTGGTGGAGAGGGAGGTCAGTGGGTGGAGTCACCACAGGACCACCACGAAACCTCGCGATGTCTCACTCTCCGCCCACTCCGCGGGCTGCAGTGAGATCAGGTGAGCAAATGGATCCGGAAGTGCTTTGAAAACTGACCAGCGTGACCCAACTAGAAACGATATCCAGACCTTCTGGGCATGTTTTTTTTCCTTTTCTTTTCTTTCTCTTCTTTTCTTTCTTTCTCTCTCTCTCTCTCTCTCCCCCCCTCTCCCTCTCCCTCCCTCCCTTTCTCTCTCTCTCTCTCTCTCTTTCTTTCTCTCTTCCTTCCTTTCTTTCTTTTGTCATACAGGCTTGTCCTGTGTTTTCGTCTCCAAATCAGCCTTATTATTAAATGCACTAATGACTTTTACCCCTGTGGCCAGTTCCCTCTGCCCCCAGAATGGAAAAGGTATTACAGAGAAGACATACTAATGGTAAAAATCCGGAGACCTGCAGAAAATCTAGTTTAGGAACAAAGCCAAACATGAACCAAAGCTATGTGGATAAGAAGATTCATCCCCCATTTTTTGTACTAGGAAAAAAAAGGGAAGAAACACTGGTCCAATATGGGAAAATAAATTATGATTCATCTCCTTGACAGAACATTAGGTGGCCATTGCATTGATGGTCTGAAGACCATGCAGCCAAATGGAAAATGCTCACACTTAAGCAAAAGAGTTACTATGTAAAAAGCCGGTATGAAAAAAGACCAGAAGGAAATAAGCTAACACAACGATAGTATGTTGGGGCAACTGAATTATGTGCTTCCTTTCTATTTTTAAAATCTGTAATTAGAAAAAAAATTATTTGATTATTATTTTAAAAATTCTGGATGCATAAAAATCCTCACAACCTCTGGGGACTTAGGGGTGGCTGGCCTGGCCTGGCCTCAGTGTTGCTGAGAGTCTGGGTGGACCCTCTATTCCAGGGCATCGCTGGAGGAGGGAAGGTAGAGGGGCCTGGGGCATGGGTCATGCACCCAAGAAGTGTTGGAAGTGGCCAAACCTCCATCTGAGATAAGAGATGGCTGACATATAGTGTGGTCTGCACCTTTTGCTGGGTATCAGGAGGGAGGTCTTCATGGGTGAAGCTGGGGTGCTTCATAAGCACCAGTTTGGAAGTAATGGGAAAGACTGGGTGAGTCCCATGCTCAAGGCTTGAACCTGAGGGCAGAAGTACAGCCAGGCTTTTAGCTACCATCTCCGATGGGAGCTGGGCCCTTTAGACCAGGATCCACAGCTGGTGAATGTAGTAAAAGTTCTTAATGCTTGCTTATTTTCATAACTCCGGTGCACCCACACAAGTACTGGCACATGATGATGAATAAACACTTGATGAAAGAGTGAATACCCAGGCTGCTTTCCCGGGGTAATACGTAAAACTCCAGAAGTGAAGCAAAATCGAAATGCCTGTCTACCTGTGTTCAGAAGAACGAGGAAGTGGGAATCCGGGAAAAGGGGCCCAGAGACTGAACTGAGAAAAGGCCCAGTGGGAGCTGGCTTCAGCCACACCCCGGGAGCAGCCTGAGGGTGCTCAGAGCAGGAGCTGAGTCCCACGGGAAAGAAGCGCTTCGGTCCATTGTACCAGGCGCCACTGAGCCAGAACAGGGCCCTCTGTTCTGAGACCTCAGTGCTGTCACTCCAAGCACAGAATGAGATGACCCTTGGGGCCTGACCTTTACTGAGCTGGCTACTCAGCAGCAGCCCCTTGGGTATCAGTGGCATGTAATACAAAGCATCGGGACATACTGAGAGCTTTGCGGTCGGAGCAAGGAGCCGGCGCTCCCTCTGTGTCTCTTGGAAAACTGGCCCTTTAAGCAAAACAGGCCCACCAGGCCCACCCACCCATCCCCCTCTTATAGGATCAGAAGTGTTTTTTCTTTTGGCATTTGGGGGAGTTAGGATGATGGCAGGAGGGGTATCACACAGCGCAGGAAAGCATCACCCCCAGGCTGGCTCCCATCAAATGGCCCCTCTGCCAAAAAGAACACGGGTTCTTCCGTCAGGGTTCCCCCACTGGTGTTACCTTGGGTGCCCACCAGGTGATCCCCACGTGGAGGGCGTAGTCACAGCAGACCTTGGGGTCGGCCAGACCCCGGCACTTCTCATAGGCATCCACAAGGGAGGTCTCCTTGTCAGGCAGGACGTGGCCGATGATCATGGTGGTCCCTCCAACCAGTGCTGCCTGAGGGAGGCGGGAAAAGAAAGTCTCGTCACAGCTCTTCCTGAACCTAAGTCGCTGGTGTCGGGGGGTCCTTGGATGGACACTCAGGACAACCACACACCCCACCACACAAGAGGCTGGGAGGCAAGTGCAACAGCCTTTGAGAAACTGTAAGGAGCTGTCTGTTGATGCAGGAGCCAGTGGGAAACCTTCATCGTTACTGAGCTCCAGCACGCAAACCTGCAGCTCGCTGCTTTGGAAAAACCACTTAGTGTGTTATCCACCCAAAGAGAAGATTCCCCCTAAACGATTTCTGGCCAACCTGAATATATAGATGACATAACCAAATGTATAATATAATATAATATAATATAATATAAATATCTATTTATAGTATTTATTTTAGTTGACACATATATTTAATGTTAATTTGAATACATTGTTTTGTTTTATTCTCTCACATTTCAAGGAACAGTTCTATTCAAAGTTCTATTCAAAGTTTTTATGTGATCTTTAACATCAGGATTTTTGTCTTCACTTTTTCCAAGAACATGAACTTCACGTCCATCTGTCTTGTTGGAGCTAGAGCATTTTAGGTCCTTATATGATTTACCAGTGAAGAATTATCCTATCCATAGTCTCCGCAAGATACCACTTAAAAAGAAATCTTTTAAAAAGTCTCACTTGCCATCACAAGGCATACTCCCCAGAATAATTATTAATATGTATCAAAAAGCTGCCCCCACATACTTTTGAAAAAACTATTTTGGTCAGGTGACCTCCATGAGTTTCCAAAACTAGTATTGACCAGAGGCTAATTTCATTGTGCTATTTTTCTTCCATACAGAAAACACAGTATTGTTCTCAAATAAAAATAATTGAGACAGGCCTCCTAACACGTAAGGTTTTGTGAGGGCTCTGATATAAGGTGACTCTCTCTTCCTGATGAATTAAAATGTAGACAAAACATACTCTTCTATTTAGATCCTTGCAGTGATTTGGAATCAGCCCCAAGTTCAAGTCACTGCTATGCCACCTCCCAGCTGGATAATCTCAGCCAGGTTATTTAACCTCTCTGATGCAGATTCTTTTTGTATGTTTTTTTCTTTTTTCTTTTATCTTATTTTTAAAATATCCTGGTGCTGAGTCTTTATGCCATAGGAATAGCTGCCTTGCTGGATAGCTGTCAAAGACCAGTGAGTGATCACTTTGTAAAGTTTTGTCCTATATGTGTGTTTAATTATTCAGACCTTAGTTGTTTGTCTCTGCCGTGGAAGAGAAAAGTAGCACCACGAAATTGTCTTAACGATTTCATGCTTCTCTATTCAGTTAAATCCTTGATCACAAATCAGAAATATTGCTGGGGAACAAAAGACTGAAAAAAAAAAAGTTCCATAGCCAAACAACAATTACAATGAAAGCTCTGGTAATACTGATTTTCGACGCTGACCCTGGCTGAGCTGAGACTACCCCCACCAGCCCTCTTTTCCTGGGAAACTTCTTGCAGAGCTTATATTAACCAACAGGGGGTGCTAGTTCTGCAGGACAAGCATAGGAACTGTGATGGGGGAGGCAGCGAGACAGAGGAAAGGGGAAGAGCAGCAGATTGTAGCTCTACTAGCTGGCTTCTATTTCTGATTTTGCTGGATGGTGCCAGGCTGATTCATCGTCCTAGCAGGTGGCTGTACTCTGTTTTGTCCCGAAATGCATTTTGAGGTTTTACGTGTGGACACGGGGGTGTCTGTTGTATTGGGATTTTACACACTACACTGTTTTATTTTTCTGTGGTTCTAGATTGGTTTCCTTTGCACTCCCTCAGTATGTCTGCGGCCTCGGATGGGAAAAAAATGGGAACCTGGATCAGCACGGTGTAATAAGGGAGCCAAGACCGTTTTCAATGTTTGCGGGTTTCTGAGCAAGAGCAGAACCGGAGGCCCACCTGCTGCATCTCTAGTGAAAAGTTACAGATCTAGCTAACAAACAGTTACACAGCATATGTCCTATGCTCCTACTCTAACAGGTATATCTTCGTGATGGCTGAGAAGGCCAGGCTTGAGTTTAGAATTCTCAGGGTCCTCGCGGTTCTGAGCTACGCTGAAGGCGATATTGGCCTTCAGCCTCTGTGCCTGCCTCCAGCCCACACTCTCCCACCCTGGATATATATCCTTCAGCCCCCAGGCCTAAGCTCCACTCACCCCTGCAAGGTGCTGCCCTGAGGCCTCGGCATGCACATAGCGGTGGTCTGGCCCCCAGGGGGGAGAGAATCAGGCTAATGTGGGCTCTGGCAGTGCCCACAGGAGGTGGCGGGGCCTCAGAGTGTGGTCCAGATTGGGACAGTGGGCTCTGTGCAGGCATGGGGAAGTTGCCCAGAGTCCAGAGCCCCCGGCAGTGGCTCCTTTTGCCTGGGTTCAAGGATGGTAACTGAAAACCATTCTGGAAGGAGCATCCAGAACTGGTCCTGACTCTCCCAGTTACCGGCTGCAATCACGCGTGCCCGCTCTGCACCTCACCTCTGAGGGGCCCAGAGACGATCAGGTGGCAATGGACGTGGGAGCATCTGTAAGCTGGGAAGGGCACATAAATATCTGGGATAATTCTTCCTGCTGCTACCCTGGGCCTCAAAAGCAAGAATTTAACGGGACCGGCGCACGCTTCCCCCACTGAGGGTTCGGGAGCCCGGACCAGATGCTGGATACACGAGTGCTTGTTTCCTCCCAGGCAAGATAAACGCAGAGCTGGCTTCCAAAATATGCACAGTTCCCACCCACGGGATGAATGCCGACAAGCTCAGTCTTCGCGGGAATGTAATGTCGCAGATGTGACAGACCTTTTTACTGTCATCCCACACAAAACAGCCTGGTAGAAATCCATAGCAGAGCGTGACCCAATCCTGTTCTGGAGGCTTTCAAAAGGATTATGCTTACGATCATCAAAAGGAAATGTGACTGTGTGACTGCTGAATGTTCACAACTGTTTTCATGCAAGAAAAGTAAGCTGTGAAAGATCTTTAGAAATCAATAGAAATGATGTTCTTGGAGGCTAAGTCTTAACAGGGAACAAGGGTGATGCTATAATGAGTGAAAAAGGCAGAATTCAATATGTGTACCCAAGATGCTTAGAAGCATGTTTAAACACACACACACCCACACAAAGAGAAAAAAAAAAAGGAAGGAAATATACCAAAACACTAACAATGACTGTTTTGGGATGATGAGTTTCTAAGTAATCTATTTTTTCTAATTTTCTGAACTTTACTTAATGGACTATGTTACTTTCATCATATACATAGAAGTAAATCTCTCCCATCCATGTTTTTATGGTTTTATTGTATTTGTTTTGCAAATTCAAAAAAAAAACATACACAAGTGATATTATACTGCCTATGTCCTTTTGCAACAGACCTTTTTTTTTTTTTTTGCTCTTTAGGGTCACACTCACGGCATATGGAGGTTCCCAGGCTAGGGGTTGAATCGGAGCTGCAGATTCCGGCCTACGCCACAGCCACAGCCAGCCAGATCTGAGCCGCATCTGTGACCTACACCACAGCTCACGGCAATGCCGGATCCTTAACCCACTGAGTGAGGCCAGGGATCGAACCCACCATCTCATGGTTCCTAGTCGGATTTGTTTCCACTGCACCACGACGGGAACTATTCAACTTGTTTTTTTATTCAACGTCTCTAAGATTCATTTATGCAGATATATTTCATTCATTTTAATTAATTCACTGTATGAACACTCCTGCAGGCATGTATTCATTTCTGAGTTCACGGAGGGTTACCATTACATATAGCGTTTGGGGAACCTCGCACTTGAGGGAAGTCCCCAGATTCAGGGGGCACATTGCGAGGAAGTGGAACTGCTGTTTCGTGACGCATGCATATCTCCAGTTATGCCAGGCATGACCATGGAACAGCTAACTAAATAGGGCCTCCTGGAGCCTGTAGGCTGACCAGAATTGCCATTAACCCATGCCCTTATTTTTTTTTGACATAAACTACTGTCCAGCCAGGCATTCTCCAATGAGCATGTGACATTCATTTATCTTGTGAATAAGGCTTCACATCTCTCATTATTAATATGGACTTTAGGACCATTTGTTTAACGAACGCACACAGTATCATTACATACATCTGGAAAGACATGAAACATGATTTTACTATTTCAAAGGGTTACCATTAATTTTTTTGTTTTCTTTTTAGGGCTGCACCCACGGCATATGGAAGCTGCCAGGCAAGGGATCGAACTGGAGCTGCAGCTGCTGGCCTATGCCACAGCCACAGCAGCACCAATACCAAGCTGCGTCTTCAGCCTACACCACAGCTCAAGGCAACATCAGATCCTTAACCCACTGAGTGAGGCTAGGGATCAAACCCGCATCCTCATGGATATGAGTCAGGTTCTTAACCTGCTGAGCCCCAGCAGGAACTCCTACCATTAGTTCGTTTTGGATATTTATGACATACCGCTGGGTAAATCTGGATTTATTTGATGCCCAGTCATGTCTTGTCCATTTGTTCCCTAAGAAAAACCAGTATACTTCATGGTAATCCCTTTTGACACCGTTTCCATGCATATCCTTGGCAGGAACTTGTACTGAACTCACCTAAACCTGTTATTACGAATGTCAACTTTATGCTTCAGAAATTATACCACATGGGCACACAGGGGTCTCCATATTGACCAGGGCCCTGCTCAGCATATTGGAAAGAGACTTCACGTATCATTTATTTGCTGACATCACAGTGTTGGAAAGAACAGTGCATTGGCCTTTCCTGGTTTTGTCAGGACAGGGATATTTGGAGACTCACTCTCTCCAAAATCTACATTGCTGCAGCTCTAATCACGTTTTCCTGAGGTCCCAGTAGCAATGTTTTTTTTTCTGTTCCCCTCCACCCCACCCCACCCCCAAAGAAAAAAGTCTGGTTCTCTGACTCCAAGGCCAAGAACCAATAGCTCAAGGCACAAACTCTGTACCTTGCTGATGAGAAGGCACTTGGGCCAGAGCTTATCTGTGGGGTTTTTCATTAGGGATAGGGTGGGACTTCCTGGAGTATTTTCACACTGGTGCTTAGAAAAGAAGTGTGTTTGGGTGTAAGTGATTGGAATCAGAAGAGCAGAATCTGCTAGTATATAGATGTAGGGATTAAGGGCATTTCCATCTTCACAGAGGGAACAGTCCTGCACTGAGAATCAGATAATAAGTATTTGGATGTGTTTTATAGACTAAAGCCAGTGCAAATCTTTTGTCACTTGATACAACAGAAAGCCATCATTTATGCAGATGGATCTGCTTCTCTTGGAATTGCTGAGCCACTTCCTTTTCTTTTTGCATTAAAATTATTATTTTTTTTTTCTTTTTATGGCCACACCTGTGGCCTATGGAAGTTCCTGGGCTGGGGGTTGGATCAGAGCTGCAGCTGGAGGCCTACACCACTACTACAGCAATGCTGGATCCCAGCTGCATCTGTGACCTACACCACAGCTTGCGACAACGCCAGATCCTTAACCCACTGAGTGGGACCAGGGATTGAACCCACATCCTATGTTGGGTTCTTAACCTGATGAGCCACAGTGGGAACTCCAAAATTATTTTCTACCTTTTACTCATACTAATTTGAAGTACAAGAGAAAAAAAATAACTAGCTTAATAGTTCCCGTCATGGCTTAGCAGTTAGTGAATCTGACTAGTATCCATGAGGATGCAGGTTCAATCCCTGGCCTTGCTCAGTAGGTTAGGGATCCGGTGTTGCCGTGAACTGTGGTGTAGGTTGCAGACACAGCTCGGATCCTGCATTGCTGCAGCTGTGGCGTAGGCTGGCAGCTGCAGCTCCGATTCGACCCCTAGCCTGGGAATCTCTATATGCTCTGTGTGCGGCCCTAAAAAGGGCAAAAATAAATAAATAAATAAATAAATAAATAAATAACCAGCTCAGTGGTTTCTCTCTTGCTCTTGGGACATGAGACACTCTCGAAAGAAGGGCCTGAGCATTTCATCAAGTGAGAGGAAGGATGTATTGTACTTAGAACCATGCCTGGTCCTCAGTGAACACCTTTCTCACCCTGCAGCATAAGCCCACCAGCCAGGGCCAGCTCCACGGGTATAGTCCTGTGCAGTCCCACAGCGCCCCACATTTAGAAGGTTTCTGTCCTAGTTTAATCTCTGCTGTCATCTTGAAATTTAAACAAGGACCCTCGTATTTTTATCAGCTGCACTGACCTGATCTAAGGAGCTCACGCTCTGAACAGCCTTCGCCGCCAACTCATCAGCTCACACTGGGGCTCAGGACACTGACCCTTGCTCCAGCAATTTCCGCCTGAATGCTGACCCTTGCCTCACCCTCTTTTGGAGTCTTCCAAACACTTTTTCCCCCATTTTTTTTAAAGTTTTATTGAAGTATAGTAGATTTACAACGATCTGATAACTGCTGCTGTACAGCAAAGTGATTCAGTTATCCGTGTACACTCATCCATTCTCTTTCGGATTCTTTTCCCACACAGGTTATCACAGAACATTGAGGAGAATTCTCTCTCTGCTATCCCTGAGCATTTTCTATCAAATGCTCATTTTCTCTAAAAAACAAACAAAACAACACAAACCTCCCCCCCCCCCAACTAGTTTTTCAGCAGGACGCCAAGTGATGCGTGATTGCTCCTTGGGGCCACCCACTGTCCTTCTGGCTCCAGACAGCTCCCGAGCCCTTTCTTGACCTGTCAAGCTCATTCTTCAGCTGACTGCTTTTCACTAAATTGCCCATTTATACTTATAGCTAATTGCACTCCTAAACATCCTTTTGCTTTTCATTCATCCCTTCTGGGTCCCAGCCTCCACTACATTATCAAGGCCAGAGTCCCAGTTCCTGATCCTGCAGGGCTCTCATGCTAAGTGTTACCGTGTCTAAGACCCACGCTTCACTCTTTAAATTTTCCGCCAAGGCAACAGGCAACACTCAATCGGCAATATGCTTTGGGAAAAGGACATTTTCCCACACTTAATCGGCCTGCCATTTAAAGTCACATTAATGTTATATTTAGCAGCAAAACAGCATAGTGACAAGAACCAGACTTTTAAGGCAGGCAGCTAGGTTTAAATTCCAGTTCCGTCACTTACAGTCATTAAGATCTTGGGCAAGTTATTTACCGCACAGAGCTCCATTTTCCCCGTTTGTAAGAGGGGGTAATAATATGCCCTTGTGGGGTTACTAGGAGAATTAATGTTTAATTAAACATTAAATTATAATGCATGTAAAGGACCTTGGACAGCACCTGCAATGAAGGACCCCAAGAAGTACTGGTGAGTTATACTATTATTACAACTATTATAGTTAATAAACAACAGGCTTAATTTGTAGGTAGCATGAATGCACACACCACGTGATGTGTATCAGATGCTCCAGATAAAGTAAGAAATATAAGCACCTTTAGGTGCTTAGAGTCCAGTTAGCAAATGGGACAAAAAAAAGTCCATTTCAAATAGAAACGACTTCAAAATAATGAGCATACAAAGCAGCACCAGGTAACACTCATCAGTGGTAACACCAGCATCAAGTTCAAGAGAAAACCAGAGGAAGGGAAGGATACAGTAGAAAGGGCGGGCTGCGAGCTGGAAGGGGGCAGGATGTGACACCCCGGGCTAGGAAAGGACGTGGGCAGAGCCAGGGGCACAGCTGGAGGACAGAGAATAGACTTGTTTGGTCTTGGCTGAGGCGGTTCTGATTATGACCAAACTGTGGGGACCCTGATGAACTTGGATTCCATTGGTCAGCACGGTTCAGTAACTTGTGTGTCGTGGAGGTGGTGGCAGTGAGGGGGCTTCGGGCGTGTGGGGTTAGGGACGCATTGACTGAGGGGACTCTGGTCACCTGCATCCCTGGACGTGTCTCTAGTCACAGCAGGCTTTAGGCAGAGCAGGAACGTGAAAACCAGACTCCAGAACTGCACAGTATAAACTCAACTGCAGTGCTGAGATGACGGACCTGAACTTGGGGACTGGGATGGAAGGACATATGTGAGACCTGTTTCTGAGAAGTAGCAGCCAGGTTTGATGACAGAAGGGGAGGTGACTGTAAATAATGGGGAGGCCTGGTATGGCTGAAAAAACAGTATCAGAAGAGGAACAGCCAATAGCAAGGCAGGGAGTTCTTAGACATCTTAGAGCAGAGCTGATCAAGGGTCATTGGAGCAAAGATGAAAATCACTAATTAAAACCAGCATCCATTGAACACCTCCTCTGTGCTTGTTTAATTCCCACAACAGTCCTGTGAAATATGTGTGCTATTATTCCCATTACTCAGATGAGGACACTGAGGCTTGATGCTCATATCTGTTAGGTTGGGAAGGACATCTCTTCCCATTCACTGGGGTTGGGGGGACAGAGGAGGAGATGGTTGGAGGGGAGGAGAGTGGATGGCACCTAGGCCCTTGGACCCAGATTTCTAAGCGAAACAGAGGAAAGGTTTGGGGAAAATTAGGAGTGTTGCTCTGAGTCAAGGTGAGCTTTAAGAAAACTGTATGCGGAGTTCCTGTGGTGACGCAGTGGGTTAAGAATCCAATGGCAGACACTCAGGTCGCTGCAGAGATGCGGGTTCCATCCCTAGCCCAGCTCAGCAGGTTAAGGAGCCGATGTTGCCACAGCTGTGGCACAGGTCACGGCTGAGGCTGGGATTTAATCCCTGGCCTGGGAACTTCCATAGGTGGCCAGTAGGGCCATAAAATGAAATAAAAAAATTAAAAAAGAAAACCGTATGGGAAATGCGCTACAGAATCAACAAAAGAGGGACTGAATTTAACATGCCACTGTAACCCCTGCTCTGTGAAGCCAGGGGCAGGGACAAAGGATGCAGGCTGGGATGCTGAGGGGGAGGAGCCTGGGGTCACAGATGCTGACAAAGGGGACCAGGTGGAGGAACAGCACCGCCCAAAATGGGGAGGGGGTCCCAGAGCAGAGCCTGGCTAGGGCTTCGAGTGACATTTGAATTTTTAGGTTTGTTAGAGATGTAGCTGGATTCTCAGATGGTTATGCGGAGGCAGGATGCTCTGTTGGGAGAGGCCTGAACTCAGAGCCTGGCAGGCCTGGCCCCCCAGGTCTGGCTTTAACACCGAGGAGCCCCGTGGTCCTGAGTACGTGGGCTCTGGCTTGGAAGGATGGGGGGGGCATTCCCAGAAGGAGGGGGTCCCTGGGAGAGGAGGGGGCTGTGGCCGATGGGTTGAGTTGGGGGTAGACGCCCAGAGGTGGCCAGGCTGTCACTGTGAACGTGGGAGCCATCAGTAACAGAGCACCTGGGGAGAGAAGGTGGGTGAGCGGACAGGCAGTCTGGGATAGGATCCCAAAAGGCCACCACGGAGGAGAGGAGAAAGACGAAGACAAGCCCAGCAGGGAGACAGGGAGGGACAGTCAAGAGGCGGGAGGAAGTACGGGCTGGCCTGGGGTTGCGGAAGCCGGGAAAACCTCCCAGCAAGGCAAGAATCTCCCTGGCTCGCTGGCTTCAAGATGAGGTGAACTGGAGTTCCTCATGGCTCAGTGGTTAATGAACCACTAGCATCCATGAGGATGCAGGTTCGACCCCTGACCTCGCTCAGTGGGTTAAGTATCCAGTGATGCCGTGAGCTGTGGTGTAGGGCACAGACAAGGTTCAGATCCTGCATTGCCGTGGCTGTGGTGTAGCCTGGCAGCTGCAGCTCTGATTCAGCCCCTAGTCTGGGAACTTCCATATGCTGTGGGTGCAGCCCTAAAAAGCAAAAAAAAAAAAAGATGAGGTGAGCTCCCTGGAGGTTAAGATGTCCTTAGGGAGACCCAAGCTGCCCCTCTCAGAGGTGAGCAGAGCAGGGTAGCCTTCAGGTGTCAGGGACAATGAACACATCTGCGCGGGAAGCCCCGGCTCACACCTGCCTGGCTCCTCCCGCTCAACAGGTAGACTCTGGGCGCACAGCGCAGCACCAGCTGCAAGCGCTGCGGAGAGGGAGGGAAAGGTCTGAGACTCCCCACGCCGCCACCTCCCTTCGGCCTTATCAATAAAGAACAGGCCTGGCTGCTGGGCGGTGGGAGCAGCTGGGTCAGGCACGGGGCAGAGGGGGCTGTGCAGGAGCTCCTGCTCTCCTTTCTCTTCCTTCTGTGGCAAATTCCTAAGGACAAAGAGGTGCCAGCTCTCTTTGCGGCCGTTTGCACAGCGGGCCGGAGGCAGAAGCGCTGGCCGGGGCTGCAAAGGCTAATTTCAGAGAACCCCAGAGGCCCCCACGGGGAAAGATGGTTCTTGGCCCTGGGATTCTCACCTCTGGAGGGGCCAAGGCGGCAGCCGAGTCAGCCGCACTATAGAAACTCTTGAATGAAGTTAGACCCAGAAGGACTCTCTCTCCCAGAGGGATGGAGACCAGCCTGGGGTCCTGGTCCCCTCCCCTGTCAATGCCCCCAAGAGCCCCAGGAGAGGGTCACCTGCACAGCAAAGTAATTCCCACATCTAATCGTCACAACCACCATGCTGGACACATGTTTTCACCATCTCAGCCTTTTTTTTTTTTTTTAATGGCCGTGGGTTCGAGCGTATGGAAGTTCCTGGGCCAGCAATCGAATCCAAGCTGCATCTGTGACCTATGCCACAGCTGCAGCAACAGTGGATCCTTAACCCACCACGCCGGGCTGGGGATGGAACTGGCCATGCCACAGAGACAAGTCGGATCACTAACACAGCAGGAACTCCCTTTACCATCTCAGCTTTGAGAGATGTGCCAAGCCT
The DNA here is from genome assembly GCA_004024745.2 of Catagonus wagneri. Lineage (NCBI taxonomy): Eukaryota > Metazoa > Chordata > Mammalia > Artiodactyla > Tayassuidae > Catagonus > Catagonus wagneri. The sequence goes on along the minus strand of PVHT021183518.1, from coordinate 12,581,845 downwards.
GGGATCTAGGTATTTTTATTCCAAATCTCATACGCTTCTGTAACACTGAGAATAGACCTGATGCCAACACACAGTAACTAACCTTAGAGCCTCCTAGCCTGGGGCAATCCAACCCCAGCTTCGGGGTCTCCCAGAAGGGGGGCTTAAAATAGACAACAGATAAGGAAGCAAGAGCTCAGCCCTAACATTTTCTCACTTTGGCACCGGGAATACATGAATACCAAGTAGTGGAGAAATGTAAAAGCACGCGCGGTTTTTATCGTGAGACGATGCACATTTCTATGTGTGTAGGACATTTCCCGTAAACCTTGGAATGAACTGTGTTAATTCCCAGACCGACTAGCATGTCCCGGGGACCCAGAAGCAGCCTGCCGGCAACACAGCGAGCCACTGTCACAGAAGTCATCGGACCACTGTGGCAGTTAGCTCTCGGGCTTGAACTCCCTCCCAGGAGAGAAACTGACATTTAGTGACAGCGTGTTCTGTGCAATGTTCTTAACATTTGTTATCTTATCTGATCCTTAAAATGACTCTGTCACTGAAAACAAAGACTCAAACAGATATTTGTTCATCCATGTCTGTAGCATTGTTTATGAGAGCCAAAACGTGGAAGCAACCCAAGCGTCTACTGACAGATGACTGGATAAACAGAATGTGGTATATGCATCAAGTGGATGTTATCCAGCCTTAAAAAGGAAAGAAGTTCTGGCACACGGTACGACATGGCTGAACCTTAAGGACAGTACATGCCATGAAATAAGCCAGTCACAGATGGAAATACTATCTGATTTCATGTACAAGAAGTACTTAGAGCAGTCGGCTTCGCAGGGGTGGGAAGTGAAGCGGTGGTTGCCAGGGGCTCGGGGCTGGGGAAACGGGGATGTTAGTATTTAATGGATCCAGAGTTTCCGTTGGGGAAGATGAAAAAGTTCTGGAGATGGAAGATTGTGGTGATGACATTGTGAAGGCACTTAACGTCACTGAATTGTATACTTTAAAATGGTTAAAAGACTCAACTGTATGAAATGTATTTTATCAAGATACAATTTGTAGAAATGTGATTCTGTAGGGTAGAGGTTACTGTTCTCATTTCACATGTAAGAAAAACGGGGCTCAGAGGAAATCACGCAGCCAAGACAGAATTGGGGCCCATCCACTCCTAGAGCCCCGCGTTCCCTTTACATCTCGCCGTCCCTTCTAGAGCGTGGGATAGCCCTGGCCTGACTGTGCGTTTCCTCTGTCAAAGGATGGAGAAAAGCCCAAGTGAAATTAGACCTGACTACAGTTTAGAAACAGAGGGGGAGGTGTAGCTTGGGCTTGAATTACAGGCCTAAAGCTGAGAATTGTGCCAACATCTAAAATTATGAAATGAGGAGCTCCGGGCGTCTTTCTCTAATCCAGAATAATTATCTTCACCACCGAGCATCCAATTTAAATTCATTGTGCTTAATACAAAGCCACAGAACAGAGCAGGCTGTTTCCCGACATGCAGTTACCATGGAGACTGGCGATGATCCTCAGAGGGAGTTGTGTGGCAGAGAGGATGCGGCTGCCAGCTTCCGAGAATCCGGGGGACCTGGGGAAACCATTCTAAAATAGAGCCCTGAGAGACCCTTTGTCACCCTCCTGAGCAGAGCCCCTTCCAGTCCCAAAGCAGGAAAGTTTAGAGGCAAGCAGGCCACGACCCTCTTTATTAAAAGTCCAGGCTGCTCGCAGATGCCAGAGAGAAGGGGCTGATCAACAGTCCAGGAATGAACCACACGTAACTGCACTTGCTCTTCTCCCCTCATCTCCTCCAGTGTTGCTAAGTCCTCACGCTGGTCCCAAAGCTAAGTGATGATGGTGCCACCGAACTGCCGAGGGAGGCCGCCCTGGGACCTCCCTGGATACTTGATGTTGAGGAACGAGGGCTGGAGTGCAGGCCGGGAGGCGAATAGCTTGGCAAGGGATTTCACCCCTCTGCGACTCAGCTTCCCTGTCTGGAAAGGAAGGAAAATGAGGCCTGCCTAAGGGGGGCTTTAAAGATCACGATGAGCGTGTGGTAGTACCGGGCCTGACAGCTCGGCGCGCCCCTCCTGGAGGGGACAGGGGATGGAAGCTCAGCTGCAGGCGGTGTGGAGAGCCATACATACTCTGCCAGGGGCTGCCTGGGGGCCTGGGAGCCCAGAGTCCACCAGAGGCTCAACGTGCTCTATTCCGAATGCTATTTTCCTCACTGCAGGAAGAAGAAACTCTTTGATGGGCCACTAAGTTTGGGGCTTAGGGATCTGGAGCCAGGGTGCTCTTCCAAATATGCGTCCCAGAGCAACTTAGGTCTGCAAAGTGAGTCAGGGCACAAACCTAAAAAGAACTATAGCCCGGGCCTGCAGGTAACAAAGGGTACCTAAAAGTGGAAACCTGATCGAGGGATGGGCAGAGGGTAGCATCAGCTCAGTTGGAATTTCAGTCCACGAAACTTTCATCCTAATCTAGTCGGCGCAGAACTCCCCGGCCCACTCCTATTCTCCACTGACTCCAAATGTAAGACAAAGAGGGAGCTGAATGAACCCTTCCCCACGACGTGACGACAGTACATTAAGATATGGCTCAGGGGAGTTCCCATCGTGGCGCAGCAGAAATGAATCCGACTAGGAACCATGAGGTTGCAGGTTCAATTTCTGGCCTTGCTCAGTGAGTTAAGGATCCAGCGTTGCCGTGAGCTGTGGTGTAGGTCACAGACGCGGCTCGGATCTCACGTTGCTGTGGCTGTGGCATAGGCCAGTGGTTACAGCTCCGACTGGACCCCTAGCCTGGGAACCTCCATAGGCCATGGGTGCGGCCCTAAAAAAAGGCAAACAAAAAAAAACCCCGTGATGTCTTCACAGTCTAGACATATGTCAGAGTGTATCAAACTATACACTTTTAAAAAAAAATGTGTAACACGTAGATTAAAAAAAAAAAAAAAAAGGTGGCTTCCCGAGTTTTCCAGTCCTAATCATCTTCATTCTATACACACTCTTCCCAAGAATAGGGTTCACCAACATAATCAAATTTAATGTTATTTTTAAAATTTCGAGAACACCGTAGAGAGTTTAAAGAGGAAAGTTACTTATAGATGAGGGGTTGAGTTCATTCATCTCTAATGGCACTTCCAACTCTAAAACTGTGTGTTTGAGGGAGTGTGTGTGTGTGTGTGTGTGTATCTGAGAGTGAGTGTGAGAATGAGTATGTGAAAGTCTGTGTGTGAATGTGTGTGCAGTGTGAGAGATGAACATTGGCTAATGAGAAAGTTCTTTCTTTTTTGGGCCGCACTCAAGGCATATGGAAATTCCTGGGCCAGGGATTGAATCTGAGCTGCAGCTTCAACCTATGCCACAGCCGCAGCAATGCTGGATTCTTAACCCACTGCGCCACAGCGGGAACTCCAAAAGTTCTTAACCATAGTTGGCCTACAGCTTTATCCTCAGATAGTCACTAATTAAGGATCCTTGCAGCTCCAAATTTTGAGTAAACAAGACACAAAAGAGGATTAAGAGAGAGAAAAATGTGGTTGGTTGCAGGGATGGTCTGAGGGACGGACGAGGCAGAAACCAACAATGGGAGAAGACGTGATGTCTAAACATGTTTCTACCTGCTAATGAACTATTCCAGAACATGCACCTGACGTTCAACGCAGAAATACAGCAACTTCAGATCAGAGGCAGCCTCAGTGAGGTTTGGGAGAAGACATATTTTCGGCTGAGATTTTTGAAGTGTTCCATAAGACCATATTCAAACTTTTTTTGTTTTTGTTTTTGTCTTTTTAGGGCTGCACCTGCAGCATGTAGAGGTTCCCAGGCTAGGGGTCCAATCGGAGCTGTAGCCACCGGCCTACACCACAGCCATAGCAATGCGGGATCCAAGCCTCATTTGCAACCTACACCACAGCTCATGGCAACCGTATCCCTAACCCACTGAGTGAGGTCAGGGATCGAACCCGCATCCTCACAGATGCTAGTTAGGTTTGTTAATGACTGAGCCATGACGGGAACTCACAAACATTTCTTGAAATATTAAAAAAAAAATACACAGGCTTTAAGAAAAGAAAAAGAAGAAAACTACATCGCACCTTATGCATCACTGAAGTATACATACATGATGTATTTTTCTTCTTCCCTTTTTTTTAAACTCCAGAGGACGAGAGTACAAAAGCAGAAATCATATGAGGTATGAAAGCTTTCCAAGATGCTTGGGTTTAACCACAAAGGGTGCATTTATCTCTATTCTTGAACTGAAGGTTTTAAAAAGCAATACTCTCACTGTATAGATCAATTCTTTGCCAATGCTCTTATTCTAGGAGTTGAGGAGCTGCCTGGTCACCACAGGAGATTTTTTCCAACACTGGATGTAAAAATTTGTAAGAAACGATAGGTCTCCTCTCTCACCTTCTAAGAAGGGTCAACCTAGCCTACATGTTGGCCTGCCAATTAACGCAGATGTAGAATGAAAGATGCCAGCAAGGTTTTTGTTAAGCAAGATACCCAGTCTGAAGCAGGACTTCTCTCTGAATAGCTCCTGCTACCTGCTGAGATTGTGACTGGCTATTTCTACTTTTAAGAGAAAGAAAGGAGGGAGAAAATTGTCTAGAAGTCATTGTCATTACTATTAGGCTCCATTTGAAATCTAAAACAACCCTGACAGTAGAGATGGAAATTAATCGTTTAGTTCCTATTTGATGTCTAACAGTTTAATGCATGTGCTTGTGAGGAAACTGTACAAATGGATTTTCCAGGGTCTGGTCCTCAATCAGCATCATCTAATTTTTTTTTCTTTTTTCTTTATCTCTCTCTCTCTTTTTTTGGGGGGGGGGGCTGCACCTGTGGCATACGGAAGTTCCAAGGCTAGGGGTTGAATTGGAGCTGCAGCTGCTGGCCTATGCCACAGCCACAGCAATGCCAGATCCAAGCCACGTCAGCAACCTACTCCACAGCTCATGGCCATGCTGGATCCTGAGCGGGACCAGGGATCGAACCTGCATCATCATGGATACTAGTGGGATTAATTTCTGCTGAGCCACAACGGGAACTCCAGCATCATCTGTTTATTTAACAAACACTCCTGTAGTGCTTAGTCAGCACCAAGTACTACTTAGGTCCTTTACCATTAGTAATTCAACACACATAAAGTGTTATCATAACCTCCATCTTCCAGAGGACGAAACCCAGAGACACAGAGAGGATAACTTGCCCAAATCACATGGCCAGGAAATGTGGGGCTGAAATCCACACTCCGGCAGGCTACCCCAGACTGTGCTCACAACACCACCCTACGCCAACATGCATCTCTTTTTTGAGCACCTACTACACATTTAAAGCCACGTGAGTCTTTTTTTTTTTTTCCTTTTTAGGGCCGCAAGCGTGGCATATGGAGGTTCCCAGCCTAGGGGTCCAATCCGAGCTGCAGCTGTTGGCCTATACCACAGCCACAGCAACGCCAGATCCTTAACCCACTGAGTGAGGCCAGGGATCAAACCCACATCCTTGTGGATCCTAGCTGGGTTCGTTAACCACGGAGCCACGAAAGGAGCTCTAAGCCCATGTGAGTCTGTGCTGAGTCACAAGTTAAATATGAATTGTGGTCTCTGCTCCTCAAAGTTTTCGATCCTGCTAAGAAACAATTTGAAAGCCCCAGGATGATACGTTATTTCAGCTGGGCAGAAGAAAGTGGTGAAGACAGTGGATCCTGGGGCTGAATGAGCTGGAGGAAGTACGTGGCCCGAGGCTGGCACGTCTTGAAGGGTTCCATGGATGGGTGGGAAGGGATGGCAGGGGGGAGCATGGGACGTTCATAGGGAATGGGGGCCGAGAAAACTCGCTTCCTGATGGATGGAGATGCGTCGGGGGTGAGGATGGGATGGACGGGGCAAGGTCCACCAGGGAGCTGTCCAGGGTGAAGATTCAGGACTTCAAACTAGGCAACGGGGAACCATGGCGAACTCTCAAGCAGGACATGACCCTGCGGGCAAACCCAGGGACACAGGCTGCATGGGCTGTAGAGGGAGAGTAGAACAACTTCATTACAAAGTCAAGGTGGGTGGACCCGGTAACCCAGGAGACTGGAAGACAGAGCCAAGGCCAGGCCCAGGGTGGAAGCAGGTAGGCACAGCCTGGGGACTAACACGTATCGTACACATATTCTGCCAGGCACGGTGTCGAGTGTTTTTCATGCATCATCTCATTTAACCCTCTCAACAACCATTTGTAAATGGTAAAAAACTGTCAGCTCTGAGGCCCTGACATCAATGTTACTCCTTGAGGGACAGGGGTGTGTTAGAAAGCCGCCCTCTCCGGGAGGCAGAGCGCTCACTTCACTGTCAGCCTGATGCGTCAGGTCTGTGATGCTTTGATCTGGTCCAGGCAAGTTTGGAGCCATACAGCGCTGAGTAAACTATTTGCGTGCAGTCCACCAAGAGGTCACGGGCTCTCTGAAAGGGGGCAGTGAAAAGGGACTCAGACTAAGAAACTTACATACATTCTGTCGAACCACCTCTGGGACTTGGGGCCACTCAAGGCCAGGGCTAGATTTCTGAGGTCCGTTCCAGCATTTTACAGAAATGAAGACGTAAGTAGAGTTGGGGACATCAATTAATAAGCAAGACCATATGAGCCTGGATTCCAATAAGCAGGAAGTGTTACTGCAGAGCTAAAAGATGGGAAAGACATTTTGGCTAGAATTAAACAGAAACGGGCAAAATACTGGAGTCAAGAAAAAAGAAGAAAGCAAGAAGCCAGCAGCATTTGAAGGTTTAATTCCACAGAGCAAGTGTCAAAGGCAAAATAGCAGAAACAAGCTGCCCAGTGGCTAAATGGGCTCCTTGGTAAGAATGTTGGCAGGCTGGACACCAAAGGGAATTTATTTACATCCAGTGTCCAGTCTCAGGACTCTGATAGGTTGAGTCCCCTGCAGTAGGAGGAGGAGGGGAGGTCAGGACCCTCCACTGGGGGGGGCATGTGTCAGGCCACCGAACCTCCTCTAGGCCGACCACACGCTGGCCAAGCACTCCTCTGGCTAGGATCTGGCTCCCCTTGCGGTTCGACGGCAAGAATAGATGTCCTGCTGCTGCTGATTCTGAGTGAGTGGGAGGCTGTCTCTGTGACCAGATGGTCCCGGCACAGACAAGAGACAATCTCTGGGTCCTCAAAGAGGGACAGACCCAGCTGGACTTCTGTTTGATGACACCTCCCTCGCGGCCAATCTCCCACTCGTTGATGACGGGTACAGACCTGAGGGCAGAACACAGAGCCGGGGCCCCTTGGCAGGTACAGGGGTTCTGGGCCCCCAGCAGGCGGTTGGGAGCCCCAGAATGGTATCCTATAGCGTGACTAGAAGGAGAGAAGCAAATAAATAAGACTGGCAGGGGTGAAACAAGGCAGGTCCCAGCTTTCAAAGGGGATTCAGATGTCATCCAGGTGTACAAGGTGAGGGTCAGACGGCCAACAGAAGTAACAGCCAGGACAACGTGCCATTGAAAGCAGCCAAGAAAAATCCTCAATAATCTGCATGCTAGTGTTGGAATCATTGGGGATGCTTTAAAAAAAATGATAATCAGGGGAGAGTTCCCGTTGTGACTCAGTAAGTTAAAACCCTGACTAGTATCCACGAGGATGTGGGTTTGATCCCTGGCTTCGCTCAGCAGGTTAAGGAGCTGGTGTTGCCGGGGCTGTGGCTGTGGCTGTGGTGTCGGCCAACAGCTGCAGCTCCAATTCAACCCCTAGCCTGGGAACGTCCACATGCCTGTCCCTCCAAACATACCACACAGTCTCGATTACTATAGTTAGGTAGTAAGTCTTGACATCAGGGAGACCGATTCCTCGCACTTTATTCTTTGTCTAGACCATTTTAGCTGTTCTAGTTCCTTTGCCATGCCACATGACTTTGGACAGTCATCTTGCCACTATTCATAAAAGATTTTGATAAGATCGACATTAAACATGTATATCAATTTGAGGAGAATTGACGTCTTTACTGTCTACTTCCATATGCCTCAGGTGTGGCCCTGAAAAACAAAAAGCAAAACAAAACAAAACAAAAGATGGGCAAGGGTTGGTTTCGTTGGTCTGGGCCAAGAGTTGGGGTGGGGGGCCTGGACGTGTATTTTTTTAAAAACTCCCCAAATAGTTCTGCTGTAATTTGCTTCCAAAGATCAAAAACCATTGGCCTAGACAGTGGTTCTTAATATATTTTTAGAGGGGTGGGAGGCAGAAGAGGCGTCCAGGAAGGTTTTTTCCGTTGTCCAGGCCTGCCCCCTCCATCACCATCTCAGTGAAGGGGCTGTGGCCTGTAGTTTAGAAAGGCCAACTCTATATCCCCACTGGGCCGTGGGGGGCCATTGGTGGGGTGGAGCCCAGCCGCCTGCATTAACATTCTTATTATGTAATATTAGATTCACACAGAAGAATAAATAGAACTTAGAAGTAAGCTAGGCAGACTAATACGAAAAGACCCCACGACCCAAGTGGAATCCTAGACCTTTATTAGCACAGTCGGTGTTGCTGGCTCTCCTCCTCCACCGGCCCCCACCCACCTCCCCACAGGAGATAATCTGGCTCTTTGATGGGGCTGGCATTTTTAACAAGCAGGGGGCCTGGCACCTCTGGAAACCAGGTTCCGGGCCTCTGGGAGGGCAGGGGCCGCAGGTTGGGAGGGAGTGGAGGGGGCGGGGAGGAGGATCAAGTGACTGGGCTGTGAGCAAGGGAGGCAGAGGCAGGGGAGCCAGGCAGAGCCTGGCACAGCCTCTAACAGAAGCAAAGGCGCCAGGCATTTGTTAAAGAAGTGCTAGAGAAATCCCTTTAGACCCAGTACAATGGAGACCCAGATGCTCTCAGAAAAGCCAGGCTTTCAACTGTTTTGTTTTCCCAGCCTGGGCTGCCGCTGCCAAATTGACAAGCATGCAAGAGCTCAGGGGGTGCAGAGTTCAAGGCCCCAAGGATCTGTCGGACAAGAACAAAAAGGTGCAACTTGATCTCTCTTTCTCTATAGGCTAATCACACGGGTGAGCTTTTCCTTGGGGTTATTATTCTATTATAAAGCCAGATGCTTAAAGCGAATCAACTGCTACCTTTCTTAGAAGGTACAAAGTAGGTCAGCCGCAATTTCTCAGGGAGCACAGCCCTGGCCTGAGTGCCACAGGCTGTGTGAATAATTAAATCCACACACCCCTGAGATGAGCATTGCAACAGGAGAGCCTTTTCTCTCCCCAGGAGATTATCAGGAACTGGAGGCAAGAGGAAGCCAAAATATCCAGCCGTAGGAGCACCGATGGGGAGGGGCAGTCCAAGAGTCTGGGTTTGGGGGTGGATGGGTACGGGGCAGGATGCCAGTTCTTGGGAGGCAGAACTCAGGGCAGGGTCGACGGGAGGGTTCTGCAGAGGACTGGGTCAGGGGCCGTGTTATGAAACAGACACTCAGGATGAGCTGGGGCGCAAGGACCAAAGGGCCAGTTGAGGTGACACCCAGCAGCCAGAGTGGCTTGGGGTCTATGGGCCCTTAAGATCCCTCTGACCAGGGCCTGGCATGGATTTGGGGTGCCTGGGGTAGCCTGAACATGCAGAAACTGGGAGAGGTGGGGCTTTCATCGCAAGGGCTTTTATGGGAAGCCAGGAAAAGTCAGCCACACGTTGCACAAAGACGCACAGGCAAAGCTCTTCACTGGCTACAAGGAGCGGAAGGCCGTCAGCGGAAGGCTTGTCACTCCTGGCAGATGACAATGTGGAAAATAAGACAAAGAAGGCCAGCCTGCACCCCCAGAGCCTTGTAGGCAGCGTAGTGACAACATGGCATTTGGCCCTGGACTAAAGGTCTCCCAAGTGGGGACAAGAACCAGCAAGGTACAATTTTTGGTACAAGGCTGCCCAGTACACACAATTTTTGGTGGGCACTGCAGAACGGCCCCCAGCATGGACTCGTGTGGTTGGCAGACTCGTGTTGACGGTAAATACTGCGGCTTCGCTTACACTCCTGCTGGAAGCATAAATTGTTACAACCAGACTGGAAAAACAATTGGGTGGTACGTCCTCAAGCTGAACACATGTGTCTTCTATGACCCAGCAATCCCATTCCCAGGGCTATGCCCAGCAGAAGCGCATACGCTCATTTGCTAAAAGACACGCACAAGAAGGCTCATAGCAACAGCGTTTGTGACAGCCCCAAAGTTGCAACCCACCAAAGGCCCATCGACAGCAGATTGACTACGGACTACGCGGGCTCTCGTACAGTGGAATACTATAAAGCAATGAAAGTGAATGAGGTATGACATGCGACAACATGGGTGGATGTCACCACAGTAATACTGAGCAAAGGAAGTCAATGCAAGTGTGCAGACTGCCCGATTTCATTTACGCAGAGTAAACTGTCAAAACCAACCTACGGTAAATATGCTGAGAACCGCCAACTTCTGCACTTTAAATAGGTGAATTGTAGGGTGTGTGAATTTCATCTCAGTTAAGCCGTTATTTATTTATTTTTAACTATGGGATTAGACGTCAGGATAGTGGTTATCCTTGGCGAGAAGTAGTGACTGGGAGGGGGCCCAAGAGGGGCTTCTGGGTGCTGGAAATGTTTGGTTTCTTGATTTGGGTGCTGGCCACAAGGGTGTGTTCCATTGTGACAATGCTGTGTACTTGGAATCTGTGTGCCTCTCTGTATGGATGCTGTACTTCAATAAAAATGACAATAGCAATAACCACAAACAGAGAGAGCCCGGCCTGGCTGGGCTCAGGTTCGTGGGGATGGCGAGCTGGATGTGCTCACTCACTTCACAAAGGCCCTGACCGACACGGGGGTCTCCTCAAGAGACCCTGCAAGAGGTTATGAGGATGGGGTTTCCCATTTTATTATCATGCGTAGGACCTGGTTGGGGAAATTCTCAGAGGAGAAAGTGGGGAGGGTCCACCAATCACTTCTCTTCCCTGGGTGTGGCTCAGGTGGGCAGGTGTGGCCTAGAGTGCCAGGGTATTAGGCCTGGGAGCATCCTTGTCTCAGCACAGGCTGGCCCATGGCTCCTGTGACTCCTCATGGCCCAGCCTTCCGGGGGTCTGATCTGCTGCTCCTGGACTGGGCCACCTGCCTGCGGGGCTGTGGGGGCAGCCCCCACCCGCCTGGCAGCCCCAGCAAGGCTCTTCGGGGTGAGCTTGGGAAGCCTTGTCAGCTGCTGCTTAGCAACAGGAGCACTGCAGCCCCCAGGCAGACGGACTCCAGGGGGAGACGGCTGAGCCTAGGAGAGGAGCTCCCTGAGAACCCAGGGAGAACAGAGGCGAGATCTTAGGGTAGGCCACTGAAGATGGGAGGCAGTGGGCAAAGTAGGACATAGGACTGCAGCCACTGGGCCAGTGGCTGGTGGGTTTCTTTCACCGAGGGAGCATTAGAGGCCAAGTCCTTTATTTATTTACTTTTTTTGGGGGGTCTTTTTGCCTTATTTGGGCCACACCTGCAGCAATTGGAGGTTCCCAGGTCTAACAGGAGCTGTAGCCGCTGGCCTTCGCCACAGCCACAGCAACACGGGATCCGAGCCACGTCTGCAACCTACACTGCAGCTCACAGCAACGTCGGATCCTTAACACACTGAGCAAGGCCAGGGATCGAACCTGCAACCTCATGGTTCCTAGTCAGATTTGTTAACCACTGAGCCACGACGGGAACTCTGAGAGGCCAAGTCCTTTAGAAATCAGACAGTATAAAGGGCTGCAGCCAGCCAGCCTTGAGATTCTGATTCACTTCTGCACTGGAAAAAAAATCTTCATAGGTAAATCTGATGCACAGCTGGTTGTAGAGACCCACATGGATAAGAATTAATCACTTATTCATTCGACCAACATTCACCGATTAGCTATTCTTGTTCCAGGTCAGTGCCAGGCTCTGAGAAAGCGGGAAAATATGTCAGGACTTGCCCTTAAGGAGCTTATAGTTTGGTGTCCAGGGAGAGGCCTGTGTGTGGCGGATGATTACAATGCAGAGGGGTAACCGCAATGACAGGGTTCTGGAGCTCAGAGAAAGGGTGAAAGGACCCGTCGGTGACTCTTTTGGCAAAACATAATTTCCTCTTAATTCATTTGTCTCACAGGTCTGAATTTTGATACTTTGCATTTAGGGACATAAAGAAGCTCAGGTCCAGCTCGGTAATTGTTAAAACTTGTCCACGATAACTCACTCTGAAAAGAGGATCCACCACTAGTATTTTTCAAGCTGTTTTTAAAACCGACAAGCTAAGGATGATAATAGAAGACAGCTAACTATGTCTGCTTCATAATTTCTACCATTAAAATCATCTAGAGGAAGCAGATCTATTTTTCACCGTCTTTGGGAAGTTAATTTAGCTTATCATACATAAAGGAATTCATCAGACAAGCCCCCTCGTCCCCCGCCACATACATGCAGAATAACAAACACCAGCTAATTCTCCTCTTCCTCTAGGTCTGTATGACATGGCATACAAATATAAAAGAAAATCATTTCCTGACTTGAGTACCTCAGCAAGCAATGTGATCAGCAAAACAGGCCTAAATGCCTCCTTTTCCGTAATCATGGAAATCTATGCTGTTTAGCATGGAATTTCCTATTTCAGTTGCCACAGTGGCCCCTTCAAGAGGACCCTTCTCCTTTCAGTACAGTGGGAGCAGCCTGTTCACTCGGGTCTAGTCTGGAGCACCCCCAGAAATAGAAGCCACAGAGGAAGACACCTTCAGCAAATGGAAGCATTACCTTGGTCCCGTGGTAGAAGTCGTCCACACAGGTGGCGTTCATGAAGGTCTGGTGGAAGTGGGTGCTGGTGTCGATGCCTCCAGGGATCACGAGTTTCCCAGTGGCATCGATCACCTTGGCCCCTCCGGGGATCATGAGCTCACGGCCCACCTGCTGGATGATGCCATTCTCAATGTAGACATCAGCCTCATGGGTGCAGTCGTCATTCACAACCTTGCCTCCTTTGATGAGAATCCGCACGCTGGCTGAATTGGCAAGCATGTTCCTGTGAAAGGTGAGAGGCGGGCACTGGTCAAGGTCGAAGTCCCTTTTCACCACGACCACGGTCCCACCCCCTCTTATGACAGCCCAAACTCAGTGGGCAGAGTCAGTGAGCCGGAACAGGGAGGACGTTTCTCCGTAGCCTGAGGACACTGGTCTTAGAGCCAGCTGGGGTCACAAGCCTCCCACAGACATCACAGCAGGACTCGCTGGGGAGCATGACACCTCTGCAGGTAAGAGTGAAGCTGGAGCTCAAAGAAACATCAGTTTTCACCTTCTCAAAATGTTATGGGGGTTCTAAACATTTTCATACTAACTGTCTCATTTGATGCTTGAAACAACACAAGAAGGGACATTTTATAGATGAGAAAGCAGAACTTGCTAATAAGGCATTTATGGCTACTAAGTAGCCAAGTCAAACTCCAAGGTCTTGTATGACCAAGGTCCCCACCGTGCCATGTGGTCCTGAGGATATCAGAGCCTCCTGGCGTGTGTCTCAGAGCCAGACTCTCCAAGCCTCATCGCTGTTTAATTCATGCCATTCTTCAGATGGCTTCTGCTTCAGTTCATTCTCCTGTGTTTGCCTCAGGAAGTCCACTACCACACTGACGCTGCAGAGCCAGGTGCACACCGACCAGCTCATCCGACGAGCTTTTGAAAAGCTTTGCTCAAGCCCCTCCCCGCAAAGATCCAGCTTTATTTGGTCTGGAATTGGGACCCCAGAATCAATATTTTTTCAAAAGCCATAGAAGTCTACCATACACTTAAAAAAGAGTTGACATCAATCTTTTCCAGAAAATAGGGAAGGAAACCTTCCCAAGTCATTTTATGAAGTCACTATCACTCTGATACCACAGACAAAGATAGCACGCACACACACACACACACACACACACACACAAAGTAATATCCCTCATTAATGTAGATACAAAAATTTCTAACAAGACCTCAGCAACTAGAATTTGGCAATATGTCAAAGAATGAAAGAATCCCACCGTGCAAATGGGATTGCTTCCAGGGATGCAAAGCTTGCTCGATATTTGAAAATCTATCAACGTAATCCACCATATTAACAGGCTAAAGAAGAAAAATCACATAATCATCTCAACTGATGCAGAAAATTCACTTGACAAAATTCAAGTCATTGAAAAATAAAAGAAGTGCCCTTTAGGAGTTCCCGTTACGGCGCAGCGGTTAACGAACCATGCCGTCATTCGTTAAACCATGAGGCTGAGGGTTCGATCCCTGGCCTTGCTCAGTGGGTTAAGGATCTGGCGTTGCCGTGAGCTGTGGTGTAGGTCGCAGATGCAGCTTGGATCTGGTGTTGCTATGGCTGTAGTGTAGGCCAGCAGCTGTAGCTCCTATTAGATCCCTAGGCTGGGACCCTCCCCATGCCATGGGTGCAGCCCTAAAAAAAAAAAAAAAGGGAGAAGTGGCTTTAAAAAAACCTATGCCACAGAAGCAACCTGAACCCCTGCAGTGAGAATGCCAGATCCTTAACCCGCTGCATCACGAGGGGAGCTGGTGATGATCTTTATCAACTCGAGGAGGTTAATTTCTTGTCTTTTTTGGGGGGGCAGGCCAAGGCGTGCCTGAGGCATATGGAGGTTCCCAGGCTAGGGATCAAATTGGAGCTGTAGCTGCCGGCCTACACCACAACCACAGCAATGCCAGATCTGAGCCATGTCTGCGACCTACACTACAGCTCATGGCAACCCCAGATCCTTAACCCACTGAGAAAGCCAGGGATTGAACCCATGTCCTCATGGATACTAGTCATTTCGTTACTGATGCACCACTATGGGAACTCCGAGGAGGTTAACCTCCATTCCTACTTTATGGAGAGTTTTTATCATGAGTGAATGTTGAAGTTCCAGTACCCAGTTTAGAGAACTCAAAACTGAACAAATGAATGCATGGCTGCATTTACTTGTTGCACCCTAACAATTAAACGCTTTAAAGCGATGAGTGGTAAGCCAATTCCATATTTGTTGATGGGGACATCTGGCAGCTCTATGTCTGGGATAATGCTCAACTTCCATCCTTTTCTCAATACCGCACATTGTTGGGAAAAGGGCAAAGGAAGCAACTTACTATTCCTCATCCTCATCTTTTCATTTTGCCTGGGAAGCCTGTGTCCCCAGGATGAAAAGGCCATGGAATCTGTTGTGGGAATAGTTCTCGTAAGGAAACAAGTCATCTCTCTGGAGGGCTTAGCCTGCTCTCCTGGACACACTTGGTTAGGCAGGGTTTTTTGGTCTGGTTTGGTTTTTGTCAAGTTGACCATGCTGGAGTGCATGGAATCTCCATCCCAAGAAAGTTTACAGCATCTATTCAGCCTCAACTGGTCCACTGGGGTGGGGGTTGGGGGGGTCTGCTGCCGGGGGTGGTGCTGGGAAATAAGACAGGTGGCTGGGAGTGAGTCCTGTTCCCATACACAGCGACACTGTCCCCCAGGAACATCTGGTCCCTGCCAGGTATCTTTCCAACCTCTGGGGAGAAAGGGCCCCTCCGCTAGTGTGGAAGGACTGGGCAGAGAGGCAGTGGGAAGGAGTTAGGCGGGGTGGAGGGATGGCAATACGGGGACAGTCACAGCCACAAGCCCATTGTCTGAAGCCGGAATGCACTTTTGTTCTAAAAATCTGAAAACGGGAGGTTTAATATACAATCATCAGGAAATGAGTTTGGTTCTTAGGTGGTGGACACTACCTTTCTGCCCAAAGGAAAGCCCAGAAAGCCTCAGAGTGTAGCCTCTCTCTCTCATTACAAAGCCAAGGCCAGGTGTCACAAGAGGAGGGAGGCAAGTTCTCAGAGGGAAATGATGGTGATGCTAAGACACATACCTAATTTTCTGTACAAACAGATAATCCTCACCTTTTAAAGCATCTTTAAGTAGGAGGAAAAACAGGAATATTTATGCTGGGAAATTGCTGCATCATCATTATGTCAATGTGGTAAATGTGAATATTGATCTGCTTATTAATCGGGAACATGTGCTCACGGCACACACCTGGAAGCTGGAGAGCCTGAAGGGTGATGTGATAATGATCTACTGGGGATTCTTGTCTGAGCTTTGATGCTAGAATCACAAGCCAAGGGTGTCTTCTTCAGTAATAAGAGCAACAGTTCTTAGTAAGCTAATGCCCTGTGCCTGGAATTTAATTCACACGGCAACAAGTAGGAACAAGGCAGGAAGTGTTAGCCCCATTTTTAAGAGGAGGAAAAAGGGGTTTTGAAAATAACAGGTAGCCCATTAAAGGTCACACAACTCCAGGGTCTGTGACTTAAAGGAAAGTTTATCAGAGTTCACTCTGGGTAGAAGGGATACAGGAGATGTTTTATGTTCTTGATAGTTTTATATATTTTTCAAACGATGAGATAAACTTGTATTACCTTTTTGAATCTGAAAAATGATATTAAGAAGATTTTTTTTTTTGCCTTTTTTGCTTTTAGGGCCGTACCCGGGGTATATGGAAGTTCCCAGGCTAGGGATTGAATCGTAACTGCAGCTGCTGGCCTACACCACCGTCACAGCAATGCCAGATCTTTAACCCAACGAGTGAGCCCAGGGATCAAACCCAAGTCCTCATGGATACTAGTCGGGTTCATAACCCACTGAGCCACAACAGGAACTCCAAGATTTTTTTAAGCTACAAAGAAACTAGAAGGAATCCAATGTGACCCTTCATTCATGTCCAGTGGGCTCCGTCCCTCCCTCTGCCATCCTCCAGGGGAAGAGATGAAAGAAGGACCTGCTACCACCAGCTGTGACCCTGAATCCTTCTCTAGAACCTTTTGCTGCCACCATGACTCACCCTGTCTCTACTTCCACGTTGGAAAAGCCCTGAAGGCTAATCTGGCTTGGAAGAGGCTGAGCTCCCTCAGTAACAATGGGAGTCCTGGAACATTTCTGCTCTGGGGTCTCATTTACACGGGCTCAAGCCAGTCCGGGAAATCCAGGCTGGACTAGGCTCCGAGGACTACCTTAGAGGGGACTCATTCTCAGAACTCAGAGGATACTGTTGACAATCTTAACAATTAGTGAACACCTACTGTATACTGGGCCCTTCCCTAAACCCATTGTACACATTATCTTATTTGCTCCTTTGATTTGATACCCTGAGATGATATCATTATTGCCTCCATTTTGACCATGAGGAAGCTGGTGCTTAGAAAAGTTAAAGGAACTTCCTCAAGGTCACAAGCCTAGTTTATAACAGAGTGGGGATTGAAAGCCAGTCAGTCGTTTTTAGAAAGTTATGAACTGGATGTTTTTAATCTTCCTCAAATTCGGATGCTGAAGTTCGAATCTCCAGAGTGCCTATATTTGAAGATGGGGCCTCTAAGGAAGTTTTTAAGGTTTAATGAGGTCAGATGGGTGGGGCCCTGATCAGATGGGATTAGTGTCCTCATAAGATGAGTCATCAGAGAGCTCTTCCTCTACTTCCTCCCATATCCCTGCAACATACCCATGCCCAGAAGAAAGGCCACGTGAGGACAAGTGAGAAAGGGCCATCTACCAGCCAGGAAGAGAGCCCTCACCAGAAACCAACACTGTAAATGATGGATTCAGTCTAAGAAGTGGCCTGGCCATTAGGTCTGATTCAGCACAATAATATCACCTCCCTCCGACCTTCTGGGAGACTTCCAGCTTCATATGGGCGGGCTGCAGTCATCAGAATTAGCTGTAGGCCTTCAGCCTTTTGGGATTACCAAGGCCTAGGAACACTCCAGGCCTAGACAGGTGTGTCTGGATAATATCACAGCACGGTTGCTTAATACTCCCTGTCCAAGGTGCTTTTGGAGAATACCTCTTTAAAATGAACACTTGTGTGCATGAAAACATTCTATAACTTCATTGCTTCCCAGTGTCAAGCACTGGAGACATCTGGAAACAGCTCTGAAGGCCTTGCTCTCAAGAAACTCTCTCTAGTGGGTTAGAGGGACACAAATAATTTCATTATTAAGTGGCTAAAGTGTTGAAGGGACACTTTGTGCTTAAAGGCCTTAACTCTTATTTTTTTTTTTAGGGCCACAGGTGGAAGTGGGTCAAATTGGAGCTTCACTTGCCAACCTACGCCCCAGCCACAGCAACACTGGATCCAAGCCATGTCTGCGAGTTTCACCGTAGTTCACGGCAACACCGGATCCTTAACCCACTGAGCAAGGCCAGGGATTGAACCCACATCCTCATGGATACTAATCCGGTTTATTTCCACTGAGCCACCACAGGAACCCCACCTTAATTCTAACTTGATTTACACTTGGTGTCTCTCCCCGTGTACCAGACGCCAGGGCTGTGGCTGGGGGAGCCCAGCAGGTTGGTGATGGTGGGGGTGTCTTGTTACACCAGTGTCCTCCCTACACATTTCTACATTTCCAAATTGTCTGCATCACCAAATGTCTAACCCAACCTGGTCCCCCTCACTGCTGATGTGTGTGACGGTTGACATTCATTATGCGTCTCACCTCCCCCAGTAACCTCATTAGCACCTCATTCCTACAGCTTTCCCTGCTAGTCTTTGCTAAAGGAAAGAAAGTTGCACCGGCACCTTTTCCCACAATGTGCATGCTGTCTGTGTGTGTACGAGTATGAACGAAACAGAGAGAGGGGTTGGGTAAGTGGGGCGATATCTCAGACCTCTTAGGGGAGGTCTTATAGTGCCCTTATAAGAAGAGACACAGAGAGTTCCCATTGTGGCTCAGCGGTTAGCAAACACGACTAGCACCCACGAGGATGCAGGTTTGATCCCTGGCCTTGCCCAGCGGGTTGAGGATCCCACATTGCTGTGGCTGTGGCATAGGCTGGCGTCTACAGCTCGGATTGGACCCCTAACCTGGGAACCTCCACATGCCTCGAGTGCAGCCCTATACAGACAAAAAGACCAAAAATAAATAAATAAAAATAAAAGTTAAAAAGAAAAAGAGACACCAGATCTCTCTCTCTCTTTCTGTCCCCTCTGCCATATTAAGACACAAAGAGAAGATGACTCTCTGCAAGCAAGAAAACATCTTTACCAGGGGCTGGCACCTTGATCTTGGACTTCCCAGCCTTCAGATCTGTGAGGAATGAGTTTCTGTTGTTTAAGCCACCGGGTCTACGGTATTCCTACTACGGTCTCTCAAGAGGACCTTAGTCATACCTTAGACATGTCATATTAGATAGAAATGAACATTATAATCAGATCATTAGGTAACCACTGAGCGTTAAAAATAAATATCACCTCCTTTAAAGACTTCTGGTTGTATCCCATATTCCCATTTGTTTAGCTAAAAACTTT
This sequence comes from Catagonus wagneri, assembly GCA_004024745.2. NCBI lineage: Eukaryota > Metazoa > Chordata > Mammalia > Artiodactyla > Tayassuidae > Catagonus > Catagonus wagneri. The sequence goes on along the minus strand of PVHT021183518.1, from coordinate 12,562,589 downwards.
GATCATGCAGCTATTTTGTCTAGGCATACAAAAGAATTTAGACCATATCTCTGTCCTTCCAGAAAGAAATAGGGGAAAATGCCAGGTAGGTAAATGCTCTAGAAAAAAAATAAGTCGGAGGCATGGAATTCTAGGAGCTGCATAGATTCATCAGGTCCACCCTGATTTTCCCTCCAGTCTTGGACTTTACCCACAGTGACCTGGAATTGAGGGGAACCAGTCCAGTACAAATATTAGGGAATCTTAGGAATTTTCCAATCTCTTCAGGGAAGCAATGACACCCCCCACAGCAGGATGGTGGGTACGCCAACATGCAGAGACTTACCCAAGGGTACACAGCTTGTAGCCCCCAATTTCCTGGTTCTCTGGCATGGATTCCTTATGTTCCTGAACCAGTGTGGGGTAGAGCTGAGGCGATGTGCAGACTGGGGAAAGAGGGATTTCAGTGGAAGGGACACTGCTATAAGCTGGGAGCACAGTCTTTCATGAGAAGCCTCTTCATATTGAAAATAGTAACAATTATTGCTATCCGCTCTCCAACAACCATCTTGCTGGACGACAGTGAATTTCCTGCACCGCCCATCCTCCTGCCCTTTTTACTGCTGCTGAGCAATTCCAGTGCAGAACTGCACAGCAGCATCTTGCTGAGTGAACGGGCAAGGCTACAGCAGCTCTGCTTCTCGTTCATGAAACACCCTCCTCCCCAACACACACACACGCGCACACACACACACACACACACACATGCACACGCACACACTCCTAGAAGGTGCACTGTGTTAGTCCTGCCAAGGAAATGCCAACCTCAACACTGTGTTTGGAATGGCCTGCTTCTGTCATCACCTTCCACAGTTCCCCGAGCCTGCCGGGAGGTGTGAGACGAGGAGAGCCGGCACAGTCTGGCCGGCACAGCTGCCTCCTGCCAGCAGCTCAGCTGGAGGATGCCGGGGCACTTTGGCACTGGGCACAGATACACGAGCTAGAATGGTGCAAGGGACACTGCTTACTGACGGACCTTAAGACTAATTTGACAAGTACTGGTTTAAGGCATATATTTCTTCTTAACAGGCATTAGTTTAAGGCTCACATCCTCCTTCAGCAGAATCCACAGGAAAACGTGTTGATTTTACAGGCAGCTGGTGACTCTGATATCCCGGAATAGGCAAGAGCTACACAGCTGCCCTGCGACATGACAGGTCTGTGACATTTAAGCCGACCCTTATGGCAACCCAGGCTGGAAGCTGGAGGAGAGGTGAAGCCGCTCAGGTCACGGGGGACACGCTGAGTGGAGTGACCTGGTCCTTGCTCCAAGCAAATAACATTTGCTAAAGGATCAAAGGGCAATAGAGATGGAGGGTCCGAAAAAGGAAACAAAACCACACAGATATTTTTCTTCTTCTGATCAGCACACTCCAGAAAGAGAAACAGAATGTTGGGAGAGCTGACCCTGGAGGAGGTGGGGGTGTTTGTGCTTGGAGCATCCAGGGGTGATTCTGGAAAGGGATTCTCTTGCAGCCAAAAAATGAGAACAAATTCAAGATTCAACAGAACCCAAAAACCAAAAAGAGAAGTTTGAGGTGAATTGGAAATGGCTAAGCCTTGAAGTTGATGAATTTAATTTTTTAAAATGTAAATTGCTTTCTACGTAGTAAAGCACCTACCAATTCTTAACTAATACTAAAGCACACTGTAATTTTATAACTAATTCTTAATTGGCTTTACCAACTCTTGAGTGGATTTGAAATACTAGTTGTAACCTACATGTAAGGTATAAAGAATAATGACGCAACACCTGTGAATTCAGCATTGCCATTACCGTTCAAGTGCTGGCACCGCCTTAGTCTCAACCCATATCCCCCTCCTCAGAGGTAACTAACTCCGCTAGTCAATTTGTATGAACCGATGACTAGTAACAATGAGGCAACAAGTAAGGGGGAAACAAGGACAAGGTCACAGCTGTTCCCACCCCATGACGCCTTCTCCCCACATCCCAGAGTCACTCTTCACCTGCTCTATGGCTGATTTCTTCTCAACTTGCCAAGGTAAGCAGGAATCTGGGAACCTCTACTATGTTAATAACGAAGGAGTGGGGGTGTTTTCACATCATCCGAATGCCAACTGGACCACTGCCCTGGGATGTCCCAGAGGCAGCACCCCTCAACCTGCCCCAAACCGGCTGCATGCTCATCACGCACCCAGAAATATGCAACTTTTCCTGGATCCCTCTCCAACCCAGGCCAGTCTGGGTTGTCTTAAGGGCTGGCGTGCACCTGGGGGGTTTGTGCAAAATGTTTTGAGGGATTCTGGAGGTAGAAACCAATTCTGGGGAGAGGAGCTGGGGAAGGCAAAAGGGCACGGCCTCCATCTCTCATCTGGGGCTCTCCAAGGACTAATGGGGACCGAGAGGCCAGAGACCTGGATGGGAAGAAGGGCTGGTCAGGCCGAGGGGTAGCACATGGAGGGCAGAGGCGAGAGAGGCTGTGGCCGATGTCACAGCCATGCTGAGACACACTGGATCCTTCATCCGGTAGCAGTACCCTTATTTCTGCACCTAAGTGGCCAGCCAAGAAGTCTAATGACCCAGGCTCCCTGCTTCCATTGACCCAGGGGCTGAGCGGGATCAAGACTATGGGTGGCAGGTGAGGGCTGGCCCAGGGACCATCTGTACAAGACCATGAAGCATCTGCATCTGGAATACTGCCACCACCTTTGTCACCACCTGGTAGAGAAGGTCGAACCGGACCAGGTAGGTCAGGAAAGGACAAGTGAGAGCCCAGCACCAGGGCAGCCTCTTCAGACAGTAAGCAGAAAGGGGACAACTGCCGTCCGTCAATGTGATGGATGTGAATATGGTGACCAAGGAAGGGCTTGCTTCTGAGGAAGCGTAAAATACAAGCTTAGGACCAGGGCCCTGTTGCAAGTGAAGTCAAAGGGGTGGGCATGGCTTCTGGGGGGTGGGTGTATATAAATCCAACCTGGTTGAGTCCTTAACGGGCTAAGATCAAGTAAGTGGTTTTAATCCCAGGGTTCATCTGGCCTGGCCTGGCCCAGCGGGGCCAGGCTGACAGAGCACCGTCCGTGCGCAGAGGGCAAAAGCGAAATTCCAAAGGATTAACCATGAGAGGGTGGTAAGAAACGGAGCTGCAGGCCACTTGCTGCACAAGATTAGCTACGAGAGAAATCAGGCAGCTGTCAGGAGGCAATGCTGACGGTACGGGTGAGCACGCGTGTTGCTGGCTTGGGACTGGCTTCTCTGCGTGCTGATGCACGCGTACGCCTGTGTGGGCATCTGGGCCCAGCTTGCACGGTCTCTGGCATTTGGGCAAAGACCTAGCTCCTTTTAGGTGCCCACTGAGGTCAGGAGGCTCATTTGAGACTCCGAGAGCCTGAGCACCAGCCAACACCGGTAAGTATGATTTAAACCCCCCTTGCATGAGCCCAGCTGCTCCAAGGTTCTGGAAGAAAAGCAGAGGAAGGTGTGCACTCCTTGGAGGCAAGGCTTCCTACCCGACTGAGGCTTTGCTTAGCTAGAGACAGGTAGAGTCACCACCATCGATTGTCGCATCAGCTCTGGCCGACCCTCTGGCAGATTCCTCTGCCCTGCTGTGCTTTCTATGCTCTCACCAGCTGTCTCCACACCCCAGAAATAATTCCATCAGCTCCTTTGGAAGGAGAGCAGCTGCAGCTCAAGAGTGGCTGCTTCCTAGAACGCTAGCCAAGTGGCAGAGAGGGCCAGCGCCACGGCCAGAAAACGGGGGAAATGCTCTTCTCACCGAGACCTGCGTTCTCAGGCAGTGGGTGGGGAAAGTCACAAGCCGGGGAGAGGAACGGGGACTTTTTCCAACCATAAAAGCATCATAGACCCGGGCTGCCTGAAAAAGTCTAGATCTGAGATAGAAAATGAGCACAAAAATGACTTCTCTTTTAAGCTGAAAATGAGTAAGAACTAACTACAGCCATACACAGGAAAACAATCATTGAAGGAAAGAAGCAAGACACAAAAAGTAAGGTATGCTTCCATTCATGTAATATTCATAACCAGGTAAAAGTGAATTATAGGCAGAGGGGGTGGGATCATGAAGGAAAACCAAGGAAAAGATTCTCAGAGGAGTTCTCTCCCGGCACAGTGGGTTAAGGATCCAGTGCTGTCATGTGGCGGAGGTTCGATAACTGGCCTGGGAACTTCCACATGCTGTGGAGCTCAGCCAAAAAAAAAAAAAAAAAATCTCAGAAAAGTTAGGTTAAGGGTTATCTCTAGAGGAGGGAGCGGCTGTGTGTGGGGAGGGCCACAGCTTCTTAAAAGCTGCAAATACTTTTACCTTGGTGGGAGTTAAAATAATTTATTCTTTAAACTGTTCCTATATTTTCTGTGTTCTTCTGGATGTATCTCATAAAATGTATAAAAATTAAAAAAAAAATACAACTGCATGCCAGCATAGAAAAATGATACATGGAGTATTATTACGACCATGTGAAAATATGCATGCAAAAACAGGCCATGTGGAAATAAGCAACAAGATTTGTTATGGGGTTATAGGTGATTTTCCCGCTCTAATTTTTTCAAAATTTTATATAATATATTAATTTTATATTGAAAAACAGATGTAATAAAATGACATAAATACTTTTTTTTCTTTAATTTTATGGCCAAACCCACAGCATATGGAAGTTCCCAGGCTGGGGATCTGAGCCACTGCAGTTGAGTTTTTAACCCACTGTGCCACAGCAGGAACTCCATATATACTTTTATATTGTTTGAAAAAAAAAAAAAACTGACCTACGATGAAAAACACTCCGTCTTCTTTTCAGGAAGTCTTGTCATCACTCTGCCACCTTCTGGAAGATTTCCTAAAAGAACTGGGCTTTAGGGCAAACCAATCTCCTTCATTTTGACTCAAGTAGATTTCAAAAGGACACACATTTTTTTTTTCTCTGTGATGTAAGACTCCTTTAAAAAGTACCAGATATTTCATCTTGTGCTTAAAATGTGCTTCTAGCCCTCCCTCCCAAATGCAGCGCTTTTACCTGCCATTGACTTTGCACTACTAATGCTTGCGCTCAATCAATGACACCCCTCCCCTTGCCTGCCTCCACCAGCTTCCTTCTCACGGACCTGACTCGCCTCCATCACTGAGACAGATGGGTATTTTTACCCCAATCCAGAGTTCTTAGAATCCGAGAAGCAAATCTCCACAGTGCTTGTGGACAATAGCTGACTAATGGAACCCAACTTTGGGGGGGACAGGCAGCAAATCGGGTGAGCCACTGCGAGCTTATCATCTCCTTGCTAGAGACAAACCCACTTGGGTGAGACAACTGTGCCCACCGGGAGTGGCAGGCCAAGTGGACACTCTTAGGAGGCTTAAAGAAAGGATGGGGGGGGTGAAAATGACAACTTCCCCTTGACTAGGGCAGTGATGCCACTAGCCTGATGGTGTCCACATTTCTGAGACGTGTTCGGAGAGCCGCAAATGGGAGTGAGCGGGCACAAAGGAGGCAAGGGGGGTATGGGGAGGAGATGGGGTGGTCAGTGGGGTTGGGCAGTGCCACAAGCACTGACCTGGGCTCTAGTTGTGGGGCTGTGGGCACATCCTTAACTGCTCCAAGCCCGTCTTCGCAGCTGTAAAGTGGCCATCATCCCCATCCACACCACATCATCGCCATTACGCTCCTTTTGTGGCAGGCACACATACGCTTTCACAAAAATCTTACAACAACCCTAGGATGTAATTAAACATTGTCATCCCATTTTTTTTTTCATTTTTTCCCCCCATCCTGTGGCATATGGTGTTCCCGGGTCAGGGATCAGATCCGAGCCGCAGTCATGACCTAAGCCCTAGCTTTGGCAATATCAGATCCTTAACCCTCTATGCCGGGCTGGGGATTGAACCTGCGACCAAGTACGCTCAAGATACCGCCAATCTTGCTGCACCACAGCAGGAACTCAATCATCCCCATTTTGTGGCTGAGGAAACAGAGTTGGAATTCATACCCATTAGACTGGAGGTCCTTGAGAACAAAGCCTATACCTGATTTTATCCTTCTGAGGGCTTGGCAAGCAGAGTGGACTCATTAAAGGCCAGCTGAAGGAAAATGAGAAGATGGATCATATGAGATTGTGGTGGGAGAGCACTTTACAAGCCCACAGTGTGGGCCACAGTAACGGGCTATTAGCAATGGCAGGAAGGCATCTCAAAAGAGTTCTGTGCTGGTTGAGAGGGTGTTTGGTGCAAGCCTTCAGGGGAATAAAGCAGGCATTCTTTGTGATGAAAAAAAAGACAAGAAGCAGAAGGAAGCAAGGATGGACTGGGAATGGCCAGCCAGCTTACTGCCTTTAGGTTGGGATGAGGAAGCAGCTTGGAAAGCTAGGGTGTCAAGTCAAGAAGCAGAAAGCAAGAGGCTCAGGCTTCGGAGTGAGATGGGACCCTCTGGAGCATTCAGAGCAGGATGCTGAGTATGGTCAGGGGACTGAACACGGCTGGGGTCCTGCTCTTTTACCTGGCACAAGTTGGATGGAGGCTGGGAGAGCTGATGGCAGTGATCTCGCATGAGGACGCAGTAGGTGGTGCTCACGGAATAGAAAAGGAGGGAGCAGCTCAGAAAGGACTGAATACTGGGAGGGTCTCTGGAAGAAAAGGAAAACAGACTGGGGACAACAGTAGGAATGGCAGCCTGGGCAAACAGAGCGAGCAGAGAGCTGTGGACAGATGGAGACCAGCTGTCAGGGTGCGCCTGCGCTTTGTGGCAATGCAATAATAAATGCTGACATCAGCTTTTCTCTCTAGGAATCCCTTAGGTCAGTCAGAAGATGGCAACTGACACAATCAGACAAGGTAAGAAGGCGGAGGAGGCCAGAGTGTTGACATTCACGAGTGCTACTGTGTGTCGGCTGCTGTGAAGGCTCTTAGCACATGCCATTTAATTGAAACAACCTCACAAATGCCCTTATTGGTGACAGGCTATCTCCACTCAGCAGATGATGCCTGGAGGTGATGACTAGTCAAGGTCCTATAGCTTCATGGAAAGGAACAGGAGTAGGGGTAATTCGAGATACCAAATAATACCAGAATCAGAGGGTCTGGACCGTGCTAATGGGCTAACATTTCAATTTATTGAACATTTAGGAGACATTTCTAGCAAAACACTGTACTCAAGCACTGTGCAGTTTATCTACTAAGTCCATTTCTTATCCTCTTTTCTCCAAATCCACCGCCTCAATCCAGGCCCTTTTCAACTACTTGGATGAGGACAGCGCTATTACTTAGATACTTGTATTTGGTCTCCCAGTCTCCACACTGTGAGTGCACTGAGCTTACTGAGATGCAAATCGTATCACAGGGGCGGGCTTAGCACCTGCTAAATGGTACTGTACTAAGTGCCAGATGCTGCATCAACCCCCGCCTCCTCCCCCCCTCAGCAGGTCCCAGGAGCTCACAAGGTTGTTGTGGAAAGAAATGCATAAACAAAAATTCAACGTGAGGTAAGAGAATAGCTGTGTCAGTACCAGGAGGGGCAGGAAGCACTTAACACTGACTGGGATAAAGGACTGCTTCTTAGGGGAAGTGCCCTTGAGGTTAGTTTTGGTGGTAACTTAATTCACCAGATGCTGGGGAAGAAGTCAAGCATGGGCAATTCACCCAGCAGCAGAGCAGGGCATTCGGGATGGGTGCTATATTTGATGTATGAGGCTGGAGAGTAGGCAGGGCCCAGATCGTCCAAGGCCTGGTGGGCTCAGCCAAGAGTAGGTATTAGATGCTGAGTGCGGCAGAAAAGTTTGCTAGTATGGCAAGCAAGGAAGTGACATAATTAGATTTGCATTTTACATAAAAATAAAAGAATAAAGTACTGGAAGAAAACATAGAAGGATATTCTCATAAATTTGGGATGAGTTAAGCTTTTCTTAGCATAATTCAAAGCCAGAAACTATAAAACATAAGACTGATGTAGAAATGGCTAAATTAACAATGAAAAACTGTGGTACAGCAAAAGATACCACAAACTCCTTTGAATAAAGATAAAAACTGGTTTTGACACGTTTGCAACATCTAACCAAGGATACCTGTAATATGCAAGAACACTTATAAATCTTAAGAGAAAGACAAACGCTCCAATACAAAAAAATATGCAAAGGATAAGAACAGATAACCCACAGGGTGGAGGGATCTCAGCTGAGAAGCAAATGAAATGGTATTCATCTTTACTAATAATCAAAGTGAATGAAAACAATTACACTGTTCAGTTATCATAATGACACAGCCAAAGGAGAAAAACGCCCAGAGCAATTGAAAAAAGCATGCATTCATTCTCAGGCACCGTTAGTCATTCAGACTGGTACAATCTTACCAGAGGGAAATCTGAACATCCATATGAAAACTTAAAAATGTACACTCCACATCTAAAAACTTCTTCTAAGAAAATAATTGGACCATTGCACAAAAACGCATCATGTGGGTATTTTGTTGCATTGCTGTTTCTAATAGCAAATATGTTGAGAACAAGCTGAAAGTCTATCCATATGAAACTTTACATAATGGCATATTCACACTACAGAAGGCTATACAGCCATTGAAAAGGAGTATGCAGACCCTGAAGTACTGACATGGGAGGTTGTCCATGATATAGTGCTAAGTGAAGAAAGTAGTTTACAGAACAGGATCCACGGTGTATGTATCTACTTGTGTATTTACATGTAAGTGAGATTTTGTGTATATGTGAATATCAAATCTCATTTATACATAATCTCACTTATATTCATCTATGTATATAAACTCACATATAAATGAACACTATTAATCACAGTTGTCCCAGAGTAAGGGAATTGCAGCAGGACTCAATCCCTCTGTGCTATGTGAATATTAAAATATTCTTGGAGGAGTTCCCATTGTGGCACAGCAGAAACGAATCTGACTAGCATCCATGAGGATGCGGGTTCAGTCCCTGGCCCTGCTCAGTAGCTCGGGTATCTGGCATTGCCTTGAGCTGCGGTGTAGGTCGCAGGTGTGGCTGGGATCCTGCGTTGCTGTGGCTGTGGTGTAGACTGGCAACTGCAGTTCTGATTCGACCCCTAGCCTGGGAACCTCCATATGCCATGGGTGCAGCCCTAAAAAGCAAATAAATAAATAATAAAATAAAATATTCTTGGAGTCCGCATTGTGGCTCAGTGGGTTAAGAACGCAACTAGTATTCATGAGCATATGGGTTCGATTCCTGGCCTCTCTCAGTGGGTTAAAGGATCCAGGGATACCATGAACTGTGGTATAGTTTGCAGGCGTGGCTTGGATCCTGCGTTGCTGTGGCTGTGGCATAGGCTGGTAGCTACAGCTCCGATTCAACCCCTAGGTTGGGAACTTCCATATGCTACAAGTGTGGCCATAAGATACATATTCTTAAAATAAACTAGCTGTGGAGTCCATGATTCCCTGGTCAAGGGGCAATAGCACCAGAGTTTGCTGAGGAAATCTGTGCCAGGGCAGGCAATTCACTAGCAAGTTAACAACTCTTAGACATTTACTTAAGCACCACTTATCTGTACGTCTCATGGCCTATGGGTTCACCCTGCTCTGATGTCTTCTGATGCCCTTCAAACTAGTTGAATCTAAAACTAAGCTTATCACAGTCTGACTCCACCTGGCTCCTCTTCAGTATCCCCTATCTCAATGAAAGACACCCCCACACTCCACCCTGGGACCGAGCCAGCACCAAGGGCATCACCTTCAGTGAGGAGACAGATTGGGGGGGCATCTCCACAGGCAATAGTGAATGGCCCCCTTCCTCCACTCCATTCATCAGGGCCCCAGACAAGATAGCATCTTTTCGAATGGCTGCAAAATAGGAGCTGAGCACCCTCTCTAACCAGGCCCATCTGGCTGCTGCCTCCCTTGAATGATTAGATGGAGAGAGGGAGCAATTGATTGTTTGGGGTTCAAAAGGCTTTTCCTGTGGTTGAGTCTGAAAAAGTGGAGATAACTTCATTCACTTAAATAAAAAGAGGTAATGAGCCTTTCCTTCAGTCCTTGCTGGGCTGTGGAGCACCTGCTGAGTAACTGCCAACAAAAGGGATGAATAAGTCTACATCTCTTGAAAGCAAGTAAATTGGAGTAATGGGAAGCTTGTTGTCTGCCCATCTAATTCATCCTGAATGCCAGCATTTCCTTTTTCTTGTTCACCTGCTCCTATCAGAAGAGGCTGGTTTGGAACTGATGACAGACACCCAATTACCTTTATAGACACAATTTATTTCCGTCTCCTTCCCGGAAGGGCTGGCTAGATTTCCCAGGTGCCCAATTCCCGGCGGCCTCCTCCCCAGCCCCAGTCCAGGCCAGGCCAAGGACCAGTTGCTGAAGGCAACATTTGTCTTGGCAAATCATATATCTGATAAGGGACTTGGATTTAGAATATAGAAAGAATTCCTACCACTCTGTAATAAAAAGACATAACCCAATTTAAAAATAAGGGATCTGAACAGATACTTCTCAAAAAAAAAAAAAGATATATGAATGCCAATAAAGACGTGAAAAGATAGTCATGCAGCAATCAGGGGATGCAAATCAAAACTACGGTGTGATGCCACTTCACACCCATTAGGATGGCTGCAACAAAAAGACAGATAATAGCAAGTGTTGACAAGGATGTGGAGAGAAATTGGAACCCTCATAATCTGCTAGTAGAAAAGTAAAATGATGCAGCTACTTTAATAAACAGTCTGGCAATTCCTCAAAAAAGTTACAGAATCACCATACAACCCAGAAATTCCACTCTTAAGCATATGTCCACACAAAAACTTACCCAAGAATGTATTACTTATAATAATATAATATAATATAACGTAATATAACATAATATATATAATATAATATAATATAATATAATTTAATTTAATATAATATAACTTATAATAGCCAAAATGTAGAAACAATCTAAATATTCACCAACTGGTGAACAGATAAACAATGTGGCATATCCATGCAAGGGACGATTATTCAGCAACAAAAGAGAGAATAATATAAAAAGAGAAGCAGTATTGATTCATGCTACAACATGAGTGAACCTTGAAACCATCATGCTAAGTGAAAGTGGTCAGTCATGGTGGAGCACATATTGAAAGTATTGAGCTGTACAAGAACAGGTGATGGAGCTGGAGTTAAGCTGTGGGCTTTCATTTGCTTGCCCAACCTCAAGCTATAGTGGGGTTTCTTAGTCTTGGCACCACCAAAATTTGGGACTGGTTCATTCTTTGACATAGGGACTGTCCTGTGCATTGCATGATCTTTGGCAGTATTCTTGGACTCTACCCACTAATGCCAGGAGCACCTGCACAGTTTTGACAACCAAAAATGTCTCCCAGCAATGCCATGTATCCCCTAAGGGGCGAACTCTCCCCTGGTAGAGATGCTGATCCACAGTGACAGTAGATCACTGGCTGGGGTGGTGCGGGGAGCGCAAGGGGATTGAATAGAAAGCGGCACAAAAGAACTCTGGGGAGTTATAGAAATAGTCCATACCTTGATTGTGGTGTGACTACTCAAGTACATAAATATGTCAGAACTCTTAAATGAACACTGAAAATGTTGTGTCTATTGTATGTAAATTGCACCTCAGCAAAGCTGACTTAAAATCAACAAAAAACACATTAAAAAGAGGACTGCCGAAGGAAAATCAGAACAAGAGATACGACTTAGTAGCGATTATTTTTAATGCCAAGCTTCCTGGCAGTTCCAGCAAAGACAGAAATGGTTTGGGAGAGACAGGGAAAACTCTTCTTATTGTTGGATAAAGGGAAGCGCTGATTCACCCACCAGGAACAGCCTTTTGAATCCCAGACAAAATTCCTTGCTGCCCTGTATCCAACTGAACATTCAAAAGAAGGTTTCAGTCAGAATGTTTCAGAGAAAGCAGGTCTGCTCTCTATGTAGATAATTCTAGGAGGAATTCACTGCATTACTGAGTAAGAAACAGATATATTTGACCACAATTTTGCAGAAGGTGCAGAAATATTTTTCCAATGGCCATTTTTAATACAGAGCAAACATCAATAAAAGGCTGCGGAAATACCATCAAATTTTACCTTAGCAATGACATTTCTGTGGAGGTTAAAGTGATATAGTCCAATTATAAATTTACATCTGATACTACCCAAGGCAATCTACAGATTCAATGTAATCCCTATCAAATTACCAAGGACATTTTTCACAGAACTAGAACAAAATATTTTAAAGTTTGTTTGGAAACACAAAAGACCCAGAATGGCCAAAGACATCCTGAAAAAGAAAAATGGAGCTGGAGGAATCAGGCTCCCTGACTTCAGACTCTACTACAAAGCTACAGTCATCAAAACCGTATGGTACTGGCACAAAGACAGATATATAGATCAGTGGAACAGGATAGAAAGCCCAGAACTAAACCCACACACCTATAGTCAACTAATCTATAACAAAGGAGGCAAGAATGTACAATGGAGAAAAGACAGTCTCTTCAATAAGTGGTGCTGGGAAAACTGGACAGCCACATGTAAAAAAATGAAATTAGAACATTTCCTAACACCATACACAAAAATAAATTAAAAATGGATTAAAGACCTAGATATAAGATCAGATACTATAAAACTCTTAGAGGAAAACATAGGCCAAACACGCTACGACATAAATGACAGCAACATCTTCTCAGATTCACCTGTTAGAGTAATGACAATAAAAAGAAAAATAAACAAATGGGACTTAATTAAACTTAAAAGTTTCTGCACAGCAAAGGAAACCCTCAACAAAACGAAAAGACAACCCACAGAATGGGAGAAAATATTTGCAAATGAATTGACTGACAGGGGATTAATCTCCAAAATTTACAAACACCTCCTACAGCTTGATACTGAAAAAATAAACAACCCCATCAAAAAATGGGCAGAAGATCTAAACAGACAATTCTCCAAAGAAGACATACAGATGACCAAAAAACACATGGAAAGATATTCAACATCACTTGTTATTAGAGAAATGCAAATCAAAACCACTATGAGGTACCACCTTACACCGGCCAGAATGGCCATCATCAAAAAGTCTACAAACAATAAGTGCTGGAGAGGGTGTGGAGAAAAAGGAACCCTATTACACTGCTGGTGGGAATGTAAATTGGTGCAAGCACTGTGGAAAACAATATGGAGATTCCTTAGAAAACTAAAAATAGAATTACCATTTGATCCAGTAACCCCACTCCTGGGCATCTATCCAGAGAAAACCATGACTCCAATGTTCACTGCAGCCCTCTATACAACAGCCAAGGCATGGAAACAACTTAAATGTCCATCCACAGAGGAGTGGATAAAGAAGATATGGTACATATACACAATGGAATATTACTCAGCCATTAAAAGGAACAAAATAACAGCATTTATAGCAACATGGATGGACCTAGAAATTATCATCCTAAGTGAAGTCAGTCAGAGAATGAGATACCAACGGCAAATGCTACCACTTACAGGTGGAAACCAAAAAAAGGACACAATGAACTTCTTTGCAGAACAGATACTGACTCACAGACTTTGAAAAATGTATGGTTTCCAAATGAGACAAGTTGTGAGGTGGGGGGAATGCACTGAGGGTTTGGGATGGAAATGCTATAAAATTTGGTTGTGATGATTTTTGTACACCTATAAATGTAATAAAATTCATTAAGTAATTAAAAAAATAAATTTACATCTGGTGCTCTAACCTACACTGTAAGGAGAATGCAAATAAGCCTTGTACACCCTTTAACTGCTAATGGTTATGGAAGTTGTCGAAATGTCGTCCCTCTAGTTAGACCACCCCAACCCCACCCATTGCCTAAGCCAAGTTCATGCTCCCCACCTCCTCTGCCCTCAGCCTAGTGTTCCAAAACTGAGGAAAGCTAGAGGTGGTGTTAGGAGGCATTAGATACCCGGCCCCGCCATGGGAAAGTGAAGCATTCCTATAAAACCTTTCCAAGCAAAATGACCTAAAGCCAAGAAGCAATTACCTCGGGACACATTTTGCTAACGGTTGCACAAAATCGATCTAGATAAAGCACAGGGTGCTCCCAGACACAGTTCAAAGCTATGCTGAGATGCTGAGCGTAGTTCTCCGGGAAGGAGGTTGGTGGCTCCACTCCCCACCTTGAGGTGTGTAGTGCCTCTAGAAACGGTCTCAGCAAAACAGTAAAACAGCAAAAAAGTCGACCATTATTCTCTTGCCTTTGGTAAAAGCAGAAATTCTTTTTCTTCTTGTTGGTGAAAACAGGTACTCATGTAGATCTTTCGTGAAAGCGAAGCAGCCATAAATTGAGCTTTTGAAACGGCGGAGACCTGTATACATCCCCAGACATAAGTGACCTTGAACCCTGAGGGAGGAGGTAGTTTCTTTTCGGTTCTCTTTCTCTACTTCTGATGACATCATGAAAAAGTCTCAGGTGGTGTCTCTTCTAATATCTACCACTTGCTAACTTCCCTTTTTTAACAGAGGAAAGAGTCTAGTTGGTTAATGGAATTTAATAACACTGGTCGGCTTTCTCATTCTATTTTTCTAGTTATTTGCAGCAAATATTTCCATTTATGGTATTGATAAATTGTTTCTTTTCAAAAGGCAACACTATTTAAAGAAAAACATGAAGCATCTATCACATAAGTAATATAAAATGAAAAATGAAAAGAAGGTAGATAAAAAAGACTAGGATAGAAGGAGTTCTACCCCTGGGGTCTCCAGACTTTTTCTGTAAAGGCCAGAGAGTGTGTATTTTAGGTGCGTGGACCACATTCAGGTTCTGCCACATATTCTTTTTTTAAGTAACCCCTTAAAGTTGTAAACACCACTCTAAGCTCACCAGACTGGACAGAAACCCTCCTGGTGGTGGTTGGCTGACTCAGAGCCTAGGAGCTGCGTTGTCCAATGAAGTAGCCACTAGCCACGTGGTTGATGAACACTTGAAACCAGGCACCTGAAACTGAAGAACTGAAATTCTATTTGAGTTTATTTTTAAGTGGCTAAGACACTGTATAGTGCAGCTCTAGCCAACGATTAAGGAAACATATAACTATTTCACACCAGGCTTAAAAGAAATGGCACTGGAAAGGCAGCGCCTTCTCAACTTTCTTGTGAACCTTCCCTGTCTCTACGGTTCATCGAGAACTGTCAATAAATTACACATGATGACAATTCATAGACATCATAAGCAGGAATAAAGCAGGGATGTCTGCTCTGACCACAATTATTAAATGAGTTTTTTGCAACTTCCTAAAAAATGCAATAAGAAAAGAAAATTAAATCCTCCAGATAAACATGGGAAAAAGAGCGATTCATTGTGTTATGATTGTGTACCTAGAAAACCTAGGAAAATTGGGTAAGACAACAGATTATAAGATAAATATAATAAAATCAAATATTTTTTTTCCTATGCTAGCAGCCAGCCAGCTGGAAATAGAAACAGAAAAAAAAAATGTTGTGTTCACAATATTGAAAAACACTGGAAAACACTTAAGCATTAAAAAATAAACTAAGAACAGTCCAGAAAAAGAAAATCTAAAGTATTTTCTCTACTTGGATCTGTTCTGTTTAGAGTCTACCCAGGATTGGGGGTAGGAATAGGAGTGAATACAAGTGTGCTTGAGTTTTCTTTTCGGAGTGAGAGAAATTTTCTGAAATTAAATTATATGACGATGGCACAAGTCCTTACATATACTAAGAATCAGTGAATCGTATACTTAAAAGGGGGACTTTTATTACATGTAAGTTATATCTCGACAACTTCACACACAAAAAGACCAAAAAACAAAAAACTAAGACAGGCACAAACTCCTATAGATCTTCTTCAAGTGTGTAAAATCAGATCTAAATGAAATGAAACAAATGTATTCTCAGACAGGAAAAGCTAATATCATAAAATATCAATTCTCCCCGAATTAACAAGTAAATGTCATGAAATTCCTATTAAAATTCCCAAAGGGTTTATTTTGAAATGGATAACAATGAAATTTAGACGGGTCAAGAAAATTATGAAAAAGAAAAAAAAAACTTTAGGAGTTCCTGTCATGGCTCAACGGAAACAAATCTGACTAGCATCCATAAGGACACAGGTTCGAACTCTGGCCTCTTCAAGTGGGTTAAGGATCCAGCATTGCAGTGAGCTGTGGTGTAGGTCGCAGACACGGCTCAGAGCCCACGTTGCTCTGGCTGTGCTGTAGGCCGGCAGCTACAGCTCTGATTCAACCCCTAGCCTGGGAACCTCCATATGCTGTGGGTGCGGCCCTAAAAAAAGAAAAAAAAAATAATGAAAAGGAATACCGTAGTGGTAGGTAAGAGTGTCTATAGGAATAATAAAAGATACTACATGAAATTACTATAATCAAGGCTGTGTGGTATCAGCATGTGATTAGACAGGTAAGTGGAGCAGAGTAAGTGCAGATTTCAATTAAATCCAACAAAAGTGATATTTTATTTCAACAGGGGGTGAAAATGACTTACTTAATAATAAATGGGACTGGCATCGCTGGCTATTTGTCTGGAAGAAAATTAAGTTGGCCCCCTGCCTTACAGCATATACCTAAATCCATAATCCACCTGGAATTGATTTAAATGTAAAACATAAAACAATTAAAATATTAGAAGAAAGCCCAGGAAAATACATGTACAACCTTGAAGCAGGGGGAGACGTAGACATCCGTCTAGAAACCCAGAGGCCAGAAAAGTCACATTTCTGACTTTCTTAAAATGTTTAAATGTGCTATTACAGATGATATCATTTGACGTAAAAACTGGTATCATAGAAATAAAATCAATAAGCAATAAATGGCCTGAGAAAATATGTGCAGTGTGCCTGACAGCTATGAACTCTTACAAATTGATGGTAAAAACACAGCCAAGGGAGTTCCTGTCGTGGCTCAGTGGTAGCGAATCCGACTAGTATCCATGAGGACTCGGGTTTGATCCCTGGCCTCGCTCAGTAGGTTAAGGATCCAGCGTTGCTGTGAGCTGTGGTTTAGGTCACAGACGTGGCTCAGATCCTGTGTGGTTGTGGCTGTGGCCGGCAGGTGCAGCTCCGATTTGACCCCTAGCCTGGGAACTTCCATATGCCGCGGGGGGTGGTCCTAAGAAGACACACACACACACACACACACACACACACACACACACACACACAATAAAGCCAAGAGAAAGATGGGCACAGAATACAGATAGGTGATACACACAAGAGCAAATCTAAATGACCAACCCGGAACAGGAGCTTACCCAACACCTACAGTGGGCCAGGGGTCATCACAGGATATTGGGGCTAAAAAGGACCTCAGACATTTAATCACTTCACAGAGGAGGAACTCCCAGGGCAATTTAAATTGCAGTGAGCTGTGTCAGTGAGAGGATATTCAACCTTGCCAGTAATTAAGGAGATGCAAATAAAAGTCAGGATGAGGTATTGCTTCACATCCATCAGACCTGGCAAAAATTCCAGAGTGCTACCTGATGTTGGCAGGACTTGGAGGAGGAGGGGTGTAGGTTGGGGGGCGTTGTGCTGGTGTTGCTGATGGGAAATGTAAGTTATTACACACTTTTGGGAAACAGTCTGAAAAGACCTCTATTAAAATTTTTAAAAGATCTGACTCAGCAGCTCCACTTTAGGGCTCCATCCCTAGAAATAAAAGCATGAGAACATAAGGAGACGTGTACAGAGAGTCCACTCTGGTTCCAGTTTTTTGGCGTTTTGCCCTACCAGAGAGTGCTGCTGGTGGCGGGTGGGGGGGGGACCTAATAAAAATGGAAATAAATTGAAGGCCCATCAGTGGGGAATGGTTGCAAAACCTGCAGTACTATCCAAAGGAAAACTGTTTCTCTACTCATAGCACTTCTGACCCCAGGCCTGGCGAAGGGCTCCAGCCCACAAGACTGCCCCCCACTGCAGGTGTCAGTCACCTGTCCTGGGTGATCACCTGGTTTTTGTGGAGGTTGCACTATGTGGGCATGATTGATTAGATCATTGTCATTGGTGATTAATTCAACCTCCAGCTCCTTTCCCCCCTGCTGGAGATAGGGTGAGGGGTAAGGGGCGGGGCTGAAAGTTCCCACCCTCTAGCACCTAGTTGGTTCCCTAGGCAACCAGCTCCCATCCACAGAGGGAGAGTCACCTTATAAGTATAAACCCAGATAAGGTTGAAAGGGGCTCATTACGAATAATAAAAGACACTTCTCTCACCCCAGTAGCTCAGAAAATTAAGAGTTTTATGAGCTCTGTGCCAGGAACTGGGGATGATGACCAAGTATGCATGCTTATTATATCACTACATCACATTATCCATGCCATAGAATATCATGCAATTTTTAAAAAGTTAGATCTATACAAATAGGCTTAAAGCTTATTCCAAGATGAAATAAGACAAATTGTATACATGATATATTTTACCGATGGAAATCTAATACATGTATCCATGATATTTTCACAATCAGACATAGATATAATAGGATCCTATTCTGGTACAAGGAAAAAAACAAAAAATATCTATTATATATATATTTATATATAATAATGTATAAGGAGTAAAATATGAGTGAAAACACTTTTTTTTTTTGTCTTTTGTCATTTTAGGGCCGTACCCGCGGCACATGGAGGTTCCAAGGCTAGGGGTCAAATCAGAGCTGTAGCCACCGGTCTACACCACAGTCACAGCAACACCAGATCCCCGAGCCGCGTCTGAGACCTACACCACAGCTCACGGCAATGCCAGATCCTTAACCCACTGAGCAAAGCCAGGGATCAAACCCGTAACCTCACGGTTCCTAGTCGGATTCGTTAACTGCTGCACCATGACAGGAACTCCCACTCTTGATTTTTTACATTGGTTACCTGAGGGTAAGAGGTGGTATTTAGTTGGAGAAGAGGAGTGGAAAAGAGTGGAAATGGGGAAAGGGGGGTCTAATTTTTAATAAAGAAAAAATGTCAACAATAAAAACAGAATAGATGGGTGTGTGTCTCCATAATGAGATGAACCAAGAGGGTCACCAAAATGCAAACAGTGGCTATCTTAGGGTTGTGCGATTTCAGGTGACTTTTACTTTCTTATACATTTAAATTGTTTAGGGAGTTCCCTGGCGGTCTAGCGGTTAGGATTAAGTGCTTTCACTGCTGTGGCCTGGGTTCAACCCCTAGTCTGAGAACTGAGATTCCACCTCAAGCTGCTGCATCCAGCAGCCAAAATAAGAAAACGTCTAAATTTTTCACAGTGAACATATATTATTTATAAAACCAGGGGCTGGGTGAGCAATAAAGTCATTATTATTGAAAAATCATAAAAACTACCTATCCATTTAAGGCCAGTCAGATTTACCAAGCCCCTGTATATGCCAGATGTGTTTTAAAGGCTGCATCCATCTTGGTGGGTGAGAGGCATCAATGGCTTCAGAGGAAGATGCTCACGGAGGTGGGGCTAGTCCCTCACTCTGCCGGACCTCCACCACAGAGGCCAGAGATGCCCGCTGTCCTGGCGACTTCCATCAGCCTTGTCAGAGTCAGAGCACAGCCGCTCTCCACCACCGTCCCCTAGAAGCCAGGAGCTGGTGGGGAGTGGGGGCGGGGAAGGGAGAGCAAAGTCTCAGAAAGAGAATGAGAAACAAATGAAGTAATGGATTCATGGGATAAAATGAGAGAGGGAAACATGGACTAGAAACAGTGAGAGGAGAGATCTGTGTATTAGTTTTCTATGCTGTTTAAAAAATTACCGCAAACTTAATGACTTAAAACAATGCATATTTATGACTTCACTTTCTCTAGGTCAGGTGTTCCAAGCTCACTGCTTCGAGCCTCATGGGCTGCAGTCAAGGTGCTGGATGGGCTGTGTTCTCACCTGGAAATCTGGCTGGGGAGAACTCACTTCCAAGCTCACTTAGTTTGTTGACTGACTTCATCTCCGTATGGTCACAGGCTTCCACTCCGCCCCTAGAGACCACCCAATTTCTTGCCAAGTGGGCTTTCCCAGCAGAGCCACTTACTCATCAAGCCAGCAGGGAGCATTTCTAGAGGAGGTTTGCTTGCAAGATGGGGTCTCCTATCACACAGTAGTCAAGGGAATGGCACCCCCATCATCTTTGCCATCGTTTCCTCATTAAAAGTAAGTCACAGGAAGAGAGCATCCAAAGGGGTGAACCCAGGAGTCTGTCCTCACAGTCCTTACAAAGAAAACATACCTTCAAGTAACCAGAATGCGGAGTTCCCATCGTGGCTCAGCGGGAATGAATCTGACTAGTATCCACGAGGATGCAGGTTCGATCCCTGGCCTCGCTCAGTGGGTTAAGGATCTGGCATTGCTGTGAGCTGTGGTGTGGGTCACAGACGTGGCTCAGATCTGGCGTTGCTGTGGCTGTGCTGTAGGCTGGCAGCTGCAGCTCCGATTCGACCCCTAGCCTGGGAACCTCCATGTACTGTGGGTATGGCCCTAAAAAGACACACATACACAAAAACCAGAATGCAAAGCAGAATGGAACAAAGACTCTACACGAGGGAACTAATTCTCCAGGAGGATCCAAAGGTCTCTTAACCCGTCATTGGAGATTAAAGAGGACGGTCGCAGAAGCTGTCCACATTGACGCAGCTCACTGGAGGTTAAATTGCCCTGGAGGTTCCTCCTCTGGGAAATGATTACACATTGTCTCAGGTTCTTTTTAGCCCCAATATCCTATGATGACACCTGCCCGGCTCGCTGTAGGTGTTCAGTGTACACCTGTCCCATGAAGAGAGGGAAGCAGGGATAAGCACGGGTACACAGCACTGTGGGAGGTCAGGACACCCCACTAGTGCTTCTTATCTTCTGCATTCTAAGATTTAAACCAAATTTTCCTGAATAAAAAATGACTAAAAGGAAAAACATTAGAAATGCTATTTGCGAATCAGCACTGAAGGGTCATTCTCACTTCCTGGTCTCAGTCTTTCCTTTTTGAATGGGCTACCCATTCCGTCTCTTCAGTTGGCACGAAAGCCCTATTCTGCAGGCTTATGTAGGAGCCCTCCATCTGGGGGTCCATTTGAGAACATAAGCCATGGGCATGGGGTCCAGAACTGCACCCTTATCCAAACTTCTCCAATTGTCTTGAGTCTCTAGCAGGTGAGCCAGAGCCAACCAGGGCTGCCAAATTATTATTGTTTAAACAGGTAAAATGTATACATGATAGAATTCCTGTTGTGGCTCAGCAGAAAGGAACCTGACCAGTATCCATGAGGACGTGGGTTCGATCCCTGGCCTCGCTCAGAGGGTTAAGGATCTGGCGTTGCTGTGAGCTGTGGTGTAGGCCGGCAGCTACAGCTGATTCAACCCCTAGCCTGGGAACTTCCATAGGCTGAAGGTGTGGCCCTAAAAAGCAAAAAAAAAAAAAATTTAAAACGTATGCATGATAAACTGTTAAAACCACAGAAATATTGAAATATTCCCCAGAGAGAAGTACCATCATAGGTTTTCTTGTATTTCCTCCCAAGGACAGTCTGTGCATATTTAAGCATATGAGAATATATTTTCCATCACATAAATGGCAGTATGCATTAAATATTGTTCTGCCTGTTTTCTCCCTATTCACTGACATATAGTGGAGATTGTTCTATATCAGAACAGAAATAACCTTTTTCTAAATGGCTGTATAATATTTGTAAGGATGGATCATAATGTGTTTAACTAGCTCTCCAATGATGAGAATTTAGGTTGGGTCTAATTTTTTGCTAGTACAAATAATGCTGCAATAATATTCCTTCCTGTTTTTTTATTTTTTTTTTCTTTTTATGCCCCCATATGCAGCCTATGGAAGTTCCCAGGCTAGGGGTCGAAACAGAGCTGCAGCTGCTGGCCTATGCCACAGCTACAGCAATGGCAGATCCAAGCCACATCTGTGACCTATGCCACAGCTCTCAGCAATGCTGGATCCTTAACCCTCTGAGCAAGGCCAGGGATCGAACCCGCAACCTCACAGACACTAAGCGGGTTGTTAACCTGCTGAGCCACAACAGGGACTCCCCTTCCTGCTTTTCATGGCGCAATATACCTGCACGTGTTTAGAATAAATTCCTAGAAATGGTATTGCTGGGGTAAAGGGTGTGTGCAGTTTTCTTTTTTTTTTTTTTTTTTTGTCTTTTTGCCTTTACGTAGAGCCGCACCCACGGCATGTGGAGGTTCCCAGGCTAGGGGTCTAACAGAAGCTGTAGCTGCCGGCCTTCCCCACAGCCACAGCAACGCGGGATCCGAGCCGCGTCTGCAATCTTCACCACAGCTCACGGCAACGCCGGATCCTTAACCCACTGAGCAAGGCCAGGGATCGAACCCGCAACCTCATGGTTCCTAGTCGGATTCGTTAACCACTGAGCCACGAAGGGAACTCCCAGTTTTCATTTTGATAGATTATGCCAGCCTGCAAGTCTGCTGGTTTGAGCTGGGAGGGAATCAAGACAGTCTCAGCAGCAACGCAGCACAGTTGTCACAGAACATCAGAGCTGCCAGATAGCATCTAGTCTCCACCTCTTCACTGTACAGGAGGGAACCCAGCCCTTTTGACCGGACTTTCTTCCTCTGCACCAGCTATCATTTTGTCCAGCCTGTTCATTTGACAATCATGTACTTTGACAAAACTGTTATGTACTGTTATATATCTCAAAGCACCCAACTTTAGCACCTAGAGAATACCGTTAGGTCCGCTTACTGAGTGCTCACCATGTACCCACCAGGCTCTGTACATGCTTTCCCTTGAGTCCTCCTCATAAACCTATGAGAAAGATATTAACATCCCTTTAAATCACAAGGAAACCGAGGCTTGGGGAGATTAAATGCCTCTGTCCAATGTCTCTCACACCTAGAAAGTAGCAGAGTCAGGATTCAAACTACAGCTCTCCCCATGTTCAAGCTCCTTGCTGGAAATTTCACTGTTCCTTGCAGCCACTCAGGAAGTTTATGAGAGGAGGTCTGAGCCCATCTCAAATGACAGCTCATGCAACTAAGTCCAGTTACCAGATTTTAGCAAATGTCTGTCCTCCTCGCCAGGCTGTTCTAACAGTCATTTCCAGTTCCTGGCTATTTGCATTCTACTGGCAGATACGTTTTTCTTTTTGCTTTTTAGGGCTGTACCCGTGGCATATGGAGGTTCCCAGGCTAGGGGTCAAATCGGAGCTGTAGCCGCCGGCCTACGCCACAGCCACAGCAACACCAGATCTAAGCTGTGTCTGCGACCTACACCACAGCTCACCGCAACGCCGGATCCTTAACCCACTGAGCAAAGCCAGGTTTCGAACCCACATCCTCATGGATCCTAGTTGCTTTTATTAACCACTGAGCCATGACAGGAACTCCTCTACTGGCAGATATTTAACTAAGTATTGAATGCTTCTCATAACTGTTTCATCTCTCCACAACTTGGAGACTATTTAATTTCTTTCACAATGGCCAACTGTTGGTGCTATCTGCTATTAAGAGAGAACACAATTTTTAGAAAATTTATTGATAAAAACTGGCTTTACCTGGAATCCTTTGCCCCCTAAATTATCATTATAGGTCCTGTTTTTAATAAATTATCTCAGACAATTTTATTCCTATATCTACACAAATTCTTTGATAAACAATTTAGCATTTTCTGATCAAAGAACTTTGTGACATGTATTATGCATTTCAAGGAATTAACACATATTTATGCAGGTTTATGTGAAAATGATCAGTTATGAGTAAAATTGCATCCTCCACACTGAAACTTTTTTAAAGGGAATCTCAGTTCTTGAAATCAGCTGGGTAATAAAATCATGCATATGATGTTCACAAAGATGTAAACACTATCTAAATTTCTAAGAATCAAACATAACCTAAATGTTCATCAATTTGTTTAAATATAGTACATTCCAATGATATGGTAGGCAGCCACTTAAAAGCTTTCATTTCTAAATCAGGTACACAGAAAAGTTTTATTCTAATGTCAGATGAGAGAACAAGATACAAAATAGTATCCATGTTGTGGTGGTTACAACTCTGAAAAAATTACGTGAGTATATGGACAGGGTTTGGTGAAACAAACATTACATTAGCTGTATTATCAAAATGGTCTACAAGTGGTTTTATAATTGATTAAATATTTGATTATACATTGTAAAGTGTGAAATTATACCCTCTATTAAAAACGATTTGGAATGTCTACGTGACTAAGGGACTCAGAATTCAATCAGTTAATCTAGGTTTTAAAGCAATGATAGGAGTTCCCATCATGGCACAGTGGAAACAAATCCGACTAGGAACCATGAGGTTGTGGGTTCGCTCCCTGGCCTCGCTCAGTGAGTTAAGGATCTGGTGTTGCCGGGAGCTGTGGTGTAGGTTGCAGACGCAGCTGGGATTTGGCATTGCTGTGGCTGTGGCCTAGGCCAGCGGCTGTAACTCCAGTTGGATCCCTAGCCTGGGAACCTCTACGTGCCTCGGAGGCAGCCCTAAAAAGCAAAAATTAAATAAATAAATAAATAAAGCGAGCAAGCAATGATAAGTTGGGTCTTGCTCACTTCCTTGCATGAGGACCAGTACCAAATACGGCAGGCCAAGTGGCAGGAAAAAAATTCTTTCTCAGGAATGACCTGGGTTGTGAACGGGTCTCATAAAAAAAAATCACAAGAGTTAGGAATTCAAAGGGGGTTGTCATGCTCCTTCAGTGGCAACAGGTTTCTTTACACATCATCCTACAATTGTGCCTGAATTGCTGCTCTTGATCAACCCTGGCCCTGTTTATCACTGCCGTCTCTGGCCGACAATGAAGACCAGCCATGGAGAGAGACAGGTTTGCCTAGATCCACAATCTGGAGGCTACTGCTCATATCCTTGTGTCTCGTCTTCATTGCTTTAGCTGCAGAGGTTTTTTTCATTGTAATCCCATTGTAAAAATCATGTGTGTTTTAAATCTTGTTAGAAACCCACAAAAAATGGAATACATACTATAATTCTAATTCCCAAATAAGAAACGTGCACTTGGTGATCCCAAGCTAACACTTTTTGAGGAGTTTTTTAAGCCACCGGATTCACATAATTCATATTTACTATTTGACCTAATACAAGAAACACAGAACAGTAAACAGAATAAAAATCACTGGTTCATCTTGTCCAAGGCTGACAGGACATCTTCGGAATGATACTTGCACCAAGGTTGCATTTATACTTATTCTCAGCTTTTCCTTTAGAAACAAGAGTAAGGAAATTGCTGCAGCAAGACTAAGGCTGAAGAACAACCACTGGTTTAAAAACCTTCAATTCAGCTGATGGAGTCAGACACAGCTAAAGTTCTATTTTTCTGTTGAAGAATAAGAGTTTAAAATCAACCTCTGATCAAGCCACAAAATCATACCAGTATTTAGGGCTTCTAAGAACAGTTTAATTACAGCATTGCATGCCTTGGGAGTGACTCTAAAAAAAAATTCACCATTAATCTTACTATCTGGCATGTTCTACTAGAACACAACGTATGTGTATCCTTGACCCAAATTCTACTGCTAAGCATATACCCCAAAAGAAATACACGTATGTTCACTGACAGGCATATACTAGAATAGTCACATGAGCACCATTCATGAGAGCACCAAATTAGAAACTACCGAAGTACCTTTTAACAACTTTTATCCTTTTAATAATGGATAAATAGTGGTTCATTTACACAACGGAATGCTACCTAGCAATGAAAATGAGCAAATAAAATGCAATAAACATAACATTGAACAGAAGAAGCCATTCCTGAAAAAGTACCCACTACATGATTCCATCTATAAAAAGCTCAAAAACAGGCAAAGCTGATCTATGTTGATAGTGGTCAGTGACCTTGGAAGAAGAGCAGTGATGGCAGAGGGGTTTCAGGGGGTACTGGTAAGTTGCTTCTTTTCTTTTTTTTTTTTTTTGCCTTTTCTAGGGCTGCACCCATGGCATATGGAGGTTCCCAGGCTAGGGGTCTAACAGGAGCTGTAGCTGCCAGCCTTCACCACAGCCACAGCAATGTGGGATCCGAGCCGTGTCTGCAACCTACACCGCAGCTCACGGCAACATCGGATCCTTAACCCACTGAGCAAGGCCAGGGATTGAACCTGCAACCTCATGGTTCCTAGTCGGATTTGTCAACCACTGAGCCACGACAGGAACTCCAGCTGTTTCTTGATCAGGTGCTAATTACATGGCTAGTTTTCTTTTGAAAACTCATTAAGCTGGGAGCTCCCATTGTGGCTCAGTGGTATCGAACGCGACTAGTATACATGATGATGCAGGTTCAATCCCTGGCCTCGCTCATTGGGTTAAGGATTCAGCATTGCCATGAACTGTGGTGTAGCTTGCAGATGCGGCTCAGATCCAGCATTGCTGTGGCTGTGGTATAGGCCGGCGGCTACAGCTCCGATTCGACCCGTAGCCTGGGAACTTCCATATGCCGCAGGTGTGGCCCTAAAAAAAAGCAAAAAAAAATTAAGCTATACACTTATGATTTGTATACTTTTGTGTATATCTGTGATACTTCAGTGAAAACTTTTAAAAAATAAAAATATTTAGAAAATACATCCTCAGCCCCCCAAAGTCACCATTTCATGTATGGGTGTGGCCCAAATACTTGGCAACATATCAAACTTAAAACATTCCAAGGAACTTTGTTAAAGTTTCACATCTGTTGGAAACAGGAGCAAACAAGCAAGAAATGAAAAAAACAAAAACAAAAACTGGAGGCTGCATTTGAATTTTCTAACAGGGTGAACATATCAACCCACAAGGACAGAAACCTAGCTGAAGTGGTAAAAATGAGAAAGGAGGCGATTTTGCCATCAATAATAGTGGGTCATGCTCTGCGAAGGACAAAGGGAAGGACTGGACCAGACAAAAGCAGGAAGAATAAAGACTCAGGGCCTGAGAAATTAGAGGGAACGCACGGTGGATTTGAAATCAACAAAGGGAATGCCTATCAATGGACACTGAGGTGGCACAAAAATGGTGTGACCATGTCCTAGGCACCTCGACTGTGTATGTGACACGTTCATAAGGGGTGAGGCAGTGACAGACCCAAAAAACTTTGCTGAGCCAATGAAAATGGACAGATAGTCAGGGGAGGAACACGATGCCCAATTCAAGATGTAGATATTCTCCTGTTTTGATTCAAGAGACTCTAGTTGTTCAGAAAACCTCAGCTTCACTTGGGCTAAGTGATTTTAAATTTAAATGGGGAGCCAGAGATCTCAGTGGCTGGAAAATCCTGTAAAATATATCTCAATCTTTCAGACTGTCATTCTTTCAATATTATCTGTTGAATGCTTGCTCTCAGCAATATTTTATGTGGGAAGCTACATGGGTGAAAAAAAAAAGTGACCTAAATTCTATTTTAAACAATGTAAGGGTCACCATTTTGTAAAGGAATAGTCCATTGCTAAGTTCTTCAGTTTATTATAAACCTTATCCCCAACAAGTAGTGTTTAAAAGCACAAGCTGTGAAGGTTAGTTTTTTGCTTGTTTTTGTTTTTTAGGGCCCCAGGTGTGGCATATGGAAGTTCCCAGGCTAGGGGTTGGATCAGTGCTGCAGCTACCAGCCTATGCCACAGCCACAGCAATGCAGGATCCGAGCTGTGTCTGCGACCTACATCACAGCTCACGGCAGCACCAGATCCTTAACCCACTGAGTGAGGTCAAGGATTCAACCTGAGTCCTCATGGACACTAGTCGGGTTTGTTACCGCTGAGCCACAACAGGAACTCCTGTAATGCTTAGTTTTGGGTGTCAACTTGGCTAGGCTGTAGTTGTCAGCTGTTCAATCACACACTCCTCTTATGTGTTGCCGGGAAGGCATTTTACAGATGTGGTTAACGTCTACAATCAGTTTACTTTCAGGAGATTTTCCTCAATAATGAAGTTGGGCTTCATGCCATCAGTTGAAAGACCTTAAGAGAAAAATTCAGGTTTCCCAGAGGAAGGAGGCATTCTGCCTTAAGGCTAAGCACTATAGGGTCCATGCAATATCAGCTCTGACCTCGAAGCTTCCAGCCTGCTGGCCCGCCCTACACACATCAGACTTGCCAGTCCCCACAATCTCATAAGCCAATCCTTATTGGTTCTGCTTCTCTGGAGAACCCCAACTTAAACAGACCCCAAGCAGACTCTGGGTTTGAAGTTGATTCTGCTACTTCTCTGGCTGGGTGGTTTCTGTACTTCTGTCGCTTCATCTGTAAAATGGGGGTAAGAGTACTTAACCTATAGGAAGCAGAACCACCCCTAGCACAGAATGAGTGCTTTCAAAGTGCTTATTAAAAAAGCAATTCTGTGCTGCTGGGCTTATTTTTTAGCTGGAGAACTTGAGATATGTTTAGTCCCAACAATTTGCCATCAACCAAACACGATCACTCTTTCCCACACCAAGAACAGAAGAGCTTGGGAACAACAGCATCTCACCAGTTACGGATGCCGGCTTGTTCCTTTAGATGGTGTAGGAGCAGGATGTGTTGCCAGGCCAACTCTATACCCAAGGGTGATTCAGCAACACTGGGGTCAGAGCACTTCTGGAACATTCTTAATGCTGCGAGTCCTCAGCTGCTGAAAACAGCTGTGTTTAAAGAGGCTCAGACTCAGCACAGAGCTATTCCTACTATTTGCAAGAGTGGGGGCTTCAGAAAGGCGTCCAAATCATTCTTTCTGTTCGCACTACCGATATCCCACAGCAGCTTGCTTTGGCCCTTTGGGATGAAAGATTAAACAGGGAGTCAAAATGCAGTTTTTGTGGGCATGTGTTCTGAGGGGGAGGTCGTGATGATGGTGCCAATGGTTGTAACTAACACTAACTGAGCACTTACTAGGTGCCAGGCTCTGCTCTCAATGCTTACATATATTAACTCATATAAACCCCACTGTATAAATGGACAAACAGTCCCTGAGAGAAAAAAAAACAAAAAAACAAAAACAAAAACCTCTCTTAGGGATAAATGGACAGAAAGTGGCAGAGTTGGGATTTGATCCCAGGCTTTCTGGCTCAGATCTAGGCTCTCCCTCCTGTGTCCATTGCCTCTGAGTCTTGATTGGGAGAAGAACAAAACTGCGCTGTGATGGGTGGGAGGGCGTGAGGCTCAGGGGTTGCTCTGGTTAAGTCCATTTGTTTACACTGAAGACGTTTCAAAGATTGAAACAAATCACACACAGTACTATTACATGAAATTTCATTGGTGAAAGTATATGCGTCTGCTTTTATACATAAACCTCGAAGTTCATCAAAGATTCACACCATAGTATTTGAACCTTTCATCTTCATATGAAAAATTGAAGACAAAGTGATCTGGACATTATTTCTTATTTATTCACTAGCAATGCAAGAAAATCAAAGACCTTCTCACTTGTTATTCTCACTTGATTGCATTTTATACCAACCTCTCCCCCACTGGTTTTAACACTGACAAAGATCTCCTGTATTATTGTTTAGAAAACCAAAATGCATGAACAGGTTCAGATTCTATCAGAATTTGGTTAGTTTTGACACCAGAAAGATAGATTGGGTCTTACATACTCTTTTCTAATAATACCAACTTCTCTGGCTCTCGCTGTTTATCTAAATCCTAATTTACCTGAGATTTGTCCACACTTGTGATAGCCATTGGCCTACAGCTCCCTGGAGCTGACTTCTGTGTCAGAGGAGCTATTGTTAAGGAGGGCGAATTCTCAGATATCCATGGCAGAGGACAGGAGCGGTGGAGGGACCACAGACGAGGTCTACACCAGGTCCTTAAACCTAATTTTTGGCCGACTGTGCAGACTCGCCTTGCTGGATAACTGGTTCCAGAGGTGGAAACATCGCACAGTGCATTGAGAATACTGACACTGCCCTAGCTTATGTCTGCATGTTGGAGAGGCTATGCTGAAAATGGGCAGCTGGTCAAGTCCCATGAACATCTTTTGTATACCTAGATGAGGTCCCCAGGGTCAGGGAGGTGGGAGTTAAGAACAGCTCCCTGGAATCCCGGGGACATAAAGTCCTTCTCTGGGGCCACCCGCCTCTCCCCTGTCTTCCAGGCATTTTCACAGGAGGCGGCAGGGAGATGCCGCTTTCTCTCTAGCTTCCCTACAGAAATGGGGGGTCACTCCTCATCCGTGAACTGACTCCCCATGAGGAAAAGATCGGGGTGGATGTTCACACAGCACTTTAATAGGATTACACCCTCTAATAAATCCATAAAGTTCTTTCAAGAAGAATAAACCAAAACATTCTCTCCTGAAACTTTTCCTTTACGTGACACGAGAACACATTTCCCGCTGGAGTTTTGTTTTTGTTTTTTTTTTTTAATAAGAAAAACCTTCGTTATCAGATTTTAGGTGTCCTAATATGGAAGTTCCTGGTTTTCACCTACTCTGGAGATAGAGAGCTCTATTAATTTAGTTTAAAACATCCAATGAACAACATTCCAGCTACTCCTTTCAGACCAGTTTCGTCAATTCTGAGAGCACCACCCTTTAAAACCAGCAGAATATAGTCTACTGCTGCCGCCACTGGGTGCAGCCCAGACAGAAGAACTTCACCTTGGCAGCTACCATTCCTTCCAAGCAAGAGCCAACAGTCACACCACAGCCCCTCACCTTTTGCATCAGCCTGGGTCAGAAAGAAAATCCTGATGTTTCGAGGCCAGGCTAAGAGAACCAAAAGGCTCATTTGTCAACTTTACTCCAAATATGTCGCACTGATTTATCCTATGATGCTCTGTCACTTAGCCAAGCTTCCTCCACTCCTGGAATAAAAATGCTTCTGCCTTGCTTTTTTTTCTTTCTTTTTTCAATGAACGACGATTTAAAAGTATAAATCCATACTAAAGAGTCACACTTAATACCAGCTAGCAATTATCAAAGAAAACCTGTAAAACAGAACGCTGGGTTTTGGCTGTCACTTCACATGTCAAGACGATGCAGCCTGACATGAAAGATGCTTAGACGGAAAGCAAGACTATGAGTGCAGGGAAAGCTCTGTTGAGCCCCTTTCTGTGTTTCCTTTTCTGTCCATCTGCTTTCCCGTAGGCGAGAAGACACCTCCTATCACAGAGCTGTCCCAGTCTTAGGGCAGCAGACAATACGGGAGAAAGCTGCAAAGGCTGGATGCACTGGCTTGGGTGTGGTCACTGGCAAAGAAAAGCACAGGTCCCCTGGCTGCAGGTTCTAAGACCAGGAGCCGCACCCGTGGAGGGTAATCTCCCCATTTTCCCACAACCCGCACCAGCCCCGACTGCTTCCTCTATGAACACACGGCAGACCTTCGACGTGGGCCGTCTCGCCAGACAAAGCCGGCTACTCAGGGAGCCCGCTCAAGCAACGAGGCGACCTCCACAGGTCGTCCGCGACCGTCTCGGTCGTTGGTCAACAGCCAGGGGCAGGGGGCGGCGCCGCAGCCAGAAGGTGGCAAAGCCAGGGGCGGCGTCTGTCTGTCGGTCGCACAGTCTAAGGGGACGCGCGACTCACACCGGGGAATTAACAGCGGGGCTTGGCGGCCTAACACAGCCCCCAAGAGACGAGCACGTGCCCTGTGATTTCTCCAGGCGCATTTTCTGCACCAGAAAACTGCACACTTGAGTTCGGGGGGGCGGGAGCGTAGGGGGGCCTGGTCCGCGGGCGGGCGGGTACCAGTGCCGGCTATTGTTCTCCGGGTCTCTGCGGCGGGAGGCATCCCCCATCCAGCCACCCCGGCAGCATCTGCCGCGGGACCAAGCCTTTCCGCTCCGCGAAGAAAAGGGTGTGCCTGCGGCGCTGCAGATGATCACAAAACCCTGAACGAGTCCCCTGCGGGCTGGTGTCAAGCCGGGAGACAAAGCTCCTCGCGGGGACAGGCAGCTCGGTCCCGGATCCGCCATCCTGGGTCCGTCGCCCGGTCCAAGGGCCACGCCCAGCCCGCCACAGGACAGCCAGGCTCCCCGCCAGAGCAGAGGGTCCCCAGGCCCGAGACCGGCCCCCCAGCCGCCTGCCCCTCCCCTCCCCGGAGACCTCCCTCCCCAGGGAGATCCCTCCCATCCCCGCGCGGGTCTCCTCCTCCCCAGCGCCTGCCGTCCTCCACCCTCCCGCTGCCCTCCTCTCCTCCACATTCTTCGTCGGCCCCAGCTTCGCCTCGCGCCACCTGCTCCAAGCTCCTACCCTCCCTCCTCAGACCCTTCTCTTTCCTCCCCAGACCCTGGTCTCCTCTCCCCGACTCCTCTCAGACTTAGTCACCTGTCCCCACCCAGTTTCCCCATCTTTCCTCATCTTTGGTGAAA
The DNA here is from genome assembly GCA_004024745.2 of Catagonus wagneri. Classification (NCBI taxonomy): domain Eukaryota; kingdom Metazoa; phylum Chordata; class Mammalia; order Artiodactyla; family Tayassuidae; genus Catagonus; species Catagonus wagneri. The sequence continues at coordinate 12,530,387 of PVHT021183518.1, read as the reverse complement.
CAGAGGCCTCGTCTCCGCCTCTCCCCATCCCAGCTTCTCTCCAGCTCGGGCTCCTGCCTCCTCCTCAGGTCTGGGGTGTGGACGTCCCTCGCTCGCCAGCTCGATGCAGCCAGGAGAGCTCCTGCGCTGGGTTCCAGCGAAGGGACCCAGCTTGGCGCCCGCTCTGGGCCGGGCGGCGGCAGGCGGCCTTTGTGGTTCAGACAGGTGCCTCGGAGGCTGCAGGCGAATAGTCCTCAGGCGTCCGCTCCGTTAACCGGGCGGGTGGAACCGGCCGCTGGGTCGGATCGAGGCTGGGCAAATCCCCGCGGAGAGAGGCGAGAGGTACAGGAGGGTGTGTATGGGTGGTGGGTGGGGGCAGAGGGCCGAGCCGATCGAGGGACTCAGGGAAGACGCGCCCAGGACCAGAGAAGCCCCCTCCCAGTCTTCCAGCCATTCGCTGCACCTCGACGAGTAAGGGTGGGCGCCTACTGTAGCTGAGTGTGAACCCCCTTCAACCAAGCCGCCTTCTCGCCCCAGTTCTTTGCAATCCCACGAGCATCTATTAAACGCCTACTGTGGGCAAGGCATGCATCGCACGGCGCTCTGGGAGCTCTGAGGGCTTACAAAGAGAAACCGATTCGGGACCCAGTTTAGCCCGGGATGACCCCCCGCAATCCCAAACCATACCTCCTGACGTGTCCCCAATAGCAGGGCCCCTAGACCCACCCCGACCCCCGCCCCATTGTGCGCCTCTCAGAGAAACAAGAGACTGTGTGAGACGATGTTCCAGCCCGGGGAGAAAAAGCCCACCACCCGCCCGGCCTTCACCCACTCCTCCGGGAAGCCGCGGCTGCGAGGGTCCGTCGGTGGGTGGGTTCTCCTCCTGTCTCGCCGCGGCGCCGGAGCTGCGGGTGCTCGGGGCGGCGGCGGCTGCACGCGCGCTCGCTCGCTCGATCGCCGCCTTGGCGCGCCGGGCGCTGGAGTCCGAAACCGCGAGCGGGGGAGGGGACTTGGGTGAGGGCTGGAGGCGGCCTCGGCCAATCAGAGGCGACGGCTCCTCCCCCTGCTCCCCACCTCCAGCTAGCAGGTTAGGGGGAGGCGGGAACCGGCTGCGCCCTGCATCCTCTGCGCCTTGGGACTACAACTCCCAACAAGCCCTGCTGCGGGGCCGGGGGCCGGGAGGGGACGGAGGGCGCGGCCCCAGGACCCGCCGACCCCTTCGCGCCCTTCTCTGCATTCCTTTGGATTTCCATGGTGACTCAAGAGACTTCACAAAGCCCGAGCTCTCGGACTCGCTGATGCATGCGTCCCCAGGGAGGGTACCGCGTTCCCTCCCGCTGCAGAACCCCACCCGAGGGGCTGAAACAATGCCCCGGGCGACTCTCCTCGGCTGCCGCCTGGCCTGCCCGTCCCTGTAGGCCCCGTTAAAGGCCGCCTGGTTCCAGGCAAAAACCGCAGGGTGAAGAGGGCGGAGGGTATAGCTATGGGAAAATATTCTCACGTACAACATGGTCGGCCACTCGGGGTCACTGAAGTTCGCATCTGTCCCCTCTAGGGCCTCGAACCTAAGGTTTATTCGGCGGCGCTGAGCTAGGGCTTCTCCATCCAGAGCTCTTTGGTCCAGCTGTGCGGGCTATTTCTGACACCTCCTTTAAGGATATGGTGAAGCCTCCGGAAATGTGTTTTTGGTGTTTTTTTTTTTTTTTAACAATTTACATTCGCGTCATCATTTTTCTTCACGTTTTGAATACCCACATAATTTAACAAAATCAACAAATCTTGAAAAAGGAGAAAGAATCAGCACCACCACGCCTTTGTACCACCTCCCTGATCCCCTCTCAGACCTTTGCTGTATATCCGTTATTTCTCGTAGTTGTAATAGCAGCTAGGTACGGTTTAGTAATCTGCCTCTTTGCACTCAATGTCACATCGAAGGCTTTGCTATTAACACGGTGATAAAATTCAGCACTGAGTCCTCACTCCAAACCCATACTGCGGTCCCTAGGGAATCCCAAGGGTCTGCTGCAGAACCCCTTTGCTGCCAGGTGAAGATGAGGGAATTCCCTGGCTGCAGCCGCACAACCATGGCCCGAAGAGATGTTTTTTGGCCCGAAGAGATGTTTTTCTCTGCAGGATATTTTCAAACAAAATGGTGCTTCACTACTTCGGAGGGTCCCCTCTCGCATCACAGCAAAATCTATCCGGACATCTGGCCCCCACAGAACCAGTTGAAATGAGGTTGCCTTGGGCCACTTGCTCTGTAGCCCTTTGAGCCTCGAACAGCCCAGGCTGGCCTTTGGGACTGTACTTTCAGACTACCCCCACAGTCTCCACTTCTCAAGGGAGGAAGGCTCACTTCTCTCTCCCCCTCTCACATCGTGAACTTATTCAGGGAGTCCCCAAATGAGCCTAGGGACTACCTCAAACATCCCCAAACCGGAGGAGCCCCGGGGAGGTGGCTGTGAAAACTGGGGGCGGGGGTGTTTCCTCCTTCCCCCACTGCTCCAGCTTGGGGCACCGCCCTAAGGATTCCCCCAGGCTGAACAGCTTCCGCGCAGACCAAGGATTTAGGTAAAACTGGTGGAGCTAGAGGGAGGTGGAGTGGAGTCCAGCCAGACCTGGCTCACCGGAGCTGGCTGCGGGCACGTTCCAGGCTGCACTTTTTGCCTAAGGGGGAGGGAGCCCCCTAGTGGCAGTAAGAGTTTTCTGCAGCATTTAGCGGACCTCAGGTTTGGATTCTTGCCTCTTTGCTTTTTTGAGCCTATCCCCCCTGGTCAGAAAAGAGCTGCCTGGAGGTTATCTGTTGGCCTGGGACACTGCTGAAAGTTGCACCTAAACCTCAGGTTACACAAGGTCCAGGTGGTTGATTTTAGTTGTATTTATTTATTTTTAATTTAGGCTTTCTCTTGGGAAGTAGAAGGAACAGAAGGTTTGGGTTCAATTCCTGGGCTGGAATCCTTGCTCTAGTTTCTGGATATTTGACCTTGGGAAATTTACTTACTCCATCAGAGCCTTAGCTCCCCACAGAACATGAGAACCATAATACATTCTATTAACCTTGTTGGGATAATTACATGAGGAAATGCAAATAAAATGCATAGAACACTATCTGACATATAGTATGCATTCAACAAATATAGCTATTATTATTCATTTATTCAGCAACAAATGGTTATTTAACATTGTGAGGGATATAAGAATATGACACCCCCTTTACAGCAACCATAAAAGGCAATACGTTATGACTTTTTAATAAAGCTCCTATGAGCAGCGGGGGTGACGTGGAATGGGAATTCAGACAATAATAAAATCAGTTCTGAGCAGACCATCAGAGAATGGAGGCATTGAATTTGGATGTCACCTAGATATTGATTTGCTGGATGATTCTAAACAGAGGTCTGAGATTCCAGGTTCTGGGGTGAAGTAAAATTTGTGAGTGGGGAAGCTGGGGGATGTTAGGAAGACAGCTAATAATCCCACTACTGCTGGAAAGTCAAGGCCATGAATGGGGGTAGTGGAGTTCCTGTTATGGCTCAGCGGTAACAGAACCAACTAGTGTCCATGAGGACTCCAGTTGGATCCCTGGCCTTGCTTAAGACCTGCCCAGTGGAATTCCCATCATGGCTCAGTGGTTAACGAATCTGACTAAGAACCATGAGGTTGCGAGTTTGATCCCTGGCCTTGCTCAGTGGGTTAAGGATCCGGCGTTGCCATGAGCTGTGGTGTAGGTTGCAGATGCGGCTTGGATCCCATGTTGCTGTGGCTGTGGCGAAGGCTGGCAGCTATAGCTCCCGTTAGACTCCTAGCCTGGGAACCTCCATATGCCGTGGGTGCGGCCCTAGAAAGGGCAAAAAGACCGAAAAAAAAAAAAAAAAAAAGAGACCTGCCCAGAGAGTCACGCTGCTCTAAGTAGCAGAACCATGGCTTCTAACCTCAACTGGCTGATGCAAAGCTGAGCTCTCTCTGCTCCAGCATGCCCTCCCCTACAGTCCACCAGAAGGTGACAGACTGTGATGACCACGAGTGACTGAGTCTCTAGGAGAGCCTAGGCCAAGCCATTGGCACCCAGATGTTCCTCCTGCAATTTCAACCTGTTCCTCCCAAGACTGCCCTCTGAGAAGGGGTGGTCCCCGCCACTGCTCAGGACCTTGGTGTTCACTTCCTTCCCCGGCCTTTTCTTTGCCCTCATCCTCCTCCGTGACAGCCCCACTGGGGAGAACGCCTCGTGAAGTCTACTTAGCTGTTAAAAAAAATTGTGAGCCAGCAGGTAAATCTTTATAGTCAGGTCAGCTTCATAAGGTAGGGGCCAAAAAGGAGTCAGGAAAACAGAGAAATAGACAGATAGAGATAGAGATAGAGATAGAGAGAGAGATAGAGATAGATAGAGAGAGAGAGAGAGAGAGAGAGAGAGGAAGAGAGCGCACGCACAGAGGAAGCATGAAGAAGATCAGATATACAAATAAGGACAGTGGGGAAAGAGACTGGGTGAGCGCTGTGGCCACCCAGCCTGACAGGGAGACACAGGAGAGGGGACTTGGGGAGACTCGGGTGGGGGTGGCGGGTGCTTGAGGTGAAAACAGCAAAGTAAATTGCAGTGTCCTATTGATACCCTTAAAATGATAATGAGTTCTGCAAAAATTTAAATCTTTCCTCCTGGCCTTGGAAACTTTTCTTTTCTTCTTTAATTTTTAATTAAAAAATAAGGCCACACCTGTGGCACATGGAAGTTTCCAGGCTAGGGGTCGAATCGGAGCTGCAGCTGCCAGCCTACACCACAGCCACAGCAACACCGGATCCTTAACCTACTGAGCAGGGCCAGGGATCAAACCGTATCCTCACGGACAAGAGTTGGGTTCGTAACCCCCTGAGCCACATGGGAACTCCATCTTCTTTTATTTTGAAATTTCAAAGTTTAGTTTTGAAATAGAATTTTGTCTCCTCTTGGAATGAGAATGGTCATAAACCAACATAAAGGAGGACTCGCTGGATGATTTCAGCTGCTCTGGCTCCATCGTGGAAATCAACAATTTTAAATTTGCATTTGCTTCATGCACATATAGAGATTCTTCAAGCCAAAAGGAACCTAGAAATTGCATAGTTTCACATGCCAACATTACGCAGATAAGGATAAGGAGGCTTTATTTTAAGCCATTTTCTCTTTTAACAAATAAAATTCATCTGTATATTAGCAAGAGAAATAGGTCAAGAAACACAAATATATGCAATCACCTTCAGAGAACAAGAGTTGCTCTAAGAGTCAGATCTTTAATCATCTTTTGTTCCCCACCTGTCACACTCCACAGTGCAGTGCTTTATTGAACCCCTGACCAGAGTTGAGGAGCGACAATATTGGAAAGAATCCCACTACTCTGACCACCAAGTTGGGTTTTCATTTATAAAATGAGTCCAGAAAAATAGCAAAATACCCATTACTGCCTTTACCTGATTTTTTTCTGTTAGTCTTTTATGAAGCCAGCCCTTCTGTTGAGCTAATTTTTCCTCTGTAATTGCAATAATGAAAACCTATCTCAATAGGAATTAAAGCAAATATTTATTGAGCATTGCCTGCATATTTTATGTATGTTAGTCATTGAATTCTCACAGCAGAACTGTGAGAAAGATATCAGAACACTCACTTTATAGAAGAGGGAAACAGGATCTCAAAAAGCAAGTAACTTGCCCAAGGTCAAACAGGTCAAAAGGGCAGTGCCAAGGTCAAGACCCAAGTCTGACTCTGGGATTCCTCTTTGTTCCTTTAGACCACACTGCCTTGTCATTGAACATTATTGTGTTCACAGGTGCCCCTTTCTCAAACCTATAATGGCTATTTGGAATTCATGGTATAATTTGCAAGGTGGCGACCACACATCCAGCTTGGAGGTTTTGTTGAATTTGATTAGTTTGCTTCCCCACTTTCCAGAGAAAATCCTGGTGGGGCCTCTGTATGGTACCAGGGAGCCATGGGTCCTGTTGTTCGACCTTACAGTGTCTTGGAGCACGTGGAAGAAGGACTTGGCTTGCATGGCCCATAGGTCAAGTGCCCGGGTGACCCAGCGTGTGTCCCCTCTGTCAGCGAACTCTGCTTCCCGACTGTAGGGCAGTGACCATCTGCTTGGCTACTGTGACGATGGAAAGAGGCAGGATAAAAGCCTCGCCTTTGGATGGGCGGTGTGCCTTTGGGACATCTGCCCCAAGTCATTCTTAGCTGTGGGATCAAGTGAAGCTGTATCTCCAAGCCTCAGTGTCCTTTGCAAGGAGGACAGTCCAGGGCCTCACCACAGGGTGCTCGTGGGGAGCAAATGAGCTAATGTACGTGAGGGCAAGTTTTCTCCACTTGCAAGGACACAGCCGTGTTTGTGGACACAGAGAAAAGTCCTGTGAAGGAGCAAGAAGCTGAATGCAGAGGGGAGATAGAGGGATGGGAGGACCGAAGAAGGTGAGTCCTGAGACAAAGAGAGAGGGGAAGGGATTGAGAACCCAGGGGGAAACTAGGGGGAGCCCTAGGAAGGAGAAAATAGCAAACCTGACAGTGTACGGAGGTACCGATGTGCAGCAGTGCATGATGGGCAAATCCTCACTTGGGAAATGCACTCAGGCTCCCTGGGCTCCCCATATGTAAAATGGGATCAACCCACCTGTCCGTTTACTTCCCAGAGTGTGACTGAGGATATGCGCAAAAGCCTTTTGTGAAAACATGCTGAATTCTAAAATCTCAGAGGTTATGACTGATGTCAAGTGCACCTTATAGGTGAAATGGGTCCCCCCCCACTGCCTTCTTTCTCAAAAAAGTTTAGAGGAAATTATTTTCAAGTGCTTTGATCTCCTTGGCAGAAAGATACCAAATAAATTCGAGATGTTATGGTACATTAGTCTCTGCTCAGGAGCTGAGGGTGACCAATTTTATTCAATAGCTAGTGACAATCTCTCAGACGCTTAAACCTCCTAAGCCCCACCAACTCTTAGCCTCTGAGACCACGGCCCGTTGAGCCATCCTTATGTAACTGTCCTGAAATAGGGTCCCTGTGAAGGCGATTTGAGGGCCAGCACCCGGTTTATGTGGCCATGCTCCTTGCTGGGTACCAGGGTGTCTGGAGTCTGTGACTCGGGTCCACAGCCTGTTTAAGCTTCTGCCACATGACTGCTCAGCCTCCCTGAATGCATTGCTATAGAGAGTCCTCTATAATTTGGGGGTTTGGAACCAACTATACATTCTTATCAAACAGTTTAGCCAATAATAACAATGGCTATTGTCAGCTGGGATTTAAACATAAACATTGATGCTGAGTCTGATTTATTTTTCTCCCATTAGGAAAGATACATCACAAAATTTGAAAAAATATTTTGTTGCATGTTTAGAATCACAAAACTAATATTCTTATTGCCATATATTCCTCCATTTAAGTCCTTTACTCATTTTTGAGTCTTTTTTTTAGTTCTCTATATATTCTATTATTCTTATCAGATGTGATTTGCAAATTATTTTCTTATCCTGATATTCGTCTCATTATCTCATTATATAAATCATTATATATGATTTATATATCGTGTTTGTCACCAATATTTGTCTCATTTGACCTTTACACTCTTGCACAGAAATTTCAAATTTGTCTACTTTTTCTTTTATCACCTGTGCCTTTGGTGTCATATCCCAGAAATCATTGTCAAATCCAATGTTGTGAAGCCTTTGTCCTATGTTTTCTCCAAGAGTTTTGTAATTTTCACGCTTACATTTAGATTTTTGGTCCATTTTGAGTCGCTTTTTTTTTATAAGGTGTTAGGTAAGGTTCCAACTTTTTCTTTTGCATGGAGTTATCCAGCTTCTCCAGAAACATTTGTTGGAAAGACTGTCTTTTCCCCATGGAATGGTCTTGGCATCCTAGACAAAAATCCCTTGACCATATATGCAAGAGTTTATTTCTAGGCATTCTATGCTATGCTATGCTATGCTATTTCTATTGAATTGGTCTGTCTGTCTTTATGCCAGTAGTCATTCAAACCACTCTCCTACTGAAAACATCTAAAAAAGTTGGACAAAATATTTATTTTCCTTAAAAGTATAAACCTGCTAACAGTATAATGATTACTGGGAGTTCCCATCACAGCTCCACAGTAATAAACCTGACTAGGGTCCATGAGGATGCGGGTTCAATCCGTGGCCTCACTCAGAGGGTTAAGGATCCAGCATTGCCATGAGCTGTGGTGTAGGTCACAGACATGGCTTGGATCCCGATTTGCTGTGGCTGTGGTGTAGGCTGGTGGCTGAAGTTCTGATTGACACCTAGCCTGGGAACTTTCTATATGCCGCAGGTGTAACCCTAAAAAAAAATTTTTTTTTTTAAATTAGAAAAATAAAGAACCCCTGTAAAGGGGATGTTCCTCCAAAAAAAAAAGGAAAAAAAAGAAAAAGAAAGAAAGAAAGGTAGTGATTACTTATCCAAGATCAAAGACAGGCTGGAAGTCTAGAGATGAGTTCAACAGCCTTTTGGACCTAACACCTTCTCATGGGGATGTTTGCTAATCCTAAAAAAGCAGCTGAGGAGGGAGCTATGCTTTTTACCTTTGGGGTTAGGGAGACAAAGTCTGGGGTACTGGCCTGCCAAGGTAAACCTGAGAAGCTGAACCTGGGAGGGCTGTTGTACTTTAGGAATAAAGTGAATGAGAAGCAGTTCCAACTTGACGCTGCACCTTGGCTTTGAATCATCTGGGTGGCTTGGAACATCTCAAGCTCTAAAAACTGAATTAAGGTGATTCTGAATATTCGGTGCCTCCAGGCACCTGGCAGGAAAAAAAAAAAAAAAAAACAACCCTCAGTCCTCTCTACAGGAAGGTACAATTCAAGGCCTCAAATTATTTCCTCATAGAGATGTGTCAGGCATACTCTCAAATGTGATCAACACCAAAGAGAAAAAAAAAACATGAGTGAGACTCAACAGAAACCACAAATAGAAACAGATCCATAGGGAGTCCAAATATGAGAGTTATCAGACACAGTCCGTAAAGCAACTATGCTCAGTATGTTAAAGGATATAAGAGCCAAGCTTGACCTTTTCAGCGGGGAATTAGAAACTATAAAGAGTGACATGACAATCTGGAAAAGAATCAAAAATTTTAAAATTAAAAATACCACAACTGAAATTAAGAAAATGGTCTGGTTTAAAAGTAGATTAAACACAGCTGGGGGGGTTCCCATTGTGGCTCAGCAGTAACAAACCTGACTAGTATCCATGAGGACTCGGGTTCGATCCCTAGCCTCACTCAGTGGGTTAAGGATCCGGTGTTGCCATGAGTTGTGGTGCAGGTCGCAGATGTGGCTCGGATCTGGCGTGGTTGTAGCTGTGGCGCAGGCCGGCAGCTACAGCTCCGATTTGACTTCTAGCCTGGGAACTTCCATATGCCACAGGTATGGCCCTAAAAAGCAAAAACAAACAAACAAAAAAAACACAAAAAACAATCCTGAAAGTTAGAAAGCAGAAATTAACAAGCAGAAATTAACTTCACAGACCCAAGAGAGTGGAACACGAAAGGAGCAGCTGGTGAAAGCTGAGAACCGTCACAACCCACATGGCAAAATCTTCACAAAGCTCAGAAACAAAGAGCATCAGGTACGTCTGCAACTGGGTGCGAGTGAGGGTTGGCAAAAATAAAGAGAAGTGGTTAGATGCTGTTTGGGAAACAAGTCCCTGACTGCTGCTCTCCTACTGCTCAACCACCCGGTGACCCTCCTTCCCTGGGAGACTGATTCTCAAGAGGAAAGTGAGTCCCTAGACTTGGGGGGCAGGGGGAGGGTTTGGGGGTCCAGAGCCAGGGAGATCAAGGAAACGTCTACCCGGGGAACTTTGAACGTGGATCTCCTCGCCGGTCCTCCACTCAGCTCCTAGACCCAGCTAGGCCTTTCCTGTCCAAGCGCTAAAGGTTGGACTATTCTCCCCTGGGGATGTGGCTGGCCTGAGGGAATAGGGGCTCCAACAAAAGACCCACATGACTATTCTACAGGAAAGCTCCAGGTCACCGGACCCCATCGACCTGCTCAGAGCTACCCATTAGGTCTTCTGTCTCCCACTCTTAAACATAAGGGTTGTTAAGTATCAAAGGAAGACCTCCTAAGTGAACGGGAGGCTAGAACAAACAGGAAATACGAAAACAAGTAAGAGGAAACATGACAAGGAAGCAAAAAGAAAATAAAAACCAGTAACAGGAGTTCCCGTTGTGGGTCAGTGGTAAGGAACCCAGTTAGTATCCATGAGGACGCAGCTTCAATCCCTGGCCTCCCTCAGTGGGTTAAGGATCCGGTGTTGCTGAGAGCTGTGGTGGAGGTGGATCTGGCGCTGCTGTGGCTGTGGTGCAGGCCGGCCGTAGCAGCTCCAATTCAGCCCCTAGCCTGGGAATCTCCATATGCTGCAGGTGTGGCCCTAAAAGGA
>PVHT021183518.1:12448514-12519890 GCA_004024745.2 Catagonus wagneri | reverse complement strand
GGTTCCCAGACTCCCCTGCAGCTGCTCTGGCTGGCTTCTGCCACTGGAAAATGCTGCTGGGGCCTGGAAGGTGAGAGGAAAAGGAGACATTTTTCTGCTGTTTTGGTAGTGCCTTGCGCAGCTAGAGCAGCAGGGGATGGCAGGAGCCACCTCTGTGCAGTGGTGGCAGCGTCCTCTCTTCCTATTGGCTCTTCCACCCCCCCACCCCGCCCCCCACAACATCATTTAACCAATCCCTCCCATTACATTCTACTTGAAATATCTAGATTGGTGACTGGGTTTCTGAGTAAAAACTGACTGACTGGGATGCTACAAAAAAGAAACATTCAAAAGTAAGAGAGTTCCTGGATATTAAGACAGGTGAAAACAGAAACACACTCAACGGAGAAGTTAAAAGATAATGTTGGTGAAGTCACCCAAGAAAGAAAACAGCAAAACTCCAAAATCGTCAGCAACAGTAAGTGCTCCAAGTTTACAGTCAACTGCAACAACACACATGATCACCGTGAACGTCACTTATTCTCCTGTTACTGCATACTCGGTGGTGCTGAGAGCATAAGTCCTGCCTGCATCTGAATGTGACACGTGACCATGTGCTGCAGGGGGATCCTGGTTAATACAATTTTAAGAAAGCACAGAAGTATCAATTTAAAGAAAACTAGGGAGTTCCCATTATGGCTCAGTGGGTTATGAACACAACTATTATCCATGAGAATGTGGTTTGATCCCTGGCCTCGCTTAGCGGGTTAAGGATGCAGCGTTGTCTCAAGCTGTGGTGTAGGTCGCAGATGTGGCTCTTTCTGGTGTTGCTGTGACTGTGGCGTAGGCTGGCAGCTGCAGTTCTGATTTGACCCTACCCTGGGAACTTCCATACGCCAGCAGCCCTAAAAAGCACGAAAGAAAGAAAGAGAGAAAACTAGAGGAAGAGAATAATCTTTTGACTAATAACGCTCGGATGTTAACTTTAAATATATTCATAGATAGATAAGCTTTATTCGAATCTCTACATAAAGGCGAGTTGATGTCGAATAGGAAAAGGTTTTTCAAAGGGTTAAATTTTACCAAACAACAGAATCTGGTCTGTCCCTTTAGTTGGCTGACATGCGATTACTGGTATCCGCCCTCACTCATCGTTTTTTACCACACACAAAATCTGCGAAATCTAAAAATCTTTCGGGTGGTACTTCCATTTCTCTGGAAATCTCTTAAACTGCTTTCAGTTACACCAGAAAGACAAGGTTTTAATCTGCTTATACTCTTCGCCAGTGGAGGCAAAAAGCACATCCCCCAGTTTTCTTGCTTAAATTGTGGCTGTTGGCAAACAGTGTCCAAATGGAGAACTTAATGCTAACATAAAAGAACATGGTATAATCCCTGTACAACGGTAACACTGCTTTAAATTTTTTCTCATTAAAAAATTATTTTTATTTTTATTCTCTTTCTACAAAGAATTTATAAAAAAGATACCTGTAAAAACATTGAAAAGGCACTTTAAAATCCTGGAATGAAAAATTTTGAAGTATAAACTATGATACATCCTTTTTGACTTTCAAATGATAATAAAATTCTACAAGCTTGAATTTCTGAGCGATTTTGATAGGAATTTACCAGAAGGAGCCAGAACATCAAACCTTAAAGATCTTCTATTTTCATCCCATTGAGTTTTTGAAAAGCTATGATCCGGTGACAGGCACAGTCCACAGAGGAAGTGGCTGCTTCCACAAAGGATGAAGTCAATCCGAAGGACAGAAATTTGAACGCTACCCGAGCCGGGTTCTTGCATGCAACTGCCTGGGGTGGTCTTCTCTTATCTTTTCCCTTATGTTTTAAATAAATGTAAATAGACGTATGGTAAAAAAAAAAAATTAAACAGCACGGAAAGATCTAAAATAATAAAATAATGAGTAAATATTCTTTTCTCCCATAACCTTTCTCCCATAACCTAGACCATCTGATGTCTTCGAAATCAGCAGTCACATGAATAATTTTCAAAGTGACATCAAACTTGGAGTCTCTTCATCTGAAAATTATTCTCAGGACTGTGGAATGTGTTGATTCTCTCATGTATCAGCTCGCCCACAGAGGAAAGCCATGCAGTCTTCTCCATCTTGAAAAAACTAATTATAAAAGCAATGCGCGTACGCAGCTCCGAGAGAGCGAGTCCAGATGGCACCTCGCACGTCCTCCATGAATGGGGTCCTGCTACGGGCAGAGTCCTGGGTATCATCTCTGAAATTCAGGAATCACATTTATTAACAAGGCATTAAAAAAAAAAAAACTTTCTTGAAATCAAAATGAAGTCATCTGGCCTTTGTGAAATGGAGAGGGTTACCTCTGTCAGAGATGCATGTTGTCTGATCACAAAGTCATTGAAAACGGTCTTTGTTTAACACTGTACGAAAGGCCACGAGCCACAGAAGCCCAAGCACTCAGGTTAAAACTTTGTCAGACCTTTCCGAGAGAACAAAGGGGAGGTGAGGCAGCAAAGGACCAAGGATGGAGAAGGAAAATTCCTTCAGAGGTGATGAGAAGCTGGGTGGTTTTCCCGCAAGTGCACTCACTCTCTGGGGGGCAGGGGAGGCTTCCAGCCACACCGGCGGCAGGAGCTCAGCCGAGCCCTTCCTGAATGCCCCGGATCCTCCTGGCCAGTTGTATGTCCTTGGGGAAGAGGGTCACGCGGCCGGCATGCAAGGAGAGGAGGTAGGCATCCTCAAAGAGATGGACTAGAAATGCTTCTGCCGCCTGGGGACAGAGAGAGAAGTAGAAAGGCTGACACAGATTTGGGGGTGGGGGAGAGCAGGGGACAGGGGCTGCTTTCTGCTTAGAGACCTGCTAGACTGAGTCTCCAAGGGCTCGAAGGACTGTGGGAAAGACTGTTCACAGAATGAGCCTGAACTTTGCCTGGGAATCCCGCTGCCAGCAAGAATCTACCCTGCAAGCCCTGGGGGTTCCTGGTTGCTCTTTACAAGGAGGTGAGGAGTTTCCTTGGGGCGCAGCGGGTTAAGGATCTGGTGTTGTCTCTGCAGCAGCCTGGGTCACTGCTGTGGTTCGGGTTCGATCCCTAGCCCAGGACTTAGGAATCCCACATGCCGCAAGTGGGGCCAACATAAATAAATAAATAAATAAACAAACAAATAAAATAAAAAACAAAGGAGGTGAGATTCAGTGTTGCCTTTCTCCCGTATGCACCCCTCACCCAACTGTACCTGGGCCCCCTTCTCACCTCTTGCAGGGCCAGCAGGGCCTGGGCTTGCCAATTGAAGTCCACACCACGAGTGAAGATAACACATATTTCTCTTGCCTGTGAAAGAGTGGGGATGGTGAGCAAGCGAGAAGCGGAGCGGGCAGGAGCAGAAAGTAAAAGGAGATTCGGGAGAAGACAGCCTCTCTCCACGAGTCTCCATGAATCTTCATTACTGCTATTCCTCCCCAGCCCTTAATCCGAGGACCTGACCAGTGGCTGGTGTCAAGTCCAGGGAGCATGGAGACGGCACGTCTCTTCTTGCGGGTGGTGGAGTGGAGGAGACAATCTCCCAGGGCAGGACAAGGGATGAAAGCGTGGCTGGATGAGAGGGTTCATGTTTACATAATCAAAGAACATAATTTCAAAGATGGTGGGGGGCTGGAATTAATTCCATAAAGAATTAGAAGGTGCCCCTTGGCGGGCCCATATTTTCGGAAGATGAAGAGTCCATGATCAGGTTAGAGGAGAGGTCCTTTGCCATTTGGGCAAGAGACGATAGGGCCCCAATACCTGGGAAATTTAAAGAAAGGCAGCGTGGGAGTTGGTGGGAAGCTCCCCGGAGCTCACCAGGCGGCAGAAGGGGGTCTTCCTTAACAGCAGGTGTGTGCTCTTCTGAAGAATTCGGATCTCCCTGAGAACCCGCTGTCTTCGGTGACCTAGTTGATGGGAGGAAGTGCCTGAGCCAAAAAGAGTCGGGTCACAGGGCAAAATGCAATGGAAAACAGGTGGTGCTTTGCAACCAGGCTGTCAAACTGCTAGATCATAGATGGTAACAGGACCCACAGAAGACGGATTTTTGTCTATTGTCTTCCCTGCGGTTATCTTCAGCAACGGGAGAACGGCAGATACACACTAAATAAATATTTGTTAAATGAATGAACAAATGATCCTTTGAGGGTCTTATTGACCGTCACAGTGGCGACCCTTTGAGTGTCTTATTTTAAATGCCAGCTGTTCACACAGCCTTTCCTGACTCCCATTCGCTTCCAAATCGGTGGGATGGGTCACCTGCCTTCTCTGGGCCCCCCAGTAATTTGTGCACCTCCCCTGTCCTTCCCACCTAGATTAGAAAGGCAGCTACTTCGTTTTGAGGTCTTTTTTAAGAGCTGGAAGGAATCTGAGCGATCACCTAGTACAATTCCCCTGTCTCCGTTGTCCCGAGGCCCAGAGACGGAAGACAGTTGGCCAGAGCTCATTAGCGGCCAAGGTGTGACCTCAGAAGTGGCATAATTTGGTGCCAGGCCTTTGGGCTACAGAGTCAGAACCTTTGGTTCGAACCCTTGTTCCAGCAACCACAAACAAGAAAAAAATCTTAAAAGCATTCCCCAAAGTAAAAATTGAAAAAGTCAAACTCTCTGATCAGAAATTAAAAACACAGTTGGGAGTTCCCATTATGGCACAGTGGAAACGAATCCAACTAGGAACCATGAGGTTGCAGGTTCGATCCCTGGCCTCCCTCAGTGGGTTAAGGATTCCGCGTTGCTGTGGCTGTGGTGTAGGCCGGCGGCTACAGCTCCGATTGGACCCCTAGCCTGGGAACCTCCATATGCCGTGGGTGAGGCCACAAAAGGACAAAAACAAACAAATAAATAAATAAAATAAGAAAGTACAAACGCTAATTTAAAAAAGAAAATCCTGTGTCTTCCAGAACATGCTGTATGACCTTGTTCAAGTTACCATGTCTGTGCCTCAGGTTGACTCATCCATAAAATGGGCACAATATAAAGTTGAGCTAATTCAGGTAAAGAGTTGAACACAATGCCTAGTTAGTGGTAAGCACTCAATACATTGGTAGTAGTATCAAGAAGAATGTCTGGGCCAGTCCATTCTGTGCGGAACTGCCTTCCCCAGTCCCTTCCCGGCCTTGGAATTCGGAGCCGAGGCGAGGCTGGACGGCACAACCCGCTTTGGCTCCCTGCAGAGGAAGGCCAGCTGAGAGGCTGGGACTAGATCCCAGGCTCATCAAGGGAGCCTCAGTTTTTCCTTCTGTGAAGTGGACACGCGGACCCGGCCTTGCCCAACTCACAAACAGGCTGCAAGGACCGCGGCTCGGAGGGAGAGGGATCGTGGCGGGTTACCTAAGGAGGGGCCCCGCCGGGGGGCGGCAGGAGCCGGGCTCGCGGCGCGTCTCCGTGGAGTCTCGGGCTTGCGGCTCCGGCGGCGCGGGCCCATGGCGGGAGCGCAGGGTTGCGGCCCCGCAGCTTCTTTTCGGCTTTCCGGGCGGAGCGGCGGCTGTTGGCGTCCAGGGGAGGGTCAGGAGTGCCCCGGCCGCGTGCCCCGGCTCGGTAGCGTTCCAATTGCCCGCCTCGCCGCTGATTCACTACTGGCGTGTTTTAAAAACCGAATCCAGCGACTCCCAGTGGCTGCCTCTGGAACACTCCCGGCGCGAGCGACTGCGGGGAGGACCAATGAGAACACAGGGAGAGAGGCTAACGGCGGCGGTGATAGGAGGAGACGATGAGGACGGGGAGATCGACGGTAGGAATCGGCCAATGGGAACTTAGAGAAATAAAAGAGAGGGGAACTACTCCCGCCCCCCCGCTCGCCGGTGTAGGTCCCCATCTAGAATGGATCAGAACCAGGTCTTCCGGGCCTTCCAATCAAAAAAGGAAAGCTCCATTCTGAAGATGGTGCCTGTGTAGAATGCGTTTCTCTGGAGGAACCACTTTGCGCAAACATTTTATGTTTTGCTCTATCAATCCTGAAGTGGCTTTTATTATTTTTTATTTAGTATTTTGTCGTTTTAGAGCCGCACCCGCGGCATGTGGAGGTTCCCAGGCTAGGGGTCTAATCGGAGCTGTAGCTGCCAGCCTATGCCAGAGCCACTGCAACGCAGGATCTGAGCCACCTCTGTGATCTACACCACAGCTCACGGCAACGCCAGAGCCTTAACCCACTGAGCGAGGCCAGGGATCGAACCCCAGTCGGATTCGTTAACCACTGAGCCAGGAGGGAAACTCCTCTTAGGAGATTTTTGTTTACTCACTCATTCAATCTCCTTACTAGTAATTGATCTGTTCAGATTTTATATTTCTTCCTGGTAGGTTGTATATTTCTAGGAATTTACTCATTTCTTCTAGGTTGTCCAATTCACTGGCAAATAATTGTTCAGTCATTTCTTATGATCCTTTGTATTTTTGTGGCATTCATTGTAACATCTCCTTTCATTTTTCATTTTATTTGAGTCCTCTCTTTTTCTTGGTGAGTCTAGCTAAAGGTTTGTCAATTTTATTTATCTTAAAATAAAGAACTAGCTCTTAGTTTCATTGATCTTGTCTATTGTCCTTGTAGTCTCTGTTTCATTTATTTCTGCTCTAATCTTTGTTATTTCTTTCCTTCTTCTAATTTTGGGCTTAGTTTATTCTTTTTTCTAGTTCCTTGAGATGTAAAGTTAGGTTGTTTGAGACTTTTCTTGTTTCTTGAGGTGGGCATTTGTCACTGTGAACTTCCCTCTTTGAATTGCTTTTTCTAGACAAAAAAAAATCGCTTTTGCTGCATCCCATAAATTTTGGTATATTTCCATTTTTGTTTGTCTCAAGGTATTTTTTTAATTTCTATTTTGATTTCTTCTTTGACCTGTTGGTTGTTCGGCAGCATATTATTTAATCTTAAAGTGAGAATAGGTGTTTTTGAAACCCAGTGATCCCTCACAGTTTATTATGAGCATTACTTATTTATTCTACTCAAAATCTTTGAGCTGTCTGGAGGCAAGGCAGGGAGATAACAGATAAATTAGATTCAGTCCCTGCTCTCTCAAGGTTTTGTTTTGTCTAGTACTGAGACTGTTATTTAAGAAAAGAATGCATTCTCAAACACATAAGAAAGTCAAATGTACAAAACTGTAATGATAGACATATGTGCTATATGGGGGGCTGAGGGCAGGGCTGGGTTTCATTCCTAGACAGCTAAAAGATATGGAACTTTTAATTACCCCTTGCTTTTTAGACAGTTTTTGTGGATATATTCCCAGCATGTCATCAGTAGTCTTCAATTTTGTTGTTTCATTAACTGAACACACAGTGGCAGGCTGGCTTCAGGCTGCCTTCAGATAAACTGGAGAAGAGATGAATAATGACTTAATGACAATGGAGGAGTTCCTGTTGTGGCTCAGCAGTAACAAACCCAACTAGTATCCATGAGAATGTGGGTTCTACCCCTGGCCCTGCTCAATGGGGTTAAAGATCCAGTGTTGCTGTGAGTTGTGGTATAGGTTGCAGATGTGGCTCAGATCTGGTGTTACTGTGGCTGTGGTGTAGACCGGCAGCTGTAGCTCCGATTCTAACCCTAGTTTGGAAACTTCTATATGCTGCAGGTGCGGCCCTAAAAACTTAAAAATAAAAAAGGCAAGGGGGAAAACAGCCAGCCCTTCCCATACGCAAATATCCCTACTGGGATCTGAAAGAAGGGGCGTGAGAGGTGGAAGTTAGAAGAGTCTTTTACTTCTTTTACTTTGGTGATCCTCCCAATGCCAGAAAGAGGTTTTGCTCTGACAGCTCCTGGTTTGTCCCTGGGGAGATTACCAGGAACATGGAAGAGTTACATGGCATCTTGATGGAGCATGAACCGAGGAATATCAGGGCGTGCGGCCTAGGAGAGCTGGTGGTTGTAGACAAGACCAAAAAGAGCAGCAGGGAATGCAGACAAAAGCTTTTTTTTTAAGCTCCTAAAAATTCTAATTTTGCATTCAGTTTCTGAGCCAGATGAACATTTGGACTGCCCCAGGGAAAAAAACAAACTGAGTATGAAAGAGAGACAAGTTACCTAATTGTGAGCTGACCCATCCAGCATCAAAGCAAGGATCAAAATGAGCATCAGGACCTTTATCTTAAGAGCAGGATCCAGCACTTTTGGGAGAATCAGAGGCTGGCCTAAGAGCAGGATCCAGCACTTTTGGGAGAATCAGAGGCTGGCCTAAGCTAGAGAATTCTGGTTTCTGGACCGTGGGGCTGAGGCTGGCATTTGGCCAGGTCTTATTACCCTTCTTGCAGTGAGTGAGTGAATGATGAGTGAACTCAGACAAAAAGGGCCATTAAGGTCAATGGCCTTAAGGGTATTAAGGTCAATCATGCGCCCCAACCACACTCCTGGGTCCCTCTTGCTGGTCAGCTATGTAAGGGTCTCTAGAGACAAGGAGAGACAAGACCATGGATTCCTGGGGGCATTCGTGAATATGTGGTTCACTTCCTTTATCCATGGGACAAGGAGACTGATGCCTGGGAGGGGAAGGGGCTTCTCAGGCCACCAGTTAGGGCCAGATCTGGAACTCTGGATTCACAGTCAAAAACTCTACCCACTGCATTAAGCTGCCACAGAATCCAAACCATCTAACTCAAGTCTTTACCTTGGATTGGGGGACAGAACCTGAGAATAACACCCCATATTGACTTTGGTGGCCATTTCCTCTTATATTTATTTCACAAATAAAAGTGAACCCTGTTTTGTACTGATGACTTTTGGATGATTCTGTGATGCCCATGATGACAGGCCCTGCAGTTGTTCTAGAATTCTGGTGGGAGTTCCTGCCTAGCTCAAGAAGGTAACAACTAACTCTCAATAATGGGCAGACTGGGTTGAAGTGGGTCTACAGTCCTGTAAAGCAGAATATTCTCTGAGTTCGCTGGCCGGTGTTGTGCTTGGGGATAGTCAGCAGATCTGCTAGTGATGGGGGCAGGTGAGCAGTCTGGTCCAGAAGGCCCGTTCTTTGGTTGCAGCTTACACAACAGAAGATCCAACAGCCACGTGCTCGAAAATATAAGTCTACTTTTAGACATGGAATGGCTCTCATATTCATCCCCTGTGCCATTTCTCTAGCTCAGACCCTGATTAACCAAAGGTGGTTTTACTGGTCTCTGCCTTTAGTACCTCCCAACACTAATTAAACCTCTCTCCACATAACCAAGTGATCTTTCCAAATAGCAGTTTGGGTCATGCCACTTCCTTCTTAAAACTCTCCACAGGACTCTACCATCTAAGGATAAAGTTCTAGCACCTAAGCCAAGCCTAGAAGGCACGGCACTACCCGGGCACCTGTGCCCCCTCTCTGGCCTTGTCTCTTAGCATTTACTGTGTTGTACCCTTACGGCCAGCAAACCAGTCTTCTTATCTGCAGTCCTTGAATACATCCCCTGGTTACACACTTGCATATTTCTGTGCTTTTCACAAGCTGTTCCTTCCTCCTAGAATATGCCTTTCCTCTCCCCCCTACCCAGCCTGGAAGACTTCTGAGCCTGCAGTGTGGGCTCAAGGGGGGCTGATGGCTCCAGGTGCTTAACCACTGTCTCCTGCACATTGTGCTGGGCTAGAATCTTCCTTTACACATTTGTCTCCAGTTTTTTACGATGGATCCAGTTCTTGGAGAACTTCAGTTCTCAGTAAAGTTTGCTGAGTTTTGGAATAGAGATCCCTTATTAAATTTTTTTTTTTTTTTTTTTTGGACAAGAGTTCTTAATGAAGAAGTGAGAATTGCCTTTGTGGCTCATCAGATAACGAACCTGACTAGGATCCATGAGGATGTGGGTTTGATCCTTGGCCTTGCTTAGTGGGTTAAGGATCTGGCATTGCCATGATCTGTGGTGTAGGTTGCAGACGTGGCTCAGATCCCATGTTGCTGTGGCTGTGGCATAGGCTGACAGCTGAAGCTCCAATTTGACCCCGAGCCTGGGAACTTCCATGTGCTGTGGGTGCAGCCCTAAAAAGCAAAAAAAAAAAGTGTGATTTATAGACTTTCACGGCTACAGAGGGAAACTTCTGCTGATCTTGGGTTGTCTTTTCTTTTTTTTTTTGGAGGTATGCAGAAGTTTCCAGGCTAGGGACTGAACCTGAGCCACAGCAGTGATAATGCCAGATCCTTAACTGCTAGGCCCCTGAGGAATTCCTGCTGGGTTTTCAAAGGATATAGTCAACAGAAGGCCAGAAGGATCTTAACCAAAGGAAATGTGAAAGAATGGAAGCAATCCATGGGCCCGGCAGGGAGGTGACACAGGAAGGCTGAGAACCTCTTTTGTAGGCAGCCAAGGTCTTGAGAGGTAACACCACTTGTCCAAGGTCACTCAGTCAAGGGAGAGGCGGGGCTGAGGACACAGCTCTCTAACTCCCACTTCGGCTTCTTTCCCCCACGCCGCGTGGCCATTTGCCCCAATCCTACCGTCCTCATCAGGGGACTCTGACCTCCTGGAGTGCTATTTGCTTGTTCAAGTACAGAGACCTTTGGACAGAGTGAAGGCCTGGCATGGCCCCGAACCTCTCCTGTGGGCAGCTTGCTGGCGGAGAGGAGCCTGCGGGCTACTCCACAGCCTGGATGGCTATCCTGGAGACAGCCCCAGCCCGAGTCTCTCAGGACCACTCAGGCTGGGGCAGGGGCTGGTCTGTTCACCACCACGCAAGTGGTCTGAATTATACTCTAGCTGAGCCGATGTTTACACAAGTCTGTTATCAGTCAACCCTAACTGGGGGACTGGGGCCCCCTTAAGTCACTCAGAGCAGAAGGCCACGGTCAAGAGACATTTCTCACAACCCTCTAGACTCAGCAGGAAAGTGACGGGCCTTAAACACCACCCTCCCGTTGCCAGCATGACAAAGCACGGCCTCTCAAACTCACCCTCCAAAGCAGCCCTGACAAGCAGGTTAGAGAGAACAGGTGTCCAGGGTCTGCATGGGTACCGGTCAACATAAAAATTTCCTGACGCATCCTGTTTGACTGTATAATCAATGTGAGGTTTACTCCTTCCTCCACAATGGTACGTTTTAACAAAACACCTCTTCCCCTCCAAGCAAGACTGATGCTCCACACCAGGGCTCTGCTGGGACTTCAGTGCCGACAGGCTACCCCGGGGACGCTCCACTGTACGCTGGCATTTACGGGCACTTCCCACTTATTATCCTGTGAGATGGAAGCTGTCCTATTTTAGAGATGTGAAGACCCAAAGCTCCAGAGGTAAAGCAACTTGCCTGAGCGGGTGGCAGCCCTGAGCATGAGTCCCCCTGTCTCTCTGAGCTCTGCCACTGAAGTCCCATTAAAATCCCCCCAACCCTTCAATGTTAAATTCACACTGTCGCCTCGGCAGCACCGAAACAAAGGCCAACAGCTTCCCTGATGCTGTCTTCAGCGTTTTGCACACTTGAGCGCACAGGCTGGGGCAGCTCCCGCACAGGACCAGTCCTGGACTCTTGGTTTGGAATCCTGGCTGTGCTCTGATGGGAAAGTAGGATGGACAAAGACTGAGAACCAGGCAATCTGGCTTTGCCAGACCTAGGCTGTGTCCTTGGGAAGTTTCTGTCTCTCTGGGCTTTACTCTCTCTGAACAAGACGTGGGGGGGGGACTGCGTGACTTCTATGCTTTGATACATTGGAGCCCTTTCTTTTTTCTTTTCTTTTTACAGCCACACCCGTGGCCTATGGAAGTTCCCAGGCTAGAGGTGGATTTGGATCTCACAGCCACAGCCACACTGGATCTGAGCCGCATGTGAGATCTACACTGCAGCTTGCAGCAAAGTTGGATCCTTAACTCACCAAATGAGGCCAGGGATCGAACCTGCATCCTCATGGACACTGTTGGGTTGACCCCGAGCCACAATGGCAACTCCCACTGGAGCTGTTTTTATTCCAACACTCTAGACACTACCTTCAGGAATGTCCTCGCCCTTGTGCTCCTTCCCTTTCATTAAAAGAAAAAATTGCTAATTTCCCTTTTCCTTTAAAAAATAAGTGTTTTGGACAAGGCAGCTGAAGTGCCCATGACCCTCCCTTCACTTCCTCCTTCCTGTGACACACCTTGTGACCCAGAGGAGCTTGGGCCCCTGGGACTGGGGAATGGAGAATCTGCTGGATTCTCACAGCCTGAGGGCTCTGGTTGTCCGAGATTCCTTCCCCCAGAATCTGTTTTAAGGAAGGCATTTGGTCTGGTGTTCTATGATTGAGCCGTCCAGGAAAACGGTCCGAGGCTCCAGAGTGAGAAGTACTGGCATGAAGGGCCCCTCAGCTCCCCGGGTCCCCGACGTCAGCCCCTCTCTGGGCTGGGGTGTCCCGGAGGACAGCAGCACAGGATACCTTCCTCCCTGCCCCAGAAGGTACCCCCCAAAGAGAGCCAGGGGAAGGTGGGAGCACAGCTTTGGGATCAGGCAAACCCAGCTTGGACCCTGGCTCCACAAGGAAATCAACTTCTGGGCCACGTCCTTCTCCTCTGCACCCACCTGTGCAGGCTGTCCTGCAAGAGAACGAGAGCTAAGCACTTAACACAGCGCCTGCGATGCCAGCACCATTCTGAAGGGGAGACTCCTGGTACGCCCATTGCCCAGGAGGGTTCTTCCTGGAGTCTGGCTGCTGGCCGCGGGGCTGAGGCCCGGCTGTGCTCCACACCCCAGCCTGCGGCCGGATCCTGCGGCTGCATGGCCCCCAGGGCCGGAAAGCCCCCCTTGCCAAACAGCTTACCACCCTGGGCCTCAGTTCCCTCATCTTTAAAACGGAAGGTGAAGAGTTCAGAGAAGCTGTCCTCAAGGCCTGGGATTCCCTGCAGTCTCTCCCGGGCAGGCAGGGAGGGTGCGGGCAAGGGTGCGGGAGCAGGCGTGGGGAGGAGCCCCGGGCAGGGCAGGGGGCCTTTCCAACCACAGGCCCGCAGAATGGGCCCAGCCGGGCTGGAAGGCATGGAAGCCACAGCGGCGACACCTCCCACGGAGCAGGACGCCCAGGCCCAGGGCGACCGGGTACCGGGTCAAGGGGGGCACGCTGAGTTTGCGGCAGGGCCCCAGCAGGGTCTCCAGACAGGGTTAGGGACTGTCTTACAAGTTTGAGAACCGACAGTGCTTCGTTCTTTGGAATCTGCTCACTGGGAGAACCGCATCTGGCGTCTGACTGCGGAGGAAACCAGCGGGCTGTTGGTTCCTGCAATTCCACTTCATGATTTAGTGCTAGTGTTACCGGAGGGGCTGGGGGGCCTGGTGAGGGTCTGTCACCGCACTCAGGCCTGCGGGGGCTGGATAACACCTCTGCAGGGGGTGGTGACAAAGGAGGACCTGGGCGTTGTGTCATCTGCTGTGGCAGCTGCTGCCCTGGGGGTTTGCTGGGAGGGGGTAGGGCGAGGCCTTTGGGGACAGCGCACTTGAGGTTCACCAGCCCATGTGGTCTCAGCCTCAGGGTGAACAAGGAGCATCCTGGTGGCGGCAGAGGCTCAGCTGGCATCGTTGATGGCAGTCCGAGAGCCCCCCAGCAGTCTCTCATGCTCGCCCTCCTCTGCCAGGGGCCGGCCCCTGGACAGGCGGGCCAGCAGCGGGCGGTGCAGCCCGTTGTAGAGGGCGGTGCCCGTCAGGAGGATGAGGAAGCCGAGGATCTGCAGTGGGTGGAAGGCCTCCCAGCCCAGCGCCAGGCTCAGTGCCCAGATGACGATGGTACGCAGGCTGTCCAGCACCATGCGGGTGGTGGCGCTCAGTTCCTTGGTGACACTGATGCCCGCAAAGTTGAAGAAGGCGATGCTGCTGATATTGCCCAGCAGCGCCAGGGCGATGAGCGGCTGCCGGCCCACCTGGCAGAAGGCGTCCAGTGCGTCCTCCAGAGTCCCGCGAGGGCTGCCACTGAAGGAGCCGGCAGGGATGTAGTACATGGGGACCAGCAGCAGGGAGAGGATCACGAAGCCGAAGAGGCCTGCGGGAGTTGGGGACCCACGTTACCTCTGGGCTGAGCCCCAGCCTCTGGGTCCGCCCCACCCACCAAGGGCTCCACTGATCTCCTGGCCACCCGCTCCTAGGAGCCTGCACACCAGCTCCTTCCTTTCAGGTCCCTGAGCCGGCTTGCTCATCAGAAGCTCACAATGGCCAGTAGAATGGGCCAAGGCTGCTCCTTCTCCACTTTAATCTGCCTTTTCTGATTGGCACAAGAAATACCTTTTATACTGTGCCATATATATATATATATATATATACACAGCCATGTACACAAACTTTCATAAAACGATAGCTACCTTTATGACATACAATACGATCGGACACTTTTAAGTTTGATCCTATTCATTCACAGTAGGATTGCTGGCTGCAGGCACTACACTGCTGTCTCAAGTATGGAAAACATAGCTCTCTAATTCAGTGCCGCTGGCCTGAAAGGAGCAGGACCAGACTGTAAATCAATGCACTGTTTCACTCAGGAAGTCTTGCTGGAAAAAACAGTGAGTGGAAACAGACCGTACGCTTGATGATAAAGTTGACTTAGTTGGTTAACATTCTGCTGTAATCCCTCAGCTCACAGTGGACCGGGCACAAATAGCTCCCTGATCAGTCTGCAGGTCACACTTGGGGAATTTCTGCTGCCGTGCGGTGGTTTAAGGATCTGGAGTTGTCTCTGCAGTGGTTCAGGTCATTGCTGAGGCGCAGGTTCCATCCCTGGCCTGGGAATTTCCATGTGCCATGGGTGTGGCCCCAAGAAAAGAAAAAACGTCTCATAGGTTCCTCTTTGCTAGCACTGCTCTAATCCTCCCTGTTAGTTTCATATATAGACATATTTCTCTTTTTAGGGTCGCACCTGAGGCATATGGAAGTTCCCAGGCCAGGGCTTGAATTGATGTCACAGCCACTAACCTATGCCACAGCCACAGCAAGGCCAGATCCAGGCCATGTCTGTGACCTATACCACAACTCGTGGCAGCCGGTTCCTTAACCCACTGAGAGAGGCCAGTGATCAAAGCCAAAGCCTCACGGATACTAGTCAGGTTCTTAACCTGCTGAGCCACAACGTGAACTCCAGTTTCATATTTTTAAAGTGTAATTCTGATTTACTTTCCTGCTCAAAAACGTCTGGTGGCTTTTCCTTGCCTATTATTTAAAGTCTAAATCGGAGTTCCCGTCGTGGCTCAGTGGTTAATGAATCTGACTAAGAACCATGAGGTTGCGCGTTCGATCCCTGGCCTTGTTCAGTGGGTTAAGGATCCGGTGTTGCTGTGAGCTGTGGTATAGGTTGCAGACACGGCTCGGATCCTGTGTTGCTGTGGCTGTGGCGAAGGCTGGCGGCTACAGCTCCTGTTAGACCCCTAGCCTGAGAACCTCCATATGCCATGGGTGCAGCCCTAGATAAGGCAGAAAAGACAAAAAAAAAAAAAAATAAAGTCTAAATTCACTTGCCTGATGGTCAAGGTTCTCCGTGAACTTGATGTATGCAATTCCTGCCCACTTTCCCAACATCGAACCTGTACCTCCCCCAAACCATCGATGGTTTCCAGACTTATGTCCAGCTCCCCACGTCTCCTCTGTGTCTGGAGTTCCCTCCTTCCCACTCCCGTCTGCTGGAATCTGCAGCTTGAATGTCACCTTCCCTGGGCCACGACACTCAGATTCGCTTGGCAGGTGAAGCATCACTTGAATAAAAGCGGTCTGAGCTAAAAGGCACTGCCGGCTCCTTTCTTGCCGGCCAGTTCCTCTGGAGTGGAGCTTGCATCTCACTCATCCTTGTGCCCGTGCTAGTCAGCTCCTGGCCGCGTGCACAGCAACCTGTCCACACGTCCGTGGGGAAAGGAAGAAGGAAGGGGGGCAGGAGGCTCACCCCTCCCAGTGGCCCCCGGCAGCCCACCCTGCACCCGCACTTCTGCACGCCCTCCACGCGCCGCCCCGAGGTGCGCACCCACCCAGCGCCCCCACCAGCCCTGTGCTCACACACCCTCAGTGCCGACAGCCCGCAGTGGGTGCACGTTGTGTTTGTAGACGAACTTCTCCTCGAGTACCATCTGGATGGAGACGATGATCTGGGCCATGATGATCAACAGGTCCCCTGTGGGAAAGGGGGGGCCATGGGTGAGGGGACATGATGGCACCACAGCCCCTGTCTCTACACTCACGAGGCCTGGTCGCGACGGCCCCGAGCCTGATCCCCTGGGCCCTGAGGGGTGGGGCAGGCCAGCAGGGCAGGCACTGTCAGCCTCTCGGGGCTGAGGCTCCAGAAGGTCCAGGGGCCTCCCTGGGCCTGAGGGCTACATGACTGGGGCAAGCAAATCTTTTGAGACGCAACGGACTTTGAGATGGACATTTCTGGTGTCATCCTGCCTCTGCGTGACCAGGGTGGCCACTTCACTGTAAAATGGGCTGTGGCGCCTCGCTTCCCGTGCTGTGAGGAGCACAGTGAAGAAAACACAGTGTACAGCACCGGCTGCGCGCTTGGTAGGTGCTCAGTTAACACCCATTCCTTTCCTCTGCCGGATCCAGTACCTGTGTGGCTGTAAGCAAATCGCAGCACAGGCCCCCTCCCGCCCCCTCCCTCATGCTGCTTGTCCCTCTCCGGTCTTCCTACGCTCTTTCCATCACCTCGAGAGCAGGTGCGTGTCCACATCAGCTCCTCCTCTGTGGCTTGGCAGACAGCAGCGCTCGTAAAAGTTTACTGAATGACTGTGCTGGGCCACCCCTGGATCCCCAACCCGGGCCGCACCTGTGATCACTTCGCTGAGCTTGTGCTGACTGTCGTGCTTGCTCAGGAGGTCAGCCAGGCCCACGACCACCAGCCCCGCGATGGTGGCGAGGATGCCCAGCCACTGGCTCAGCACCAGCCTCCGTCCCAGGAAGGCCACCGAGAACAGGCCCGTGAATATGATCACCGCTCCCCGCAGCATCTGGAAGCTGGAGGCACTGGTCATGTTCAAGGCTGGGCGAAGAGAGACAGATGGCATTAGCTCCTGAGGGCCAAGCCTGTCTGTTCCCTCAGGGCAGATGACACGCCCGACACTCAGTAAAACCGGGTTGAGGGTGTGTGGCAGAGGGGTTGGGGGAGCTGGGGGTGGGGGTGACTCTTTCATCAGAGGCCCCGCTGGGGCCCAGGTTTCACCAAGCCCTTCGCAGCCTGGCCCGGCTACTTACCCACATACATGATGCTGGTCCCGGTCATGTCGCAGAGGGCTGGGGGCAGGAAAAGAAGGGGGTTGAAGGGCTGCTGGGGATCCGCGCTGGCATCTGAGTGGCCTGCAGCCCTGCACTGGAGCAGGTAGAAGGCGGCCAGGCAGGAGAACTCCCCCAGGAACATGCCCACCGCCTGCGGAGACAGAACCAGAGGGGTTCAGAGCTGAAAGCAGCATCGCCCGCAACGAAATTTCTTAAACACAGCCTTTCTTTCAACAAGAGTTTACCTACAACCCCCACATGTAAAACAGACAAAAGCAGAGCTGCTGTATGTGGGAGGCCAGGGCCTGCTCCTCGGTTCAGGCCCAAGCTCCCCAAATCCCTCAACACAACCCCTAAGGGAGAGCCTGGTCAGAAAAACTACCCATTTAGGCTGATCCTTGGTCAAGTTCCAGATGGAGAAACTGAGGCCCTGAGAGGCTTGAGAACTTAAGTCACAAAATAAGTTGCTGGCAGAGCTGGGCTGAGATCAGTCTCCTGCTTCCCAGTCTGGCCATAAGGTACCTTCCATCTACGGCGTCGGTCCTGCCCCAGTGGGGGCTGGACTCCCCGTTTTGCTACAGGGCTTGATTTTCCCAAGTGCCCAGAGTGTGACCACTCATCATGGCTCGTGCCAGCCTCCTACGGGGGACTGTGCCCTCTGCGCCCTCCCAGGGGCCCCTCACACCCCAGCCTCTGTTCTGGGGCGGGGGGGGGGGGCAGGTGGCTCTCCTGGGAGCAAGGGAGGACAGGGGGTGGGTACCTGGAGGAAGGGATGCTGGAAGCTGTGTTCCCGGCTTCCTCCGCACCCTTGGGCCATGAAGTTGTCCGCCCACCTGTAGCAGAGAGAGAGAAAGATGGACAAACCCTACAGCACGGCGGGCTCTCCCACCTGCCCCGGGGCCGGCGGGGAGCTCACTCCTCCCCGCGCTAGGAGGCCAGACTTAGGGGACTCGGCCCAGAGCAGGGCTCCCTCTCGAAGGGGCCAAGCTCCAAGGCAAGGGGACTTCACCTGGGAGTGTGGACAGAACGTGGGGGCCTGGGAACCTTTGGCTAACATTTCGTGAACCGCTAACAGAAAAGTAGCATTTCCTCAAATTCTGAATGGAGGATTGCAGGACCCGTGACTTTGTCACCCACGGACATCACAGCTTTTCTCACGACCACATCAGAGTCACTGCGGATATTATGAAGTATCATTATATTCATCACTACTCCAAAATTACCGGAATTCGACGCACTGCTTACAATTTCAGGTGTTAAATTGTGGGCACACATGCACATCGCTTCCGTTATAATTCATCACAGATTGGCTTTTTAATGCTTTGAGCTTAATTTCAAAATAATTGGCTTTTTCTGTAATCCCTGGCCTTGCATTTGCACATTTTTAAACATTATTCTGGGCTTCACCAGACTATCAAAGGCACTCACGGCACAGAAAATATCAAGAGTCTCTGGTCTACAAGGTCACATGGGCCCTGGGAAATGGCCACCTGACACAGCCCGCCAGTCACCTTCAAGCATCTGGAAGGGTCTGGAGGCTCCTCCTAGCCCTGGCTCTGAAGCAGATGGCAAGTACGCGGGACCTAGGGGGTGGCCTGCCAGCCGGCACCCTGGCAGATGGGCCCGATTACGGCACGCTTCCCCAGAAGCTGTCACGGCACTGTGCCACCACCAACCACTCTGCACTGACCAACGTCTGTCCCTAAAGCTTCTGCCCCGAATTCCATTCTTACTGGGCTCGGTTATGCCCCTGGGGTCTAACCCCTCTTTCACTTGAAAGTCCTTCATATATTTGGAGACCTGCCCACCTTCTGAAGCGTCTCTTCTGCTTAAGCAGCCCCAGCCCTTGCTAACCTTTCACTCCCCTGGCTGCTGACTTCTAGAAGCGCTCTGGTGGGCCCAGGCCCAGAGCCAAGGCCACGTGACCTGGCCCAGACCCAGCTGGGCAAGACGGCAGCCCCTCCCTCCCTCGTGCTGGACGTCCCGGTTGGTTGGCTCAGAGCACGTCTGCTGCATCACACTGCTGACTCGAGTCAAGGCAGACCCAGGGCCGCTTGCTGTGGGCCACTGAGCTGCCCCTTGCAGCACCCCGTGTGTAGGCGGTAGCTGTCTCTGAAGTGGAAGACTCAGGACTTCTTCTTCTTTTTTAAGGGCCACACCTGTGGCATATGGAGGTTCCCAGGCTAGGGGTAGAATAGGAGCTGCAGCTGCTGGTCTACACCACAGCCATAGCAACGCCAGATCCGAGCCGTGTCTGAGACCTACACCATAGCTCACAGCAATGCCGGATCCTTAACCCACTGAGCAAGGCCAGGGATCCAAGCCGCATCCTCACAGAGACTAGTCGGGTTCTTAACCTGCTGAGCCACAGCGGGAACTCCTGTATGTGTCAGTTTCTGGTTCCACAGTCACTGTCACTGGAGAGAGTGTGAGCTCAGCATCTAGCAGCTTCCACAGCTTTCCATCTTCTGCTCTTGGAACATTATTACAAAGAAGTTCGAACACTTCTTTTGTTGAATGAATGGGATTTCCAGACCCCACTACAGTCCAAAGGCAAGGTCTCCAGGGGTCCTGATTTCCTACCTGGTGTGAGGTGTCCCCTGCTGGCGGGACCAGCTGGGCCTGCCCTTCCCTAGGGAGGGGCACTGCCTTGGGAGCTGGATGCAGGGCTGTTGCCAAGCCCCCCGCCTCCACCTGTCTTCTTGCTTTCTCCAGGGGGTGGGTCTGCCTGAACAGGCTGGGGCTGGCAGGTTCCCAGCCGGGGAAATGGAATCTTTTTGTATCTGAGGGCCTGAGGCAGGTTCCCAGCCCTAGGGATTGGGTGTCAGGACAGGCTGGGGCGGGGCTCTGGCCTGCAGACACCCTGGGACGGAGTCGGCTCCCGGAAAGGCTTGGCTCACCGTGCAGTCGCAGGAGGACCCCAGGCAGGGCGGAGCAAGAGCCCCAGTCCTGCCCCATTCATCTCAGGATGACAGCAACGACTCCCCAGTGGGACAGCACGCGTCTCTCTGCAAAACGCTTGATTAATTTGTTTATATAAATGTACAATGCATTGTTAACTGACTTTGTACCAGGCCTGTGCTGGGCACTTCAGATTTAAGCCTTACAACAAGGATCCTCATTTTACATTCAGGCCTTGCGGTGGAGAGCGCTGCATTCAGGCTCCTACAGTTAACGATGAGTGGATCTAGGGCCCAAACTCATCCGCTTATTTTCAAAAAGGGCAGCAGGTGCACAGCAAAGGAAACCATACATACAACGAAAAGACAACCTACAGAAAGGGAGAAAATATTTGCAAACAAAGTGACCAACAAGGGATTAATCTTCAAAATATACAAGCAACTCATGTAGCTTAATATCAAAACAAACAACTCAGTCTCAAAATGGGCAGAAAACCTCAATAGACATTTCTCCAAAGAAGACATACAGATGGCCAACAGGCACATGAGAAGCTGCTCAACATTGCTAATTATTAGAGAAATGCAAATCAGGACTGCAATGAGGTATCATCTCATACCAGTCAGAACGGCCATCATCAAAAAGTCTACAAACAGTAAATGCTGGAGAGGGTGTGGAGAAAAGGGAACCCTCCTACACCGTTGGTAGGAAAGTAAATTGGTACAACCACTATGGAAACCAGTATGGTGGTTTCTCAGAAAACTAAAAACTGAACTACCATATGGTCCAGCCATCCCACTCCTGGGCACATATTCACAGAAAACCATCATTTGAAAAGACACATGCACCCCAGTGTTGGCTGCAGCACTATTTACAATAGCCAAGACACGGAAGCAACTTAAATGTCCATCGACAGAGGAGTGGATAAAGGAGATGTGGTACATCTATACAATGGAATATTACTCAGGCATAAAAAAGAATGAAATAACACCATCTGCAGCAACATGGATGGACCTAGAGATTGTCATACTAAGTGAAGTAAGTCAGACACAGAAAAACAAACATCATAGGAAATCACTTACATGTGGAATCTAAAAAAAAAAAAAAAGGATACAATGAACTTATTTACAAAATAGAAACAGACTCATAGACTTCAAAATCAAACTTACGGTTCCCAAAGGGGACAGGTGCGGGGGTGGGAAAGGAGGGATGGACTGGGGCTTTGGGATTGGCACGCAAACACTATTGTATATGGAATGGATGGTCAATGGAGACCTGCTGTATAGCACAGGGAACTCTACCCAATATTTTGTGATAACCTATATAGGAAAAGCATCTGAAGAAGAATGGATGTGTGACTATGTACAGCTCAATCACTTTGCTGTGTGGCAGAAATGGTTACAACACTGCAAATCAACTACACGTCAATAAAACTTCAAAAAACTATTTGGAGAAGATATTTTATGTACAGGAGGAAGAAATATGTATCTGGCTTCCAAAAGTTTAGTTGGTTTATATGGTGAAAATTTAAAAAGCAGCAAGAAAACAAAGTGAACAAAAAGAAAGAAAGTGAAGGCAGCAGGACACACAGAAAGCTGTGACTTTTGAGTCTCACAGACTGGATGACTTAGAGATTTCTCACCTCTAAAATGGGGGAAATAATGCCAACATTGATGAAGTGGCCAAATGACAGATAAGATATATGATCTGGCACATGGCAGGTAGTCAATAAAAATTCCTTCCCACCCCTTCTCCCTCTTTCTCCTCTGCTAAGCAGGAGCCTTCTCCTCTGTGTGGGGTGCGCGTGGCTCCAGCTCTGCTCCAGCCTGAAAGCTTCCTGGGGACCCACCTGCGGGTGGAGGCAGAGGCAGCTGGACGTCCCTCAGGCTGTGGCCCCTGCGCGTCCACAGAGCCACAAAGTGCTGAATGAGGACTGCAAACGCAGCCATCGTCTCTGGAAGCTCCTTATTTGACAGACAAGAGACCCAGGGACCAGAGGGCTTGAGGGCCACAGAAAGCACCAGGACCTGCCTCCTTTCTGTGTTCCTTCCTCAACACCAATCACCTTTTTTTTCTTTTTCTTGCTTTTTTTAGGGCCGCACCCTCGGCATATGGAGGTTCCCAGGCTAGTGGTTCAATCAGAGCTGCAGCTGCCGGCCTGCTCCACAGCCACGAGGGATCCAAGCCATGCCTGCAACCTACACCACAGCTCACGGCAACGCCGGATCCTTAACCCACTGAGGGAGGCCGGGGATCGAACCCGCAATCTCACGGTTCCTAGTCGGATTCCTCTCCACTGCGCCACGATGGGAACTCCCAAAGGCAGGATCTCTGTGTGGACCCACCAGGCTGAGGCCGAGGCTGCATGAGGACGTGTCCTCTACCGGCAGAAGCTGGCTTCCTTCAGAGTCCCCTGGACCTCAGAGGGCTGTGGATGGGCTCCCCTCGCCAGGGGCTGAGTCACTCTGGCGTGGCTCTGCCCTCACCAACTCAAAGCTCAGCATGCTGAGAGGCGTGTGTGTCTGTGTGGGGGCCGAGGGAGGTGGACAGGGACTGAGGAGGTGGCTGGCGGGGCTGCCTCAGACCGATTAGCTGACTGTTCAGTCCCCGCAGAATCTATGCTATTTCCTCTCACGTCCTGGGCCCGTCAAGCCCAGTGAGTCAGCTTCTTTTTTCTCTGCCCAGGATTTTCAAAAGGGCCACAAGGCTTCTCCGCTCCCTGGAGTTGTCGCGGCAGGTAGCCCTGGCTCACGCTGAGGCACAGAACCAGCCCCTTCATCACCTAAGTATTAGAAAACCCTCCTTGACAGATCTTAGGATGCGTCTGCCAAGAAGGTGGGGCAGGGATTATCACGCCCATTTTACAGAGGAAACTGAGGCTTGGAGAGGCCCAGTGATTCATTTAAATCTACTGCTTCCAAGCCTTGTGCTCTTTCCACTAACTGCATTGATTTAGGGCTTTCTCCAGCTGGCTTGAACCCCTCTGAAACTTCAACCCCTTTGAAACTCACTGAACCTAAAGGGGGGCGCTGTCCCCCACCAGGCAGAGCTGGCACAGAAAGGATGCTGGGTTCTTTTCTAAGAGAGGCTTAGTGGTCCCAGGCCTCCTGCCACCCTCCTGGCAGGGTCCCTGGACCCAGGGGGCCTGACTGTTGGAGAAGTGACCTCCATGGCCCCTTGGCGGGTGGGTGGAAGACTTGGAGGGGACCTGAGCCTTACTGAGCGAGCACGTACTTGCCCCTGGCTCTTCGTGTGCACAACCCCGGCTGGATTCAGAATGGGGCTCCAAGATGGGCGCTGGTTCAGGCAGAAGGCCTGATGAGCAGGGAGAAAGCAGCCACAGAAAAAGAGAAGGAGCTGCTTCACCAGGCAGGGCCCTCTGCCAAGACCCAGGGACAGGGCTAAAGGGACAGCCTGCTCGGTGACTTTCCCTCCTGAGGGTGGGTGACCGCAGGCCGTCTCCCTGCAGTGCACCCAATCCTGCTGAGTGGGCGGGAACCTCCCCCAGCGGAGAGCTGACCTGTGGTCCCAGTGTGGCAGCAGCATGTGCTCATCACACCAGCTTCCTCATCCACTGCTTTCAGTTCTCCCAAGAACCCAGGAATGGAAACTATGCTCGTTTTACAGGCCAAGAAACTGCAAGAGGTTAGCAGACCCTTGCAGACCCTAAACTTGACCCTGAGTGACCTCTGTCTCCAGGAGGTAAATAGGGGAAACAGGGCGACTGCACGATTCCCCCCTGGGCTGGGACAGAAGCATCAGATGCTTGCCACCCAGTCCCAGAGGGATGACAGTCCGCTGGCAGGGAGGGGAGACGTCACTTAGAGGATTACACCTTCCATGGGCACGTCTGTCTGTACTTGCCTGGGGAGATGTAAGACGAAACCCCAAGGAAGAAGAATTGTGGGGTTTTTTTTGGCCACGCCCATGGCATGCGTAAGTTCCTGGGCCAGGGATCGAATCCCGGCAACCCGAGTGACAATGCTGAGCCACAGAGGAACTCCGGAAGTGGGACTTTTGGGTATTGCAGTTGTGGGAGGCCAGGACTGGGCTAAAATGCTGAGTTCTAGGTTCTGGGCACCAACCAGCTGGGACCTTTAATGTAAATTGTGGGGATCAGATGGGCCGATTTCTATGTTTCTAACAGCTCTAATGACTCCAAGAACGAGAAGACCCCAGCCTCATCCGTATTGGAGGTTAAGAGTGCAGATTCCAGAGCCAGACTACTCAGGCTCAAATATAAACTTTTTTGGACCTGAGCAAGCAAGTCCACCTTTCCAGAACTTCAGTTTCCTTATCCAGGGACAAGGAATTTATCTGCCTCCTAGGGTGGTTATGAGAATTCATTGACTTGACTCATGAAGGGCGGCCAGGGCAGTACCCGGCACACGGAGCTCTCTGCGTATTGGCTGGTGAGCACTTGCTGTGGCCACATTCTTGTCTGTCTGTCCCTGCCAGAAGCCACAGGGCAGTATGCGATTTCAAATGGATAGTCCCCGTCAGGACGCACAAAGCTGTTCTCTTACATTCTTTCTCTGAGAGCATCCTTCTTACCGCCTGGCCTTAGATCACTGTTTTGGGGGCCAGTACCGGGGCCACCACAGGCAGGGAGGCTCCTGAGAGCACACACCCCCCCCATCAGGCCACAGGGCAGGGAACAGGACCAAAGGTTGGGGCCCCACCTGGGAGCCTCTTCCTAGTCTCTCAGGCACCCTCCAAGGGCAAGACCTCCCAGGGCGAGGATTTCCTAGCTTCTCACCTGACCGGTTTGGAGGTTTTTAAGGAAGGAGCTGAGTCAGCACAGTTTATCTCAGCAGTAACTAGCAAGCCCGGCTCGCCTCCGGGACCACAGCTACTCTCTAAGCACCAGACTGAGGCCTTGGCTTGTGGGGCAGATGGACACACGACTCAATCTGCTGCATTCAGATCCTTAGATGAGAGCCCTCGGGTTGAGTTTCCTTTACAGCTAAGGGCTCAGCAGAAAAAGCACCTTTCAGGTGGCCTCAGGACCCAGGAGCCCAGCACAAGACAGACACAGGTGGCCGGAGCCCAACCACAGAGACAGGTGGGCCCCACCCAGAGCTCCACTTCCTGCGGGGGAGGGAGGACACTGGGATTGCTGAGCATTTACACATCTGTCTCCCCCACTGCAGAGTCTCAGCATCTCAAAGGTGGGGACCGTCTCTTGGTCACTACTGTTTCCTTCCCCGAGTCCAGGCAGTGCCTCACAGACTGTAGGTCCCTCATACCTGTCTGATGAATAGAACAGGCTACTTCTCTCCCAGACCTGTCTCCCTCCCTCTCTCTCTCTCCCTCTCTCTCCCTCTCTCTCTCTCTCTCTCTCTCTCTCTCTCTCTCTTTTCTTTTTTTTTTGCTTGCTTTTTAGGGCTGCACCACGGCATATGGAGGTTCCTAGGCTAGGGGTTGCACTGGAGCTGCAGCTACCGGCCTACGCCACAGCCACAGTAACGTGGGATCTGAGCCAAGCCTGCGACCTACATCACAGCTCAAGGGAATGCCGGATCCTTAACCCGCTGAGCGAGGACAGGGATCTAACCAGCATCCTCATGGATACTAGTCTTAACTAGTTCTTAACCCACTGAGCTACAATGGGAACTCCCTCCCAGACCACTAGGGCGTTTCTCACATGGAGAAATGGAGTGTGCTTTAACAATGAATAAGATAGGACCACCTCCACTACCCCAGGGGGCTTGGAGCACAGCCCAGAGGGTGACTGTGGAGACTCTTTGCTCTAGAGCCTGGCAGGGCCCGGGTGCAAGTGAGATCACACGGAGAAGGGGCCACCCACTGTCCTGTCCTCCTTGGAACCGGTTCAGAGAAAGGCCAGGCCCTGGGTACCGGGGCTCCTGGATGGCGAGCAGAGGGGCAGGAGGGCCTTGCTCAGAGGTTGGGGCAGAGAAAGAGACAAAGGGCCACCAAGAGAAGGGGCTGTGACTTGGGCCTCCCCCTTGTTACAGAGAGGAGGCCATGCTCACTCCCTCAGCCGCAGGACAGTCCCAGGTCCTTAATCCCCAAACCCCTGAGGACTGCCCTCACTGTCCCATCAGCACCACATCCTCTTTCATCAGAGTTGCACGCCCCGCTGCCCTGCGGGTTAATGACACTTCTCTTCTCCCAGGGAGAAGCTCAGGAGATTTGATCCTGTGTGTCAGGCCCGTGGCTTCCTTCCTGGTGTCTCCCACCTGTCCCTTCCCGGGTCACTGCCACCTCCTAGTTCCCCTCATCTGCTATGCAGCAGCCCTGGAGGGGTTTGCCCTGCACCAAACTACCTTTTCCTTAGACCACCAGGTTCATTCTCTCACTTTTAACAGGTCACTCCTCTTTGCTATGGGATAAAATCCAGCCTGGGCAATTGGTGCTAGTTACAAGCCACTTCCATTTGGCTTTGCTGTTCCCCGCTCTGTGTCCCCACCACACGTAGAAAGTCCACCGAAGCTTCAAGACCCAGATGTCACCCCTTCCTCCATGAGTGGCCCATGGGGCACCCCCTTTTCTGTCACCGCAGCCTTCCATGCTCACTGGTCACTCGGACCGCGAGGCTGTCTACTGTAGTCCTCCCCGGCCCACAGCTCCTGCAGGGCGGGGCCCCTGGTGCCAGTTTGGAAGGGGACAGCAGAGAGGAACTCCCTCCCGTTTAAAGATGAGGAAACTGAAACGCAGAGTCGGGAAGTGATTCGCTGGCATCAAGCACGCCAGGAATCAAGGCCAGACTTGGATCCTCCAGCCACGGACACGGCCCCGCCCGGCATTTCCCCGGGCCTGGCACCCCTTGGGTGGTCCATGAACCGCGTGAACTGCGCTGGCTGGTGAAGCCAGGAAAGGAGCGAAAGGGGAGGGCGCGGAAAGTGGGAGGGGGTCGCTAATGCCCCCGCGGGCGGCGGCTGGTCCGGCGGAGCCCTCTCCCCTCCCGGCCAGGCCCCGACTCACTTTGCCGAGAGCGTGTTGATGGAGCCAGTGACGAGCATGAGCCCGGCCAGGAACAGCTGGTACTTGGTCCAGGCCATGGCGGCGGATGCGGGGAGCGACCTCCCCTCTCTCTGGAGGTGGCAGCTCCAGACCCGGTCACCTGGGGGTCTGCAGCGCGAACGCTTCCGGGCCGGGAGTCACGTGACCCTCAAAGCTCCGCCCCCGCGCCGACTCGCTCCGCCCTCAGCGAAGACTCCGGGCCGGCTAGTTTCCCCAGGCGAGAGTCCCGGGGCCAGTGCTCGCCAGCTACAGAACCGCCAGCGCTGACCAGCACTGGCTGACAGCAGCAAGACAAGGGCCCAGATCTCCCCATCTGCAAAAAGATGCAAGACGATGCGATGAGAACGCTCGTGGATATTAGAGCGTTTTGTAAACTCTTCAGAGAGATTGATCTGAACAATGTCAGAGGCAAAACACGAAATGGAAACGTTCAGTGTGGGAATCTCCTTTCTGCAGGGTGCGGAGGGAACTCCCTGGAGGCCTGGGACGTGTCCCGAGGGATCCCAGCCCAGTGTTGCTCACATCGTCCAGAAAAATGCCGTAGGAATCTGGACCTGCTCCCTGGGAGACCAATTTGTAGATAAGGAAACAATTGAGAGAAGCCAGGAGATTCGCTCATGGTCATACTGGTGAGTGATGGACTGGGGGTTTGCACGCACATTCTTCAGTTTCCCCCAAATATGTGCCTCCTGTTCAGCCGCTCCACCAAATGAACCCCACTGGTCCTTCCCTGGATTCTCCCAGACGCTGCTCAGAAGTATCCACAGCAGAAAGTTTGTGTGTAGAGGTTTTCCCGTGTTTAAAAATCCTACTCTTGGAGTTCCCGTCGTGGCTCAGTGGTTAACGAAGAATCCGACTAGGAACCATGAGGTTGCAGGTTCGATCCCTGGCCTTGCTCAGTGGGTTAAGGATCTGGTGTTGCGGTGAGCTGTAGTGTAGGTTGCAGATGCGGCTCGGATCCCGCGTTGCTGTGGCTGTGGCGAAGGCCGGCAGCTACAGCTCCTGTTAGCTGTAGACTGGGAACCTCCATATGCCACGGGTGCGGCCCTAGGTAAGGCAAAAAGACAAAAAAAAAAATCCTACTCTTAGTTCTCAGCTGCCTTCGGTCCTCATCTCTAGGTCACTGCCTGCATTCCATGTCCCATCATCACACCACAGACTGCAGTGAAAGGCTCCCGAGGACCTGCTTGAGACCCAGTGAGCACATTTCCCAGTTACTACAAATCTAGTTGCTAGAGGTGCAGAGATAGGACCTGCCTGCCACCTCCACCTGCTTGCCCTAAGACTGCCTTGACCTAATGAAAATGGCTGGTGTTGAATCAGAAAAACTCTCATGGGGCTGGAGCAGACCCTTTTATTGCAGGAAGACCTGATGAAGAAGGTGCATAAGTGGGGTTCTGGGCAAAAGTAGGAGGTCATGGGAAATGCCCGTTGTGGCTCAGTGGGTTACGATCCCTAACTAGTATCCATGAGGATGTGGGTTCGATCCCTGGCCTTGCTCAGTGG
The DNA here is from genome assembly GCA_004024745.2 of Catagonus wagneri. Taxonomy (NCBI): domain Eukaryota; kingdom Metazoa; phylum Chordata; class Mammalia; order Artiodactyla; family Tayassuidae; genus Catagonus; species Catagonus wagneri. Next base: position 12,491,416 of record PVHT021183518.1, on the reverse strand, counting down.
GTTAAGGACCTGGCGTTGCCACAAAACATAAGTTGCAGACGTGGCTTGGCTCTGGCGTTGCCGTGGCTATGGTTTAGGTTGGCAGCTGCAGCTCCAATTCTACTCCCTAGCCTGGGAACTTCCATATGTTGCAAAGGTGGCCTGAAAAAAAAGGAAAGTAGGAAGTCACAGGATAGACAGGGCAGGGCCATCCCAGAGGAGGGAATGCCGGTGCGATGGTACAGAGGTATGAGTGGGCATGGAGAGTGTCTGGGACCCAGAGACCATCCAGGAACTTTCCTACAACCTAGGCTGTTCTTGGAGTTCCCATTGTGGTGCAGCAGAAAGGAACCCGACTAGGAACCATGAGGTGGCGGGTTCGATCCCTGACCTTGCTCAGTGGGTTAAGGATCCTGCGTTGCTGTGGCTGTGGCATAGGTCAGCGGCTACAGCTCTGATTGGACTCCTAGCCTGGGAACCACCATATACCGCAGGTGTGGTGCTAAAAAGAAAAAGAAAAAAAGAAAAAAAAAGATAGAAAAAACCCCCAATATGGGCTGTTCTTTTCTGTCAATGGGGGAGTTAACTGAATAGTCTCTGAAGAAACTCAGAAACAGGTTTCTTCTGAGCTTCTTGTCTTCAGCACCACTGGTTTCATGTAAAGGAATTAATTCAGTTATCCAACAATATTGACTGAGGCGCTGGGGCCTGTAGAGATGAATGACACACAGCTTTGTCCCAAAGGACAGACTAACACGGTGGGGCTCTGGATCGTTTTCCCCACATCTGTCCAAGCCAAGGATACTGTCCTGAAATAAATACTGCTGATGACTAATGGTGTCACCAGCCTGACATGTCACTAAGTAGCGCAGTCTTTGTCTCCGTAGCCACATCGTAGAGTGAATTTTAATTTATTATGTTGTTCTGATATTTATCAGACTGCTGTCTCTGAAGCCCTGGAGACAGAAGAATTTATTGGCAAATATGCACGGAGTTCACTAAGTGCCAGGCCCAGAACCAGGTACGGGACCCCAGAGACGAGCAGAACTAGGTCCTTGCAGAGGAGTGAGCTCGCTGGTAACCACGCAGCAGGGTGAGGACGTGTAAGAAGCACAGGGGTCGGGAAAGGGATGGGTTCCTTGAGAGGGGTGGAGTAAAGGCACAATGTGACAATCAGAGCTGTCCTGGGTCAGGCACCCTGGCTGTGCCCGCCTGTGCCAGGAGGTTGACCTCTGTGTCCTCAGGTCTCACGGCAGCCTCACATGCTAAAATTCCAGGGAGATCTGAGCAGAGGCTTGAAGGAGGATCAGGATCGTTTTGATAGGGTTGGGGTAGGCACAGGCGGAAATCCCAATAAGGGACCATAGATAAAGAGGGAAACTTAGGGAACTTTGGGAGATCACTGTAAGTTAATAAATTGCTCAAAAAAAGCCATCAGAACAAGGCAGTCTTGCTTGACTAGTGGAGGTGCCTCAGGTGGTTGGGTGGGGGCTGGGATGAGGCCTGCTTTCAGATTCAGACCAAAGGCAGGAGTTTGAGGACTGCCCTTCTGCTGATCTGAATGCACACCTTACCGGATACTAAGGAGGAGCTACTGCTCTAAGAAAGAGGAAGAGGTGGTCTTTTCCAACCCCTACTCTCCTTAGGTGATAAAACTCTAGCTCACTTAATCCTCCGGGCAGAACCTGCTCACCTGCCTGCTTGCATCTCTCACAAGCGTCCTATCTTAATAAATCTATTTCTTGCCCATCACTTTATCTCTTGCTGAATTCTTTCTGCGCAGAGGCATAAAGAACCTGAACCTCAATAAGTCCAGACATCAGGTAAGTGATTCTAATTTAAAACGTGGTTTAAGTCCCAGTCTGGGTTTTGGCTGGGTTCGAGTCCCAGTCTGTGTTCCGGCTAGGTTCAGGCCATTCGTGCTGTCAGTTTCAGTTTCAGGTGGGGAAGGGCCTCCTGCAGGGCAGAGACAACGATGTGGACACATCGTGGGTGACCAGCCAGCCCTCCCACTGGGAAGTGATCCTCAGTGAGGTTCCAGGTGTCTGCCAGCCTGGCTAGATTGCACTTTCCAGGTGAAAAGTGGGGTTGAGCTTAGTGTCCCCAGCTAGCCGTGAGTCATATGGCCTTAGGAGACAGGAGTTCTGAGAAAAGGCGAGAGGAGTCAGGGTGGATACTGTGGACGAAGAGTGTCACCTGGCATTTCACTAAACAAAGGATAGGGGCCCTTAGCCCCTGCCACTGCCCTCAGCTGTGTCCCCCCCCGCCCAGGGCATTCAGGGTGGAGAAAAACAGGATACTGACCCCAGGTAGTTAAGGTGTGTGTCAAAGGAATTATTTCAATCAGCCCAGACTCTTGCATCACCTCCCCCAAAAAGCACTCAAATGTTTAACTTAAGAGGTCTGGGTTGTTTTTGTTTGTTTGTTTTTGCTGGCAGTGTGATTAGCAATAATCTTTGGATGTTCAACTGCATTTCTGGTTTTTGTTCTTTGTTTCCTCCCTCAGCAAAAACTCCTGTGTATCCTGGCTCCTCCCTCACCTCTTAAGAACAGTTCCTCAGAGCCATCTGAGAGGCTGGTTCCTGGACTATTGTCCTCGGTAAGATCATTGAATAAAACATAACACTCAACCTTTAGGTTGTGTGTGATTTTATTTTTTTCCCAATTAACAATATATTCATACACTGGCTTTGCAAAATCCTTCCAATTGTTATTTGATGACATTCAGGGATGGAGCTTAAGGCATATGTGGGATACACATTTGCCTCATAATTTTGGAAGTCCTGATTTCCTGAGTTTTTTTAGGGCTGCTGTTGTGGCATATGCAGGTTCCCAGGCTAGGGGTCGAATTGGAGCTGTAGCTGCCGGCCTACGTCACAGCCACAGGAACGTGGGATCCAAGCCTCGACTGTGACCTACACCACAGCTCACAGCAACCCCGGATCCTTAACCCACTGAGTGAGGCCTCATGGGTACTAGTCGGATTCTTAACCTGCTGAGCCACGACGGGACCTCCTTGATTTCCGGAGTTAAATGGCATGTTCCCAGTGGCAAAGATGTTGGTAATCCTTTGTATTTGGCCTGGGTCTCTACCCTCCTAAATTCCTGGGGAGCTCTGGTGTCCCTGAGGATGCTGCCCAGGGAAGCCAGTGAGGACCTTTGTGGCGGGATGGTGGAGACAATGGATAAGGTGAGGTGGGGCGGGGAGATCTGAGGGCTCTCGGGGGCCTTCTCTCTTCCTCTCTGAACCTTTACAAAGTCAAAGGTGGGCCAGCCTTCTCTGTGTGCTGGTCTTGGCCATCAGAGGAGCAGTTGTCTCTTTTCAGTTTTGATTTTCCTGACTAAAGACTATAGCTGGCCCGATGATTACTTGGAGTTACATGAAAGAGAGCAAATTTTGCAAATTTTCAGCTAAGGGAGGAAATTTACTGAGCATTAGGGGTGTGGATGGGGTGGTGGGAAGAGACAGGAATTTTTTCATGTACCCCTGAGAGTGCAGAATCTCTAGGAGTGGAATGACATCTGTGAAAGGTGTCCCAGGCTGGGGAAGAAAGAGGCTGGGTCTGCCACTTGGAGCAAAGTGACTGGGTTCAGTTGCTTAATCACTCAGCGTCCTACTTTCTATCTGCAAAATGGGAACAATGACATCCTCAGCTGCTTATGCAGAGGGAAGGAGGACAGATGGGGAAGTCCAGCCAGCCGGAGGCCCTGGGGAGGGTTAGCATAGTTGCCACGAGGTCAGGGGTGGTCTAACCAGGTACCCAGGAGGATCTCGAGCTGTGCATTAAAAAGCACTTCTCATGATTTGCATAAGTGCACGTTCCAGGGTTCAGGCCTTTTCTCCCAAAGTCTGGGACATTTTGAACAGATCTGCATGCTCCCTTCAAAGAGCCTCTAATTTCCGGAGTCAGATAAACTGACTGCCAATTCCTGCATTTGTATTCAAAGCATACTGCCTGCCTGAGGCTTGTCTGAAAGACTGAACATTTTCCTAATCAATTTAATCACATTTCGGATTAGGAGAGTTATTTCACCCTGGGAGGGACAGCGATGCATGCATAGGATAGGCAGGCCAGGTCAGACCTGTTTTGATTTGAACAGGCTTTTGCTGTTTGTCTTTGGGCCATGTCCCTCTTGTGTAGACTGTTCTTCTGCTCAGAGTGCCGTCCTCATGGATAGGTGACCAAACATGAGTCATATTCCTTAAACTTCTCCCAGGCCTTTCTGTGCACTTTCTTATAAAATCCAGTTTAATCAAGAACCTTGCTAAGCCCATTTAACCAGAACCCCGCTCCCCCTCTATCTTATCATTTCCCAGGGGAAGTCTGATTACCTTACCTTCGGTAAGAATTCTGTTAAGTCGGTTTAACCAGAATCCCCCTTATCCCTGATATTTCCTCTTAGTAATTTTCCATCCACGGACCCTCCTACTAGGCTATGAATTCCCACTTGGCCAGCTGTATTCAGAATTAGGCCTTGTTCTATGCTGAGGTCCCTTCCTTGCTATTGGAAAAGTCCTCATTACGATCTGTTTTCATCACTGTACTGTCCGGCCCTGTTTTTTCTTTGGCACAGGACTGGGTGTCTAGTTGCCCATCTCTCCCCAGAGGGTGGGTCTTTGCAGGGCAGAGTCTGAGGCTGTGGCTGGAAAGAGGAGGAAGGGGTTGGGGAGGAGGAGGGCAGGGTCAAGTCCCTCCTGGGGGAGAAACCCAGACAATGGACCCAGGCCTGATAAGACCTAAGAAGGAAGGGAATGTGGCTGTTATGTACTGGTGCAGACGGGGTGGGTGTTTGCTGGCTCCTTCCGGCTGACTTTACAGCTAGTTGCTATGGCGACCAGAGATGATGAGATTAGGCGGCACCTGCTCTTTCCAGCTTCAGGTCTTCATAAGGTCATTCTCAAACCTTCCCTCTTTCCCTTTCATTCCTAACATCTTCTTTGGCCCCTAACACCCTTCTCCGTGTGGGTCACTAGCCTTGGGGTGGGTCACTGGGTCCTGGAAGCTGGTGTTTGGCTTGGTCCTCTGGGAACAGGTGAAGACTGCTAGTTAAATCTGATTTCAGATAAACAGGAATCATATTTTTTTAGTATATCCTCAATATTGGTGGGAGACATGCTTACACTAAAAAATAGAGCTTGTGTGTGTGTATGTGTGCGTGTGTGTCCTTTGTCCCTTTAGGGCCGCACCTGCGGCATACGGAAGTTCCCAGGCTAGGGGTATAATTGGAGCTGTAGCTGCCAGCCTATGCCAGAGCCATATCAATGTGGGCTCCGAGCTACATCTGCTACCTACAGCATAGCTCATGGCAACGCCAGATCCTCAACCCACTGAGGGATCGAACCCACAACCTCATGGCTCCTAGTCAGATTCATTTCCGCTGTACCACAATGGGAACTCCAAGAGCTTATTGTTTATCTGAAGTTCAAATTTCATCGGTCATTCTATAGTTCAGACTGGCAGCCCTGATGAGAGACGGGCAGCCCTGCTGGCCTGGCAGCCAGCTCAGTGCCCTTGCTTAGAAAGGGTGAATGTGATGGCTGCCTTGAACGGGTGTGTTTGGGGCAAACGTCTTCCTTTAACGTGCAGTTGAGTCAGTGGGTGCTGTTTTCTTCGTCTGACTCTGTTAAATCTCTGCATCAACACTACCCCCCTTAGAGGTGAGCCACTCACTGGGGAACCCCCAGACTCCTGTGTTTAACACACTTCTGACCTGGGGGGAGGGATGGGGGCCTCTGTAGGAGATGGTGAGGCCGGGGTTGAGAACCCTCCCCTCTTCTGCACACAGCATCGGGGTTTTCCCAGACCCCAAGAAGCCCAGTGTGGACCCCCTGTCCCCACCCCAGAGGGAACACATTACCTAGTCCGACTCTCTCGCTTTTCAGATTAGGAAACCCAGTCCCAGAAAGAAGGCAGCTTGCCAGGGTCAGTAGTGGGTGACTTGTGAGCTGTATTTATTTATTATGTATGTATTTATTTATTGGGATCAGTTTTTAATAATTTAGTTTAATTGAATAGTAACAAACAAACAACTGGCCCTGTCCATGCTTAATTACCTCTGCTCTGGAGAGCGAGGAAGGCCTGAGTAGGATATAAAACCTTGCATGGGGGAAAAAGCATCAATCAAATCAAAGCTATATGAGAAACTTGAAAAATATTTACGATTCGTGTCACAAAGGGCGAATTTCCTAGACGTATAAAGAGGTCTTAAAAATCAGTATAGACATTTCTATTTGATAGACATTTCTCCCAAAGGGTATATAAATAGCTGAGGCTCTGGACCATGCGGAGCCACTAGGGAAATGCAAATCCAAACCACCAAGAGACACACTTCACACCTACTAGAATAACTATAATTTAAAAAATGGAAAATAACAAGTGTTGGAGGGGATACAGAGAAATCCCACCTCATACATGGCTGTGAGAATGCAAAACAGTGCTGTTGGTTTGGAAAATAGTTTGGCGGTTCCTCAAAAGGTTAAATATAGAGTTCCTGTAAGACCAAACCGTCCACCCTGCGGCTCTAGCAAAGAGAAATAAAAACACACGCCTACCTCAAAACTTGTACTTGGCTATTTATAGCAGCATTATTTATGAAAGTCAAAAAGTGGAGGAGTTCTGTTGTGGCTCAGCAGATTAAGAACCCAACCAATATCCGTGAGGATGCGGGTTTGATCCCTGTTCTCGCTCAGTGGGTGAGGGATCCAGCCGGGTGGTGAGCTGTGGCGTAGGTCGCAGATGTAGCTTGGATCCCGTGTTGCTGTGGCTGTGGCGTAGCCCCTGTGGCTGCAGCTCTGAGTCGACTCCTAGCCTGGGAACTTCCATGTGTCTCAGGTATGGAAGAAAAGAAAAGAAAAAAAAAGTGGAAATCAGCTGAAGAATGGGCAGATAAAATGAAGAATACTCACGCAATGGAATACCATTCAACAATGAAAAGGAATGAAGCACTGATACATGCACAAGCCTCAAGAAGGTTATGGTAAAAGAATCCAGCTTCAAAAGACTGCATATAGGAGTTCCCGTCGTGGCGCAGTGGAAACGAATCCGACTAGGAACCATGAGGTTGCAGGTTCGATCCCTGGCCTTGCTCAGTGGGTTAAGGATCTGGCGTTGCTGTGAGCTGTGGTGTAGGTCGCAGATGCGGCTTGGATCCCGCGTTGCTGTGGTTGTGGTGTAGGCCAGCAGCTGTAGCTCCGATTAGACCCCTAGTTCTGCATATGCCGTGGGTGTGGCCCTAAAATGACAAAAAAAAGACTACATATATAAGTCTGTTTATGTGAAGTGTCCAGAAGAGGCAAAACCATGGAGGAAGTAGATTAGCATTTGCTTAAGGCCTGGTGGGGGTGGGGGAGGATGAGAACGGAGGCTGGAGGGGGCGAGGCTAATAGTGAGTACCTGGTTTCTTTTCGTGGGGGAGACAAAAATGTTCTCAAATTAGGTTGCCGCTATGGTTACCCAATCCTGTGGTTAGACTAAAACCCCTGATCGATACATGTGATGTGGGCGAACTTTATGGCATGTGGATTGTGTCTTAATAAAGATTCAATACCAACAAAACCAGAATCATAAAGGAAAAGGGACAATGAACTTCCAGACAATCCATGGAAAAGGAAGTAGCTCGTAGACTCCTGAAAAGAGTTTCAACTTCACTTATGTTGAGAGAAATAAAAATTTAAAGTACAGTATATGCCATTTTCTCTTATTTGATGGAAAAATTTTCAAGAAAGTGTGATAACGTGATGCTGACCAGGCTGTAGGGAAAGAGTTTGTACCTTGACGGTGGAAATCTAAACAGTATAATCTCTGAGGACGACAAGTTTGTAATATCCAGCAGAGCTACACATGTGCACTTTTGCCTCAGGATGGAGTTGCCCTGTGCCTCTGGACCACCTGCCTCTAGACTTGTTTTAAATGAGATAATGGGGCCTTACATATTTAAGGTCTTTTTTCCCCTTTTGGCCGCATCCTGGGAGTGTGGAAGTCCCTGGGTCTGGGAATCAAATCTGATCCAAGCCACCGCAGTGACAAGGCCAGATCCTTAACCCACTGTGCCAGAAGAGAACTTCCTTTTTTTTTTTGTCTTTTTGCCTTTTTATGTAGAGCCGCACTTGCGGCATACGGAGGTTCCCAGGCTAGGGGTCTAACAGGAGCTGTAGCCGCCGGCCTTCGCCACAGCCACAGCAACGTGGGATCCGAGCCGCGTCTGCAACCTATACCACAGCTCACGGCAACGCCAGATCCTTAACCCACTGAGCAAGGCCAGGGATCGAACCTGCAACCTCATGGTTCTTAGTCGGATTCGTTAACCACTGAGCCACGAAGGGAACTCTGTACAAGATAACTTCTTAAGTATTTAAGTTCTCAGGATGTGGGTTTTCCTGATGAATGAGACCAAAATGAGTCACAACTGATACTCCCAGCAATTCCTCATCCAGGAATTTCTTCTCAAGTTTATTTCCCACATATATTTGTTAAAGTAGCGGGCTGGCAACAGCCTAAATATCTGTCAACAGTAAATTGGTTAAATGGTGCCTTCATATACTCCCCACAGGGAATACAGTGTGGCTTTAAAGGGATAACAATGCTCTTTATACACTGAAGTGCAATGACCTTCAAGATGTCTTGTTAAGTGCCTTGCATAGGAAATGCTACCATTTGTGTAAAAAAGTAAAAAAAAAAAATACATATCTTTGTAAATTACAGACAACCTGGACAGACGTGTAGAAACTGATAACCCCAGAACTGGGTGGTGTAGGGCTGTAAAAACTCAGTTTTCACCACACACCCTTTTGCGGCCTTTCGGATTTGATGCCATGTGTACCTTTGTCTGTTCCAATGATAAACAGAATAAAGGATGCAGCACTAGGAAGATGGTGCCCCTGGGAACAGGACACTGCACTCTCATAACTACAAGAAGTGAGACCTGCTCCCAGACACACAGCCTCACTGAAACACTAAGAGAGTTTGGGAAGCACGGTCTTGCTGCTCAAGAGCTGAGTTATGGTCCTAGAGACTGAATGCTAACTTGCTGTGTGTCTATAGACTGGTCGCTTCCCCGCTCTGAACTTCAGCTCCTCCACCTGACCAGCTAAGAGCCTCCCAGATCCCAGGCTCTGCACCTGCAGGTTGGCCAGTGCGAGGTTCACCGCACAGCCACTAGATGGCGTGCTGCCTCTGCTGCTAAAGGAGAGGTGCTGGGCTGGGGGCCCATTCAGCTTTTAAAAATGACCTGTGAGTCACCTGAGGAAATTTTAACATCAAAAAACAACTCCCAGGAGTATCTTGGGCATTGTAAGGTGAGTGATGCAGAATGACAAAAAGAGGGGCTGAGGGCTGTGCTTCTCTTGGGGTCAAAGGTGGAGGATGCAGTCAGGCATCCTCAACCATGATGGCAGGTTGGCCTGCTTAAGAGGTTGGAAGGACCCCTGGCCTGGCGGGAGGTTTCAGACTCCCTGTCAGTTTAGGGGTTCGCTGTCTGGGTCGGAGGGCCTTGACAAGCACGAGCATGGGCTCAATAGTGAGTAGATCTGTCAACCTCTCTGAGTCTCTGTTTCCATCTGCAAAATGGGTATAATAGTCATCGCTGCCCTGCAGGGTGGATCTGGCAAATTATTATCTGTAATTCTCTTAGTAGTCTCTGCCCTTGACACATCAGAAGAGCTCAGGAAATGAAGCTGCCATGCATATAAAGACTGGAGACTTGGCTATTGTGAATAGTGCTGCTATGAACACAGGGGTGCATGTATCTTTTTGAATTATGGTCTTGTCTGGATATGTGCCCAGGAGTGGAATTGCTAAGTGCTCATCAACAGATGAATGGATTAAGAATATGTGGTACGTACATACAACAATAGACTATTACTCAGGCACGAAAAAGAATGAAATAATGCAGCAACATGGAGGCAACCAGAGATTCTCATACTGAGTGAAGTAAGTCAGAAAGACAAATACCGTATGATATCACTTACATGTGGAATCCAAATTATGACAAAAATGAACCTATCTACAAAACGGAAATGGACTCACAGACACAGAGAACAGACATGTGGTTGCCAGCAGGGAGGAGGGAGAGAGTGGGCTGGGCTGGGAGTTTGGGTTAGTAAACGCAAACTATTACGTTTAGAAAGGATGAGCAACGAGGTCCCACTGTCCAGCACGGGGGACTATATCCGGTCTCTCAGGACAGACCATGACGGAAGATAATTTAAGAAAGGGAATATACGTATATGCATGACTGAGTCACTTTGCTGTACAGCAGAAGTTGGCACAGCACTGTAAATCAACTATGCCTTAATATTTTTTTTAAATAAAAGAGTAGAGACGCAGCCGTCTCTACAAAGGACATCTTTGGTGGCCAGATATCCGTGGCGCGGAGCCCAGATGGGAGGCAGGAGGGCTTCTCGGAGGAAGGAGCTCCTGGTTTGAGGCAGCAGCACTCGAAACTCTTTTGCAGACGGAGCTAATCGTTGCTGGGCGTGGAAGGCATTTCCCAGCCGTCCAGTGTAGACGTTTCCCAGATTTTACTTTTTATGGGGACATGTGAGGAAAGTACTGCCTATCTGTGCTTGAAAGCGGTTCTGTTTAAATGTTATAAAATGTAAACGCTATGGAATAAGAAGAGAGGATGGCCTTTTAAAGACGTTTTTGGCCAAAGCCGGCATCTGAAACTGCTGGAAATCTGAAAGGCTGTTAAACGTGTAATTTTTAGCGACTCCAGGCAAGCGACCTTTGTCTTCACAGCAGAGATGGGTTTTAGCCGGGAGGGGGCAGGCAGGGTATGTCATCCAGAGTGGGACGTGGCCTGTGGGCGGAGCTTCGGCGCCTTCTAACCCCACCCCGCCCGCCCTTCGCCCCAACCTGAGCTATGGATTTGCCCGGAGGAAGGGGCATATCCCGCCCCCTCCGCACATCGGGACTGTTTTTCGCCACAGGAGGTTGTGCCTCCCAGAAGGTGCTCCTTTATGATTCCACCCGGGGTGGGAGGCGGGGGAGGGGCTTCCCAGCTTGCTTTAGCCCTGAGAGAATAGACTGCAAATAGGTTTTCCTTTCTCCAACGCGGAGAGACCGTGCAAGATCTTTGCTGAACGCAGCAGATCCCAGTCTTTCTCACTTTCTCTCTCCCAAATTGTGCTTCTAGAAGGTTCCTGTCAAAATGCAGATTCCCAGGTTGATTACCTGGAGATTCTCAAGGGGTGGGTCTGGTGACTTGGTCCAGGCAGGCCTGGACGGCCGTGCACTGTCGGATGAGGGCAATCCTGGGTGAGGGGCGGGGGCTCAGCCCTGAATGTTGCCTCACGGAGGGGCTGGAGAAGCCCTGCGGGGGAAGCCCAGAGACCCATCTCAGGGCTGGAGGCTGAGCAGATGAACTGGGGCAAGTCCCCGGCAGCCCGGGAGCCCAGGCTGAGGGGAGCAAGCAGTGGCCGGAAGAATGCTGCATTTTTCAGTTGGGGCTCTGCTCCTTCCTAGCGGTGACGCCGGGCAGGTTGTTTAGCCTTCTGGAGCCTTGGCTCCTCTGCAAGACGGGGAGAGTGAGGCCTGCCTTCCGGGGTGCCGGCACCTGCTAGGCACTCAGTCGTGGCGGCTGTTCTCTTCTCTGTCCTGGAGAGTTTTAACTTGCTCGTGGGCCTCTTGGGGGACAGGCTCGGGGTGTTTGCCTGTGCTGTGGGGACAGGGGCTGGGCTGAGCCTGTGCACCCGGTAACGCTGCCTGCGCAACCCCTGCCCCGGTCAAGGACCCCAGGGCCAGCCTGTCTGGCCTCTCCTTGATTCTTAGTCTCTCAGTTCTGCGTAGCTTGAAGCACAATTTCCCATGACTGCCTCCTTGGTCCTTCTCAGGCTTCAGTTTCCCGATGGGTGAGACGATACTGGCTGAGATGCCTGCGGGGTTCCTTCTAACTCTGGCCGGATCTTGTGCAGTGATGCGTTCTGCCCCGTGCTGGCTGAGGCCCGGAAAGGTGAGCCCCACCCCTGCGTCACAGCCCTGCTGATGACATGACCTGGGCTTGTGCTGATTCCCCAGTGGCTCCTAGTGATGTCACCATCCTTGGTGACAAGTGGCATTGTCCATGCGAGGGTCAGATTTTTCCTCGCGACAACAGGAAGGGAGAAGTGCTCCCCACAACTGTTAAAACCAGGGAGGCCTTTTGGCCCAAGCCTGGCTCTGCCCTTTCCTTGGGCGACTATGGACACATGGTTTAAGTATTGAGTCTCCTCACGTACAAACAGAGGGGTGGGATAAGGGGGTCCCCTGCGGGCCTTTCCTTAACGGCAGACCCATGAAGCTGGGACAGCTTGGTCCTACCCTGAGCTGTCTGTAAGCTTCCCCACGAAGATCTGTCTGGTCCTCAGGCTTTCTGGCCCTTCTGGAAGCTCGCTTGGAAGCTTAAGCTCCCTCCCCCTAAGTGTTAGCTGTGGGATCTTAGACAGCTCCACAGGCCAAGCTGAAGTGTGGAACCCTTATTTGGAGGGTGGGCGTGATTTTAAGTGCTTCACAGGGTCAGGAAGGAGTTGAAGGGGTCAACTGTAAAGTGCTGTGCCGGGTATGGTAGATTACGATGTTCATTTTCACATCCCAGAGAGGGATGGAGTGAAGGCACGGGCTGTTCATTTTTGATGGTTGAATTGGGGACAGTATGACAGCAGTCTGGTCCAGGCAGACAGCTGGCCCAACATCCTGGGAGCCCATTCATTTACCCAGAGCTGGCCCTGGGGGAGGGGCTTGGGTCTTCTGAGCTTCCTCAGCAGTTGGGTGGCAGAGGAGCCAAGTAGACATGTGGTACTGGACCCTCCTGGGCTCAGCACACTCGGCAGGCCTGTATTCCTCCTTCCTGCCCTGGAGGCAGGGCCGCTGGGGCTACTGCTGCTTCCAGAAGATATGATCTGTGGGTTGGAGGTGCCTGTGAAATGTGAGGCTGGGGAGAACCAGGGATATTCTGTCACAGCGTTTTGGGAATCTTTGCCCTTCCCGGCTGTGCCACAGGCCCTCGTTGGCCTCCCTGGGAGGCGAGGGGAGTAGCTTGTACTCCGGTCTGGGAGCAGAAGCTGGGGATCCCGGGCCCTCCCAGCTCTTGGAGAAGAACCTGCTGTGTGCTCCCTGCCACTCCCCCGTCCAGGCTGGTGTGGAGATGGACCAGCCCTCCCGGAGAGCAGGTGCATGATCAGGACAGAGTGGAGGTCCTTGCACTTTGTTCTCAGGCATATTTTCTGGAAGATCTAAATTATATGCCCCATTCCTTTGCTCTGAAACATCTCCTGGCTCCATTATACCCACACACCCCAGCTTGGTGGATGCATCTAGGGTCTCTGCCATTCTCCTCCTCTCTCCCCTCCACCGTCCTCTCTCCCATGCTTCCATAACCATCTTTGGGTGGTTACTCTTAAGTGTAGGTACTGTGAGACTCCAGAGACATATCCATGAAGCAGATGTACATGGAGCTTCTTTCCTTATCCCCATGGCAGCCCCAGGCTCTGCCCATTGTTTTGGATCCTTCTGAGAGCACTGCTTTGTCTGAGCCTTCGTTCAAACTCCTGCCTCTGCAGTGCTGTTGCCATTTGCTACATCCCAGTCTTCCATGCTGGCTCAGTCAAGGCCAGCTCTATTCCACGTCCATCCTCTCCCGGCCAGCAATCCCGGGCATCCGCCTCCTCCCCTCTGCAATGTGTGTACGTACCCGAAAAACCGTCAGCACAGTTCAGACAGTAAATATACCCATGACCCCTAATCTTCCCCGTACCCCTTCTTAATGCCTCTCCTGGTGCTCTTACCATCAGCCTACTGCCTGTCCCCCGAGAACGCTTTATACTTTCCAGAGCTTGGTAGGAACAGAATCCTACAATGCACCCTCTTTGTCTGACTTTGGTCACTCAGCGTGGTCCTGTGTGACTCAGCCATGTTGCACGTATCGTTGGTTCATCCAGTCGTGTTGCTGAGTGGTAACTAGTCCTGAGCATGGAAACACCCAGTTGGTTAATCCCTTTACCTGCTGGGTGGACGTTGGGGCTGTGCCTGTGCTGAGCTGTTGCAAGCTAGGCTCGGTGGTTTGTGTTGATGCGGGAGGGGCCCCTGCCTCTGTCACCAACTCCCTGTGCACCTGTCCCCTCTCCTTGCCGAGCCTCACCCTTTCTTTGCTTCTGGAACAGGAAGAGAACTCAGGGGTCCCTGGGTCCTTCCAGCTCTGACAGCTGCCTTCTTTCTGTTTCTGCATGGGTCCGGCCTCCCACGGCCCCAGCCCACTGCGCTCCTGGCGACGGGAGGGCCATGTGGAGGCTGGGCCTGCTCAGGACCTGGGTGCTCTGAGCACCAGGCTGCCCACGCCTCGCTCCGGAGCCCTGAGGAGGAAGTTGGTGTCCCTCGTCGCTTCCAGTGGCCTCAGGCTATGGACTTCGGAATTAGGAAGGATGGCCTGACTTGTGCCTGGATCACCCACCGGCGCTGCTCCAGGGGCCTGAGTCTCTGCCTCGTGTTGGCAGCGCCACCCACGGTTGGCAACAGAGAGCGGACCCTCTGATTCTACCGCCTTGGAGGGTGGGGGGCCCAGGCAGGGGAGGTGGAGCTGGGTCTGCCCCTGCTCCCCCCGACCCCAAGGCTCACTCGCTCCCTGCTGCCTCCCAGCAGCCTTAGCAGCGCCCTACTTAGACCCCGGGGCGGGTCAGTCCATCTGTTCCTTGCATGGGCTGGAGGGGGTGGGGCCGCGACGGATTCATATCGCGTCTGTGGTGCCAGATCTGAAAGCTTAATCCCAAATCATTCAGGTCTTGAGAACACTGGACTCATTTCCTGGCAGCCTGATGTCAGGGATGCTTCCCCCCCCCTCCCCCCTCCCCCGCCATCAACCTGCTTCTCCCTCCCGGGGGCTCAGGAAATGCTGTGCTCAGGCTCACTCTGTCTTCCAGAGGCTGCGGAGACAGCGAAGGGGTCCCTAGCTGCCTGGGAAGGAACCTGGGGCGGTGAGAAAACAGAAGGCAGCGCCTCGGATCGGAATCTGGTTCTGCCACTTAACTGGCTGGTGGGGGACGTTAGGCCAGTGCTGTGACCCCCTTCACCTCCTCTCCTCACCCAGGAGATGGGGACAGTTGTTGTGCCAACGCATCTCCTGGCTCTTGCTTAATAAATGTTCTTTGCTCCACCTGCCCCAGCCCCAGCTGACCTAAGGGCCCCGGACGTCAGCGGATCTCAACCCTCGGGGTCATCTGAGTCATCCGAGTGCTCCAGGGACTGTCCTCCTGCCCCTCCCCTCAGGGACAGACCAGTTGCCTGAGAGAGGAGCTGAGGCTGAGCCTGGAAGGGGATGAGGTGGGCGGTGCTGGCTCGGGAGCTGGGGCCGGGGTGTGGCCGGGCAGAGCTGAGCTGAATGAAGATGCTCAGATGCAGTGGTGGGGGAAGCGGGGGATGGCAGAGCTGGGCACGGAAGCACTTGCTATTTTCAGCAAGTCCCAATCCCTAGCCCAGGTCACCGTCATCCCGGGAGACCCGGGAGCTGTGGACTGGAGCCCAGGCACCTGTGAGCGCTGATTAAACAGACAGTTTTAGAGCTCAGATAAAAGGAAGTGGTAAGTAGCTGGAGCCAGTAACAGTTCAGCAAGGACAGGCTAGAATAAATGTCACCCTGAATTAAGGGTCCTCTGTCCTGTTGTCTTTGATCTTCTCATCAAAGGCTTGAATAATGGCCCAGAAAGCTGGATTATCGAATCTGTGGGTGACACGGAGCGGGGAGAGAGCAGGAATAAATCTCATAGTGGAACCAGGCTTCTATGCCCAGATCCCCATCAAAAGCCTGGGACCAGCCAGGTGAGAAGCAGTCGCGCTAAGTCAGTGAGATCTTGCACGGAACTTTTAAGAGAAAGCTATTGCTCAGCAGCAGGGCAGGAAAGACCTGGTTCGAAAGATACATAACAGGGATTGACTTTTTCCCTTACCTGGGCATTTACTATGTGGCAAATTCACAGTCAAGGACAAAGCGACGTCCTTAGTCTTCCTCGGCCTGGATAAATAAGCAGGAGATCAGAGAAGAAGAGGGAGGATGGCTTTAGCTGTGAGTTTTCAGCCTGGGGGCGGAAGGCTGTGGTCCCCTCCTCCCCCTGCTTAGCCAGGTGGGGGCAGCGGGCTCCCAGGAAGCACTCACGGAAACTACAAAAAGTGGAGACGAAATCGTCTTCCCAGGTTGGATGTCTACCTAGAAATGAATTTGCTCCTCCATCCTCTTAAACCAGGGGCAAGAGCATTGGAGAGAGGTGATGGGGTCCCCGGAGGCTGTCTGCAGTGCCACTGTCTGGCGTGGTCAGGATGTGTGCGTGTCCTGTGGGCCGAGTGGACACTGGGAGGTGGCTGGGCCACTTTTGGATTTTTACAGTATTACACCCAAGAGGGCAGAGGAGGATGTGGTGAGGGGGACACCCCAAGGGCTATGGGGACTTTGGGAGGCCCATCTGGGGAACAGGGCGGTGAGGAGGCTTCTGCTCCTGTATGTGTTCTAACAACCCCAGCACTTGGAGCCGGGCCACACAGAGGGCGTCCATTGTCTTTTCAGGTCCTCTCCCCCAGTCTGAGACTCTGGAAGGGCCAGAAATAGAAGGTGGGGGTGGGGAGAAGAACATGTCTGATCCCCTTCCTAAGTCCCTTCAGCTGAAATATGGTCTATTCTGGGCACAAGGAGAATACGAGCATTAAAGTGGATTGGAGATTAAAGTTTTACACTGGACTAGACTGGACTGGACTTCCTTATACCCAAGAGTGACCACAAAGCTCTGCGCTTGGCCCCAGCTGTTATTTAAGAGACAGGAATGGGAGACTCAAGCCAGTGTTGCCAAAGGCCAGGAAGGTAGGAAAAATAAAGCTGTTTCTTCCTTGGGGTCCACCAGTTTCAGACAGTGCGATGATCCTGTTGCAGCAGCAGGGCTATGGGGCTTTCGGTTGCCACTACTGGAAAACCAATTTCAATCTCTTACTTTTCCTTGTCTCCTGTGGCAAGACAGCCTGAGGTCAGGGGGTCCAGGGGCGGCTCCATATCACAGCGACAAATATGTTCTCCATCTCCCGCTTCTGTCATCCTCACTGTGTCTACCATGTCTTCTCTCATGGTCACAACAGGGCTGCCACACCTCCAGGCATTGCACATAGACCTGGCATTGTCCAGTCAAAGTAGAGTGACATTTCCTTCCTCATGAATTCTTTCCAGAAAACCTCTCCCAATTCCGCCCCAACCCGCCAGCAGACTTCTCTGAAGAATCCATCAACCGAAATTGAACACTCTTACCTAATCGAATCTTCTGGAAGATACTCGAGGTCACCGTGACTGACTTAATCCCTAGAACTGGGGTTGCAGAGGGGGAGCACCTGAGGAATGTCAGCCTTCTGCCTTCATGGCAGAAGGGCCCAGGGGTGGCTTTTGATTAGGTAGCCAACAGTGTGTGTCAGAGCGGTTCATCTGACAAACCCCAGGAAAGTTTTGGGGGGCTGAAAGCTCCGAGTGAAGTGGCTGCCCATGAGTCAGAGGCACTCTTAGGCTGCATTACTAGGAGCATCCATGGTAAGGAGAGAAAGGCCATCAACTCTGTGTGGCTGGACCGCGTATGGCCAGTCAAGCTACTGAGCAAGAAATCAGCTGAAGCTCTTCCAGAGCAGGTCTAGCGGTGACTCAGTGAGAGGGCTACATGCACTGTATTTGGAGCTGGGGCTGAAAGAATAGGACCTTTAACCTGGAGAAGCCTGGGAGGCACCTGTCCATGGGGGGAGCCATCCTGAATCCTTTAGAGCAAAGCTCACAGCAGAGGGCACAGCCAGAACCGGAAACAGTTCTTTTTTTTTTGTCTTTTTGCCTTTTCTAGGGCCACACCCACGGCATATGGAGGTTCCCAGGCTAGGGGTCGAATCAAAGCTGTAGCCGCCTGCTGACGCTACAGCCACAGCAACGCGGGATCCGAGCCGCATGTGCAACCTACACAGCTCACGGCAACGCCGGATCCTTAACCCACTAAGCGAGGCCAGGGATCGAACCCACAACCTCATGGTTCCTAGTCGGATTTGTTTCTGATGCACCACAATGGGGACTCCAGAATGAGAGATTTTTAATGACAAAGGTGAAGACAGAGCACAACACAGCCCAGTCCAGGCTCCCCGCCCCAGTCGCCTCCTGGGTTTCAGCTCCCTGGCTGGACTTGTGCGACCTGGAAGGACAGCACCTCTCACACCTGACACTGGGTCCAGAACAAGCCCGGGGATGTGGACCTTCTTCCTGCCATTCTGCTCTGGTGGTTAGACCAGAATCTTCTGTGGTCAGGGGTAATCTGGTCACGTGCTCCCTTTTCAGGGACCAAGAACTGTGGAAGCGTATTGATTTAGGGAGTTGACACAGGTCTAAGACAGGACTTTCTCCTGGGGACCCTGTGGCCCCTTCAGCTGAAGGGCAGGGGCTGTTGTTAAGGGCGTTCTGCTGCCCTTAATCCAAGTTCAGCTCTAGACAGAGCTTGCTCTGGGCAGACAGTGAAGTGGGTAAAGTGTCCATGACTCCTGTCTCCTGCTAGTGGATTCCATGAACCACGTCTACCTGGGGCTCCTCAACCCCTGGGAACCAGCCTGGCACGCTGTGTGGGGCACTCGGGGCCCAGAGATATGGGGGCAGCCCTGGCTTCCGCCAAGGAAGTGCCAGTGATCTGCTCGGCGCTCGGGTATAGAGGCGAATGTGGACCCGTCCCTGCTCTCAGGACCTTGGGTCTTTCTTTAGTTCTGTCATCTATCCAGTGGGAGTGGCCATCCTCGCCTAAGTCACAGAGCTGTCCAATGAACAAATGAGAGAATGAAGTGAGCGGGTTCTGTGGATGGAAAATTCCCATGATGTCGATGGGGGTGGGGGGAGTTCATGGCCAGAGAAGATCATGGAGGTCAATTCCATCACGACCCCCATCTCTGTCCTGGGCCGGGGGTAGCACCATGCACGGGGCCTTCCCCTGCCGCTGGGTGGCTGAGGGCTGGGGGGGCGAGTCTCTGGGTGTTTGTCCAGATGCAGATGTGGGTAATTTCTAGCATCAGAGTGACTCAGCCTCAGATTAGCAGCTTTCATCCAAAGTCAGAGTCAGAGAAGGCTGGCCCCGACTCCGTGGGTGTGTGCGGGGGTGGAAAGCGAGGCTATCTGGATTCCAATCCACTATCTTGCCTCATGACCTTGAACATTTCACTTCCTCTCTCTGAACTGAAACCCCTTCCTCCTTTCCTCTGAGAAAGAGGAGCTGGACCAAGAATCTGGAGGGGTGTGCGTGTGTGTGTGTGTGTGTGTTTCTTTGCAATCTCTGCCCAAGATGATGGCAGTGCCTGAGGCTGTGCTTCCAGGCTCACTGCCGCCTGGACCAGCAGAAGGGACCAGTCCAGTTCAGACTGGGCTGTTCAGAGGCCCTTCGGGAAACAGACTCACCTTCTAGCCTGAACCCAGCTTTGGGGGCGAGAGGGGGCTTTAGCTTCAGGCTCTCCAGTGCAGAGGGCGAGGCGTGCCCTGGGAGGGCGAGGCTGGCAGGGTCGATATGAGCTGTTGCTTTTTCCTTTGACAATAGGTCTGTCCTGAAGTTCTTCCCTGGCCCTAAATGGCCCTTCCCTGCTCTGACTTCCTGGGATAAGTTGTGGGGATACTGTCGGCCTTGGTGGGGGGTGCTATGCCATGCCTGTTGACAGAGCTACACGTGGGAGCAGGAGGATGGAGGTGGAACAGAACTGCTCCATCAGGTTGTGTCATCTTTGAAGGGTGACCCCCTACCCCAGGTTCTGAATCAGAAACGACACGTCTTAAACCGCTCTGTGACTTCTGCCAAGCCTTTGCTGACGACATGAACCACCCTGGGGACAGGGCAGTGAGGTGGCTGAGAGCATACTCTTTGGGAGCCACCAGGCCTGGGCTCAGATCCCAGCTCTGCCACCAACCCACTGCCTGATCTTGGCAAGGGAGCTGCCCCGAGCCTTGGCTTGAGTTGACACATAACAGGGAATAAGCTGTGTATTTCGTAACATCACGGCCTGTCCTTAGAGAAGGACTTAAAAGCTAAGCTCCTTTTAGAATTTATCGAGGGGGAGGGAGCCACCTTCTGTCTCCATCAGACGGCAGTTTCACTGGATCAGCATTTCCCGAAGCCCGCTTTGCGGGACCCAGGACGCGAGGAGACGTCACGCAAACAGAGGGTCTGGTGCTGGGAGCGAGGGTGGGCAACGCCGGGTGAAGCCCAGGGACGTAGCCATGGCTGCTGCCGGACTTTTCCGAGCGTGACACTCACGCGTGGAGGCTTGGGGAACTCCACGCGTGAGTGCCAGGTGCAGCATTTCTGCAGATTCATCTGCCCAAGGGACTCTCTTCCCACAGGGCACCCCACGGGACACATTTTGGGAAGAGCTGCCATCACATACGTCTTTCTCTCTTAGCTCCCAGGAAGCTTCTGTCTCCACTTGAGGCTCTCACGGAATAACCACATCAGCCGGTATCTGGGTATATTTACACCCCACCCCACTCTGCGGTGCTGCTTTTTCTATTTTTGTTTTGCTGTACATGTATTTTTCGGTGCAGGATGCCTCAGAGGCTTTGCGGGAAGTGAGGAGGGTGGGGGTGGCCTCGTCTGGAGATAAAGAGCCCACGCTAGGACCGCGGGTGATTCTGAGCCCTTAGGAGCGGAGAACACGGTCCACGGCGGCCGTGATTCTCCCCACGCCTCTCAAGACTGGGATGAATGTAGCGCTTAGGGACTCCTTAGAATTCTGATTATTTTGCCCCCGGCCACGAAGAAAGAAGAGCAAGTGTCAGCAACTTTATGTCCTGCTTAAGAAGGACAGAACCACCCTGGACTGGGCACTGCTGACCTCCAAAATGACATCACTTTTTAACTTAGCTTTCTTAACTTTGTCCTAAGAAAGGCAGAGCCAGATAGGCTGTGGGCAGGAAGCTCTGGCTTTTGAGGAGGTGGTCTAAGGTGCAGGGGAGCCAACGGGAGTCAGGGCCAGTTCTGCCGTGGTCACCCCCAAGAGCCAAAGCCCGAGCAGTGTGTCCCAGGAGCCTGCCTGCACCTGCCAGAAGCCAGGAGCGTTGTCACACAAAGGCTGGCTGTGTCCTGCCTCTTGCAGTTGTCTCCACTTCTTTCTTTGACCCCTGAGTCCCCAGGAAATGTCTCCCTCTGTAGCTTTCAACTAACCTATGAGGGTAGGTGGGATAAAGTGCCCCCCTGCCTTTATGTCTCCAGTGTATTTCACTCTGCTAGAAGCAAACCATTAGCAGGGAGAGAAATCAATGCAGTGGGTTGTGACCAGCATTGTGGAACATGAGCTGGAGTAGAAAGTCCTAGAATGCATTGGCTGTACTAAGGGTTAAGCACTGTTTCATGAAAGAAAGACAGAGAGATAGTTAGGCACGGGTTGTGGTAGCAAAGGCTACTGTGGGCTGTACTCAATGGCACCTGGAAGCCACCAGCTAGCTGATTCCAGGCGCTGGCACCAGCGGGCAGGCTGCATCCGCTCTCGGGTCTGTCCTGGGTTCTGGGGCCCAGTCCCAGGCTGAGTTATCCCTCCACGCCCGGAGAACAATGTACCCTGAAGACAGGTGCCTGTGGTGTTTTTCGCCCCTGGAGTGCACCTGCTGCTGTGTCTGCAGACCCCAGTGGCGGGGGGATGGGGGGATGGCTGCTCCCCGGCAGCGCCAAGTGTATACGATGACAGAGGCAGCTGAGCCTGAGCCTGGTCTCCATAGACAGCATTTATTAGGCGCCATTCTCAGTGTGAAGACAGATAGGCAAGGAGAGGCTGAAGGGAGGCCGTGGCAGCTGCGGCCTTTGGGGTCCAGGGGCTGCCCGGGGTGAGGGTGTGGGCGTGGGGGCACGTCACCCACACCTATTGCATATTCTGTGGCAGTGTGCCCAGGCATAAGGCATTGGGGAAGCAGAAAGGCTGCCTGCAGTGGGAGGGGCTGAGGGGGGAGCAACACTGACCTTCCAGTTCCCTGGGAAAGACCCGGCTGGGGACCGAGCAGCCGGCCACGCTCTGCCGGGCCATTCGGCCACCTTCCCACCATCTCCCTGTAACTTTGGTTGTGGCTCCCTCGGGACTGACGGGACAGGACCCCTCGAGGGCAGGGTCACACGGAGGACAGAGGCAGACAGCACCGCCCCGCACCCCAACATAAACATAGAGGGCACCCTTGGGTCCCGCTCTGTGGCACCCGGGCAGCCAGCTCCTCCACACTGAGACGAGACTCACACACAGGCCCGGCCAGACTTCCCTCCCAGGGGTGCCCAGAGGCTGAGCAGATGGCTGGGGTGGGGGGGGCGGCGGGGCTGAGGGTGTATCACTCTGTGGGCCCCCACTTCAGCTTCCCTCACGCCAGGGCTGGCCTTGCTCAGCAGCGCTAAGGAGCTGATACGGGGACTGTAAGAAGGGGCAGTATCGAGGGGGAGAGACCCCTCGCCCACTCCTTGATGCCGTCGAGTCACCGTCCCAGCTCCAGCTGTGAGTCCCGACTGTGGCCCGCAGGGTCTCACCTGCGCCTGGGCTTCCTGGATGCTGGAAGATAGGTAGGTGGGCACAGCTGGGAGGGGCGCCCCTTGCTGCAGCTGGAGCTTTTCTCTAGCTACTCGGGACCCAGGCAACCACACTGGGTGTGGGGCCAGGGCTAATGTCCCAGCATGATATGCCTGGTGGCTCTCTAGGCTGCTCTGGCCAATTCCCAAACTCCTAGAGCCCTAGCTCCTGGCCTTTCTTCCACGAGGTCCAGTCCTGCTTATCTGGTTCCAAGGATGCCCCTTCTTGTAAGCAGACGGTCCAGAGACTAGGGGGTCCTACCCTGCCTCGGCAGCTCATTCAGAGCTCTGCCTTGTGGCCAAGCGGAGGAGCAGCTGAGCCCGGCGCTGGCTCAGTCCTGGGCCCTGCTTCTAGCCTAAGGCCCAGCTGGCCACACAATGCCGGGGCGTGTAGGCCGGGAACTCTGTTTTCAAGAGCGGGCAGGGGAGTCAGAACGAGAGAGCACTTAGGCTCAGAACAAGCAGCCTGGGTTCTCGCTTCCCTTTGCCTTTTGCTACTTGTGTCACCTCAGGCAAGTTGCTTCACCTGTCTGGGTCTCAGTGTCATCTGTAACACAGGGTTGAGAACCCCTGCCCCAGACACCTAACTGGGGTGTGGTGAGGGTCAAACGAACTGGTAGTCAGGGCAGGGTTTTCGAACTCACTCCACTGACCTAAGAATCAGTGATGAGCAGCAGCCGCCAGGGATGGAGAGGAGGAAGTTTTCTCGTTGACACTAAGGGCAGTGTCTGGAAGGCTGGACACCCCTGGCCATCCAGGATGGTGTGACTGGAGGCCAACCAGCTCTCACCTACCTGGGGACTACCCTGCAGACTAGAGGGCCCCGGCCTCCCCCTTCTCTCCTCTGCCTCTTGTGCCCCAGACCTGTCCTTGCTTCCATCTGCCTGCCTTCTGGGGACTAGCTTTAGGGACTGCTGGATTTCCATTTCCTCGTAACTGCAAAGCCATGCAAAACACAAAAGGGAGTGGGAGACTGGGAGACACAGCTCACAGCTGGGGATGAGGACAAGGGGGGGTGGGACCGAGTGGGGGTGACCTTGACAAAGACACCTTGACTTCTGGAGCCCAGGGAAGGTGGGAGACCTGGCAGGACAGAGGTATAAATAGAGATGCAAACGTACAAGGAACACGAAGGTCCCTCCGGGGAGGAGGGGGAGGGGGTGGTGGTCTGGGTACCAGCAGGGCCTCTGCGGACTGGGAAGCTCCTTATTCTTCCAGACGGATGGGAGGCTCCCAGCTTCTGTCTTCTCTCCCACGACACCCCCCCCCCCAAGTTTCACATTTCTCGGAATTTGCAGGGTGCAGTGGGGGCTCCAGGGGTCCTCAGAGCCCGGGCACCTGCGGGCTGGTGCAAGCAGGCACAGTTGGAGATGGGGGCTGGGGGGGAAAGGTGGTGAGGGGTGTAGGGGCACCCCAAGGGGCCGAAGGCGGCTGGGGAGGTCTTCTCGCAAAACCCCCGCCGTGGCTCCTCCGGGCAGGAGGCCCCAGCCCGCGCTCCCAGGTGCTGAAGGCCCCGCGGCGCGCTCACACGGAGCTCCTGCGCTTCATGAGGCCGCGGAAGGTGGACAGGCTGTGCAGGCCCGTGGACACGGAGCTGATGGCGGAGCGCTGCGCCCCGCTGCACAGGCAGCGGTGCGAGGGCGTGTCGCTGTAGCGGCCGCCCCCTCCCGGCGACGAGTGGCTCTGCTCGACGCACGTGTCGGACGTGGAGAGGTCCCGCGGGATGATCATGGGGATGGAGTAGTGCAGCTTCTCGCGGCTCTTGTACCAGAGGCACGAGCACATGGACTGGAAGTGCAGCACCTCGGCGTAGACGTTGCGGAAGCCGCCGCCGCCGCCCGCCGCCGCCGTGGACGAGGCGGTGTCCGTGGTGTGCGCGCTGCCACCCGCGCAGCCCGCGCCGCCGCCGCCGCCGCCGCCGCCGCCCGCCTGCCCGTTGCGCGTGAGCAGCGCGCGGTGCTCGGCGTCGCGCTTCTCGTCCTCGGCGTTCATGGTCATGAAGCGCAGCACCACGAGGTTCAGGAAGGCGCCGATGACCGTGAGGCCCGTGAGGATGTAGACGAAGCTGAAGGCCACGTACTGCGGCTGCGTCTGCAGCGCCTGGTCCTTCTGCAGCGCCACGTAGTCGCCGAAGCCGATGGTGGTGAGCGTGATGAAGCAGTAGTAGTAGGCCTGAAAGAAGGTCCAGTGCTCGTAGTAGGAGAAGGCGGCGGCGCCTATGCACAGCGTGCTAATGCACGAGAAGAAGCCGATGAGCACCATGTTGGCCATGGACACGTCGGCGCGCCGCATGCCTAGCCCCCTCTTGGCACGGTGCAGCAGGTACTTCACGAAGGTGTTGATGCGCTCGCCCAGGCTCTGGAACATGACCAGCGTGAGCGGGATGCCCAGGAGCGCGTAGAACATGCAGAACACCTTGCCGCCGTCTGTGCTGGGCGCGGCGTGGCCATAGCCTGGGGGGAAAATGGGGAAAGAGAAGAGAAAGCACTCGCTATGGCGCTGCTGCTATGGGGCTGCCCGTTTGGAAACCTGCCCCCCTCTCCCTTTCTCTATCCTTTCCTTTCCCCACCTTGCAGAGGCTGGCCTTTCTTTCCTTTTGCCCTAGGGGAGACAACACACGATTTATGGGGGCATCCTTGTCCCCAGGCACTGTGCTAGTTCCTTGCTGATGGCTTCTCATTTACTCTCATGACCACTCCTTGGGGTAGGCAGGAATCAAAGAGGAAACTGGGAGGGTTACGTGACTTTTCCAGGTCTCCTTGCTTGGAAGCAGAGCAAGCTGCGCTTTTATTTTTATTTTTTTTTGTCTTTTGCCATTTTAGGGCCGCACCCGTGGCATGTGGAGGTTCCCAGGCTAGGGTCTAATTGGAACTACAGCTGCAGGCCTACACCACAGCCACAACAACGCGGGATCCAAGCCATGTCTGCAACCTACACCACAGTTCACGGCAAAGCCAGATCCTTAACCCACTGCGTAAGGCCAGGGATCAAACCCGCAACGTCATGGTGCCTAGTCGGATTCGTTTCTGCTGCGCCACAATGGGAACTCCCAACCTGCATTTGAATTAGAGTCTGTCTGGCTTCTGTTTGGAGGTCTGCAAACAGCCGCTTGGGGTGTGTGAGGCTGTGGGCTGCCCTTAGAATGGGCTTCTCTGCCCCCTAGCCGTGGCAACTAGCTGGTGACTGTGTCCCCATTTGCCAGTGGCCTGGCTAGCTGAGCGCTTGAGCTGCAGTGCCTGGCCCATCTGTGCCCCAGCGGGGTGAGAACAGATTGTGCCCGCCAGCTCGGCCACAGCAGCCAGACCACAACTCACCTCGACAGCTGGGCAGGCCCGGAGCCAGAGCAGCTTCTCATCCTGTCCTTCCGTGTCCCCAGGCCGCACAGCGCAGGGGTGGGGGAGGGCATGGCCCTGAGACTGGGCCTCACAACCACTGGGAGGCACGGACCAGCCCCACTTGACCGTGAGCTGCCTGTGTGACCTTGGGCTAATCCCTTCCCCTCTCTGCGCCTCTCTGGTCCGGTCTGCACTCTCGGGGCTTGAGCTCTGACTGTTAATCCTCACCCTGGCCACCGTTGCCAGAGCTGCCATCGGGAGTAAAGGAGAGCCTGGGCGGGAAAGTGCTTTGAAAACTGTGAAGTTCATGACCGAAATGGGACCTCACAGGGGAAGGTCGTTCTGAGAGCGCAGTCCTGAGGGCGGGCAGTCTCTGGGGGGTCAGGCACCTGTATTCCATCGTCGGGGAAAAGGACCCCCTCTCGCTACCATTGCCACCTCGCCCTGCATTTGTTCATAAGCTGTGACTGCTCCAGGTCCACTGTCCTTTAGGAAACACCAGTGCCCACTGGCCCAGCAGCATCCCTGCCCCCTGTGGATGGCTCACAAAGCCCCCCAGCTTCAAGAAGGCCCTCGTGCATCTGGATCCAGCCCGCGTCCCAGCAGACACGGCAGCCGCCTTCTTCCCCCAGTGCCTGGCCCATGCCGCCCTCCCTGCCTGGGCCTGCCCAGATCCTGAGCGCCCTCTTGCTCTCCTTGTCTCCAGCCACAAGCAACAGGCTCCTTTCCCTGTCTGCCTCCTGTTGAATTTAGTGGTTTTTACATAGCGAATGGCCCGTCCAGGCTTAACCAAAGGTCCTTAGGCCAGAGCCTCATGTGTTGCTACAGCCACCGTCATGTCCAGGGTGGCCCCAGCCTGAACGTGCCTCACCCTTGAGTCAGATGACCCCCAGGGCCCGCTCTCGCTTCCTACCACAGGCTAAGGTCTTATCTTTCAGATACATTTTTAACTTTAGTCCACAAAACTCCTACAAAGTCATTATTATGACTATCTCCGTTTTATAGTTGGAGTAAGGAAGGCTGGAGAAGCCTCGTGACTTGGCCAAGACCGCTAGGGCTTTCTGACTCATCGCTCATTCCGATGCCTCGGAGCCAGTTTATCACCCAGGAAGGCCCCCAGCACGGGAGACTGAGGCCTGAGAGGAGAGCGTTGCCCTTGGAGCCCCATCCTGGGGCTCTGCCCTGAGCCAGATGGGGCGGAAGTGGCAATGGGTGCAATGTCAAGGGGTTCCGAAGCATCAGGCCTGGGGCAGTGCGACCCCGCCCCTTGGCTTGTTCTGCTGTCACTGGGTGAAAGGGCAAGGGAGCCTCGAGGACCTGCTGACGTGGGTACCCAGCGTGGAGGGCTGCCAGCTGGGGTAGAGCCACTGCCCAGGGTGGGGGTGGGGGCCCTGGAACTTCTGGGAAGTAACTGGGAGTTTGGCAAGGCCTGTCTGCCTGCCAGCGGGCCCGCCGCCTGCCCAGTGCTTGCCCACATCAGGTTTGGGTTTGCGAGGGAGACAGGGACCGAAGGGAGTCCCCGTCGCCCTCCTGTCCAGCCCTGCAAATCCAGGTGAGGGGCTCCTGCTGACCTTGGGTGTCGCTGACACACACGCGCAGGCTGCGCTCTGGGGCTGATTCTCTGAGGACCCTCCCTCACAGTACCTGGTGGGCGAGCAGTCAGAACTCATGCTCCCGGAGTTCACCTTGCGGCTCAGCAGAAATGAATCCGACTAGTGACCGTGATGATGCAGGTTTGATCCCTGGCCTCGCCCAATGGGTTAAGGATCCATCATTGCTGTGAGCTGTGGTGCAGGTCCCAGACATGGTTCGGATCCCACATTGCTGAGGCTATGGCGTAAACCAGCAGCTGCAGCTCCGATTCCGCCCCTAGCCGGGGAACTTCCATATGCTAGGAGTGCAGTCCTAAAAAGCAAAAACAAACAAACAAACAAAAAACCCCCGAAAAACTCATGCTCCAACCCTGAGACTTTAGCCCTTACCTCTCAGAGCCTGAATCCACCATAGACTTAAAGGTTCTCAGAGCCACGAAAGTCCTTACTGATCTTCTGGCCCAGTTCTTCTATTGTGCAGATGGAGGCCCAGAGAGGGAGAGCGACCTGCTCAAGGTCACATAGCCAGTGAATGGCAAAGCCAGGACTGTAACCTGGGATATTCTGTTCCAAACGCAGTGCTCTGTCCTTTGCCCCCTGGCTCAGTATGACCGAGGTTGACCTGTTCATTCAGCCGGAGCCCGGCAGCCCTTGCTTGGGAGCAGCTCAGCTAAGAGATGGCCCTTGAAACCTGACTGGAGCACAGAATTGACCCGAGGAGGCCAAGTGGCTAGACATAAAAATTATGTGGCTGGACATAAATATTGATTACGAATATTTTGGGACAGCAGAAGACATTAGGTGGGATGGGAACATCTGGGCCTCAGTTCTGTTTTTCTCTTAGCATCCCCAAGGGGCTTAGACACTGGTTGAAGATCTGTCTTCGAGGGAGATGCTGAGGGCTGGGGGTCTGGCCCTTCCTCTTACTGGACTTTTTTCCCTTGTGGCCTCTTTCCTTCTAGGCAAAGCACAAACAACCAGCCCGGGCCCTGGGTGATGGCTTTGGCTGGACTGGGCTCAGCTGTCTGCTCCCCATTGACCACATATGCCCTCTAACTCAAGTGCCTGACTTCTCACCCCTGACCTAGCTGGCCACAGAGCTAGAATCCTGGCCACAGCCTTGGATGGAGGAAAGAGCATGGGGCCAGGAGGCAGGAGATCTGGGGATCTGATCTGGCCCTGACCATAACCAGCTTTGGGCCTTGGGCAAACCCTCTTCCCTCTTTGGCCCTCTGTTTTCCTCATCTGTGATATGGGAAGATGGGGAAAGAGAAAAGGTTTCCACCTTTTCCCTCGACTGCGGATGCCTTTTTCTTTTTTGTTGTTGCTCATCTACCCATTGATGCAGTCTAAATGTTGAAAGCTTTTATGTATGACGTACAATGTGTCACTCAGTACAGTGCAGCTACTGCCTCAAATAGGCGCTGAATAGATAATCGTGAAAAAGGTAACTATTTTCCTGTCAAAACTAATTCAGAACACGCCTGCCAATTGGAACTTCTGGCTAGCATGGGATAAATGATTCTATGATATTAAACTAAGTTATTGTTACATTTTTGAAATACCGAAAATGGGATTATTTCTGTTTTCCACAGGGATCTCTGTAGTTTAGTGGTGTAGGTGGGAACACAGCTTAAGGCGTCAAATGGCTTTCAATTTTGGCCAGGCTACTTAATCTTCTAAGTGCCTCAGTTTCCTCACCTGTAAAATGGGACTAGTGGTGTACTTACCTCGTAGAGTGGCTGTAGGGTATTGATGAGTTAGTTGACTTAAAGTGCTTAGGCTGTTGGGATCAATAACTATTAATTATTAGTAAAAAAAAAACTTGGGGGAACATCAAGATTAGATGGTCTTGAAAGTTTCTTTCAGCATCAAGATTCTGAGATCAGTGTTTCCCAAAGGTAATTTCCTGGAATACCAGTTCTATGGACTATTAATAATGTTGGATGAGAAAAGGGTTGCTTGGTTAAATTAAGTTGCAGGAATGCTGAATTCTTTGCCGAATTCAACTGGATTTGTTGTCAATTTATTTATTTATTTATTTTATTTTATTTTATTTTTTTGGCTTTTTAGGGCCAAACCCGCAGCATACGGAAGTTCCTAGGCTAGGGATTGAATCCGAGCTGTAGCCACCAGCCTACGCCACAGCCACAGCAATGCAGGTCACAGCAATGCCGGATCCTTAATCCACTGAGCAAGGCTAGGGATCGAATTCACAATCTCATTGTTCCTAGTTGGATTCGTTTCGCAGCACCACAACAGGAACTCCTGCTGTCATTTGATTTAAGTGGAGGCTTTATCAGAGCCATACGCATGTTAACGAGCAAGGTCAACCAAAGAGAAAGTCCTTAAATTTTCTCACTCTTGTGACCTTTGCGCGCTTTTCTCACAGTGCTTATTGCTGAACAATTGCTCCTTGGCAAACGATCCTCTGTAGCTGCTCTAAGGTCCTTCTTGGAGAGCTTTGACTTTTGAGATTCCCTGTGGGCCCATCTCCGGTTGGCCTAGCCCTTCTGTTGATTAGAAACACCCAGCCCTGGGCAGTGCCTAGCTGCAACCTGTTTCTGGGTTCCCCGAAGACTCAGTTATCTAATGTAAATATGGCGCCTGCCAGGCTAATGTTTGCCCTGAGAGAAGATGGATGAGGTGACCCGTGGCTGGAGGTGCCCAAAGGCTGTGTCTGGGCCGAGCTGGGCTGATGCGAAGCCGGACATGGGGAGGGGGTGTGACCTCAGGGGGCAGCCAGAAAGTAGTGGGGCCTTGAGGGAGACGGGCCAGCTCCAGGGACTGGCTGTGAGACCCAGCCCCCCAGCCCCCACCCCAGGGGGTCGGGCTTTCCTGCTGGGCCTGCAGAGGGCACCTCAGAAAAGTCCACGGAGGACCCTGCCCTCCTCAGGAGCCTTTCCCTCCGCCCCGCTCACAGGCCTGGATCTGTGCGGTCACATCCGCGGAGGGCCTGTGCCGGGCTTTGGCCTCCTGGAGGGCCAGCAAGTCCCCTCAGCGTCCGGCGCGAGGCCTGGTGGGTGCAGCTGCTCAGATAACGCGGTTCAGCCCAGACGGCCTAGAAGTCTGAGAGGCGGAGGAGAGACACCCAGCAGCGGGAGGGGGCCGGGCCTGGCGGGAGGGCCCTTTGTGACTCAGAGCTCCTGCCCTTCCTGTGGCCCCCAGGACCCTGTGAGACGAAGTCTGCTACAGGGCCCGGAAGGAATCTCCCTGTCCCCGGCCGGGCCAAGGCCCCAGTGAGGCCTGGGAAACCACGGGACCTCAAGGACCAGGGTTGGGAGGAGGGACCGATGTGCAGAACTGGGTCTGGAGTTTGTCCCCCTCTGGGCCAGAGCTCCTGGAACGACAGCTCTGAGGCACAGGCCCTCCCTCCCTGGGTCCTGCCCCTTTCCAGGGCCTCTCTTCCCATCTTCCTGGCTCCACTCTCAGCTCTTGTCCCCACTCCCAACCGTGGTGCTCGCCTCCCCGCCTCCTCCCTGACTTCCCGCGTGGGGGCCCACTGCCCTCTCCTCTTCCTCTCCTTTGGCCTCTCCCATCCTCAGGTGCCCCTATGACTCCCATTCAGGGTCCTCTGATGTAGGACAGCCCCCTCGCCTCCCATCCTCCCCCCAGGCCCAGTGGGATTAGGGGGAGCTGAGGGGGGGTTGCTGGTGTCATGGAAAATCCCTGCGGCAGCCAAGGTCAGTGTTTGCAGACACAGCCTGGCCTGGAGCCAGGCCTGCCTCCCTGGCCAGCTCCCTCTAGCCTATCCCAGAGGCCGGCTTTGTTACGGGGGCCCTCAGAGTCACCCCCAGGGCGGCTGTGGGTGCCTGGGGTTGTGGGGGGGCGGGTCACAGGGACCATCAGTCCTGGTATTTGGGAGACTGTGTAGTTCAATTCACTCACTTTATAGATGGGTAAACTGAGACCCAGAGAGGAGCCAGGACTGGAATCCAGGGTGCTTGGATCCGGCTCAGTCCTTGCCGCAGAGGGGAGCCTCTAAAGTCTGTTCCGGGAGGACAAGGAATAGTGAAGGCTGAACTTTTGTTAAATCAAGGGCCAGCTTGAGCCTGGGCGAGACTGGAGCTTGGTCCTGGGGCCAGATTTTCAGACTACAGTTCTTAACCTCAGAACGCTTTCTGTCTGAAAGTGAACCAGATGAAACATCTCAGTGGAAGCGTTTTGAAAACCTCACTGCTCCGTCCAAAGAAAAACTTATTATTACACAAAGTATTAAAATGCAAGGCAACGGCGGGCAGTGTTTTAGGAGGAATTTAAGATGGGATGTGAGGGCGGGCTAGTGATGGACAGCTTTGGTTTGGGCATCAGGAAGGGCTTCACGGAGGAGGTGGCATTTGCCCTGAGCTCTGAAGGCTGGATGGGAACTGTAGGGTTCTGATGGAGGCAAGCTGCTGAAACAAAGACGCAGTGCTAGGGAGACATGTGGCGTGTTAGGGCCAGAGAAAGTCAACTCGACAACCTGAGGCTGATGGGGATTTTTACAAATGGGGGGCCAGGGGGCCGAGCAGACTCTCTCAGGAAGGCAGCTGCATGATATGTCTCGAGAACCTTGGAAATGTGTCTGCCTGTGACCCTGCAATGCCACTTCTAGGAATCTCTCCTGGGAAAATAACCAGAGATCGGAACAAAGATTTATGCACAAGGATGTTTATAGCAGCGTTTTGACTGTGAAAAATTGCAAACAGTCTGAATGTTTACCAATCGGGTTTGGTTAAACATATTAAGGTGTATTTATATGGTGGAATATTGTGCAGCCATTACAGTGCTGTTCTTAGGAGTCTCTTAATTACTAGGAAACCACCATAAGATGGTAAATACAAATGGTAGGATACAACCCTTTATGTGTAATGGGATCCCACACTCAATACATAAATATGAAAATCATAGCTATACACAAACACACACACACACACGGAAAGAGAAGCTAGGAGTAAATATACTAAGAACTCATAAGAGTTTATCTTGGACTCATGGACCCATGATTACTTTTAATTTTCTTTTATAGATTCTGTATTTTCTATAAAAGTCTATTCCTTTTATAAGTAGAATGCAATGAATATTGTAAAACCTAACCACCACAAAATTTCTGTGTTTTTTGGAGCAGAAAGTTCACTTGAATATGACGGTTGGTATGGTGAGCAAGGGCTAAAATGAGAAGAGCTTTGAGGGGCAGGTGCAAAAATTCAGTTCTTAACTGGAAGGGAATGGATGGCTGCCGGGTAGAGGAGGTACATGCTAAAGAGTTTCCTGGCATCCCTGTGTGTTTGGGGGAGGGGGTGGCAACAGAAGATGGCAGGCGGGAGGATGCGTTGGGAGGCCTCTGCATGGTCCCACTGTCAAGTGCTCAGGCCTAAACTCGGTTCAGGAGCTGAGAGGGGAGGAGAGGAAGGGACGAGAAAGGAAAGAGTAGGTACACAGTGTGTGAGGTGCTCTTGCATTTGTGGGTTTGTTTGTTTGCTTATTTATTTATTTTTAGGGCCCCATCTGCAGTATGCGGAAGTTCCCAGGCTAGGGGTCGAATCGGAGCTGGGGCTGCCTGTCTGCGCCACAGCCACCGCAACGCCGGACCTGAACTGTCCCTGCGACCTACACTGCAGCTTGCAGCAAGTTCCGGATCCTTAACCCACTGAGGGAGGCCAGGGATCGAACCCGCATCCTCAAGGACACTATGTGTTTTTAACCCGCTGAGCTGCAGTGGGAACTCCCAGTTGTGGGTTTAAACAATAAGCCCCATGAGGGCAGAGATGTTTGTCTCTTTTGTTGCTACCAGACTCCCCACACTTAGAAGAGTGCCTGGCATGTAACTGGCACTTCATGAGTCTCTGCTGAATGAATGAATCAAAGAAGAGAGGCATCAAAGATGAACATGAGGGTTGAATGGGGTGGAGCCAGGGAGCATGGACAGAGCAGGAGGTCCAGGCAGAGCAGTGTCACACGGGGCAGCCACCTAGCTGTCCTGGGAAGGGTGCTGATCTGGGGGCCCTGCGGGCCGTTCTAGGCCAGCCACTGCAGCAGGTGGCCATGACCCAGGCCTGTGGCCTGACTGCATCCGATGACCAGCTGGACAGAACGCGTGTAAGCTTAGAACTTCTGACAGACTGGATCTGGTGGGGTTTTAATTAAATGAATTCACCAGGGACAGCCTGGCATCGAGAAAGGAATGCTACAGCGTGATTTAAAGCAGACTTGGCCATCTCAGCAGATGGCTGCAGATGCCAGTCCCCCACCCCCCAGCCCCAGTGCGCTTCTTGAAAGGCTGTGTCTGTAAGTCTGGCATCTGGCTGGCCTGCGTCCTGCATTATGCTCTCCAGCCCTTCCTGTTTTGCACACGGAGGAGAAGCAGGCACTTGTTGGCATCTCCTTGGTAGACTCCCCCCAGAAGGACTGAACTGTTCTCAACAGGAAGCCTCGTTGGGTCATGGGGGCAGCAGTGGCCAGTCTGGGTGTTCCCCGTTGGCTGCACCATGTATCCTGGAGCTGAGCCTGCCCAGAGCCTGGCTGCCTGAAATTGCATCCTGTGGGCAGCGTTCCGTGGGGTGGGATGGGGCCTGGAGGGTGGCGTCAGCTGCCCTGAGTTACAGAACACTCAACCGGGGAGTTCCCATCGTGGCTCAGCGGTCAGTGAACCCCACTAGCATTCATGAGGACGCGGGTTTGATCCCTGGCCTCGCTCAGTGGGTTAAGGATCCAGCATTGCCGTGAACTGTGGTGTAGGTCGCAGACGTGGCTGGGATCCCGACTTGCTGTGGCTGTGGTGTAGGCTGGCAGCTACAGTGCCAACTGGACCCCTAGCCTGGAAACCTCCATATGCCGCGGGTGTGGCCCTGAAAAAGAACATCCTAGTTCTGCCACTGCCTCACTGTAGGACAGAAGTTGATGAACTTCTTTTCTGTAAATGTTCAGATACTAAATATTTCAGGCTGCATAGACCTCAGGGTCTCTTGCAACCACTCAGCGCTGCCAGCGGATCAAGAAAGCAGCCACAGACGATATGTAAATGAGTGGGCGTGGCTGTGTTCTAATAAAATTTTACAAAATACAGGCCCTAGTGCGCTGAGCCTGCTGTAGGGTGTTTGTTAAGGCACGTCAGCTCCTTATCTATCAAATGGGAAGTTAGATGAGAAGGTTATTTCTTCTCTGACAAGTTATATTTTAGGATTTAATAAACTCCTAGCTCCCAGCATTCAATATATCACGCACAGGCTCTGAGGAGAGGAGTGAGTTTTGACCCCAAACCTGCACGTGAGGTTGGTATCCACAGCTCTTTGGAGGCCATGGGTGCGTTTCGCCATTTCCCTTTTTTTTTTTCTTTTGCCTGTTTTTTTTTTTTTTTAAAGGGCTGCACCCGTGGCATGTGGAAGTTCCCAGGCTAAGGGTCTAATTGGAGCTACAACTGCTGCCCTGCGCCCCAGCCACAGCAACGCAGGATCTGAGCCACATCTGTGACCTACACCATAGCTCATGGCAACGCCAGATTGCCAGATCCTTAACCCACCGAGCAAGGCTAGAGATTGAACCGGCAACCTCATGGTTCCTAGTAGGATTCGTTTCTGCTGACCGTGATGGGAACTCCTGCACTTCCCCATTTCTGAACCCTGTTCGTGTTCTTATTTTCTCCCAGATGGGATTCTACTCCTCCATCAAAGCCCATCTCACATGTCACCCCCTCTGTGAAGCCTTCCTTGATCTCACCCACATAAACAAATCAGTGATCCTGGAGTCCTTTGTTCATCCCTCACCACTCCACAAACATTCATCCATTCCATCAGCAGACGTTTTTTGAGTCCTTAATATATACAGCGCTCTAAGTTCTAGAATAATAACAATATCTGTGCTGGACTTAAGCAGCCCTTTGTCATTTACAAATTAATTTCTGTACATTCTACTGTGTCAGCTTGCACAGCAATCCTGTAGAGGAGATGCTCACTAGCATTAATATTATTATTACTGTCTATTTTACAGGCACGGAAATTGAGGCTCAGAGAGGGGCTTCCACACCCGGCTGGTCTCCCAAAACCAGCTGGAGAATCAACAGGGCAAAAATGGGAGAGTTCCCGTGGTGGCTCAGCCAGCCTGGCTAGCATCCATGAGGATGCAGTTTCGATCCCTGGCCTCACTCAGTGGGTTAAGGATCCGGCGTTGCCATGAGCTGTAGTGTAGGTTGCAGAAGTGACTTGGATCCCGCATTGCTGTGGCTATGGCATAGGCCAACGGCTACAGTTCCAATTTGACCCCTAGCCTGGGAACCTCCGTATGCTGCGAGTACGGCCCTAAAAATACAAAAAAAAAAAAAAAAAAGACTTTATTCCCTCTTAGCTGGTCTTCATTAATGAATTGAAGAAACATTTCTTAAGCACCACTGCTTGGTGCCAGGCACTGGGCTGAGTACTGGGAGAGAGACGAGGATGGCTCCGTCTTGGCCTCTGGGAACAGAGACAGGCCAGTAGGCAGGTGAGAGAGGACTGTCCCTTAAGTAAAGAGTTACCCCGGCTGTGCTGAGTCTGTGTCAGGGAGGCCCTTCCAGGACGGTGGGACGGCAGGTATCTGGGAGCCAGGGGTCAGGAGGCACAGCACCGCTGCCCGCGCTCCTGCGGCTGGAGCAGGGCCTCCGAAGGTGTCCTTGGACACCTGGAAGCATGGCTCGGGGTGGATGTGAACATCGGGCTGGTGCACAGAGCCGCTTGGCCCTGGTGGTCACTAAAAACTGGATCGAGGCCATTGCTCTCTCTCTCTCCCCCTTGCTCCCCCTCCTGCTCCTCTTCTCGCTCTTTCTCCTCTTCTTTCCCCCTCCTCTCCCCCTTCCTCTGCTTCTTCTCTTCCTCCTCCTTCCTCATCCTCTCTCATTTACCATTTTCTAAAGTACGCTCGATTTTAGACCAGCATTAGATTTGCAGCATTATTGCGAAGGCCTGCCTTACTTTTTTAAACACTCACCGCCTCTGGTGATGCTTTGCTGGCTGCTGTGTTCCTGCCCCATCCCCACTGCCTTCTCCCAGGAAGCCTCCCTCTTGTTCTGGGCCACAGGCAGCCCCTCCTCTCAGCCCCGCACACAGCATCCATCTCTGCCACTCCCTTGGCCTCTTGGCAGAAGCTGCCTGGCGTATTTACCCATCTCTTTATGCACAACGATGCGTCTATGAGCAAAGCTCCTTTGAGTCAAGTCTGCCTGTGCGGCGCAGGGGCTTGGCGGTGGCTGGCCAGGGATGGTGCTGGACACGGGACAGGGCTTTTGAGAGGCAGTCAAAGCTCAGGTCTGGTTCCCTGGGTGGGGACTTGCCTCCTGGCTTCCCTGCTGTGTGGCTGGATCTAGGTGGCAGGTGGAAACTCGGAGGGGGTGGGGTATAAGAAAAAGGAAGGAGGAGAGAAGGGCAGGGAGGGACATTCACAGGGCAGGGGGGACATTCACAGGCCAGAACAGAGCCTATGCTGTCTCCGCTCTTAGTGCTTCTAGTGATAATGACAACAGTATCAGGTAACCCAGACGTCCTTGCATCAATCTTCTCTAGTTCTCACCATGACCTTCTCACCGTGGGCATTATTTACTCTCTTTTGATGAGGAAACCAAGGCTCGGGTTAAATACTGCTTGCTCAAGGTCAGGCAGCTGACCGTTGGAAAAGCTAGGATTCAACCTAGATCTTTTGGCCTTCAAAGTCCGGGCGCTTTCAGGTGTCCCCGGGACCATCCACTTTGTTAACAGAGCATGGAAAATGGGTCCCATGGGTCACTGTCCTAAGACCACTAGAAGCCCCTCAGGATAGGATCTGAGCCTCGGACTCTTGGCGTTCTGCATCCGTCCCAATAGCCAAATACCCTCTCTTCTGAGCCCCTCCCCAACTTTCTGCCAGGTCGATGAATCCAGATATCAAATGGCCACTCCTTTCTCCCAGGGAACAGCTCCCTGGAGGTTCTTTTCAGAGATTTCTGAGATGCTTCAGTGAGGCCTGGAACAAGACAGAGCAAGAGGTGAGGGGGTGGGGGCTGGAGGGCAGAGAGCCGGGCCCCGAGGGAGGTCGTGTCTGGTGGGCATGACTGGGCTGCCTGCCTCCTTCCTGCCTCTTTGGAGCTGTCCTTCCTGCCACCATCCTGGTCAGCGACGGGCCTGGGTGGCAGCTTTGTACCATGTGACCCTAATCCAGGCCACAGCAGTTTGGACCAGGGTGCACACCTGATCCAGGAGGACCCACATTATTGGCTGGTGGACCAATCAGGTTGTATCTCCCAGTGACTGTGATGTGGGGCTGGGCAGTTTGGGGGAGCTGAGCTATAAGGTGACAAAGAGTGGGGTCCCAGCTGAGACCAGGGTGAGCCAAAGCCACATGCAAGTCAGGGATATAGGGGAAAAGAAGCCAGAGTGAGTGGGAACAGCAGAGACAAGGATGGCGTGGCCCGAGAGAGATGGAGGCCTGGGCTTCCGACTGCTGGCCTTTGACACCGGCTCAGTAGTGCTGTTTCCTTCCAGAAGTCCCCTTTTACTCACACTGATCCAAGGAGCACTGTGTCCCCTGGCTGAGCTCCAGCCACTCCAGATGGAGAAGCCAGGCTCCCAAGCCCTGTGCCCCAGGCGTGTCAGGAAAGTGAGCGGCTTAGCGGAGGGGCCCCGGCTGGGTTTGGGGAGACCCACATGGGCACCGCGCTCTATAGCCTTTAGGATCCTTCCCGTTGAATCCTCACGGCAGTGCTGTGTGGCCCACTTGGCAGCAGAGGCCCCCATTCCATGCTTGGGGACATCGAAACTGGGAAAGTTTGGCATCTCAGCCAGAGCTGGGCCTGGGACTTCCCGATTCCAGGCCTGCTGCTTCTCCCATAACCCACACTGCCTCTCTGAACCCCTCTATTACTAGGCAGCTGGGTGACTTTGGGGTTAGAAATACAGTGTGTAAAGTACCTAGTACAAGGCCTGGCATCATGGAGGGTCTCGGGACATAGGAGCTGTTATCAATATTATATTTTAAAGCTCTGAGCAGCCACTCGCTACTCAGAAGCCTTCCTTAATTCCCCAAATGCACACGATACCGTCTAGGGGTTTCCTGGCCCAGTACGTGGGCTCTCCACCCCCAACCTGCCTGCTCTCTCCTTACTCCTCCAGCCCTTCCAGTGCCCTCATTTCCATTTTTTTTGTCTTTTTGCCCTTTTTTAGGGCCGCCCCTGCGGCATGTGGAGGTTCCCAGGCTAGGGGTCTAACAGGAGCTGTAGCCGCTGGCCTACGCCACAGCTCACAGCAATGTGGGATCCTTAACCCACTGAGCGAGGCTAAGGATTGAACCCACAACCTCATGGTTCCTAGTCGGGTTCGTTAACCACTGAGCCACGATGGGAACTCCACTGGTGCCCTCATTTCTAAAGGTTGCCTGTGCCTCACCTCTGGGCACTTCCATGTTGCTGGGCTGTCCCTCTGTGCTCTCTTCTGCCCTCCAGGGCAGGCCAGCCCCAGATCTGCCTCCTCTGGCACAGCTTCCCCCGTCCCCCTCTTGGAAGAACATTTCCTTCTTGTGCACCTGCTGCTCTCTGCAGGTATTAGGTTTTGCGTGGAGCTGGATGGCTCTCCCACCGGCCCGCCTTGCCCAGTGTCCATGGTGGGTTCCTGGCAGATGCCTGAAGCCAGTCTGGGTGCATGGGGTGGGTTTGGCTGGGAGGCCTTGGAGCGGAGCGTGGCCTCCGTGGTTCTGACTCCATCACCTGCTTCCCACTCTCCTTTCTGGTCATGGCTAGTGGCCCAGACAGCTCTGGGCTGGCAGGCAACTTGGGAGCAGATGCCAGGAGATGTGAAGGAGGCTTTTCTTAGGCTCAGCACCCTCCCCAGGGCTCAGGAGCTCAGATGGTGTAGATTGGCATAGTGCCCAGGAGGAGAGGGACTCCAGGCAACAGGGACCTCAGCCTGGAAGGCAGCTGCCAGGACCTTGTCTCCCTCTGAACCAGTCTGCAGATGTGGTGTCCCCACCCCCATCACTCACACACGCATGCGCCCCCCCCCCCCACGAATCCCCACCGTGGCCTCTTGGCGTGACCTTGTCCACCATCCAGGGAAGAAAACGCAAGAACTTGGGGTCTGGGATGGGTGCATAGCATGGACGCACCCGGGAAGCAGGCGCATCTTCAGTAAGAGGAGAGGGCGCCCCTCCACAGACCTGGCCTCTGGGCCCCCGCTGTCCCTTCAGATGCCAGGCCTTCAGGGATCTAACGAAGTCACCGAGCATAGCTCCTCCCCCGCACAGGCCCGACCAGACCAAGAGGCTAAGATTCCACCACTCTCCGCGGTAACACACTTCACTCAACCCTGGTCCCTGTCGGAAATGCTCCTTAAGGTGGAGTCAAGTGACTGAGGCTCCGGCCAGTGCTTCTCAGCCTGTCTTCGGTGGAGACAGCAAGCAGCCGTCCCCATCCCTGAGGACACGGCCTTTCACACGGAGACACGGGAGCAGATGCTCACCTCCTAGCCTGCCTCCCGCTGCCCGGCTCACCCTGGGCTGGCCACCTCTCTGCTGACCTCTGATTTCCCAGCCTTTGCAATTATCTCTGCCACTCCGCCCGCCTTGCCAGCTCTCCATCCACCGCTGTTCATGACCCAGGATCGGATGAGAACAGGGCTGGGGTATAATCAGAGAATGACCTCCTGGCTCCCTTGGCCTGAAGAGGCTGCCTATTCACGTATGGACGCCCCGAGCTTGCTTTTTATGGTGCTAGGAGCTGCAAGCTGGGCAGAGTCCCCTGGCCCTGGACAGTCGGCCCAGGACTCAGCTCTCTCCAGCTACTGCTTACAGCACTGCTGTGCTTTCTCCTCTTGACTTTATTCAGATGATTAAACGCCTCTGTCACTGCTCCCCCCACCCCAGTTCCGAATAATATGACCTGACTTTTACAAAGTGCTTTCTGTGCGCCGCTGCTCTAAGCCAGCTAATGCATGTGCCTCTTTTCATTCTCTAACATCTTTATACCGTAGGCACCGTTATCATTCTCATTTAAAGATGCAGGAACTGAGCCACAGAGAGGTTTCGTGACTTGCTCAAGGCCACACAGCAAGTGCTTGGCAGAGGGAGGAGCCCCCCATCCTGCTTTTCCCACTCTCCCTGGGCTTTTTTTTTTTTTTTGGTCTTTTTACCTTATCTAGGGCTGCACCCGTGGCATGTGGAGGTTCCCAGGCTAGGGGTCTAACAGGAGCTGTAGCCACCGGCCTTCGCCACAGCCACAGCAAAGCGGTATCTGAGCCGTGTCTGCAACCTACACCACAGCTCACGGCAACGCCGGATCCTTAACCCACTGAGCAAGGCCAGGGATCGAACCCGCAACATCATGGTTCTTAGTCGGATTCATTAACCACTGTGCCACGACAGGAACTCCTCCCTGGACATTTTGATCCTTTCCCTCTTCTTCCATTCCAGAGGCGGTGAGACCTCCCCTCCCAAGGCCGACCCTTAACTGCACTCCTCCTGGCCTTGGGCTTTTCCCCCTGAACTTGTTCC
The DNA here is from genome assembly GCA_004024745.2 of Catagonus wagneri. Taxonomy (NCBI): domain Eukaryota; kingdom Metazoa; phylum Chordata; class Mammalia; order Artiodactyla; family Tayassuidae; genus Catagonus; species Catagonus wagneri. The sequence goes on along the minus strand of PVHT021183518.1, from coordinate 12,450,518 downwards.
TGGAGGCCGCCCCCATTTGAGGGTATTTTCAACTTGTCCCCTGCTAGCTCCTCACCGTTGACCTCAGGTCTGCAAAAAGGGGAAGGAGGAGACAGGGAGGGAGGATGGCAGGCCCGCCACGCCCTTTCTTTCTGCCCCGAGTGTTCAGGACTAGTGCGTCCCCCTCACACAACAGGATGCCCCTGATGTGCTCCCTCTGACTGCTGTCCCCAAGGGACTAGGAATTTCCTGAGTACCAGGCCCAGTGCCCTGTGGGCAGAGCTGCCCTAACGACGTAGCACTCTGGGACGGATTAGAAAAGAAACACCTACCCACTTAGGTGGGTGGGAATGTGCATGGCTTAGGGCCTACTTAGGCTGGACTTCAGCAATGCATACCCTTCGGCTGGAAGCTTTGGGACAGTGCACAGCCTGGACAATCAGACCTGGCGGCCTTGGCTGTTGGCATCCTCATCTTCCTTCACATTCTGGCTGTGCCTAGCTCTGATGGCCGGTCCTCTTGCTTGCTGAAAACCCCACCCTCCTGCTTCCCACTGGTCCTTTGGAGTCTGCCCTGCTGCCTTTAAGAATGGATCAAAACTCCTCCTGAGCTATTCTTTTTTTTGGCTTTTTTTTTTTTTTAGGGCTGCACCTGTGGCATATGGAGGTTCCCAGGCTAGGGATCGACTTGAAGCTGTAGCCACTGGCCTACGCCACAGCCACAACCACAGCAACGCCAGATCTGAGCCACATCTGTGACCTACACGACAGCTCACGGCAACGCCGGATCCTTAATCCACTGAGCGAAGCCAGGGATCGAACCCCCGTCCTCGTGGTTACTAGTCAGTTTCGTTTCTGCTGAGCCACAACGGGAACTCCTGCCTGAGCAGCTCTGATACCAGTTCCAGGGAGGCCACCAAGGCCTTGCCTCCAGCTCTGCTCCACGCTGTTGGTTTCTACTCCCCACCTGGCTGAAGCGTGAGCACCCAAGCCTAGCCTGGCCACCGAAATCCATCATTCCCCCTGTGTTGGCCTCTCTGCACTTTCTGACTCCTTATGATGTCCTCGTTGCTCAGTCAACCAGGCCGAACACCTTGCCTGCCCCTCCTCGTCCCCCCCATACCTGGTCCCAGCTATTCCTCTTTTTCTAGTCCTGCTCTTTCTTTCTGTCCCTACAGCCGCCACCACAGTCGAGGTCCACACCCTTTCCAATTTGCACCTAACTGTCACCCCCTAGCAGCTTCCTAATCTTCCTCGCATCCCCTCCAGACTACCCTCCTTTCTGCACTTGGCGTCCCTCGGCTCAGAACCTTCCAGGCCTCCCCATTGCCTACAGGGAAAGAAGCCCACACTTTCAACCTGCCTTTCAACGTCCTCTGCCGTATGTCCCTGACATTCTTCTCCAGCCTGGGCGACTGCTCCGTACTAGAAGGAAGGGTTTCGGAGCTAACTTTGGGCAGGGCTTTTCCAGAGCCGAGCCCTCTGGAAGGTTCTGCTGGGGAGGAAGTGTGGGGGTGGGGGGGATGCTGGGTGGGGACGGGGGTTCTGCCTTTGTCTGCACTCCCCGCCCAGCCCAAGCTGAAGCCCATTAATGGCCACGAGCAGCCTGATAGCTGCCCTTCACCTTGGGCAGCCTGGATTAGAGTTCAGCCAGACTGAAAATGTGGACAGCAGGTCTCGGGGGGAGTCAGGGGCTGAAGGGAACAGAGGGGCCTCTCGCAGCCTGGGACACACTCACCCGGGGAGACAGGCACGGCTTGCGGGGTGGGGGTGCGGTTAACGGGCTGGCGAGGGCAGCTGTGTTTGCAGCGGGGTTAGTCTCAGCACTCCCTTAGGTTCGGATAGCATTTTGGTTTATTGCTCAACCAAAGTTGAGTGAGAGGCAAGAATTGCTATCACTCGTCCCACTGAGAAACGAGAAAGCCGAGGCCCGTGCAGGTGACTTGACTTGGTCAAGGTCACAAAACAAGAAATGTGTGCATCAGAGGCAGGATGGGAGTTTCTGGGTGTGTGTGTGTGTGTGTGT
>PVHT021183518.1:12422605-12448414 GCA_004024745.2 Catagonus wagneri | reverse complement strand
GGGAAGAACGTGGCTTAAAAATAATCCCGGGGACGTGCGAGGAGCTAATTACTACGGCAACCCCCTGTCAGGACTTTGGGGAGCTCGCCTGGGCCCCGTGGTCCCCTATTATGGGTCCCCTACTCTCATCTCTTCCCTTTGGGGCAGCTGAGGGCAGACGGGGCCTCAGAATCCTAAGCTGGGGCTGGAGGCCCCCTCGGGGCATCCTGGGCGCCTCCCTCACCCTGACCAGGACCAGGAGGACGGCGAGGTTGGGGAGCACCCAAGCCGGGCCGAGAGCCCCACCCAGAGTCTCTGGGCCTCACCCATGTCCTCCCACTGGAATCAGCCTGGCTTCCAAAGGGCGCTTGAGGACCTGAGCGCCCTCCCCCCACCTCCTTCTCTGTAGGGCACGTGGTGGTGGCAGCCAGGTGGCTGGTTTTGCCAATTACATCTTCCTATTCAGGACTCCTGAGCTCCACTCATCACTGTACCAGTCTCTTGAGAAGAAGCTTGAGGCCCATCTGTGAGGATAAGAATGCCTGGCCCTCTGGCTGCCCCCTTCTGGCTGCTTCCATGGGCCTCCCTGGCCCCTGAGCTCGGGTCTCTGGACCCACAGTGCAGAGCGGGTCCTGGTCTGCCACCCTCTCTCCCAAATGACGGTCAGGGAAGCAGAAGCCACACGCCCAGCCATCGGCCTGGGGGTCCCCAAGACTCTCTGAATCTCTCTCAGAACCCCCCATCTTCTTCACATCCTGAAGCGACAGGGAGGAGGGGACACAGGGCCCAGCGGAGGACGCAGCCGAGGACAGACGTGCAGGATCAAAGAGAAAAAGCAGAGCTTTCCCAGAGGAGGGAGGCAGAGGCCAAGACTGCTGGAAGCCGACAGAAATGATCAAAGGACAAGGATGGCTGGGAGGGGCTGTGGGAAGGAGCTTCGAGGAGAGGCGGGCAGAGCGCAGTTGGGGGCAGGGGCTTTGGGGTCAGACAGGCCCCAGACTCAGGTCCCTGGCTGGGTGCCCTGAGCCAATAATCTCGCTGGGCCTTGGGCCTCATCTGCATAAGGGACAGCATGAGAACTCCCTCCTGGGCCTTTGCCGCAGGAGGTTCGCGAAGCATTTATGAAAAGGCCTGAAAGTGGGGAGCTGGGCTATTGTTTGCTCTCTCCTGGGCCTCTCCTGGAATCTGGCCCCTCTGTTTCACCTCAGGCTGGTCAAATACCAAGGGCACCCCTACGGCTCTCTCGTCTTCCCACGCGCCTGGAACAAGCTGTTGAATGTGACACTATGTTTTCACAGTCAGTGTCTCCACTGGTCACCACGCTGGCAAACACGCCGGCTGTTTCTCCGTGGCCATCTGTCCTATCACATAGAAGCGGCCAGCACCATCGATGGCCCTTCCCTCCTGGCTCCGGACACCGCGCTCCCCAGGTTTCCCTCCAGGGTCCTTGCAGTTCCCCTTCTTTGCTCCACCTCCCAGTGCTGGAGGAAGGGCTGGCCCTGGCCTCTCCTCTCCCACTCTCCCCTCTCCCCTGCTGATCTCATCAAGCTGCATGACTCTAAATATTATTTCCGTCTAATAACTCCTAAATTTATATCTCAGCTTCGACCTCTGCCTTGAGCTGCACACTTGTCTCTCTAACTACCGTCATGGATTGGTAATAAGCATCTCAGAATGAACTGGTGTGTCGAAACGCAAGTCTGGAGTCTCATCTCTTTAACAAACCTTTTGCTCTCCGCGTTTTATGTCCCATCTCAGCAAATGCTTACCTTCCGCTCAGCTGCTCAGGTCAAAGACTGCCATTGATTAGTCCCTTCCCACCTCGATCTCTCTCCCTCCCTCACCAGCACCCCGCATCCTATCCATCAGCAGGTCAGGCTAACTCTGTCTTGAAAACACACACCCAATCCGCCTCTCGTCTCCACCCAAGTCCCACCCACCACCATTCTCTCTTATAAGTTACTGAACTGCAGCCTGGCTGGTCTCCCAGCTTCCCTCTTATACTACAACCATCTGACTTCTCCAGAACAGCCAAGGCGAGCTGGTAAAAACTTAGGCTGTAGCACCGCAACCCTGCTTCAAACTTCCCAGTTACTTCCATCACGTGTAGCGTGAAATCCAAATTCTTGACCGTGCTCCCTGGCCCTGCAGGATTCGGCCCTTCCTAGCTGCCGCCTCTGCCCCGTGTGCTGCAGCCACACTGCCCTCTCCACTCCTGGTCCTCAAACATGTCACGCTCTGGCCCATCCAGGACTTCTGCATTTGGTCTTTCCCTTGGGAAGGCTCCTCCTTGATCTTTGCATTACACAGGCCCCTCTCTTGAAGGCTCTCAGATGGCCCACCCCTCCTCTCCATCACTCTCTACCCTATTTTCTTGTTTTACTGACTCCTGGTGCTTGTTACCACTGGATGTTGTCTTCTGTGATCACATAGTTTATCAACTATCTGCGTCTTTTGAAATGTAGGCACCATGAGGACACGGGCTGAGTCCCTGGGGCGCAGAGTGGTACCCAACACATGGAAGATGCTCAGAAAAACAAAAGGAATGGGGAATGACTGTGTGGGTGCCCAGGGAGTGGAGTCAGGAGGCCAGGGTTTGAGGGCTGGCTCTGATCTTGACCTGCTTGTGGCCAGGGCAGGCCATGCCCCTTCTCTCCCTCCGCGCCCCCGCACCTGCCCTGAGTCTCAGCCTCCTCATCTAGAAGAAAGAAGGGTTGGCTCAGTGATTCTCAAAGAATCCGAAGGACCCCAGGCATTGCAGAAGTGCCATCTACTGCCGAGCTGAGCCCTTCTACCGCAGGAGCGTGCCGGCCTCAGCACGCTGGAAGGACCCCATTCCAGCCAAAGGCTGAGGAAGGTGCTCGATGGGACTTCAGCTGGCCTATGGATGCTCTGCGACAGGTCATCGTGTCATACCCCACAAACATTTTTGAGATATCAAACCGTCCTGAGGACCCAGGGGGCTAACCCTGGCCGCTTAGAGTTCTAACAGCTCACGGGCCTACATTTGATGTTGAAGTTTGGTCCACGACCAGGACCTTAGCTCCCGGGGGCCTCGGAAGCGTCTGAGCTAGCCCGGGGCCTGGATTGTAGGACTAGCTACTGGAGCTCTCATCCTGGCCAGCTCGGGGCCAGAGGCAGTCTGGGAGGAGAGACCTCTGCGCCTCTCTCCTGGCTACCCCTGTCCCCTGGCTACCCCCCATGTCCGAAAATGCCAGCTGGGGTCAGCCTGCTCTCAGCCTCACCGCTCCCTCCCACATCCCATCCGCAGACTGCTCGGGGAGCTGCCAGCTGTTGGCGAGCCCCCCCCCCCCTTTCCGGGTGGAAGGCTCCCACATTCCAGCTGTCCCAGGGGCTGGGGCAGCGGACTTGCTTTGCTGATAAGCAGGGCTTCGGCCACGGTCAGAAAGGCTCTTTCCAGAAAGGGGTGACTTGGAGGTCCCGGTTCGAGATCTATTCTATTCTTGGGACTGGACCCAGAGGAAGTCCTTCCAGGGCTCAGCCATCCCAGGGTGAAGCGGGGACAAGAGCGTAATCCTGCGTAGAGTGCGTCTCAGGAGGGGCTGGAAGCGCAGGCCAGGAGGAGGTCCAACAGAGACCGTCCGAGCTGGAAGGGGCTTGGACACTAGCAGCCTCGTCCCTCCCAGATAAGGCCGGGGCTGGACGTGACTGACCTTGGGTCTCGCCGCCAGCTGGGGCTAAAGAAACAGTGGGGAGGGGGGTCTGTGCCCCCTACTTTTCTTAGCTCAGCTGCTCTACCTCGTCAGTTACAGCTCCAAGAAGTGATGCGTAGCCCCACTTCATGAATCCGGTGGACGATCCTAAGGGGCAGACAGGGGACATCGGGGCCTCTTTGGTGCCCAGGGAAGATGAGTGCTTAAGATTTGGTGGCACTGAGCTGGGCACGGCACAAAGGGAAGGAGGGCCGCCACTAAGTTTGGGTCTAGGTTTCTCTTTCTCTGGCCCCGCTTGGAGGTGGACCCAGGACTCAGAGCAGCCCCGAGGGTCTTCCTCTGTCTAACGGTATTGGCAGAAAATCCGTGATGCGAGGTTGTCCTGAAGAGGGGACCACAAGCGCTGGCCCAGCCTGGGCAAAGGCCCCCACTTTTTTCCCGGGTGAGTGACAGGTCACACCCCCTTCCCTGGGGTTATCTGAGAGCTGAGCCATGGAGGAGCCATCTCCTGTCCCAGGACCCTCACTGAGATGTCTCAGTCCCCTTCTCATCTGGGTGCAGCGGGAACTGCCTGCGGGGTGGGGGTGGGGGCTGGGACGCATGGCGGGTAGGGGTGGGACCCAGGTGGCACCCGCCCTTCTCCCCGGGGCAACCCATTGACTCCTGGTGTCTCTGCCACCTGCCTGACCCCAGGGGCGTGGACTCCCGGACTCTTAAGATTCTTCTCTAGCTGCTCCTTGACTATTTCTCAGGTACCGAGGAAACCCAGAAAGAAAATGCTAGCTGCTGGCTGGCAAGTGGCCCAGCCTCTCAGAACAGAATGCTGACTCGAATAAGCTCTCTTCTCTCCTGTGCTTCCCAAACCGAGATGCAGAGTCCCTTCACCAGTGGAGTTTTAAGAGCTCACAGCCTCCCGGGCTTAGCTCAGCCCTGATGAATTTCCTCATCGGGGCCAGGACCGGACACCCACTGCTGTGGCTCCAAACGAACACTGTCACAGGGAGCAGCTTCCTCCTCGGAACGCGGAGGCCACCTCCCCCGCCCCCCCAACTCCCCACCCCCACTCCGGGGAGCAGGTGAGTCGCCCAAGTCACCCCCAGCCAGGCCCCCTCTCTCACTCACTGGCTATTTTTTTAAAAAATCATCACTATTCTCATTTCTAGTCTCAGGCTTCCATCCCATTCAAATGCATGGAACTGAGGCCACTCTGTGACGACAGTCCCCCAGCACGTCCTCTTCCCCTTCATAGGCTGAGAGGCACGTCCGCGATGCCCCAACACCTGTGTCACTCAGCCCACCTTCAGCTACGGGGGTGAGAACACTGGAGGGAGGAGGGACCGGTTTTAGAGTGAGAAGGTCTGGATGTGATTCCTGCTTGCACACTGACTGGCTCTGGATCATGGAAGGTGACATTATATCCTCAAGTCCAGTTTCTTCATTGAAACCTACGCCTCTGGGTTGTCATGAGGTTCAGGGGAGATACTCTGTGACCAAGCGCTTTATAAACCAAGTGCGGGGCCTGCTTTACACACCCCCACCCCGCCCCTTGCCAGCAGTGCACCTGCGGTGCCGTCCCTGGCCCTTCCGAGTCTCAGGGTCCTCCTCTCTAAAATGGGTATTATAACAGTGCCACCCTCTTAGAGTGCCCGTGAGGATTAAATGAGGTAATGCATGTAAGAGGCTGAGCCCAGAGAAACTTCCCAGGGAATGGCAACCTTGGTTCGTGACCATGAACATGGAGGCTGGCTCTGTGGGGTGTGGCGTCTTCATGGGGGTGCGTCTAAGATCTGTGTGGAATAGACCCAGGTGAGAACAGATCTGTGGCATCGATCTGAGGCTTGCTCCTGCCCTGACCCCACCTGTCCCTAAGGCCCTGGGGAGTCCCCTGCACTGATGGGAGAACTGGTCCCGCCCTGGAGGAGAGGGCTGCCTCCCCTCTGAGACACGCGTTGGTCTCTCCGGGCTGCTCCACCAGTTCGGGTCTCTGGAGAGATCCCCCAAGCTGGTCCTGTGGCCGGTGGGCTGGAATGCGCCTCTCTGGATGTTTCTGACGTGGTTATTTCTGCATCGGAGCTGTAGTCAGCAGAGGCCCTGTGCATTCCTCAAGAGGGACACTGAGTCCTGGCCAAGCCTTGGAGCCCTGAGCAGAGATGAAGGGGTCTGGAGCAGAGGCCTGGGGTTGTCTATGCAGAAAATATCCACCCAATGGATCATCTCCAGCACAGCGCTGTTCGGAGCTCCTGATCGCTATCCATAAGCCTGGGTTCGGTCTAGGCTCCAGGGCAGACCTTTGACCCAGAAAGAGAAGCATGGTGAGGGAGGAAGTAAAAGCATGCCCTGGGAGCTAGCTGATGTCTTCTGGATGACCAGGATGGGGGACAATCAGGATTCAGGTTGCCATTACGCTCTGGTTCTACTGGGGTTAGGAAGGCACCCCTGATTCAACTGGGTGACCCCCTGATTCAGCTGGGGTGACCCATTGGTTCAACTGGCATGATGGAGGCACCTGGTTGTTCAACTGTGGTCATAGGGGCCCCCAGCCTGATCCTTGGTCAGGATCCAAGCAGGAAAACATGGGTTGGGGCCCGTCACTTCCCTCCTCCAGTACCTGTCAAGTCAGGTGCACCTGCGAGAGTCCAGCACTCAGTCCCCCCCCCTCCCCCGCCACAAGGTTGGCTCCCCCCACCTTTCCTCGGGCACGCTTATGCCCCCAGCCTGTCTCCTGCTGTTTCCTCACCCGGGAAAGCTCTCACTGCTAGTTTTCACCTACTAGAGTCTTTATTCTTCATTTAAGTCTCCCTTAAGTGCCACCTGTTCCAGGAAGCCTTCTCAGATTCTTATTCTGACTCACCCCACTAGGAGTTAGCATAGATTTCATTCAGCTTGTAGTTTCGGGGTTCCACTGAACTAGAGGCTCCTTGGGGAGGGGTCTGGGTCTTAATTTTCTGTTCTCTTGGTGCCCGGTGTAGTGTCTGGCACTCGGAAGATCTCAATGATTTTTGGTAAAAACTAAACCGAGATGAAGGCTAAAGTCAGTACTAGTTGGAAGGCAGCCTTGAGGGCCTGGGGGTCCCTAGGGCGCTGCTGGGCTCCGCTTTGGGTGCTCTCAGTCCCCAGAATGTCCCTTTGAAGATCAAGAATCAAAGTACCTCGGAGTCCGTGAGAACCTTAAAAGTCATTTATCGCAGCCCCTGATATGATGGACGGGTAGTGTGACCTTTTTGATGTGTCGGCTTGGCTAGGCCAAAGCTCCGAGTTAGTCAGTCGAGCACTGATCTAGGGGTTGTGGTGAAGGCGTTTTGTGGATGTGATTAAAGTCCATAATCAACTGACTTTAAGAAAGGGAGATTACTCTAGATTCCTGGGTGGACCTGATTTAATCAGTTGAAAGGCTTTTAAGAGGTGAGCAGAGGCTTCCCTGAAGAAGAAACTGCCTGTGAGCAGCAGCTTCAGCCCGAGCTGCACAGTTCCAGCTCGTCCTTCCAACATCCTGCTCTGTGGATTTCACGCTCGCCTAGCCAGCCACTCCCAACACATAAGGCAATTCCTTGCAACCCTTCTCTTAGCATACATATCCTGCTGGCTGTGTTTCTCTGACTGAACCCGGACTGGTACAGGTAACCGGCTCCTCTGCCAACCAGCCCTGCCCCGGCCTCAGAGGAAAGTCCGCCGGCTCTGAGGCCATTGGCCCTGACATTCCATGGCCAGATTCCTGAGGATTTTTCCAGCTCCACACGACCTTGTCCTTAAACCACAGTCCCTACCTCCTGTCTGTTCTCAGAAATCAAGGTTATTTAGATCCTTGCTACTCAGAAGTGTGGACCACAGATCAACAGCATCAGTGTCCCTGGGCGGGGGTGGTGGGGTCGGGCGGAGGGGCTTGTTTGAATGGTAGACTCTCAGGCCCCACCCCAGACTTATTGGTTTCAGAATCTGCATTTAAACAAGATCAAGCGAGGCAGCCAAGATTACCGTCTGAGAAGAATCCTGCGTTTGAGAAGAATTCCGCATTGCTGAGCTGGCCTTCTCCAGCATGCCCCCCCACCCCCGAAAAAAACCCTTCTCTCCACAGATACCCAGGTGGGGCTCCCGCCCTGTAGTCCCTGCAACCACACCCTTCCCTCGGGACAGGAGACCTTGTGTGTCGCTGGAGGAGGCAGGAGTGGGGGCAGGGGTGGTAAGGAGCCGGCTTTGGTGAAGGGGGAGCCTGGGAGGAGGGATCCCAGGGCGCCGCAGGATCGGGGGGGACCAGGGCTGCTGTCTCGGGGCAGCAGGTGAGGCCGGCTCTAGAAAGCGAAGGGGTGACTGTTGCAATACAGGACCCGGGGTGGCTCCAGGTGAGTGACAGGTCTCCCGGAGCCACCTGGGAGCTGCCTGAGTTGAGGCACTTTCTGGACAACGAGAAGTGTGGACAGCCTGGGAGGGGGCCGCATCAGCTGGGCTGGGGACAGCTCTCTTGACTGCCACGAAAGGCATTTGTCAAGCGTCCTCTGAGGACCGGAGGCTGGTAGAGGGGTCAGGAGGAGGCCTGGGGCCAGCAGAACAGGCCCTCTGGCAGCCTGCTTCCTTCTCTATGAGCCCGGGTTGGGTGGGGGAGCCACCTGGAAGGAGGCGTCAGTAAGCAGACTCCCTTCTTTTGCAACAGTTTTCTTGTTTCCACACCGAAAAATGAGAATTGGGGCTAACATTCTGATTTCTCTTTGGGATCAGTGCTCTATCCTAGTCCTGAGGATGTGACACGCTGAAGCTGAGGTCACAGCAGGTGTTCTGCATGACCTGTTACCCATCGTCCATCGTTTGTGACATCTGCATAGAAGGGACAGCAGAGGCTCTGTGGGGAGCTGGGGGCTGCACGACGCCACGAAAAGATACTTCCTACAGCCCTGGGTGTAAGCTCCGTTACCGTCACTTTATATTTGTAGGGGTCCTGGGCCAATTTTTGAACCTCTCTGAGCTTTCTTTTCCTTGACCATAACAGGATGCTAACGCCTGCCCTCTCAGGGTAGTCGTGGGAATGCAGGCGGGGAGAAGCGCCTGGGACAGCGCCTGACGTGTTATAAACACTTGTCAGATCCCTGCATCCAAGGTGGGGATGGGGCTTGAGGGAGCGAGGGCCCATCCTGAGGTTTGCCTAAACAGATCGAGAGCTCAGTCAGAGCTGGGTCTCTTCCCTTGCTGCTGGCTGACGGCAGGGAAATCATTTTTACATTTTTTTTTTTATTACAAAATCAACTCACAGATTTACCGTTTGTGCTGCCAGCTGAAAGCTGTTTATAGTGGGGATTTGCGCTACATTCATCTGTACTTGTTTATGTTTTCTTTGCAAATACTTATTGTGTTTGTCCTGTCCCCACTGTGGCCAGGCATGGGTCTTCTATTTCTGTCCCATTCTCACCCCCACTCCCTCCGTGTCCTCAGCCCCCAATCGTGATGCGTGGGAACTGGACATGCGGGCAGGAGGTATGGCCAGAATGACTTCTGATCAAATACACCCACTTTGTGGATGAAGACACAGATGGTCACAGAGGACTGGCACCTGAACTACGTGAAACTGGAACTTTTGCCTTCTTGCTCCCATCCAGGACGCGCTCTCCTGTCACGGTGCTCTTCACTCAATTTGATGGCTTTTTGCAAGGTCTGCCTGCACAGGGGAGGGAGCATGGCCATGAGTGAGGATCTGGGAAGCCTGTGATGGGGGAGTGGGATTAGGAGGCTAAAGGGAAGGGTGTGGCAGCCTCTGGTCCCCAGCCCCACTGTCCCCACCTCCTGCTAGGGAAGAGTAGAGGTAGCTATGGTCATCGTAATCTTTAGGAAACAGGGCAGTTTCCTTCTGTAGGAGCAATAATATTAATAACACTTATCATTGCAGATATTGTTTATTAAGTACATATTCTGTACCGGGAAATTCTTTTATGTTATCTCATTTGATCCTGGAGGCAGATATTATTCTCCCTGCTTTGTAAATGATAAAATGAGCTCAGAGAGACTAAGTAACTTGTCCCAGGTCATACTGCTAGTGGCAGGGCATGGGGGTGGCCAGCGGAGAGGGGGTATTGAGAGACGAACCCAGGCACTTGGGCTTCTCAGCCAGCACCTGTCAAAGCAGAGGGGTGGTCTGTGGGCAGAGAGGAAGAAAATGCTGCCCATGCCCCCAGCCCCAGGAAGACAGGAGAGGCCTGGGAACAGTCGAGTGAGAAGCAGACAGAAGCCCTGGTGCCAAGAGTGACAGCGGGGGCGGGTCATGAGTGAAGCAGGTTGTGGTGATGGAGAGAACTCTAGCCTGGGCACCCCAAAGGGTTGTACCTGCGACTTGCTGTGTGAATTTGGGCAAGCCACTCACCTCTCCGGGCATCTGAATTATTACGAATGACTCCTTTTACTCCTTTATGCAGATCTTTGGGATTTGTGGGGAAGGCAGGTAACTTATGGACTTTCCTCCTCCTTGGAAAGATGTAAAAAGTACAGGTTCCCTCAAGAGCTGCCTGCTCGAATTCACAACCTAAGGATTCCCAGGCCACACGGTGGGCGATGGAGAACTGGCTGGAAGCTGGAAAGAAGGCAGAACAGAAGGTTTTCTGCCCCAGCTCCCGCGGCTAATCAATCACCTGGTCTCTTGTTGCCTTAGAGTCACAAGGATTCCAGGGACCTGTGGTGGGAGAATGGGCACCTGTGAGTCCATGGCAGTCTCAGGGAGGGCCTGGTGCTGGGCACAGCTATGCCACGTGGTCTGGGTTGGGTGGGGGCCAGGGTTCGGGGTTGGGGGCAGCCTGCTGGGGAGGGCGCTGGAGCAAGAGGCCCTCTCCGTATGTGGAAGGCTTTGGGCCAGGAAGGGACAAACCTTAGCCACTTGGCTCCTTCAAGTTCTAAGAGTCTGGGCTGGGTTCATTTTTTTTTTTTTTTTCGCTTTTTAGGGCCACACTTGCGGCATATGGATATTCCCAGGCTAGGGGTCGAATCAGAGCTATAGCTGCTGGCCTATATCACAGCCACAGCAACACAGGATCCAGGCCGCGTCTGCAACCTACACCACAGCTCACGGAAACGCTGGATCCTTAACCCACTGAGCGAGGCCAGGGATCGAACCCACAACCTCATGGTTCCTAGTCAGATTCGTTTCTGCTGCACCACAGCAAGAACTCCTGGGCTGGGTTCTTGAAGTGGAGAAAGATCTGGCAAAAAAAAAAAAAAAAAAAAATCCAGTGCCTGGACTCAGCGAGGCTCCTTTGGATCATACTTTCAAGTCACAAGGCCATGGTGGGTCATTTCCACCCAGAGCCTTAGGTACCTCCACAAACAAATGGGGACAGTAATGCCTACCTTGAAGGGTCGGTGAGAAAACTGAATGAGGGAATACAAACGAGGTATCTTGTACAGAGCCTGCCAAAGAGTAGTTAATAAATGGTGGCTGCTCTTATTCTTGTTGCTGTGGCTGCTGTTAATAATAAATAAAGAGGCAGCCTGCACAGTGGAAGGAGCAGGGGCCCGGGCGTCAGGTTTTGCTCTTCTACTTCCATCACCTCTTCGGTTCTTTCTGGGTAAGAGGAGGGGGTGGCCCCAGCTGATGTCAAGGTCCCTTCCTGCTCTGACAGCCTCTGGGCTATGAATAGATGGGGCTGGGGCCCCGGAGGAGTTTAATGACTCAACAGCTAGAGAGGTTAAGCTTTCCCAGGAAAGAGTTTCCGTTTGCCTTTGATGAACTTAGGGACCAACAGAGGAAGGGTTTCCTGGCTGGGAGGGAGCTGGAGGAATCCTTGCCGTCAGTGGAGACTGTGACTAAACAGGTGAATGACTAACTCGGACCCTGCTGATCCCTCAGCCAATCCGGGCTGCCCGTGAGTGCCCTGCAAGCTGGCATCACCAAGCACATCTTGGTCATGCCAATCCCAGCTGGCGCTGGGCTTCACAGCATATGGAGGCAGAGGAAGCAGCCAAAAAGACGGCAGGAGAAGGAACACTGGGTTTGAAGTCAGAAGTCCCAGCTTCTTGCTCTAACTCCGCTGCTCACCAGCTGCATGACTCTGGGGGAGTCCCCTCCCCTTCCTGAGCCTCCACGCCTTCATCTGTGCGAGGGAGCTAACAGCATCGGCCCTGGCAACCTCCCTGAGCTCTGAAGGCTGAGACGCAAGAGAGGAGGTGACCGGTGTGCTGTGGTTACTAAAGCACTGAATGAATGGCGAGTTCTGTCACTATCAGGAGACCCATCTGGGTGCCCAAAGGGAGGAAGCGGACACAGACCGTTGTCCTGGGTTTGGGGTCAAGATCAGTCTACGATAGGGCCCTTTCCAGCCGTGTGAGCACCACCCAGAGAGGTTTTTCCTAGACCTGAGCCCATATGGATAGCTTCCAGTCAGGTGGCCTAGCCAGAGTGAGAGGTCATAAAAAGCCAGAGATGGTTGCGTGGGGCAGAGTGGGCAGTACCAGTCCGGGGCCCTCACAGATCTAGGGTGGTTCTTTGATGCTCTATTTCCTCTTGCCCAGCACCTTATAAATAAATAATCACCGGAACCACACTGTCTGCCTCTGGCCCCAGCTTTTAGCGTCTCTCGTGGTGGGGACTACAGACACTCTGGGAAAGGGCAGGGATGTGGGAGATGGCTGGTGCCCTTCATTTCTGCACACCATAAGCCCATCAATAGCCTTCTCTGAGTGCTTGTGTGTCTTGCTGGGGACTGTGCCAGCACTGGGAGCAGAGAGATGGGGGTCACAGGGCCCTGCCCACGTGGGGGTTAATTACACCTTTTGTGGTTAAAGAGAAAAATACAGCCCCTGAAATGTAAATAGCCATGCAAAACAGCCTACACTCTGCCACCCAGGTCGTCCTGGCAGTAAGCTCTGCAGGTGTCCAGAGCAGTGGGCTGGGGTGTCCAGAAGACTTCAGGAAGGAGGCGGGGTTTGAACTGGACCAGGAAGGGTAGCTTGAACAAGGTAAATAGAAGACAGAGATGAAGGCGTGGCGGACAGGCACGCTTGAGGTGCTCTCGGGGGACAGTTTGGCGGCAGTGGAGAGATCATGTCAGCAGGGAGACATTAAGCTGGGTACAGAGATGGGAGCCAAGTCTGAGGTTCTTAAAAGTTGGGATAAGGAACATGGACTTAGGGATGGATGGGCAGCAGGGAGTCACTGAGGGCCTCTGAGAAGGGTAGTGGCAGGATCAGAGAAGTGCTTTGGGGAGCTTGCCCCAAGGGGGAGTGAGGCTAGAGGCAAGGAGGTCCGTTGAGAGATTACTCTGGAGCTGGAGACCACGGTACGGAGGAGGACGGAGGCACGTAATCAAGGGTGCGATGTGCGGGAAGAGGGAGAGGGAAGGTCTAAGGATGTTCGCTGCTCCTGAAACCCTAGCAGGTGGCGGGGAGGTGGGAGAGGGGAGGAGACCCCAGACCAAACCCAGCCTGGTCCTTCCCAGGAAAGCAGGCTCCTCTTTGGGCAGATCTGAGTCTGACCATCCTGCCCTGAACTCACAGCATGAGCAGGACCCAGAGGTGCCTCTGCTTGGGCCACATCCTCTTCTGGGGCCCTTTTCTTCATCTTCCAAAAACCATGTAGCGTAGCTCCCTGTGGTCCCCAGAGAGCAGCAGAACCTCGGGACAGAGTCCTGCAGTGGATAAACAGCGGGAACAGTGTCCAGCACTGCTTTTTACCTCCCCTCCACTCCTGTGGACTCCCAGGAAAACACTGCCATCTTGCCATGGGCTATGCCAGGTGGCAATGAGC
Source organism: Catagonus wagneri (assembly GCA_004024745.2). NCBI lineage: Eukaryota > Metazoa > Chordata > Mammalia > Artiodactyla > Tayassuidae > Catagonus > Catagonus wagneri. The sequence goes on along the minus strand of PVHT021183518.1, from coordinate 12,435,049 downwards.
CCCTGGGAACTCGGCCAAGGCTAGGAGGGGGACCAGGGAGAGAAGGCTGAATGGGAAAGATGGAGGAAACAGCTCCTGGAGGCATCCTGATGGCCTTTGGATGAAGGTGGGCCGGGGGGGGGGGGCACATCAGGACTGGGAGGAGCCCCAGAGATCACTTCATCATTGTCTGGAGGTGAACTTGAGACCCAGGCAGGGGAAGGGACTTGCCCGAGGTCACACAGCGGGAGGGATGATGGAGCTGGGCTGGACTTAGTCTTGGGAGTGGGTAAGGTGTTTATTCCCTTCTAGACACTTTTGAATAGCATATCAAAGGCCTCACCGGACAGTCTTGCCTGCGTAACTGCTCGTGTGCTTTGTGTGTGTTCCTGCATATGTCCTGTGTGTGCTTGTGTGTGTACCTGTGTGTGCACCTGTGCCTATGTTGTGAGAGAATCTGAGCATGTGTGTGCGTGGCCTCCTATGCATGAGTTTGCTCTGGCTTGAAGAGGAGAGCCAGGGCCATTCCCTTGAGGTGACTGTTTTCCTGGGACAGCAGTAAAGAAAGCGGGCAGGACTGGATTTGGCTTCCAGCACCAGCTCTGCTGCCCTAAGAAAATTAAAGGCACCGGCTGGCAGAGCCCAAACTCCTGGAGCTGGAGGGGCACGCGCGCGCGCGCGCGCGCGCGCGCACACACACACACCAAGCAGTACTCTTAGCCACAGTTATGGGGTGTTTCAGGCACCCAGAGTGGCCTGGCGCGCCTTGAAGTACCAAGTACCTGCATCCCTGGAGCCCCAGCCGGTGCAGATCCGCCGGGGTCCGGAAGCACCGCTGCAGCGACACTGACACCGAGGAGTCGAGCGAGCGCTCCCCGCCACTCACCCTGGGCGCCCGGCTCCAGGGCCCGGCCCGGCCACACCCCTCGTCCTCAGCCTCCGCCAGCCGTTCCTGCCCCTCTCACACACTTCAGAGTCCCCTGGGGCCCTCTCGCAGCCTGGCAGGGACAAGTTAGGGCTGGCCCTGCCGGAGAGTCGGGTCCGGAGCCAGGATCCGACGCTTTCCCCGAGCCCTGTCCCCGCGGAGCAGACACGCCAGCCTGAACTCGGCTTTCTGGGAGCGCGGGGTTCGGCGCCTAGACCTTCTCCAGGGGAAACCTCCCCAAGCCCAGCCGGCTCCCAACTACCCTAGAACCGGGCGCCCAGCCCCCGGGTCCCCGCCCCCCGCCCGGCGAGTAGTTACCGATGGTGGTGATGACGGTGATGGCGAAGTAGAAGGAGCCGGCGAAGCGCCACTGCACGCCGGCCTTGTGCGGCTTGAGGCGCAGCACGACGCGCTCGAGCTCCTCGTAGCCGCCCTGGCTGAGGTTGTAGCGCGCCCGCAGCTCCTGCTGCCGCAGCTCCAGCCGTTGCCGCTCGATCATCTCCGGCTCCGACTCCAGCGCGTCGAAGACCGCGGCGCCCACCAGCAGGTAGGTGAAGGTGCACACGATGAGCGCCAGCGTGCGCACGTTCTGCCGCTTCATCGTCCCGCCCGGGCCGCCGCCGGCCCCCCGGCGCCCCCGGCCCGCGCCCCGGCCCCGGCCGCCGCTGCTGCTGCCCCGGAGGCGGCCTGGGGCATGGCTGCGCTCGCCGCTCCGCCGCGCCGGGCACCCACTCCGCGCCCCGGGGCTGCCGCCGCCAACGCTGCCGCCGCCGCCGCCGCCGCCGCCGCAGCCGCCGCGGAGCTGTCCGTTCAGCACCACCCACCGCCCTCCTCCGCCCGGCCCTGCTCCCGCCCCCCGCCCGCGGGCCGCCTCCTCCCGCCAGCCCTCCCGCCCAGCCAAATAAGGACTGGGGAGCCGCGCCGAGGGAGGGAGGAGGGGGGCTGGCGGAGGGGGGAGGGGAGGGGAGCGAGCGGGAGAGCCGTGGAGGGACCGGGCAGGAGCGAGAGAGACAGCGAGACAGCGAGAGAGGGAGCGGGAGAGACGCGGAGAAAGATAAGTGGCCAAGTAAACGCTGATAACTGTAGAAGAAGAGAGAGAAAAAGAGGCAGAGGGGGGTGTGACAGACAGGGAGATAAAACCAGAGGTAGACTCGGAGACACAGGAAAAAGAAGAGGCAGGCAGAAAAATACAGGGCGAGAGAGGCACCGAGTGAAAGATGGAAACAGAAAGAGCAGAAGACGGCAGACAGAGAGACCTGGAGAGCTGGAGATAAAGGGATGCCACAGAAAAAGCAAAGCAAAGCAGGGCAAGGAGCAGGCAGATCCATTCCCCAGCCTCCCACCCCCACCCATCGCTCCACCAAAGTCAGGGCAGGCTATGCCTGGAAGGGACCTCGGGCCTTGCTGTCCTGCCTTTTACTATGTGGATGAGGAAAGCAAGGCACACAGAGGTCTGGTGACACGCAAGGGCACAGAGTAAGTTAGTGTTGGCACTTGGATTCCACCAAGCTTTCCCTCCTCCCGGGCCACAAGCCTCTGCCAGGCTGCTGGCTGTCTTAGAAGCAGGAGGGCACAGCTGTGGACCCGGGCACACGTGGGCCAGCCCCCCAGGGGAAGCCCTGCTCTTGTGAAGTGTGTCCCTTCCCAGGTCAGCCCAGCTCCTGGATCTGGCTGAGGAAGCACAGACTGGTAGCCTAGGTCAGGAGAACCCAGTCCCAGGGCCCCCTCTCTGCTCCGCAGGGAACTTCAGTCTTAACAGCTGTGACCCCTGTCCTGCACCATCTGGCCGGGCTGGGCTTGGGCCGGGCTGCCAGCGACAGTGCTGGACACCGCCACAGGGGATCCCAAGAGGACTGGGATCTAGCTCCATCGGGTAGATCCAGAGGCTCGCGAACAACTTGAAGGAGCCGGCAGACCTCCTTCTACACCTTGTTTTGTTTGTTTGTGCACATGGTGCGGCGGCAGCGAGGACAAGCTGTGGGACCTCAGGCCAGGCATCCTTATCTCCTCGATGAGGTGCCGGGCAGATGATCCCACAGGCCTCACGTAGCTCCAAACAGCTCCAGACTTGGATGGGCTGAGCGAGCGGAATGATTGGAATGCAAATCCCACTGCCAAGGAGGGTCAAAGAGTCTTTCACTGGACCCTGGCATAGGCCACGGGAGACATGAGAGAGGCCCCAAGGCCCCCACCTGAGGGCAGCTCGGGAGGCAGCCGGCCGGAAGCGGAATCACCACCTGCCTGCATCCTGGGCTGACCTGTCCCTGCTGGTCACTACACTGATTCTCCCAGGAGTGCCACCAACCCATTCCTTCCTTCCAGCATTCATTCAGCAAGGATGCATCAAGCCTCTGCCCTGTGTCAGCCGAGGCATGTTCCATTTTTTATCTCTAGTCCTTACCCACAATCCTGAAAGGAAGCGATGGTTAGGCAACTGAGGCAGAAGGCGATGCAGAGAATTCCCCAAGGGCATTCAGCTGGGAAGAGACTCCCATCTACCTCCCAAGCCCATGCTCTTCTCCATAAGGACTCCCCGAGCCTCCGTTCTTTTCATGGTAGATGGAAGAACACGTTATACTAGCTCTAGGACCGACAGTTGTAAGGCAGCGAAGGGAATGGCACACATGCGTGCAGATCAGAGGGCCAGAGGTTCTGTAATGACTTCTCCCGCAGGACTCGGGTCTCTGACCAGAGCCTGATAAGGCCTTGATTGGAGGCCCTTTGTCTCCTCCCAGTCAAAGGGCTTCGGATTGTGTCAGATTCTTTGACCTGCCACAAACTTTCTGGTCCTGCCCCTTTGGCTGTGAACTCAGCCTATTGCAGGCTTTCCCTCTTGGCGTTGTCTGGCTCTTTGGAAGAAAAGCACTGCCTCTCCTGGCTTCCCAGAGGCAGAGGCACAGGTTAGGGATTCTGTGTTCCTGACGACAACCATCCCAGAAGCCAGTGCCCCCAAAGCCAGTCTAGAAGACCAGGTGCTTCACAAGACCCGGTTTTCGGAGTGAAAGGCTGTGTCCGGGGTCTGTTTGCCTCTGGCTGCCGGGCCAGACTGCTGTGCTGATGAAAAGTGATATTATGAGTGAAAAGAGCTTTGGAAAAGGGAAGAAGCTCTCTTTAAGGGCAGGGCATTTATTATTAATGATGATGCAGCTTGTTCCCACAGCGCTTCCGAAGGAGGGACCTCTGGAGATCAACCAGTCCAACCCTCTCATGTTACAGATGGGGAAACTGAGGCCCAGACACTAGGAAGGCTGTGGTCCTAGGTCACACGGTGAGTGAGGGGATCCAGGATTCATCTGCTCTGGCTGGGGCCTCTCCTTTACCCCCCACTATGCATGAGATCAGGACACCCACCAGCCAGCAGAAGGGCACAATGTCCCTGGAGCCCAGGAAGGCAGCCTGGGTCTCTTTCTCTTGCCCCTCCCACTCCCTTCTCTTAAGGAGGCGGGACTAATGGGAGCGGTTGCACGCGAGTGGCTGCCAGGACCTGCAGGCAGGAGTCCCATCTGTCTGCTCTCCACCTGGGCGGGATTGTGCCAAAAGCCTGGATGCCTATCCTGCTCCCTTCTGTCCGGGACTCCTGGGGTACCGGCCCCCCTCACCCCAGCGCCTGACGGAGCTGCTCCATCCTCGGCCCAAGGCCAAGTGTCATAAAGCACCTCTGTCAATCCCACCTGTAATAAATGATGAAAACTGCTCAGCTGTGGCTTCTCTAGGTTCTTGTATTTTTTTCAAGCCACTGGTGACTTTCCTCCACTGGAAGAAGCATTGGGCTGGTGAGAGAGAGATTTTTTTTACCTCTTTCAAAATCGTTATACTGGTCAGCCTTCTGTGTGAGGATTTTCTGAAATCCTCTCCAGCAGAGAGAACACAGGGTGGAGAGTTGGCTGGCCTGGGCTGGGGTCCTGCGTCTGCCACCTGTTCGCTGTGGGCCAGTCACTGCCCCCCCGGGGCCTCGGTTTGCACAGCCATAAATGGAGGGGTTTGGATCAGGGCACGTCTGCTCCCTTCATTTATAACATCCCGTGACCCTCCTGGCCTGCTTCTGCTTCCCTAGTGCTTCCAAGAATCAGGTGAAAAGAGGGTATAGTCACTGCTTTTAAGACTTTAGTTTGTGAGGAAAAGGACGCAGTCAGAGGCAGGATAAATGGGACAGAGGTTAAATATTATTAGTTGCTGCATATTATGATGTACTGAACATCATACACAAACTACTTTTCAGTTTTATATTCCACATCATTCCTCTCTAAGCTCAAGATACATCCAAATACTTCTGTGATTCACGTCTGGCTCACGTGCCTCCCCTCAGCTGGGATGCTGGTACCTCCTCGACTCCTCCGTTTTCTATCCATTGAACTCCTATGCGGGCTTCAAGACCCAACTCAAAGGCCACATCTTCAACGAAGCCTTCCCCAGTTGCCTCCAAATCAGAACCGCTGGCTCTTTTGTGCTTCCACTGCACCCTGTCTAAGCTTCAATTCAGTAGACATTCCTCCTGCCTCGAAGATGAGTTGATGCTTTAATATTTGTCATCCTCCCTGGCTTATTACTTCCCCGGGTGGAGACCCTTCTGACACGTTAGGCCTCCGTGGTGGGAGCACAGTGCTTCGCACATCAGAGTCGCCCCACGTGTTTCCTTGTGTGCTCAGTAAGCACTGGAGGGCTTAAAGCATCCTCACCTGCTGGGATGGAGACCATGGTGTCAGTGAGGCCAGCGGCACAGATGGCAGGGTGTGGGGGCAAAAACCCCAGGCCATCTGCTGCTGTGACTCTGTAGGTGGATATTTCAAAGGCTGGAACCAATCCTGCCTGGCGTAGAGGAAGAGGATGAAGACAGAGGTGGGAGTTCCCGTTGTGGCTCAGTGGTACCAAACCCGACTAGTATCCATGAGGATGTGGGCTCAGTTCCTGGCCCTGCTCAGTGGGTTCATGATCTGTGGTTGCCGTGAGCTCTGGTGTAGGTCAGAGCCACAGCAATGCAGGTCGGATCCTATGTTGCTGTGGCTGTGGTGTAGGCCTGCGGTTGCAGCTCCAATTCGACCCCTAGCCTGGAAACATCCGTATCCCCAGGGTGCAGCCCTATAAAGCCAAAAAAAAAAAAAAAAGAAAAAGAAAAAAAAAAAGACAGATGTGTGTCTGAAGGCCCCGAGAAAGCATGTGGGAAGGGCACTGAGCTGGGAGTCCAGGTCCAGGAGCCTGGTCCCAGTGCTGCCACCGACCATCAACTAGCTGGCCAACATGACAGAGTCACATTGCCTCTCTGTGCCTCAGTTTCTATTTCTACAGGATGAAAGGGCCTCTGTCACACTGTGACGTTAACGACAGGCCTCGCCCTGTGATTAGCAATGTTCATTCTACATTGGCCAAGAATACGCTCTGTGGGATGAGGGGCCCCGAGCCCTCTCTGTCCATCACTTTCTAGCCTCCCTTTATCGGCCAGGTTGGCTGGTGGGCGGGAGCAGGGGTGGTGAGGTACAGAGAGAAAGACCTGACTCTGATTCACACAAGCTGGGGTTCCAATCCTGACTCCATCAATGACAAGCTGCACCAGAGCCTCTCATGAAATTCTGGTCCCTCCTGTCTAGACCAGACCATAAGCTCCTGCGGGGTACCGATGGGGCCTTATTCATCTCTCTGACCCACGGCGTTTGGTACAGCCCTTGGCACGGACGGTGTTCTGGAAACACTCCTCCATTCGCTCCCCTGGACCTGGCTGGGCCAGCTGGCTGTGCAGGGCCTGGGGCCCAGGGTTTGCTGCAGAAAGGAGTGTCCAGAGCCATCGCGATATCAAGGGGGAGGGACCCCAGGGGCCCAGGAGCTGCGGCAGAAAGAGGGAAGTGGCTTGACCCAGAGAGTTGCCCCGGGGTCCTGGCTCCCCGAGGGCAGGCTGACGGGACTCAGGATGCTGAGGGTCTGACTGAGGTGTTTCTTGGTGGATCTCTGTGTGGAGAGACATGGAGGATTAGTCTGGATTTACTGAGCGTAACCAGTCCCAGGGCAGCCGGCTCGCGTTTGTCAAGAGACACTATTTGTTTAACATCTCAAGCCCAAACCAAACACAAAAGGCAGCTGTTCACAAAGGAGAGGCTGTGGGAGCTGCTGGGGGGAGAGCGCCACCCTGGCAGGCAGACACCTGGCTCGGTGCTCGGTCCTGCCCCGATGGGCAGGGTGACCCATAATCCGGGTGTCCCGCTAGGGAGAGTGAGAACCAATTGCTCTTCATGGAGTTGCTGCAGAAAACGGGCTTGCTCCCTTCGTCCAGAGTCTGCACCCACCACACTGGACGGATCCCGTCCCCTTAAGGCAACCTCCTTGGTGGCCTCCTTCTCTGACTCTGGACACCGTGCAGAGATGAGCATCCTCGTGTGTGTCCCCTAAGGACCGGCAGGGACTTTCTGCTGGACGCACACCCCGGGAGGGCCGAGTTCTGCGCGCTGAGTGGCCGGAGCCCTGCCGGGCTGTCCTCCGGTTTGCCTTGGTTTTCACTCTCCCCAGCAGCGCATGAGTTTGCCTGCTTGGTCCTCACCAATACTGGTACGATTCACGTTTCCGTTTTCAACACTCGTATGTTTTGCTATTTTTTATGCTTTCCCCTCTTTCTCTCCCTTTCCCTTCCCCTTTTAACGTCTCCCCTTCCTTGCATTGCTGGGGTCTCAGGTGGGCCGGCAGGCGATGAGAGAGCAAGATCTGGGAGAAAATCAGCCACTGCCTTCCAGCCTGGGGTGTATGTGTGTGCGTGAGTGTGTGAGTGCGTGAGTGCGTGTGTGTGTGTGTGCGTGTGTGTGTGTAGGAGGCTGTGACCCCGAGACTTCCAGCTTCAGGCTGGTCTCCTTTTACCCCCGTCTTCTACCCTGGTCCTTGTCATCTTCCACTCCGCTCACACTCCTCTGTGTTTGGCCAAGACTTACAGAATAATTAAGCTAGAGGAAACCTTAGACGGGACAGCGCCCAGGAGGAAACAGGCCCGGCGAGGGGAGTCCGCAGCTCCAGGCCCCACAGCCTGCAGAGCCAGAGCAGGGACTCGAGCCCAGTTACTCTGACCTCCCAACCTTTAGCTGCAAGGTGAGTGCCCTGAGCACTGCCCCTGCTTCCCATGGCGAGATTTATGTCCCTTAAGCCTGTCCTCGGCGGCAATTCTGGAGCGGCCGAGGCCTGTATTCTCTGACAAACATGTTGCTGCTACGGAAAAAAAACGTGAGCCTGGAGATCAAGTCAACAGCCTCACAAATCTTGAAATCCTTCTTTGCAGGTTTATGGTTTCTGAGAAGCAAGCAGAGGTAGCCTGTTCTCAGCACCAAACACAATAATTATAATAGCACTTGCAATGATTAATCAGCCAGTGAGTATTGAATGGCGCCTGTGAACAGCATGGTGTGTGCGTGTGTGTGTGTGTGTGTGTGTGCGCGCGCGTCTGTCCAGGTGGGGGAGAGGGCAAGGGAGGCGACTTGATTCCCAGTGAGCAGGTTTTAGGTGTCCCTCCCTCAGCAGCACTCCTTGGGTAGAGTCCCGATCTGGCTGGGGTTGCAGCTCTTTCTGCTGAGAGAGGAGTCCTAATCCTCATTGTCCCGGCTGCTGGGCTCCCGACCACACTGGGAGAGAGGAACTGATGAACAGAAGCAGGTTCCAGGCCTGTCAACCAAATTAATGAGGGGTTTCACCCGCATGATGCACACAGCACAACCGAGGAACGGGGGATGCTCAGACTCGAGAAAAGATGCAGAGTTCACGTGAGCCGTCACACGGAGGAGGGCTTAGCTTTGTTCTGGGTGGCCTAGGAGGGGCCAGTGATCTGTGCGGAAATGCTCCAATGAGAGAGCTCTCAGCTCAAAATGGATGGAACCTTCTCTGTGCCTCTGCAGAAGCAGCGGGCTGCCTGGATGTAATGAGCTCCCGGTCCATGAAGGTATGCAAACACAGCCTGGGTTCAGGCTGTCTCCTGGTTTAATCCTTTTTTTCTCCTTCCGGGTTTATTGAGAGGTAATTGACAGACAGCACTCTATCAGTTTGAGGTGGACAGCGTAGTGATCTGACTCCCATGTAAAATGAAGCGATTGCCACATTTAGTGAACATTCATGGTCTCATATAGAGACAAAAATCAAAGAAAAATATTTTTTTCCTCTTAGGATTTACTCTCTTAACAACTTTCATATATAACATACATCAGTGTTCATTATGTGTCTCGTGTTGTACTTTGCATCCGTAGTACTTATTCATAATTAGGAGTTATCTTTTGACTGCCTTCTTCTAGTCCTGCCTCCCTGCCTCTGATTACCACAAATCTGATCGTTCCTCCTGTGGGGTTTTTTATTTTTTTTGGCTTTTTGCCTTATCTAGGGCTGCACCCGTGGCATATGGAGGTTCCCAGGCTGGGGGTCTAACAGGAGCTGTAGCTGCCGGCCTTCACCACAGCCACAGCAATGCGGGATCCGAGCCGTGTCTGCAACCTACACCACAGCTCACGGCAATGCTGGATCCATAACCCACTGAGCAAGGCCAGGGATCGAATCCGCAACCTCATGGTTCTTAGATTCGTTAACCACTGATCCAGGACGGGAACTCCCCCTCCTCTGAGTTTATTTGTTAGCTTTGGAAGTGTAGTTGATGTACGACACCGTGTTAGTTCCTGGTACACAACCTAGTGATTTGATATTTCTCTGTGTTGCAAAATGATCACTGCAATGAGCCTAGTTACCATCTGTTACTAAAGCTATCGCACTTTTATTGACTATGTTCCATACACTGTACATTTCATACCGGCGATGCATTTATTTTGTAACTGACAGTTTGTGTCTCTTAATCTCCCTCACCTGTTTGGGGTGGAGACCATTTGAGAAGGCTCCAAGGAGCTAGTACAGTGCCTGGCACACAGTAGGCCTGTGAGAAGTGCTTTTTGACTTGATGGCTAAAAGGTACCGAGTGTGGGGCTAGACTAGATACACCCCACGGGTCAGTTGGGCTCGGTTCACCGTTCATGGAGCCAGGCTCTTTGACCTGCCTTGAAATCTGCAATTCCCGGGCCCTGAGGACGGTGGCACCTGGAGTCCTCACTGAGCCTACCCAGCACTGCTTTCTCCCAGCTCCCCTGCCCCCCATCTGTCCATAGCGCCTCCTGGCCCCCGACATACACCCCTCGCCCTGCTGCTCACAGAGGCCCACCACTCCCAGGTTGGAGTAAGGGCCTGAGGCACCTGGGGCTCCAGCAAGGGAAATGAGCCTCTGGCAGGCTAATTACTGGGAGCTGATTCTATTAAGCAGATAGCTCGCTCTAGGCAAAGCAATTACATCTAATCAGGCCCCTGCAGCAGTCCAAAGGGACAGCCGTTTGAGCCAGACACATGCGTGAGGATGAGCGTCAAAGCAGCCGGAGGCCCAGGCTGCGGCAGGCTTGTCGCAGGCCGGGGGCTGCTCAGAAAGTGATCCTCCGGCCCCTCCCCCGGGCTGCCCGGGTCTCAGGCCACTGTGCAGCTGCTTCGCTGAATGGAGATGCGAATGCCTGTGTTAAGACTTGGCTCTGCCACTGAGGAGCTGAATTTCACCAGGGAGAGAGCTTCTCTGACCCGGTCCTCAGTTTCTTCATCTGTCACGTGGGTGGGATTAGAAAGAATTCATTCCCCGCTTGAAACTGGAGTCCATCTCGATATTGTGTTATACACTAAAAAATGTCCTAAGAGGGAAGATCTTACATTGTGTTCTTATAAAAATAGTAATAACAGTAACAATAAATAAGGAGTCAGAAAGACATTTTGGAGGTAATGGATGTGTTTCTAAGGTAGATTGTGTTGACTGTTTCCTAGATGTGTGTATACTTATCTCCATAAGAATGTATACAGATGTATGTTTATGCCACAAGTGGTGTGTATTAAATGCGAACAGCTTTTTGTCTGTCAATCATATCTCAATAAAGTAGTTTTAATTTTTTAAAAAAATGCTTGTCTATCTAGTCCATCTGGCTTGGATTCTAGTCCAGGCTGAAATGAGCTGACCAGCTAGAGAAGAACTTTCGAAATCCTCAAACACAGAAATATAATCTGATTTTTCAGGTTATTTAAAACAAATAACTGAAATAAGGTGTTTTTAAAAATCATGGATGCCCTCCTGAAATTTCTTCCTCTAGAAATTTAATGAAATGTGTGTTTCTCCAAAAACAGCCAAGACCTTTTGGGACTATGACTTAGCAGCCAGCTTCTGCATCCCAGATTCATCAAGGAAGTTGGATCACGTTTGCACAGGAAGGAATGGGAGAGGAGGTCCCTGGAAGTGAGGGGGCGATGAGAAAGACGGAGAAGGAGAGTCCCTGGGCTGTGCAGGGTCTGTTCTACTCGTGCTGGTTCCTTTCCCAAAGGAAGAGCTCCCTGGGCACCGTCAGATGTCGAGGAGGGATTTAAACATCAGTCCCTACCAGCACTGAAATTCTAGGATTCCGGGCTGGTACTAAGCAACTGGTGTGACCCAGAGTCACCGTATGGGCAGCCTGGTGGAGGGTCCCAGAAGGCAGGAGAACTCAGCAGCGACCAGCCGTGAGAGCCATGCCTCCTCCCTGGGCCTTGGCTTCCCCTCTGCAGCGTGGGAAAACGAGAGCCATCTCCACGTGGCCTCCCTCGCTCAGTGGTTGGGAGACTCCGAGTGAGATGATGAATATGAAACTAAGACTGAGTAATTAATTCTATGAAAAGGTGAGAATGTAAACCAAAAAGCTGCTGTGTAGCAAAGGTAACCATCAATAATATGAAAAGGCAAGCTTTGAAAGAAGATATTTGCAAATCATATATCTGATAAGGGGTTCATGCCCCAAATATATAAAGAACTCATACAACTCAGTAGAAAAAGATGAAACCATTCAGTGAAATATGGGCACAGGGTCTGACTAGATGTTTTTCTAAAGAAGACACACAAAGGCTCGACAGGCACATGAAAAGATGCTACACATCATTAATCACCACAGAAATGCAAATCACAACCACAATGAGCTATCGCCTCGCACCTGCTAGAATGCCTAGTATCAAAAAGACAAGAGAGAGGAGTTCCCATTGTGGCCCAGTGGTTAACGAATCCGACTAGGAACCATGAGGTTGCGGGTTCGATCCCTGGCCTTGCTCAGTGGGTTAAGGATCCGGCGTTGCTGTGAGCTGTGATGTTGGCTGCAGACGCAGCTCGGATCCCGCATTGCTGTGACTGTGGTGTAGGCCGGCAGCTACAGCTCCTGTTAGACGCCTAGCCTGGGAACCTCCATATGCCGCGGGTGCAGCCCTAGATAAGGCAAAAAGACAAAAAAAAAAAAAAAGAAGAAGAAGACAAGAGAGAAGCTCCTGTTGTGTCTCAGTGGTAATGAACCCGAACAGCATCCAGGAGGATGCAGGTTCAATCCCTGGCCCCGCTCAGTGGGTTAAGGATCCGGCGTTGCTGTGAGCTGAGGTATGGGTTGCAGATTTGGCTTGGATCTGGTGTTGCTGTGGCTGTGGTGTAGGCCGGCACCTGCAGTTCCAATTCGACCCCTAGCCTGGGAACCTCCATGTGCCTCACGTGCGGTCCTAAAAAGAGGGGG
>PVHT021183518.1:12349979-12421605 GCA_004024745.2 Catagonus wagneri | reverse complement strand
CAGGAGGATGCAGGTTCAATCCCTGGCCCCGCTCAGTGGGTTAAGGATCCGGCGTTGCTGTGAGCTGAGGTATGGGTTGCAGATTTGGCTTGGATCTGGTGTTGCTGTGGCTGTGGTGTAGGCCGGCACCTGCAGTTCCAATTCGACCCCTAGCCTGGGAACCTCCATGTGCCTCACGTGCGGTCCTAAAAAGAGGGGGAAAAAAGGCAAGAGAGAGCGAGGGTTGATGAGGATGTGGTGAAAGGGGAACTCTTGTGCACTGCAGTGGGAACATAAATTGGTGCAGCCACTATGGAAAAACAGTATGGAGGCCCCTCAAAAGCATTAAAACAGAACTCCCATATGATCCAGCAATTCCACCTCTGGGTGTTCATCTGGAGGAGATAGAATCACTATCTCAAAAAGATAACTGCACCTTCATGTTCACTGCAGCATTATTTACAATAGCCAAGATCTGAACAACCTAGGTGTCCGTTCATGGATGAATGGTTAAAGAAAATGTATATGTATATACATATATATATACACACACATATACATGCACACACACAATGCACATGAGGCCATACTATTCAAATGTGAAAAAAAAGCAGGAAATCCTGCCATTTGCAGCAACATGGATGAACTTAAGGGCATTATGCTCAGTGAAATAAGCCAGACAGAGAGAAATACTGTACAATCTCACTTACATGTAGAATCTGAAGTCACGGGTACAGAGATGGGTGGTTGTCCAAGGCAGAGGTGGGAGCTGTGTGAAAGGGGTGAAGGCGGTCAGAACGGCCAGTTTTGAGTCCTGGGTAGGCAGTGTATGGCCTGGTGACTCCAGTCAACAACACCACGTTGTATCTTTGGAAGCTGTTAAGAGAGTTGATCTTGGAAGTTCTCATAACAAGGAAAAGAAATTACAACTGTGTGGTGATGGATGTCAACTAAATTTATGGTGGCAATTATTTAATAATACATGCATATCAAGCCGTTCTATGGACTACATGGTTATATGTCCGTCGTATCTCAATTTTTAAAAAAGGAAAAAAGATAAGAATGTTCTTATGAACAGCTGAGACCCAGCCCTTTCTCAGCCAGCTCTTGGTTCGGTTTTGGTTTTCCTGCCTGCTGCTCTGCGGGCAGGATGGCCTTGCGGGAGCGGACCGCGGGGGTCACGTGACTTCCGGCTTTCTCTGGCCTTGGTGATCTCAGAGGGCTGGTGCCCATGTAATCAGACCAAAGCCTTGGTCTGTCCTCCAAGAAGAGCCCTGGCGCTGATTGGCAACCAGTGGCCTTGCTGGGTCATGCACAGCCATTGGGCACTTCCCCGGGGGAAGGAGAAGCAACCTCGACTCTGACGCTGGGCTTGAGGAGCACGGATTCCTCGGGATCAGACAGGCAGGGGAGAGGAGGGGAGAGGGATATAGGGGATGTGGGGGCACCCAGGGGGCCTGGATTGCCCTGCTCATCAACAGCCCGTGTTAGTCACCTGCCAGGAGAGAGGCTATGAGGAAGAAGCCACTTTACTCGTCATATTATTCTGAGAGTGGTGGGTGGGAGGGCTGGACTGGGAGGCTGTTAGGAAGCCTGGAGAGCCAGCCTAAGAAATCTGCACAGCTGGATGGAGGCAGTGGAACAACCTCAAAGGTACTGGGCAGGGAGGGCTATTCCACAGAGATCAGAGCCCTCCGTGCCAAGCCTGTGTCCCTCGGCGTGGGATCTGCCCAGCCTACTCCTCCGGCCTCCTCCCCCGTGGTGCCCTTAAGCTCCCTTTGCATCAGTCGTTCTGTAAGCTTCGCAGTCCTTCCAAATGCTCCAGGCTCTTTCTTCCTTTCTGCCTGAAATGAGCACTGCGCCAGGCACAGCTATGACTGTGCTTTGTGCTCCCAACAGCCTTTGGAATGGCAGCACTCGCACTTTACAGATGAGAAAACCGAGGCTCAGCAAGGCAAACAGGCTAAGCTCTTACAGACAGAGAGATGACAGACCCAGTATTCAGGCCAGATCAGGCTGACTCCAAAGTCTGTGCTTTCACTTTTATGTCACATTTGCTCGTTAGACAATGACTGAGGGCAGAGCCAGGGAGCAACAGGGGAACAGAAGAAAAGGCGCTGTCCACACGAGCCTGTGCGCAGCTAGAGCTTAAAAATACTGGTCATGGAGTTCCCGTTGTAGCTCAGCAGTAACGAACCCGACTAGTACCCATAAGAATGCAGGTTTGATCCCTGGCCTGGCTCAGTGGGTTAAGGATCTGGTGTTGCCTTGAGCTGTAGTGTAGGTCACAGATATGGTTCGGATCCCGTGCTGCTGTGGCTGTGGTGTAGGCCAGCAGCTGCAGCTCTGATTCAATGCCTCGTCTGGGAACTTCCATATGCTGCAGGTGCGGCCCTAAAAAAAAATAAAAATAAAAAAAGCACTGGTGGTGTGAATGCATGAGCAGCTCAGAGGAAGGCTATAGGAAGGGCCAGGACGCAGCACCTTGGGTTTGTCCCAGGAGGGACAGATGCTTGACTTTGCGTAGGAAGCAGGGCAGAACTGTGGGTGAGGCCAAGTGACTCCAGTTTGCTTGCAAAGGGGCTGGGAGACAGGACAGTCATGAATGAGCGGGACTCGGTGACTGATCCAAGGTGGAGAGGAAAGAGGAAGTCAAGCTGCCCGTGGCCTCCCCAGCACGGTGCTCCTGCACCAGCCCAGGCAGGGACTCAGAACCGTCTTCACAGACTGAAGGATATCTTTGAGGCTTTAAGTTGGGTGTCTGGGAGAAAGGCGGTGTCTGCAAGGAAGGGACCATCCAACCACGTGGACGGGAGCTGGTCCCGGGACTGGGTCGCCATGGGCAGGCACAGGCAGATGCCTGGGCTCTGTGCCACACAGATCTCAGATGACCCAGGGGTGGCAGAGTTCAGTGATCCAGAGCGTCCGCCTCACGTCGGGGAGATGGAGATCAGCTGGGAGCAGCGCTCGGGCGGAAGGGCACCGAGCCGTCAGGGAGATGGAAAAAGTGATGTCGTTAAGGAACAATGTGGCCAAAGGAATGAACTGTAACTTGCTGGATCCGAAAGGACAAACGGAAAAACAGCTGCCAGAGACCCAGGGGTGTCGGATGATGGCCTGACACGGCCTGGGGGAGGTGCCGAGCCCCAGTCCAGAGGCCAGAAGGGCGTTACCTCAAGGGTTCCGCGGACTTTTCTGTCCCCTCACACCTTGCCAAGCAAACCCTCTGGTCTGTTAACAAAGGTTTTGTGAACTGGGTGAGGACAGACCTCCTGGCCAGAGACCGCTACCCTGTCTACCCGGAGGCGCGGATGCTGTGGGCCCTGGAAGAACTGAGCTGATTAGAGGAAGGCAGGGCTCTCAGCAGAGACTCAGTGAAAGTTTAGAATCTTAAAATGAGTGCCAAAGGGCACGTGTGTGTGTGTGTGTTTTGTGTGTTGTGGTAGAGGTTTCGGCCTAAGTTCCTGCTCAAGGCGAGGAAACAGAGGCCCGGAGAGGGTAAGAGTCAAGGGCATGCAGCATGACGGTGTTACTTGGATCTTGATTGAGTTCTAATCCCATTGCTGAATTTCCTAGTAAGAAAAATCTCTTGACTAGCAAAGCGAGAATGAGCTTCCAGGCAGTGGCTGGGGTACCAGGCTTGAACAGAGGTATTGGTGTCGACCTTGGGCATCTGGAGGAACTGCCACCTGCTTTGCATCACAGTCAAAACTACTGAGAATGCAATTAGCCCTGAGTGGGCTCCAGCTCACCTGCTATGCGGTGGGGCCCAGTCTTCCGCAGAAGGGTGCTCTCTCTCTCCCGGCAGTTTTGGACCAGGGAGCTTCAGGGTTGATGCACTGGGACTCCAGGAGGTAGCGATCTCCAGGGGGCCTGACTGGGGCTTACAAATGGCCACACCAAGGTCTCTGTCCATTCATGGTCAACCCAGAAATACGCTCTCCTGTATGCCCGCAAACTGAGTGTTAAGGGCACATGCAGTACACGTGTGGTCCCACTGTCACTTCCATCTTTCCCAGGAGGAAGGATGGCTCCAAGGTCCACCCAGATGGTAAATGGGGAAGACAGGACTCCTGAGTTGTTCTCCACAACACACTACAGTCTGTGCATCTTCCTGCTCTCTCTGTGCACACCTCCAAAGTCTCCCTCAGGGTCTCTGATTCTCCCCAGATGCCAGGCCAGGCCCCCTGAACACCTTCAACAACTGTGAGTTCCTCTTCTCACCTCCTGTGTCAGAGCCCTTTCACTCTCAGACTGGACCCACCTTTTCTGCAAGATTGGGAGAGAAATGTAGAAAGGGAAGCCCTGACCTGAGCCTCTCTACAGAGAAGGAAACCGAGGCACGGGGCTGGCCTGAGTCAAGGTCAGGATCCAGGCTTCCCTGTGCCCGCGTCCAGCAAGACAGGCCCAGAGCTGCAGGAAGAGGCAGCAGGCAGAGAAACGTTGTTCTGTTTTCTTAAGCTCCCAGCTGGGTCTGAGAACACCAAATCCTCTTTGAAAAAACAGAAAAGGGATTTAAAAAAAAATCAAGATATTAACCTTATGAAATTGGACACCCCCCTCCGGACAGAGATTAACTTCTTTCCTAAGCATTTTTTTTCATTTCTATAAACATCTTAATTCATGCGGACATCATGGCCAGCCTGGATTATGGATGGATGGAGAGACGGATGGCCTTGTCTCAGGCACACATGCACATGTGAGAGTGCTCGTGGACACACACGCACACACACACACCTGTAGCAGCAGAGAGAGCATTGGATGAATAGTTGAAGATCCAGGCTTTATTTTCAGCTCTGTTGCTGAACCCTGAACCTCAGTTTTCTCATCTGTAAAAGGGGTGGCTGGACCAGCCCGGTTTCTAAGATTCTTTCCCAGCCTACTGTCCGTCACCGTCCAGCGTGTGGCTTGCCGCCCCCCTGGCTTATTTCCCTCTCTCCTTAACCCCCAGCTTCTCAAGGGCCCTGCCTGTTTCTCTCAGCACTTCTCTGACAGCCTCCAGGCCCGGGCAGCAGGCACGGGGAGGGTGGGGGCGGGCAAGCCTGATTTGGGCTTTGTTCAGGGTCAGGGCTGCTCTTACGGTTATTTCTGCTGTAAATGCAAAGTCACGTGTGAGACACCCAGGACATGATCTCAGCACAAGGTGGGTGCTTCCCAAAGTCTGTTCTTTCCTCTTCCACCTCCTCTTTTTTGGTTCACCCGGACGCTCCTCTCCATCTGAAGCTGAGTTCCCTTCATCGCCTGCAGCCGCTGGGGAGGCCACATGCTTTTGTTCTAGGGCCCGGCTTCCCTGAGCCTGTGTCACGTGGCTGCAGTATGAATTCTCGAATGGTTCCCACTGCTTTTAGGATGAAGACCCGGCCCCTTGGCCTGGCCTTTGGGGGGCTGGGGGGCTCTTGTGGATCTGCACACCCCCCCCCACCGCCTCCAGCTTGGCCTTTCAGTCCCCTGCCCCGCCCCCCACCCCGGGGGGAACTTTTGCAGGCTTCTCTCAGGTTCGCAGTTTTGTTGGGCTCCTTCCTTCTTGGCCTGCACATGAACCCTCCCTCTGCTGGGCCTCACCCCTGCTCCACCTGGCTCACACCTGCTCCTAATGGTCCCCGCTGGTGCCTTCCCCAGGAAGCCCTCCTTGACCCCAGGGACGTTAGGTCCCTCATGTCATGGGCCTCTGGCTCTCTTCTTCCTGGTGACAGAACCCCATCACAATGAAAAGACCAGTTGTTCCTCAAGCACTGGGTGTCTGGCTCCCCCGCTGGGCCGTGTGTCTGGCTCAGCACTGTCCCCGCAGCACCTGCTCAGTGTCTCGGCTCCACTGAATAAACAAATGAGCGGTGTCTAAATTGTTCTCTTAGGGAGTTCCCATTGTGGTTCAGTGGGTTATTATGAACCTGACTAATATCCACGAGGATGCAGGTTCGATCCCTGGCCTTGCTCAGTGTGTTAAGGATCTGGCATTGCTGTGGCTGTGGCGTAGGCCGGCAGCTGCAGCTCTGATTTGACCCCTAGCCTGAGAACCTCCATATGCTGCGGGTGCAGCCCTTGAAAGCAAAAATAATAATAATAATAATAATAATAATAAAATAAATAAATTGCTCTCTTTAAACACACCTGAAACCCAGCTTGGTACCGTCCATGAAATCCAGGCATAGCATTCCCTAAAATAGAATAACTCTTCTCTAGGTAGCTAGCTGTTCTCCCTGAAAGCTTCTCTCTTTTCCCTTCAGATGCCACAGATCCCCAAATCCTCACGTCTTTTTCAATGGACCTCTGACTTGCCAACGCCATCAGCCCAATCAAGCCGCAGATTTCTTATCCACATTTCAGTTCCTTCCACCTTCTGATAAGCCCAATCATTTCCAAACCTTGATTGCATTTTGGTTCTTGAGGCTGCAGCCAGCTGTGGTTATTCTCAACTCTTGTTGTCACGGGGGAGGAGGGTAGACGTGGGCTAGCCCTGACTCAGCGAGGACCAGGAGAGAGGCGCTGTGTCCTCAGTGGCCTCGGGGAGGGGCGAGCTGCTGCAGTGGTCTGGTTCTGGCTGGAGCAGAGGTGATGTGAACCCCTCTTCCACTGTCATTTTGGCCAGTGCTCCTCAAAGTATGCTCATGGAACAACGGGGGCTTGAGATGGTTTGCAAAAGGAAAAAAAACCCTGCGCACCGAAACGTTTGGGAAACTCTGAGCATCACTCAGAATTAGTTCTTGTTTGCAAGCATCACAAGCCAACTCTGCTAATTTAAGCTTAAAAGGGATTTATTCTAAGGATCTTGGGTATCTCACAGAATCTCCTGCAGAATCTGAAAACCAAGGTCAGAGGCAGAGCAGCCAGGAACAATGCCCAAAGTCATACCGTGGGACCGGCCCCAACCAGGAAGACCCCACCGACACTGGCACTGAACTTGTGCTTTATACTTTAGCTGGTGCCACCAGTTCCACCAACACCGGAAGCCACTTCTAGAATCGCCATCTTGGAGTTCCTGCTGTGGCGCAGTGGGTTAAGAATCTGACTGCTGCTGGTCGGGTTGCCGTGGAGGTGCAGGTTCTATCCCCAGCCCGGCACAGTAGGTTAAATGATCCGGTGTTGCTGCAGCTGCAGCTGTGGCATAGGTAGCAACTGTGGCCAGGATTCAGTCCCTGGCCTGGGAACTTTCATATCCCATGGGTACAGTCATTAAAAAAAAAAAAAAGGGAAAGAAAAAAGGAATTGTCATCACTGTAACCTCTGGAAACAGGTGGTAGTGGCTGCCGCTACTGTTGGCACCAGAGTGGGATCTGCATTGTCTCCGGTTCTTCGCATCATGGTCTAGGGTTAGTGTGAGGTCAGGTGCCTGCTCAAGAGAGGCTGGGACAATGTGAAGTTCACGTGTCATGTTCAGCGTCTGTCCTAGGAGGCAGCCTCTGCTTCGAAACACAGGCGAACTCTTTAAACATAGGAAGGGAGAGCCGGTGCTGACGGGGCTGGAAGAATGACCACCGTTCTCCACCCTGTGGACCCTGGACACCTGCCTCGGGAGTGTGCCGTCCTCCAGGACAGGGTCTGCCACTCTCAGGACTGTTGACGTTCTGGCCCGGACACTTCTTTGTGGTGGCCTCCCCTGGGCACGGCAGGATGTCTAACAGCATCTAGGCCTCTACCCTAGATGCCAGTAGCATCCCTTCAGTTGTGACAGCTATAAATGTCTAAATATGTTGCCAAATGTCCCCCGGGGCATCAATTTGCCCCCAGCTGAGAATGACCACTCCAGGAGCTCTGCCGGAAATGGGTGGTATGTTTGAGGAAGCGGGTTTGGTTTAACTTGGTTTCCCAAACTTATCTGACCATGGAAGCATTTTTTTGTTTCCCCTCTAACTCCCTTTGAACTTATTTCACAGAACTTAACACTGGCGCCTACGAGGCTGGTAACTAGGGGCCTCACTCTATGCTTTTCATGGAGGTGGGAGGTTGTACAGGCCAAATGGCAGCCTGGGTCTCCCTGTCACCTCCCTGAACAAGGCTGGGTCTCCTGGGGGTCCAGCTTTGTGAGGACCCATGCTCTGGGGGGTTAGCTTTGACCCTAGGAAACATTCCCAGAGACCCAAGGGAGGAGCCCGAAGATGACATTCAATGTGGAAGTCAGTCTTTCCCCCTTGGCCGTGAACCTGCCCTGCCGACACTGGTATTGCTCTAACCACCAGGAACACACCTCTGCCTGTGGTGGCCCCTGCACCGTTTGGCAAAGACCCCATGAGATTCAGGCTCAAGCAAGCGCAGGTGGTCTCCAGTTCACCAGCCCAGCCTCCCAGCCTGTATCCCCCTCATACTCACTAAGCTAAGGCCCTTTTTACTGCCCAACGAATGCCCTGGACACAAGGCCAAGTTCGCCAGGAATCAGCAGACCCAGGAATTAGCCCCACCGCCAGGATGCAGGATGGGGGTCACAGGCCCCTGAAGGGTGGGGCCACCACCCACTGGCCTTACCTTTGAAAAGCTACTGCTGCCAGGCTGGGGAAGCATGTGACCTTGGCAGCTCAATGGTTCATTTTGGAGACTTCTGCACTCTGGCAGTTCCCCGGTATGGATGGCTCCGCTCCTGTGTGCACCTTCCCATGTGGAGCTCCCTTATGTGGCTTATGGTGTCTCTCAGTAACCTTGACTCTTAACCTTGGGACACTGGTCCTTTGGAAACAGAATAGTGTCAGGGTTAGACAAACAAACCTGGGTTTGATCTTGGTTGTACCACTTAATATCGGAGTGATTCTGATTAAAGTTCTTTCAGAACCTTTAATCTCATCATCCAAGCACATTTTTAAAAAACGCTTTTCCTGTTCCTACGTTCAATAATTCTAGAGTTTAAGCACAAACAGGTGGTTCCCGCCTGAGTCCACTGAAGCCCTCCTGAGATTTAGGGACACAGGCTCTGGACCCCAGGGTGCATCTTCATGGGGCAGGGGAGACAAATGGAATGAAGGAAAAAAAAAAAGAAAAGGCTTAAAAATACCTTGGATCCCAACCAGCCAGAGGATGCGCAAATGGAAAATTCCTGCTGTGTGTCAGAGGCCCACCTGGCCCGGGTGACAGCCAGCAAGCCAGACACACAGGCCCCGCTGCGTGTTTAGACAGCACTTTCCTGCCCTGGCCAGAGCTCACTCTGGCCCTCGCTGCCGCTCTCCTGGGAAGTGGGGAGGGGCAGGGGTCCTCATCCAGGCTCACGGAAGCTTCCCGAACCTTAATATCTGAGTAGGGGCTGGGGAGAGGTAGCGTGAGCTGTAATAGCAGGAACAGGCAGGGAGAGGCCCAGGTTCGGCCCCTGTCTGCCTGGAACCCCTCTCTGGGAACCTGCAGTGGCCACGGCTGGATTGGGAGAGGCTGAGAGGAGCATAGAACCAAGGAGTAGTGTTATTAGTCCAGCACCATTCAAGGGAGAGGCCCTGAATCTAGAAATGCTCCAGGGAGCAGGCCCCATTCTCTAGCATGGCTTGGGAGGGTGGCTGGGCCTCACCATGGCCAGGCTGGAGCGACCTCAGACTTTGCACACATCCCACACTCGCAGCCTCAGCCGTCCAGAGGGCCAGGGCCACGCTGGGGCAGCCGAGCGGGGGGTGGGGGTTTTCAGAGCCCTCATTGGGGTTGAACACCTTGGCTGAGGTGGTCTGCAAGTTCCCGACTCTTGGGAGTTTGACTGGCAAGTTGGGCCCCTGGGTCAGATCAGTTCTGAGAGCCTGGCCAGGCCTGGTCTGGGATCATGGTCAGTTCACCAGGGTGATGTCGCCTGGGGTGTCCCTTGGTCGATGCTAACTGGCTGACTGGACCCCAGCCTCCCTCCCTTTTAATTACCTGCTCTTAGCTCGGGTTCCCACGGAGAGAATCCATCTCGGTGCCTTTTTCCTCACCCCTGGATGCTGAGAAAATGGGACATATTTGTCCCAAGGCCACCACTGCTTCTGAGCTCTGCCCATCCCTGGCCTGTCTCTGCCCAGACCACCCCTCAGGCAATGACCTAAAGGAAAGTGCTGGAATGCACTGCACACAAGCCAGGGCAAGAACAACCCTGGCCCGGACAACAACTCTGCCTGCCTGGCTGCTTGCACCCGCCCAGCGGAGAGGGTTTCCTGGTCCCATCCTGCTTGCCCTCTCCTTCCCTCCACCTTCCGTCCAAGGCCGGAGCTCTCTCTGAGCTCCCCTAGTCACTCCGATGGACGGTCCAGTTCTTAGATCCTAAGTCAGCCCCTCGGCACCAGGTGACATTTCCCTGAGGCCCCGGGCTGCTGGAGCTGCCAGGGACTTACTCCAGGGAGGCGCCCACCCCTCCCCACCCTGGCTCAGTTCTAGGACCCCTTCCAAGCAGGAAATCCGTTCTCCTGTGTTTGGTTTCCTCACGGTTTCCAGCCTGGGCTTTTTCCCTTCTGGATCCATAGAATCCCCCCACCCCCACCCGGGGGGGATTCAGATCACCTGGAAGTCTCCTTCTTGCCTCTTGGAGGACCAGAGCCTGCATCACAATGCGCATCTCTGAAATCCAAGCAAGCTCCAGGGCGCGCGTATTGGGGGGAGTGCGTGCGTGCGTGGCGTGCGTGCGTGATGGGTGGGAGTGCGTGCGTGCGTGCGTGCGTGGATTCCCACCATCGGGTCACAGGCTTGGTCCACACCAAGAGGTCAGTGTCTCTCCAGTACAAAGGTGGTCCGCGATCTTCCGCCCTTCCGCGTCAGCCCAGCCACGTGAGGCAGGTTCCCGGCGGGGCAGCTGAACTCCCTTCTGGGTCACGGCCACAGCCAGGGCCCGGTTTCCTGGAGCCCGAGGGGCTCTCTCCTCCCCGCGGGGCTCTCTCCTCCCCGCGCTGCATGAGCACTGAGGGAGGTGTGAGCCCGGATACCCTTCGTGGGGTGGTGTTGGAAGGCAGCTTCACGCTGGGGACCGGTGTGAGCTCGGTAGGGTGGGGGATGACGTTTGGAAATATCACCAGGGGATTCACTCGCTTTTCCAGAGCCTTCCTTTGGTCCCGCAGCTCAGGATGCGTCCTGATTTACGAGGCGAGGCGCAGGATTCCTCAGGGTTCTGTTTTCTGCCGGCCCTGAGGGTTGAGGAGAGGCGGAAGAGAGGGCTGGCCCGGCGCAAAGTCAGGAGTTAGGAGGCTGAGGGAGCAGAGCCTGCGGCAGGACAGAAGTAGGCGCCTGGCGAGGATGGAGGAGGCGTCCACCTGCCTCTGGCTACAAACCCTCCCGCCAGAGGAGGAGGACCCCAGCCCCAAGGCCTGTGGGAGGCAGTGTCCTCAGAGCAGAGAAGCTCCCTGGATGAGCAGCAACTCCTCGTCATCGCGCTGCGGGGGGCCCTGTTCCTTTTGCTTTGAAACAGTTGTGTGTTTTTTCTTTTTTCTTTTTCTTTTTGTCTCAAAGCACGGCTTTGGTCATCAGAGCCACAGAGAAGACGCGAGCACTGTGCCTTCGCTTCCACTTAACGGATGATGAGCCCGAGGCCTCAGGTTAAGAGAAGCTGAGTGCAGACAGGTCTAACAGCTAGAAAGCAGTGGAGCCAGGCTCCCAGCCGGCATCTTCTAAGTTCAGTCCCTTTCCGTGAACCCAGGAGCACAGGCGGCACCCCTTAGCTGTGGCAGAGGGCGCTGGTATGGCACAGGGGCCAGGGTGTTGAGACGATCAGGCCTGGGTTCCAACCCCTCCCACATTAGTACTGACTGTGAATTGGGGCACGTGGGCAAAGCTCAGTTTTCTCATAAATAAATCGGTTATAATCAGGGGTGTATTGGGTCTGGCTGGTTCTGGCTCCCCAAAGCCAACTGTGTATATTTCTTTCCAGTTCTGCATTCAGTCATACGATGCTGGTTGGCTTGAAAGAAGCCATGGCGGTGTGTTTACACCACGGAAATGAGCCAACCTCTAGGTCAAGGCTGGGCTCCCCAGATGGCTGGTTGTTAAGTGTTTACCAGAACACCTGTGGGGACAGTTCTCACCCTACAGGACTGAAGAGTGAGTCAGATAAAGACTGTCAAGTTCCTACAACCATGTCTAGTTTAGAGTAAATTCAAACGATCAGCAGTGGAGGATGTTGGACCTTTTTTTCACCCTTATCACATTTTGTCCTTTTATTCACTCAGGACAGTAATTTGGGCGAGAATAATTCTCTTCCGTAGTATAAAAGAAAAGGGCCCGAGGGACTAGGTGACTGAGCAAGGGGTGATAAGAGGTAAGCCCAGATCTGAACCCAGATATATGCTCCTCGTCCTGGGCGTGGCCACTAACCTTGGCTGCCTTCCCGCACCAGGCAGTTTAGAACCTCAGAAATACGGGGATCCCGGAGTCGGAAGGAATGTTAGACAGGTTGACAGTTGAGGCCCCTCAGGTCACAGGTGAGTAATCAGAGGCCTGGAGCAAAGGACCTCCCCAGTTACGGCCCAGCTGGGATCGGGATCCCAGATCTCTGGGTTTCCCCGTCCATATCTCTCTGCACTGGACCAAACTGCCTTCAGAGCCCTGAACTGGGGTGGGATCACCCCACCCGGCCAGCACGGCTGGTGCCCAGGAAGAAGGGGACGTGGTGGCTATTGGAGATCCCCACGTGTCCATTCCAGGGGGAGCGGTATAAACACCAGGTTTCTGCCAACGCCACCAAGTTATGGGAAACTGTCCCGTACGTCTGAAGTACTTACAAATATATTCGATGACATTTGGTCCATCAGCAAATGCTTAGGAGCCAGAGGCTCCCATGGGCAGCCCTTAGGGCCTCTGTGGGTGGCAGAGCGCTGGCATCGACGGGCCAGGGCTGGACCCAGCTCCGTAACTCCCCTGGCCCTGCTTGTATCCTCCATCCCTCCCTCCTCCCTCCCTCCTCCCTCCCCCTTCCTCTCTCTTCTTTCCTCCCTCCCTCTCTTCCTTTCTTTGGTTTAACAAACATTCACAGATGGCTAGCCTTCTGCCAGGGCCTCCCTTGGTGCTGGGGAATCAAAGACGAATAAGGCCAAGTCTTGCCCTAAAGAATTTCACAGAAGAGAAAGAGGAAACGAACACGAGAAAGAGCCACCGGGAATCTGTCTAAGGGCTGGAGAGGCCTAAGGGGCACTGCGTTGGTCAAGCGCTTGGGGGGGTGGGTGGCAGGGGGAAAGAACGTTTCTTTGCAATAGAAGCAGCTTCAGTAGCATTGAGGAGGTGTGAAGTAGCCTGGAAGATTCTAGAAATTGCAAACAGGGGCTTGAGTTTAAAATCTCAGCTTTGGTTTGGAGTCACACAGGCAGAGTTTGGAAGCCCAGCTGTGCCGTGCGCAATCTCCGTCAGCCTAGGCCAGTTCCCTCATTTGTAAAAAGCGATGATAATTTTCACCTCTCGGGGGGTCATTGCGAGAATTCATTGCGATCATTTATCCAGCAAATTACATTC
Organism: Catagonus wagneri; assembly: GCA_004024745.2. Lineage (NCBI taxonomy): Eukaryota > Metazoa > Chordata > Mammalia > Artiodactyla > Tayassuidae > Catagonus > Catagonus wagneri. The sequence continues at coordinate 12,408,264 of PVHT021183518.1, read as the reverse complement.
TGGGTGTCTGCTAGGTGCCAGGCACCATTTCAGGCATGAGACGCGCAGGGAGTAAAATCAGTCAGGGCCCTACCTGTGTGGAGCCTGTATTCTAGCGGAAGGGGACAGCCGGTGAACAAATACAAACATAGCACGGTGTCGAGTTCCTGTTAGTGACTGAAAACAATAAAGCCGGTGTTTGGGGTGGTTGCCGAGGCGCGGTCCCTGATACGAGGGTTTGTTAAGGCGTGGTCTCAGGGTGCGCGGCGCGGGAAGGGAAGACACAGACAGAGCCCCACGGAGGCGGCCTCAGCCTGATCCCGCTGGGGCCCTGGTGTGTGAGCTCTGCTCAGAGAGGGGGGCTCAGCCTAGACAAGGAAAAGATGCCATCGGTGAGTGCGTGTGTAGGGTACCGCCAGGCACACTGCTAGCCATGGAATGAATGTCCCTGTACCCTGGTCCGTCCCCATCGGTGGACCACCTCCCCCTCACCGCAGTGCAATTCTGTGATCCAGAACAACCTGCAGTTTCCCTGAACCCTCTGTGTCCTCTCATGCCTGGTCCCTCCGCCCAGGCTCTTTCGTCCTGGAATAAAACCTTAGTCGTTCTTTAAGTCCAGCTCGAAGGCTGCCTCTGTGTCTGTGAAGACTGTCGGGCCTCCCTGGGGGCTTTCTTCCGGATAACCTCAAAATTGCTACGGACCACCAGCGAGGGAGTAATATTGCTTTCAAATTGCCTGTTTGCCAACAAGCCTGTCTGCCCGCTAAGCTGGGAGCTCCCGGGTCTTCTTTCAGATCTGGTTCTCCAGAGCATTGGACACACAGTAGGGCTTCAGGAAATATTTGCTGAATAAATAAATGGCTCCATTCATTTAGTAGTTTTATGCTTTTTGGGGAGTCAGGGAATCTCTCTGAGCCTCAGTTTCCCCGTCAGTAATTATCACTATTTAAATCATGGTGTTTTTAAGAGGCCAAATGAGATAACGAATATAAACCTGAAGAATGATCCAGATTTTTTTTTTTAAATAAAAATGTCGAAGAGAAAAGATCCATTCTGGAGCTCAGCAGCAGCTGTGGGGACCCAAATGGTTCCAAAAGACTTTGGGTCAGTCCTGAAGACCTTTGGAGAACATTCCAGCAGGAGAGCTCTGAGCAGGCGCTGGGCTAGCCCCCTGCCTTCTCGGCCACTTCCTCTGCCCCTAGCCAGGGCTGGAAGCTCTGGTTCTGGGAAGGAGATATAACCCTCCATGGACTCTCACTCTCCACTTAACAGTAGCTCAGCTGTAACAAGACACGTTCAAGTCAGCGGTATCGAGAGGAACGGAAGCATCTTCCCGCAGGCGGAGGATGCTGAGGGCAACCTTACAAATCGGACACAGGACTCCTCCCTGGTCACCATTTCCGGTGCCTTGACTCTGCCCCCATCCCGTGGGGATGCTGTGACGCTGTGAACCTCGCTCCAGACCACATCCAGTCCCTTCGAAGGCTGTTCTTTTCCCGACTCTCCAAGAAGCCTGTCTTCACTTCCTTGGTCTTCCACCTTGTTCTTCCATAGCATCCGCCAAGCCCTCTCTCGGTTATCCTTGTCACCAAGGAACCAGAACATAAGATGTTTTCCTCCATTCTTCCCTGGCTCCAAGTTCTCTGGAGTCCTCAGCATTGTTTCTCCTTTAGTCCCATCTTGATGCCACCTGGAATCTGGGGGCCCTTTTAGTTACATCAACACATGGAGATATCTTGCTCATGGAAGAGCTTATGGCTCCAGAACTTGCTTAGCCACAGTGTACGGCCTAAAGTACTTCCTTTTACATGTAAGATGGTTATTTAACCTTTAAGATAATCATCGTCAAACTACTCCTTAACTCCAGGTGGCCTGACTTGCTTCCTTACCATTTTGCAAAACTTTTCTCGCTCTCTCGAAGACACCAACGAGCTACGCTTTACCAGCTTAATTAGCTGGTACCGCCCTGTGCCTTCAAGCTTCAGGCCCACTCCCAAGCCATCTAGCCAGTGCCCAATACAAATGAGTCCTGGTGAAGGTCCAATATTGTAGAAACATAAATTCTCTCCAAATTAATCTATCAATTCAGTGACATCCCAATAAAAACTTAATAAGAGTTTTAAAATCGACTTTTACAAGCAAATTCTCAAAGTCATCTAGAAGAAAAAAATACACAAGAACAGCCTGGCGAATTTTGACACAGTAATTACCACGAGAAGGAGAGAGTTCTTCCACATACAAACCTTGGCTATAAAGTGGTCAATACAGAGTGATATTGGTGTGTGAACGGATAATCAAAACAACAGAACAGAGTAAAGAAATAGATCCATGGAAATCTAGCATATATTAAAAGGGCATTTTATTTTATTGGCTGCACCTGTGGCATGGGGAAGTCCCTTGGCCAGAGACTGAAGCCACGCCACCGCAGTGACCCGAGCTACGGCAGTGACAACGGATCCTTAACCGCTAGGCTACCAGGGAACTCTCAAAAGGTCGTTAGAAGTCGTTAAGAAGAGACTGACTACTGGAGTTCCCATCGTGACACAGCAGAAACAAATCTGACTAGGAACAATGAGGTTGTGGGTTCGATCCCTGGCATCGCTCAGTGGGTTAACGATCCGGCTTTGCTGTGAGCTCTGGTGCAGGTTGCAGATGCGGCTCGGATCCCGCACTGCTGTGGCTCTGGTGTAGGCCAGCAGCAACAGCTCTGATTAGACCCCTAGCCTGGGAACCTCCATATGCCGCAGGTGTGGCCCTAAAAAAAAAGAGGGAAAGAAAAGACTGATTATTCAAGAATGATTTCGAAACCCACTTTGGGAAAAATTGTAAGATGGTCTATGGGTGATGGTTTTACTTTCTGACAAGAGAATTCATTCTCTGATTTTAATCAGAAAGGAATTTATGGAAGATACTTATAGCTGCCAGAATAGGGTATGCTGGAGAAAAGGACTTTAGATTGTACTTAGCAGAACAGCCTCCAAAGCCACGGTGCAGAGCTGAGCCACTGAAGGAGATGTCATAGCTGCAGTCTGCGAGCTTCCAGATAGTAGGACGTTTCTGTCACGGTTGCTATTCTGAAACTACACCTCCTCAGTCAAGATCTGTGCTAGTAAAACGGAGGCCGTGCTGTCACGTTTTTTTCTCCAAGTATATTTGTAACATTTAAATTTTAATGGACTTTATTTTCAGAGAAGTTTTAGAGTTACAGAAAAATTGAAAAGTTCTCCCATTACTAACATCTTTGCCTTAGGGTGGTAATTCGTGACAATTTGTGATCCAGGTTAAAAGTGAGAGGTTAGGCAAAGATACACCATGCTAATGCTAACCAAAAGAAAGCCGTCGGAGCAAAGACTATTTCCCAGGATAAAAAAGGTTATGTCACAGGGATGAAGGGATTAATTCACCGAGAGAACATAGTAATTCTAAGTGTATATGCACCTTACAAAACTTCAAAGTATGTGAAATGAGACAGAACTACAAAGAGAAATACGCAACCCACAATTATTAGAGTCAAAGATTGAAAATCCTCTTGTCTTGATTTCATAATTTTCTACTCTCATTATATTGGCCTTTATCTCTTTAAACAATCAGACCTAAGGCCCTTTTCAGATCATGTTTTCGTACGCAGTTCCTCTGGAGTGAATTGCCCCATTTGTTGGGACACTGGCACTGGGGCTTATCTGCAAGCTCATCTTCAATAGGGGTTATTTTCCACAAGAGTTCTGTAAGTACTCTGAGTTATTAAGTCTTTTTTTTTTTTTTTAGGGCTGCACCTGTGGCATATGGAAGTTCCCAGGCTAGGGGTCGAATCAGAGCTATTGCTGCCCACCTACACCACAGCCGCAGCAACTCGGGAAGTGAGCCACGTCTGCGACCTATACCACAGCTCATGGCAATGCCAGATCCCTGACCCACTAAGCGAGGCCAGGGATCGAACCTGAAACCTCATGGTTCCTAGTGGGATTTGTTTCCACTGCGCCACGACAGGAACTCCTGTTAAGTCTTCTTATGGGTGACTTCACTGTTGCCTCCTCCTACTCTTTTTTGGGGTTTGTCCCTTCTAACCCTCTATGGTTATAGTTTTTGTTTCATTTCTGGTGCCTAGAAATTTCCTTTTTTTGCTTTTGAGCTTAGCTATGTTTTAAAACAAAATTTAAAAGAACTATGCAACATTTCACCGTTTGAAGCAGGTTTGGGAAGTTTCCACATCTGATAATTTTTTTTTGTTTTGATTGGATGTCTCAATAGGGCTCCCTTGACAGAACTTTGAAATCAGCCTTCACCCAGCCTCTCTCCTTGTTGTCCTTTGTCCCGGAATTATAAAATTGCTTTATAAAGAGTTATGATAAGTAGTTGTTGTTGTTTTTTTTTAAACTGGAAACAAATGCCATTTTAGGATTACAAGCTATCTGCCTTTTAGGATGGAAACTCAGATTTGCATTATGAAAGATGTTCCTTTGCTTTTGAAGGTCCTACTTGAGTTGGCCCCTTTAGCTATGCCAATATAAAGCAAGGATTTATCATCCTTGGTGAGAATGGGAAAACACTGACGGGCAGCTGAAGGAGATTTCTTAGTCCAAAATGTTAATACCCTTGAGTAATATACATTGAATGACTTGTAGAATTCTGCCTCCAAGCATTGTTTTCTTTAGAGCACTGCCATCTCCTAATTTGGAATCAGACTACCCTATGCCTGAAACTGGTGTGTTCCTGAGAAGTGGTGTATGTTACTCCGGGATCGGTTGTTTGTACAAGATAAGAAGCTGAGATGGAGAAGAATGTGGGAGAGAAGTGCTCACTTCTTCAGCTTAGACTGGAGAAAACAAATGACCCAGACGTGGCCCGGCCCAGGCCAACCTAGACCTGGGAGTTGGTGTCCCACCCGAGGTGCAGTTTTAACTTGAGCATCCCGACTGCGGGGAAACATCCTGGCAGGTATTTTGCTTTTACTGTAGGTAAAGCATAGAAGAGGCAAATTCTAGGGCAGGACAAGAGGGCTTGGGAAATAGACCACGGCTGTAAGGAAAACTACTTCCGGGAGCTAGAGGGGGAGTGGGGTCATTGCTTAGACCTGGACTCCAAGGGGGTACTTGGAAGACACCTGGTGGTGGGCAGAGATCCAGTCCTGGCCACTTGGAGGCAGTTGGCAGGTGAAGTGGGGAGTGGGCTTGCCAAGGACTCTGAAGTTAGCTCAGGGCGGTGGGTTCTCAGCAGAGCAACTTCTGAGAACCATGAGCAAGAGGATACTTTCTGGTACGTACTTGCCTTTTTCTCCCTACGGTTTCAGGCAACGTTGTTCACTTGCCTTTTGCTGTGCTGTAGAGAATTAGGAGAGCGCCTGGCCCAGGCGTTGATGAGGGACTGAGGTCTGGCTGGCTCTGGGTATAAGGATATCTTGGGGAGAGAACTGGGCAGAGAGTGAGTAGGAGGTGCTGCTGAGCAGGGAGCCAGGGCAGAGTGTGCAGGGCTTTGTAAGTCACTTGAAGGAAATGGACTTTATCTTGTAGGCTCTGCTGAGCCATTGAAGGATGTTAATTAAGCAAGATGGTGCTGTGACCAAATTTGCATTACGTTGAAAAAAATAACCCAGAAGAATATCTCATCAATTTGTAGACAGCTGGAGTGGACATCGGCTGTCTTGGTCTGGCCGGTGTCTCTTTTACCCTCCCGTGGTAGAACCCTTTCCTGTGGGTCACCCGTTCCATGGGAGTTGCGTAGAGGTGATGGCAATCTTCTCAAAAAAGGAGATCGTGCCATTCCTGAAGCTTGCACAATCCTCCCTTTTGCATGAGACAATATATTTTTTCTTATTTATTCTAATTTGCCACTTTTCTCCTGCTTACGCGAGATAATTCCAACGGTGGCATGTCCTCCCTGATTTGCTCTTCCCTAGACTCAGTGTCCTCAATTCATCTGACATTTGCAATGGTTTCTAGACCCCTCCCCATGAGGTCAGCCTCCCCTAGGTGGAGACTGCACCTGTGTCCCCCGGGGGGACTTTCTCTCTCAAGGTTGTGCCACGGTCAAGCACATAATAGAGTCGTCTCTGGAGAAATCGAGAGACAAGTTGATCAAGTTCTGGGGAGGGCTTTGGGGCACTGTGGTCATGGCGGTGTACGATAGGAGCTATCAATACTTCTGGAAAGAATGAAGCAACCTCATTCTACCCCGGGGAGTTCCTAGAGGCTAGTACCTTAAATAACTTCAGTTTCTAGGTGGAAGGGAAAGCTGAAAGGAGAGTGTTCTTGTTATTGGCCAAAAGGATGGATTCCAGGGCTTCCCTGAAACAGAGATGCAACCACTCAGTCATCTTCACTCTGGCTGTGAATGAGCTGATCCATAATTTAAAGGAGGCTTCAAGAAACATCAAGGAGAAGGGGGCAGGGAGACACTTGGGCCACACCTGTCCTCATCGTTATCTGTGTGTGTGTGTGTGTGTGTGTGTGTGTGTGTGCGCGCGCGCGCGTGCATGCAAAGGGAATAGTGAGCCCACTTCCTTCCAGATCCTACAACGGTTTCCATGCCCCCCTCAGTTACAGGCAGCCCAGGACCTGCCATCAGCATGACAAGCTTGGATTCAGACTTCTCAGGGGTGGATCGCCCCAAAGGCCCTTTAGAGACTGCGGGGACTCTCACCAGTCCTGCTCGATTCCTTCTTCCTCACGGCTGAGTAAGTCACACAACAAGATTAAAACCCTGTCTACCATGTTGGGTGTTCCCACATCCTACAGTTTTATGGGTCACCTTGCATCTCAATGTCCCAGGGAAAGCGGATCAAACCCTTAACCCACAAGAGAGGGGAAACCCAGGGATTTCTGCAAGACTTCTGGGGATTTGTTCCCAGTCCCCTCGTATCTGTTTCTATTAATTATCTAATTAATTTCCTTCCTTCCTTCTTTCCTTCCTTCCCTTCCTTCCTCCCTCCCTCCTTCTTTCTTTTTTATTCTTTTGCCCCCGAGGCTGTTTCCTTCTCATTGCCCTGTGTCAAGACAAATGTAAAGCATAGATCTTTTCCCTTGATTGCCTCAAAGCAGCCCTAGCATAGGGTATAGGTGACACGTTTTCCTTCACATAATTGGAAGGGCTGCGTTGCATCCTTGCTTGGCAAACACCTTAAAGGTGAATATCAGATATTCCCTGCTCTCCTCCACCCCTCAGCATCCACCGTGTGCCCAGCCCCCTAGCCAGCTTGCCACAGCGTCACTTCCCCCTTGGAGCTGCTCACCCCCCCCCCACCGCCTCAGGATCAGTGGCTGCCTGCTCAGAAAACATTAAGGGCCAGTCTTGAAATAGCTTTTTCCTTTAACACAATCAAATTATTCGTCTTAATTCCTTCCCCTACCAGTCTCTATAGGCATGTACAGATGCATCATCTCTTTGATATGGATTATGCCATCCCCTGTGGAGGCAGAAGTGCTAGAATGATTTTGTTGATTGTTCAAATCGCAGCTTTTTCTTTTCTTTTTCTTTCTTTTCTCTTCTTTTCTTTCTTTCTTTTTTTTTTTTTTTTTTTTTTTTTTTTTTTTTTTTTTTTTTTTTTTTTTTTTTTTTTTTTTTTTGCTTTTTAGGGCTACATCCACAGCATATGGAAGTTCCCAGTCTAGCAGTCAAATTGGAGCTATAGCTGCCGGTCTATGCTACAGCTCACGGCAACGCCAGATCCTTATAACCCACTGAGAGAGGCCAAGGATCAAACCCGCATCCTCATGGGTACTAGTCGGATTTGTTTCCCCTGCACCACAGCGGGTACTCACGGCTTTTTCTTTCCCACTGCTCAAGTTTAACTATAACCCAGAGATGTTTCCAGTGGCCCCACCCGCCTAGTCGGAAATATCCTCCCCTCTGGCTTTGGTGCTCCTTTGTCAGCACCTCCCTCGCCCCTCCCTACACTCCCCAGTACAAGAACCTTCTCAAAAAACAGCCCAAGTCCTTCTTTCCTAATGCCTGCTGTCCCCAGGCTAGAGTACCAGCCGTGAGGAGCACAGGAAGGCCCTCTTCTCCCTCCTCCAGTGAGGTCCCAGGAGCCCTGCTGCTGGCCTGCAGTCACTCTGTCCCTACGAGGCTGAGGGTCCCACAGTGTGTAATTCAAATCCAGGGCCCCGGGAACCCCACAGCAGAGGCTGTCCCGGCTCCTGACCTCGGTGATCCAGGACCCTGGGGTTCTGAGCGACTGCAGGGAGTCCAGTGGCTGGGGCGAGGTGAGGGAGGGCGTGTCACTCAGGACGAGGCCGAAGAGACTGGCAGGGCCCCTAGGCCATGATGGGGAGTCAGTATCTTACCCTAAGTGTAGTGGAAAGTCACTGAGGAGGTTTTCAGCGGGGCCTGGCCTGATCTGACCTACGCGTTTAATAGATCACTCTGCCTGTGCGGGGAATGGACTAAGGGGAGACCAGATTGGAATTGGGGGCGCATGTTGGGAGGCTTGGGTGGTGGTCCAGGCAGGGAGGAGGGTGCCTGAGACCAGGGTGAGGCCGTGGAGATGGAGAGAGCTGTATGGATTTGGGGTGTCTTTGGAGGCTGAAGTGGTCAGTTGTTGCAGTGAAAGTGGCGATGCTGAGAATGCTGGACAGCCTGGGTCCCTCAGCACCTAGTTTAGGGGCCATACCCACGAGGCACTCAGGCACTTCTCTCTGGCCATTTAGACGCCAGGGGAGCTCAACCAGCCTCCAGTGGAAGGATGTCCAGGAGGACTGAGGGCTCAGCAATCTTTGCTGCCAGCTTAGAAGGTGACAGCCTCATGGCTCCCTCACAGTGATGCCAGGAAGGGTAAGAATTGATGGAAACAGAAGGCGGGGGAGCCCATGGAAAGGGGGTGGCGCTGGGCTTCCCCACGGGATCAGTGCGGGGGCAGGACACCCCGAATGGCAGTGGTCTCCAGTCCCTGAACCGCTTTCATCAGCTGTCCATCCTCTGCAGCAGTGAGGAGTAGCTCCCAGCTGGCCAGCCCATCTAATTTCCAGAAGCCTCTCTTCTAAGAGCCGATTCACACTCAGCTTTGTCGGCTCCAACTCCCAGAGGCCTCCCGGCTGATTTCCGGCTTCAGAGCTCCACTGACCAGGTCTGGCAGGTAGGGTGTCCTAGTCCACGGGGTTTGCCTGGCCGGGGACGGGGGGGACCCCCTTTGGGACTAGCGAAGGAGGCAGGATCACTTGGGACAGCAGGGGTGAGAGAGCAGCAACTAGGGGCTTGGCGTGAGGAGTGGGCTGTCTGCAAAAATAAGATTTAAAGCTCTGCCATGTTTTCTGCCAAGAAGAGTGAAGTGGCTGATGAAAACCATATGTCTCCAAGTAAGTGGAAGGAAGGAGTCCTGCTTTGTCGTGCGGGTATGCTGAAGATGTGGCTGTTGGTCTTCCATGCAATGGAAAAATCTCTATTTTAAAGAATACAATGTTAAGAGGCACTCTGAGACAAACCACATTTCGCAATTAAGTAGTTTACAAGGTCAGCAAAGGAAGGACAAAATAAACCGGTTGAAAAAGGTCTTGCTCAATCCCAAAATTTGTTTAAAAGTTCAATGCTACAGTCCGAAACGGTAATATAGCCTTGTTATGCGGTGTTATAAGAAACAACCCCAAAGATGAAACATGTTGTGGATGGAGGAACAGTTAAAAATGCTTTAAGTCCTGGTGCAGATATTGAGTTTCTTAATGTTTGAAAAAAGGAATTTTTTTTAAAATGCAAACTATTGCTTTTTTCCCCCTTTTTTTAACTTTCTCTAAATTGACCCCAAGGCAAACTAAACCCAGACACAGACAAACAGAACTACAGATCACTCTTTGCAGAACAGAATTCAAATTTCTTCATCCCATGTTTCAATTCCAGTGGTTCCAACTGGCTTTCCTTGAATTTCCTGCTAGGAATGTGCTCCCGACAGCCCCACACATGGCCTGCAGACCTCATCATTTTTGCAGGCTGCCACCTAAGGGGTTCCTGGTGCAATTAGCTGCCCCTGGGGTGCCCTTTCTCCTGGTGAATGGAAAAACATTAGCCATTCTTTGTTCTTTTTCATGGCCACACCCACAGCATACGGAAAGGCCAAGGGTTCAGTTCCAGGCCAGGGACTAAATCCGAGCCACAGCTTCACCCCAAGCTGCAGCGTGGGGATCAAACTGGCACCTCAGCAGCGACCTGTGCCGCTGCAGTCAGGGTCTTAACCCAGTGTGCCGCAGCGGGAACTCCTAGTCATTCTTCGAGGATATTGGTTGCCGTATTCTGTCCATGCCACTGCCATTTCCATGTGATTCCTTTGCACAGATGCCAGCTCTCCAGTGAAATTCTCTGGGTTGTCATCAGTTTTCTCAACCATTGTCATCACGGTTATTTCAAAGTCAGTATCAGGTAACTCCAATGTCGGGTCACCAGTGGGTCTGCTTCTATTCTGGAGATAACAGTGTTGGCTCTGACGGATGTTGCATGTCCTCAGAGAGGATTTATTTTGGCTTTTTCTGGAATGCCTTCCATTCAAGTGTTGGAAGGCCGTCTTAATCCAGCCTTGGGTTGAGCCAGCTTGGAGCTGGCCGTCAGACTTGGCAGGCTGCTCCATTTCCGGCCCACCCAGGCTCCGGGTGCCTCACCTTTCTGGGGGTACTTCCCTGGGAATCGGAGTTGTTTTCTGGGCTCCCTCCTCTTGGATGGGCCTTTGATACCCAGTTGTTCCCCAGCCTCCTCTTTCTGCCGAAAACTCTGCTCAGCTTCCCTGTGTCTTAGCCGGGCTTCCCCACTCAGTGGAGGCGGCTTCTGAGTCGACAAACACCTTCAGGCGAGAGGACCTGGGAAGGCTGAACCGACCCACTCTGCTTCTCTTCTCTTTTCCCAGACATCTTGGCCCTTGGGTCCTGCTTGCCCGGGTATTTTGAACTCTAGATTTGTCTTCTTACCCTGGGAGATCTACAAAACCTCTCACTCAAGTTCTCAGCTGCTTCTCCGCTGCTTTCTGCTTGGTTTTTAGCCTCTTGGCCCCGAGCCGCTCATGAGTCAGGAATTCCTTAAGGGGAAGAAGCACTGAATGTCACTTCCATCTACTCCCATCTCTCTGAGATCCTGGCTTTTCTTTCTTTCTTTCTTTTTTTAAATTTTATTGGCGTTGAGTTGACTTGCAGTGCTGTGTTAGATTCAGGGGCACAGTAAAGTGAATCAGTCGTACATAAACATATATCCATCTATTCTTTTTTCCCATATAGATTATTGCAAACTCTTGAGTAGATTTTCCTGGGCTATATACAGCAGGTCTCATAATCATGTTTTATACACACATGTGTGTGTATATGTCATTCCCACCCTCCCGATTCCTCCTGATCCTGACCTTTCAAACCCCGGCTGCTGGCAGACAGATGGCCTTTGGATCTTATCCGGCTGATTCTTGGAGAGAGAATTGGTCCCTGAAGAACCACTCTGACGTGGAATCCTCGACCCGCCCCCCTGGACTGTAAGCTCCCCGAGGGCAGGGAGCCTGTCTCGCTGTGGTTCCAGGCAGATCTCATTCGTGCTTTAAGGTCACCTACGCCTGGATATTTCTAAACGTCTGCCTCCAGCCCGGAGCTTTGTTCGAAGCTCTTAACCCGACTTATCTGTCACTTGGCATCTCCAGGTGGCCCTTGCCCAGAAACTCGGCTCGTCCAAAATCACATTCTTCCCCACAGTCTGTTCCTCCTCCAGGCTCCCAGCTCAGGCAGGGGCATGTCCTCCGTCTGCCCTGCTGCTTAGACCGGAAACCCGAGGGTCGCCACCGACCACCCCCCTCCCCTCCCCCGCCCCGCGTCCCAGCGCCGCCGGCTCTGCCCGAAGACGGGTGCGTGGACTCATCCAGTTCTCTGCTTCTGGCCAGCGCGGCCCTGCCCAGCACCCTTCCCGCCCCCCGCTTACTCAGGAGTCTCCTCACATTCCTCCCCAAAGCCAGGCTGGCTTCCTTCCAGCGGGTTCGCCAGCCACCCTGTGAGCAGAATGACCCCTTGGAAACAAAAATCTGATTATGTCATTTCTCGGCATAACACCCTTCAATGACGTCCGTTGCCTTTAGGAAAGCTTTGAAGATAAACCCTCAAGGAGCCACCCGCCCTGTGTGTTCTCCCCCAAGCCCCTTCCCCCCCTTGCTTTGCCTGATTTTTTTTTTTTTTTAGGTTCCTGACTCTTGCCCTCAGGGCCTTCTCTGTTTTAGAAGCAGCACCTTGAGCTCCTTTCTCCCTGGGGGCTCCCCGTTAGGAGACAGTCCCTTCCTCTTCTGTCTGTTTCTCTCCTGTTCATCTCTCAGGTCTCTGCTAAATGTCCCCTCCTCAGAGGAAGCTTCCCTGACCCCTCGAATTGATTGGGTGTCACTCTGTCCTGCACTGGTCACAGCACTGGCTCAGAAAGAACCGTGTAGCTAATCAGGTGATTACTGAAGTACTGAATTTCTCCCCAGCTAGATGTCAGTCTCCTTGAGGCCAGGGCTGTGATTGTCTTGGTGACTGCGATTGTCCCCGGCACCAGCAAAGTGCCTGAGACATTTCAGAAGATTTGTAAATCATTTTTTGAATCAGGGAATATAAGATGGAGAGGGACAGCCAGCACCCCCGTCCCCCGCAGCCACCCAGCAGAAAGCAGAGTGGAGAATGCCCAGCAGAAAGACGGAGGCTGGGAAGGATGGGGTTCGGTGTTAGCAAGTGTCTCTGTTCACCAGCAAAGGGGACTCTAAAATTAAGGAGTCCTAAACTGCTGTCTCACGCGTCTTCTTATTGCCGGGCTGAACGAGCTGCCTGGGGGAGCCGGCGGATCTGGGTTCCAGTCCCAGGTCCGGCACAAATCATGACCAACAGCGTTTTTATAATGCTTCACAGTTTACAAGATATTTCCACAGATAGGATCTCAGGAACCGGCTCGGTGACCTCCGGCAAGCGGCTTTTAGAGGCCTGTGGGGGTGGGGGTGGGGGAGACCAGGGGATGAGCTGGATTCCAGACCGCCCCCTCTGCCGCGTCTCCCCATGGGATCCAGGAGCGTTTCCTCTCGGACTCTGGTCTCCCGTAAAAGGAAGGCATCCAAGAAGGTGATCCTTACGGCTCGTCTATGGGAAGGCAGAACTGAAAAGGCAGGACCGTCCCAATCAGGATGCAAAGTCTTTGGGGTGTCCTTTTCCCACCCGTAGCAGGGCAGCCCCCCCCAGGGGCTCCCCAAAATGCTGCAGGTGCCCCAGCCAGGTGTCCGGGAAAGCAGGACAGAACCCGGGACTTCTGTGCAGGTGCTTCACTGGAAAGCCGTCCCAGGAGCAGGAGCGAGGGGCTGGGGAGAGAAGCGAGGAAAGAGGAGAAGCCTGGCCGGAGGCCGTGGGGGTGTCCGGGTCCCTGTGTCTCCGAGGGCCGCGACCCCATCAGGCCCCGCTGAGAAGCCACAGAGCACCTCCCAGAGCTGTCGCCCAGAAGCACGGGCATGAGAGCTGTTCTCCCCCAGGTCCCACCCCGACAGGTGGACGGTCACCCTCAGGAGTGTCACCCTGAACTTCTGGGCTGATGCTTCCTGCAGGCTGAGGAGGCTTCTCGGTAGAGCGGTCCTGGAACAGAAAAGCAAAGAGAATCCTTGAGGCCACCCTCCGAGATGGACCAGGTTCTCTTAGACCTGTCCTCGCAGCAGCACTGGATGTCAGGGGGCACCTGATACGAGCCACAGAGGGGCAGGGGCCCCACTGTCTAGCCCCACCCGAGAACAGGACCCGTGGCTTTCCTCCCATACCCCCACCAGTCCTCTGCCCTCTGAGTGTCCAGCTCCCTGCCCCCAACATTTTTTGCAGAGCTTTGTGGTGTCCTGGGCCATTGGAAATGGGAGTGGGGGTGTCTACCCTTCTGGGCAGTTCAGATGGGGTTCAGCCGAGCTTAAGGGGCAAACTGTTGTTCTGCCGGCCCCTCCTTGAGTGACAGCTGAGCTGGACCCATGATGGGGCACCTTCCCCACGATGAAGTGACGAGTCACTCGTGTGGCCTCTTCCTCCAGGCAGTGGCAGTGCCCCAGTTGCAAGATCCTTGCCTAGCCTCCCTGGTGATGTAAGGCTTCCTGTCCTTCTTTTATAAACTCTGGGCCCTGCTTCCCTTGGCTTTCCCCTTTGGATTCTCAAAAGTCTGATTTGTTAATTAAAAAAAAAAAAGGGATCTTGGCTGCTTCTAGACCTTTTCCTCTGCTATAACAATTGCTTTTCCCCCAGGCAATGTGAACGGGAGACTAAAGGAAAAATATCTCTTATGAGAAAGTGGAGAAGAACACAAAAGATTTAAATTTCAAGATAACTCGGTATCCACCTTTTTCCTCTGGGAGAATCTGTTTAACCCTCAAATAAATTTCACTCTCCTCTGGGGAGCATGGGGGCTCTTTCTTTTCAAGAGATGGGACTTAGTTCACCGTTTCTCTAACTGTACCCCAACCCCACCTCAGACTTCCTAGTGTTGCGTAATAAAGAATTTGAGGGGCTCATGTCCCTGGGTCGTGGGAGTAGCCACTCTGTCCTTGGGATCTCCCAAGCGATGGGAGTGTTTTTGCTCTTCAGGGTGGGCTGTTCAGACCTTGTCTGAGCTCATGCTAATGAGATGACTCAGGACGGGGGCTGGTGGTGCCAGAAAGACCAACTGTGTAATTAGAGGGTTGGGTTTTGAGCCGGCTGATGTCAGCCCGACCTCTGCCGAGGAGCGGAGGACTGGAGATTGAGCTCAGTCACGTGACTGCTGATTCAATCAACCATGCCTACACGATGAAACCCCAATAAAAGCTCTGAACGCAGGCTCGGGTGAACACTTCCCGGCTGGCGTTACATTATCAGCGGTCTAGGAGGGTGATGCGTCCAGAGGACACAGAAGCTTCCCACTTAAGACTCTCGGAGACTTCACCCTGTGTGTCTCTTTGTTTCGCTGCTCCTGATAGGTACCCCTTTCTAATCAAGCCGTACTCATCAGCATAGTGCTTTCCTAAGTTCTGCGAATTGTTCTAGCTTACTATCAAACCCGAGGGGAGAGTGGCCCCTTGGTACAGTGCAGGTGGCCTGGGAACCCCAGCACTTGCAGCAGGTGTCTGAAGTGTGGAGATCTGTGGAAGGTCATGCCCTTCACCTGGGAGGTCAACACTAACACCAGCTAGTCAAGGTCAGCCTTGCACTGTGCCCAGAGGCACCTGCCTGCTTCCTACAGCACCTGGGGAGCTCTGCTCACCTCTCAGGAGGCTCGGTCTCCTCCAAGCCTAGCCCCTCGCCCCAGCCGCATCCCAGAAGCCAGACACAGAGGCAAGAGAACTGTTCTTGGGTTGAGTGTGACGGGAAAGGTGACACGCGGTGTGGTGAGCAACCGTCTCGCTCGAAGGCGGTGAGCGGTGTGGGGTGCTTCTGGCCGGAACCCCCCACCCCACCTTCCTTCCTCTACTGTCAGTTTTCAGGCTCCAGCCTAGCTCACCTGGCTGCTGAGGGCCACCAGGGCTTCCCCGGACCGGCCCTCCTGGGCCCCAGCTCTCTGTGGCCCCCTCCAGCTGCTCTTACTTCCGTGTTCTCTTCCTGGCCTGGTCCCAGACCCTTTCCTTGATGTGTGCGAGGAAAAGAGAGTTTACTCTCGAAAGTTGCTCAGATCTTCCTCTCAAGCTTCTACCCCCTAGACTTGCTGTCATAATATTGCAGTGTCTTCCAAGCGGAACCCTTTCTTTCCCATGTCCATGCTTCATCTCTTTGAAGGTTTACTCTGTTTCAAGCTACCCCTCTCCCCAGACCGTGTAAATGGGAAACTAAAGAACTGCTTTAAACCCTCTCTTTGGGAGAGCCAGTCCCTTTGTGTAAATATTCAGGTTTTGTCACCCCTTCTCTGCCCTGAGCCCGTGTCTGGGAGCATGAGCAGGGCTCGCCTGGCCACGGGGAGTCATCCTGAGATCTGTGCTTGTTTTGCACATTTTTGCTGGAGTCCACTGAAGCATGACAGTCACACCTGGCCTTTGGGTGCTGACGTGCACCGTGGGGGTCCATGGTGTCCCGTTTGTTCCTGGAAAAGTGCCTTCCTGGGCTCTGCATCCTGGCCAGGCCTTTGCTAGCACTTGCAACCCCTCTGATGCTCTCCCTGGGGGATGGGGGAGACTCTGGGTCCCCTGCATGGGCAGGGAAGCCAGGAGCCCTGCCATGGTCACGCCTTCCCTACCCCTTTGCTCCGTACCATGCTGGAAATGACTGAGATTATAAGGCAGACCTCTGCGCTGTGCAGTCCGCCCGCCTCACCCCTAGGGAGCTCGGGGAAGGGTGACTCGAGCACTGAGATCCTCAGCACCCAGGCTTCCTCCGTGCCTTTCTCGTCTCCTCTGTCCCCAAGACAGGAAGGGCGGACCTTCCATCCTCTTCCTTCCTGCCGGCTAGGATGCCCCTACAAAGGCCAGGGTCCGCACACCTTGACCTGCCTCTTGCCACACCAAATGAATTTAGAGAATCCTTTCTCCAGACAGAGGGCAGCTTTCCAGTCTGCTCGGTTACAGGGAATTCAAACAAAAATCTAGCCGATGTTCTGAGCTGAGCAGTGACTTGCTCCAGCACTGACTACAGTGAGTGGAGCCCCTCTGAGCTATAAGACTCACGGGCAGAGGAAACAGATCTGAAATGATTTCAAAATCTAGCATCTTATCTACACATTCCTTTAACACTATTTATGGTGGACCTACGATGTGCTGGTCACTGTTAGGACAGAAACATTCCCTGAAGTTGTTTTTAGTAAAAACCTTATTAAGGTTTTTACTAAACCTTAATAAGGTTGTGGCTCAGCGAGTTAAGAACCCAGCTAGTATCCATGGGGATATGGGTTCGATCTCTGGCCTTGATCAGTGGGTTAAGGATCTGGGGTGGCCATGAGCTGCAGCTGCCACTCTGATTCAGCCCCCTAGCCTGGGAACTTCCATATGCCACAGGTGCAGCCCTAAAAAGACACACACACACACACACACACACACACACACACACGACATAATCAGCACTCTCTACAGTTCACTCTGTAGAGAGTTTAAGTGTACAACTTAATATATTTTTAGTGTATTCACAGTCGTACAACAATTACCATCTAATTTTAGAATATATCCATCACCCCCAAAAGAAACCCCAAATTCATTAGCAGTAACCCCTTCCACCCAGCTCTCCTCCCCCCAGCTCCTGGCAGCCACTAATTTACTTTCTGTCCCTATGGATTTGTTGATTCTGGACATTCCATGTAAATAAAATCACACAATAAACGGCCTTTTGTGAAGACCTTCCTTCCTTTTGTGAAGACCTTCCTTCCTTCCTTCCTTCCTTCCTTCCTTCCTTCCTTCCAGCTATGCTCACGGCATGCAGAAGTTCCCCAGGCCAGGGATTGAACCCGTGCCACAGCAGTGACAATACTGGATATTTGACCCCTAGGGTACCAGGGACCTCCCGCTTCCTTCATTTAATATAATGTTTTCAAACTTCATCTGTATTGTACCATGTATCAATACTTCGTGTATTTTTATTATCTCATAATGCTTCATTGTATGACTATGTCACATTTTATTTATCCATTCATCTGTTGGTGGACACTTGGGCTGCCTCCACTTTTGGGCTGGTTAGGAGTAATGCTGCTATGAACATTCACGTGCAAGTTTTTTTATGTGGACAAGTGTTTTCATTTCTCTAGGGTACCTATACCTAGGAGTGGAATTGCCAGGTCATATGTGTTAAAAAACAAAATTCATCTGAATAAACCTTAAAGTTCTTATTACCTTTATTCAACGATTCATGAATCAGGTGACAAGCAATCTAGCAGATAGAAGGGAGCTCTCGGGAGCTGTACAAAATGAAAGATTTTTATAGGCAGAAGGGAGAGGAAACAAGGAAGTCCTAGCAGCAAAAAGAGGATTGGTTGTCAAGGTCACTTTCTTTAAGGGAGGGCAGGGGTCTATCAGGCTGATGACCTCACTAGGGCTGATCAAGCAATTGCTGATTGCCTGGTTTGAGAGTCCATTTCTGGAAAAGTTTGGTGATATGGGGCCTAGCATGAGTGACTCCATTTTGGGCCTGTTGTCTTATTTTTAACATATGGTAACTCTGCGTAATATTTTGAGGAACTGCCAAAGTCTCTTCTAAAGTAGCTGCACCATAGAACATCCCCATCAGCAGTGGACGAAAGCTCCCATTTCTTTGCATCCTCAGCATCGTAGTGTGTGCACAGTGGTACCCAACTGTGGTTTCGATTTGCATCTCTCTCATGGTTAATGAGAGTGAGCATCTTTTCCTGTGTTCCCGGGCCATTCACATATATCTTCTTGGGAGAAATGTCTACTCAAATCCTTTGCCCACTTTTTTTTTCCAGTTGGGTTACTTGCCTTTTTATTGTTGAGTTTTTAGCATTCTTTAGGTATTCTGGACACAAGTTCCAGAATCATCTAAATCAAGGTGGGAGTGGGGCTTGCAGTTTTAACAGTTGGTGGAATTTATGGCCAGGTGACAGGAATCTTGCAAAGAATGCATTTTGTACCACACAGAGGGTTCCTGCAGGGACAGACCCCAGAGGGGAAGCATGCAGATCTTTCTGGGCAGGCCTGGGCCAGCTCTCTTCAATTACACCCCTTTCAAAGAGGAGTTGGAGAGATTTGACAAGCTGGAGGAGGGTAGGGGTGCTGGCTGGTTAGTGTACTGAAGGCGGAATCACCTGGGGAATTTTTCTTTCTTTTCCAAGGAGCATAGCCTTTTATTTCTTGAGCAAATGAGATGGCACAGAGAAAAGCATTTTGGAATTACAAAGAGATGCAAATGTAAGGTGATATTCTTATTGTTACTATCGTTATTTGTAGGAACCAATGAAAACCCTCTCTAGGAGGAAATCTGAGCCTGTGTGTAGGGGTGGAGCAGGCAGGGGGCTGGGGGTGGGTGGGAGGTGAGAGGATGAAAGCTGAAAGACAGGGGACAGTGGCAGAGTGTGCACACCTTGGTTACCTGTGTGTGAGATGAGAGTGACATCTCTGTGATTTCTGGCATATTCCTTTACCATCTAATTACCTACTTAATATTTTTCTTTAGACGGGTTCCTATTGCTTTTCCTTAAACATATATTTATAAAGGAAACAGAGCACAGCTATAAATGGCAAACCTGCATCATTTTCAAAATGGAAGGAACAATACAAAGATAAGGAAAACCGGAGTGTCATTAAACTCTAGCTGGAGGTTGTTGCTTTCTGGGCCTGGAAAACTCTCCAGACTTCTCGGCCTGGCTCCCCTCTCCTGGTCGGTCCCTCAGGTCTCTGCTCAAAAGGCCCCTCTGCAGGCAGCTTCTCTAGCCTCAACCCCCCTCCACCCCGGCCTTACTTCTTTCATAATGTTTAGATTAATAGGTGTGGGTTTTCCGGTGGAATCTGGCCTCGTTACACTGTCCCCACTGCCGGGCTCGATAAATGGCTGTTGAGTAATGAGTAATGAAAAGCTCTGAGCGGCAGGTTTATTTTCTAGTTTGTTTTTGTTCTCCTTTCAGCCAGTGTCTACACCGTCAGTGCCTGCTGCCACTCCCACCTCAGGAACTGGAAGGTTGAGTGAGATCTGAGAAGGAGACAGCTTTCTGGGGCTTGATCCTGCCACTCCCCTGGCTCCCTGTCCCCCATGGGAATCCCCAGGCCTGCGACCGGGACCCAGGCTCCAGTTCCTCCCTGGCCAGCAGCCAGCTGAGTGACCCTGCAGCAGCACTGAACCTGGCCAGCTTCCGCCCTCCCCAGAGCTCACTGAGCACGGCAGACAGACACACCTACGACAGACACGCTTGGCGAGAGAAGCTGCTAAGTAAATGAGAACAGGAGCTCAGAGGGTTTATGGAAAGATGCGATAAACTATCGACTTTGTCTGCTAATGTCCTACTCTTTCTTCCAGGCCTAATTTTATTGAATTTATTTTTTTAAGTGAGAATTTAATTTTTGTTGTTGTTGTTTGTTTTTTTAGGGCCACACCCTTGGCATATGGAGGTTCCCAGGCTAGGGGTCCAATCGGAGATGTAGCTGCTGGCCTGTGCCGCAGCCACAGCAACACGGGATCTGAGCCACGTCTGCAACCTACACCACAGCTCATGGCAACGCCGGATCCCTGACACACTGAGCGAGGCCAGGGATTGAACCCGTGTCCTCATGGATCTTAGTTGGGTTTGTTAACCACTGAGCCATGACGGGAACACCAGAATTTAATATTTTATTGAAGTATAGTTGACTTAAAGTGCTGTGTAGGTTTCAGGTGTATAACAAAGTGATTCAGTTTTACACACTTATGTATCAATTTTTTTGGATTCTTTTCCCTTATTATAAAATACTGAGTAGAGTTCCCTGTGCTACACAGTAGTCCTTGTTGATTATCTATTTGATAGATAGTAGCATATATATGTTAATCCCCAACACTTCGTTTATCTCTCAATAGACTCACAGACATAGGAAACAAACTTATTAGCAACGGGGAAAGAAGCGGAGGGAGAACATAATTTTGAAATTTCTCACATTCAATGCCAGGCCCAATTTTAAAGAGTAATATCGTTTACCTTTTATTGAGAGCTCTTTATGCCCCAGGCGCCTTGCTAAATGAGAGGTTTGTGTATCTATCATTTAATTAGAGCCTAGCAGTAATCCTATTAAGTAGGGATTTATTATTCCCATTTTACTGATGAGGGAACTGAGGCTCAGAAGAGTTTTATGAGACTTGCCCAAGGAGTGATGCAGCCAGAAGTCATGCAGCCAGCCCACATTTTAACCGCAACATTTTAACGACCATTATCGCCACCTACGTGAAGATTCCCACCCAGCGGTCTCTTCTTCTAAATACTCATAACTCACATTACCTCTCTGATGACATCTACTCAATCTCCCTTAGGGTGTGCGTGCGTGCGTGCGTGCGCGTGCGTGCATGCGTGCGTGCGTGTGCGTGTGTGTCGCAAGTATTCTTCACTCGAGGGCTGAGACCACACTCCCCCTTCTGTCCCCAGAGTCAAGCCGAGCACCTGGGGTAGGTACATTCCCTGTCCCCACAAGTAAATAAGGACTCCTGGGTTTCCGCAGCCGGGCTCCACCGCCGTGGGGGACAGATGAAGAGGAGCGAGTGGCTGCGTTTCCGGAGATACACCTTAGCTCGATCAGAAAGCCCTGGGTTCTTTACCTAGGAGAGCACGTGGAAAGATGTGGGAACAAGGACAAGGATGCCCGCACAGACACAATGAGGGTGGCCATGCAGACCAGGGGAAAGGACAGCTTTGGGAGGACCTCCTGGCCTTCAGTGTTGACGTCTGTGCTGGACCGCATCATTCTAGAGTCACTCTCCACTCTGTGCTCTGTCCCCACAGCAGGCAGGAGGAAGGGGAGGGGGTGGCACCGGGTACTGATTCCACGGGCGCGGGGCCAGGACTGGCAGCTGCCGCGTGATTACTAGCCCAGATTCCATACTGTCCTGGCTGGTTTCCACACACTCTGACCTTGACTTTGGAGAGTCCCTTTCTTAGACCCTCTTCCTATTATCCTGATTTGAGTGTGCCCTCTGCTCCTGTGGGGACCTGACCGATGGGGTAGAATGCCCTTTTCTGTGCTCTTTGGGCTACTTTGTGACGTCAGGGTCCACGCTGACATAGCTCTGTGTCCCCACACCTGGCATAGTGCTTGGGACTAATGGTTCTAATAGCTGATACTTACTGAGCACTTGTTATGCACCAGGCATCGCTACCTGTATTAACTCAGTCCTCACAACAACCCCGTGATCATTGGCCCCATTTTTCAGATGAGGAAACTAAGACACAGAGAGACTGAGTAACTTGCTCAAGGTCACATGCCTTGTCAGCATGTTGCAGATCTGGGATTAGAACCCAGGCAGTGTGATTCCTGAGCCAGTGGTGTGACTCTCAAACATTTTATTGGCTGCCTTTCTGTTTGCTGTCCTGGGGGTGATATCCGTAAGCCCTGGGGACCAAAGGAATCTGTTTCTTTGCCCACTCAGAGCCTCAAGTAGAATGGGCAGAAGGTGGAATGTGGGTCTCCATGGCAACCGATCACTCCGTGCACAGCTGGGGAGCCCTTGGGACTGAGGTTCTGCTGCTGGCAGAGAGAAGGGCAGGGCTGGCATGGGGCAGTGTTTGAGGTACCAGATGCACTGGGAGGACCTGGAAGAATACCAGGTGGGTAGATCGGGCAGAGGTGGGAGCTTCCGGATGCAGATGGGGTGGGAGGAAAACTCTTGCCTGAGGCAGGAGGGTTTACCAGGCAGAGTAGTGGGGGCCCTCGCCTTGCTAAACCCACCTGGACCAGCCTCCCAAGAGCCCCCGCCCCCATTTGTCTCCTGCTCCAGAGTGCATGCTTTTAGCCTTGTCTCCAGTCCTCTCTGCAGGTCTGTATAAATGCTCGCCTTCCCGAGGCCATCAGAGATGGGGCGGGGGTGGGGCTCCTTGTCCTGCTTTGCCACATCTGGGACATCCACTGCCAAGGCCTGGGAGCCTCTGTTCCCTGGTTGTGCAATGAGAACAGGAGCTTTTCCTCCTCAACTTCTGAAGCTCCTCACTCCCCAGGGGGCCAGGTCAGGGCTGGAGGGAACCGGCTCAACCTCTCTCTGGTCTGTTGCAGGCCCTGACCTTCCTGACCAGAAATGAAATCCTGTGGTGAGTAGAGGGGGCCCCCTTTCCCTCCCCTTGGGCTAACATCTCGCCCTGGTACAGCCTCACTCTGGTCCCCGAGTGTAGTCCCTGCTCAGAGCCACAGAGGCCTGGAGACTAGGCTGGCAGCGGGCAGGTGGAGACGGACCCCAGCCCCGAGGTTCCACAGTCACGATCCCCCCAGGCCTGAATACAACTGAGTGAAATGTCAGGCTCTAGGCTGCTGCGGGTTCCAAAGCAGGGCTTCTTCACAGAAGCACGGAGCCTCCGGGGGTGGTGACGAAAAGGAGGAATGGATGTAGGGAGCAGGTCTGAAGCCCAGTCGGCCATTCGCTGGTCGGGTCAAGTTGATGGGCCGCCGAATCTCTCTCAACGCCCCGTCCCCTCCCAAGCTTCTCTGCAGTGCCTGGTCTGCGGCAGACGTGGTGGGGGCCCTAGTGAGTGGTGGGTGAGGGGTGGGCGGTCCGCAGCCCAGGCCCTGTTCTCCTGCACCAGGGACTGGGGAGGGAGTAGATGGCATGAGAGGTGTGTGAGCGTTCAGCCCTGGCCGGGGTGCTCGACAGAAACTCAGATGAATGAAGGCACTCACAATGGTGGGGTGAGGTTGAATGTGGAGACCACCCTTAGACCCCCCCACCCCCACCCAAGGACCCCTCCTCTGCATGGACTCACCCTCCCTGGCCATCACACCCAGCCTGGAAGCCGCGCTTCCCACTCTGAGTTCCAGGCAGGACAATGAACCTGCCACAAGCATGAGACTTGGGCACAGATGGGAACTGAGGGGTGGCTGGGGCACAGGGAGCCGCGGAGACCAGGGACGGTCATGGGGTTACATGACTTTTCTATTAAAAATAATATTTGGAGTTCCCGCTGTGGCACGATGGGATTGGTGGCCTCTCCAGAGCCCTGGGACTCAGGTTCACTCCCTGGCCTGGCACAGCGGGTTAAGGATCTGGCATTGTAGGTCACAACTTCGGCCTGGATCCAACCCCTGGCCCAGGAACTCCATAGGCCAAGAGGTGGCCAAAAATTTTTTTAAAAATTAAAAAATTACTCTCCTTTTTTAAAATAGAGGAAAATGTGACAAAACTCCAAATAACCCATAGCCTACTATCCATACATTGTTTTTTGATATTTTCTAACAAGGAACATTTGAATAAAAATGAGATAAAATTTAAAAACTAATATGTGAGCAGAGCTAGAAAATTCAAACAGCATAGAACATTCTAAATGAAAAGTCAATATGTCCCTTCCCTCTTCCCAGGCCTTCTCTGTGAAGATAGCCGCTGTTCACAGATAGTTGCTCACTGAGGCTTGCAGAAGAAAATTTTGTAGCTAGACCTGCATAAGTAGGCTTCAAAAATTTGACCCTATTCGTACTGAATCGTCTACCCACTCATAGTGTAGGATTATACCATTTTGGCCTTGTAGGTCTTCAAGTTGGCTAGTTTCATGCAAAGCCTATAGAGATCTGCCTCCTGTTTTGTTTTTTAATGGCTGTGGAACATTCCTTCCTATGAAAGAGCCATAATTTATTTACCACTCCTCCATAATGTACACTTACCTTATTTATGAGTTTTAGTTTTACAGATAATGCTATAGTAAACATTTATGCCCCAAAAGCTTATCCAACAGGTGCGAGTAAATCCAAAGGAGAGATTTCTAGACATAGAAATTCTGAGCAAAGACTGGATGTGTTTAAAATGTCATTAGGGGAGCTCCCGTTGTGTCTCGGCAGTTAATGAATCTGACTAGCGTCCATGAGGATGCAGGTTTGATCCCTGGCCTCGCTCAGTGGGTTAAGGACCCTGCGTTGCCGTGAGCTGTGGTGCAGGTCGCCGACTTGGCTCAGATCCTGTGTGGCTATGGCTGTGGTGCAGGCCGGCAGCTACATCTCCGGTTCGACCCCTAGCCTAGGAACCTCCATTTGCTGCAGGTGCAGCCCCAAAAAGACAAAAAAACAAAAAAGAGAACCGGCAAGGACTGCAAGTCTGCTTCAGAAAGGGAGAGACGCTCTGACCTGGCCGTGGTACTTGTGTCAAGAGGACATGAGTGGAGTAAATGTGGACGGATCTATCAGCCAGTGGGCCTCCGCCCTTAGAGAAGGAAAAGCGTCATGTTGGGTATGGACCATCTCTAAAGTGTGTTATAAAGCAGAGCAAAGTCCTGGGGCTTCCAGTGAACATGGTGAACATGGAGAATTGAGCATCTTCTTTTATTTCTGTTTCCTCTGCTAAAAGGAGAGTAAAGAAATTAGGAAAAAGGAAGGAAAGGAAAGGAAAGGAAGGGAGGGAGGGAGGGAGGAAGGAAGGAAGGAAGGAAGGAAGGAAGGAAGGAAGGAAGGAAGGGGAAAGGAGGAAAGAAACCCATAAGGACAAAAAGAACTCAAGAGATGAGAGCAGATGAGAGAGGTCAACAAAAATTTCCAAAGTGGAAAAGCAAATAGATTCATGATATAGACTTAGCAGAGCAGAAAGCTGAAAGCAAATGACTTGCAAGCAGGTGTTAGGATAATGGAATCGAGAAGCCAGAAAGGCTTAGAAACCTCTGGGTATCAGGATGCAGGATCAAATGAAAAGAGAAAGGTGGACTGAAAGTCTTATGTAATTCCTTCACTCTCTCTCTCTTTTTTTTCTTTTTAGGGCTGCACCCGTGGCATACGGAAATTCCCAGGCTGGGGGTCAGATCAGAGCTGCAATTGCTGGCTCCAAGCTGCATCTGTGACCTATACCACAGTTCATGGCAACACCAGATCCTTAACCCACTGAGTGAGGCCAGGGATCGAACCCACATCCTCATGGATACCAGCCGGGTTCGTAACCAGCTGAGCCACGGTGGGAACCCCTGTGATTCCTTTTCTTGCCTGGCACCCTTCCGCCCCAGCAGAGGACAGGAGCTCACCATGGAGAGAGCTGGCCAGGCAGGCTCCTGACTCAGGAACTCCAGGCACAGTGATGAGCAAGGATGAGCTGCTGGCCAGCTTGTTAGGGCCACAGTGGTTAAGTAGGAATCGAAAGCCGAGAGACACTAGATATCTGAGAAAAGAATTTTTTAAAAGCCTACATTAAGTCGCATCATCATTATATTTCAGAACACTAGAGGTAATGAGAAGATCCGAAAAACATTCATAGAGGAAAAAAACAATATACACAGAGGATCAGGAATCAGAATGGTTTGAGACTTGTGTTGGATGACACTGGCTAGCTAAACACCTTCAAACTTCTGAGGAAAAAATTGCAGTCTAAGATTAAGTCATAGCTAAGCTGTTAATCAAGAGTGAAGGTGATATAATATTTTTTGACATGTAAATTCTAAAAACTATTACCTCATGCACCCTGTCTCAGGAAGCTTCTGGAGCTTCCACTAAAACTAATAAGTAAAAGTGCTAAACAACAGTGGTTATTAGACAAGTGCAGATCAAAACTACCATGAGGTAGCACCTCACACCTGTCAGAATGGCCATCATTAACAAGTCAACAAAAAGCAAATGCTGCAGAGGGTGTGGAGAAAAGGGAGCCGTCCTGCACTGTTGGTGGGAATGTGAATTGGTACAACCACTAAGGAAAACAGCATGGAGGTACCTCGCAAAGCTAAATATAGAACTACCCTATGACCCAGCAATCCCACTCTTGGGCATATATCCAACTAAACTTTTCTTGAAAAACATACATGCACCTGTATGTTCATGGCAGCACTGTTCACAATAGCCAGGATATGGAAACAACCTAAATGTCCATCAATATATGAATGGGTTAAGAAGAGGTGGTATATATACACAATGGAAGGGCTAAGCATACAGGCATCTATACGCAGAGAGGGAGAATATCTCAGGAAGGATGCACCCCATGCCTGCGCACACACACGAGCTGATCACAGGCTAGCTCCTTGGGACCTTTGCACTGACTGTATCAGCGTTAGTGTGGACGCATCATCTGTAGAATGAAGGGGCAGCTTTGATGCGGTGCCCAGCAGCACTTGCAGTGGCTCAGGGAGCAGATAGCCTGTGATACTCAGGGGAGAAAGCAGCCATCACTGCCACGGCCAAGTTGAGCCAGACTAAGCCCTGATCACTTCTGGACAATTTTTCCAACATCGCCTCTGACAAGGTGTTGTGATTTTCCTACAAACGTGACAAAGAAATGTGGCTGGGATGACAGTTACGGTTGGATGGCTTCAGCCAGTTGATAAAAGTATCCAAGAGACTGATAAACAGAGGTAACTTCTGGAGGAGGGTGGCTCTGCCTTTGTCTTTCCCACCTTCTTATCTGTGACTTGCCTAGGACATAAAAGCCGGGTCACCGGATCTGCAGATGACACATAATGAGAGGGGCAGACCACATGTGACAGCCTCTTCCCCGTCCAGAGCTGCCTCCGTTTGGCTGTCCCAGAGGGCTCTGTCTACCCTAAGTTTCTAGCCAATGGGAATTTTCTTTCACATCCTGGTGGTCTCTGAAAGAGCAGGGCCCCTTTCGTCCTCACCCTCCAGGTCAGCCCTCTCCGAGTTCTCATGGAATTGCTGCCCTAGAAACCCCGCCTTCCGGGTATCTTTCGGAGCTCAGCGCACAGGCCCTCCTGGGCCCGCATCTTCAGCTGTGGCTCTGGACCCTGAATCTGGGACCTGACTCAAAAAGGGCGCATGCAGCTTCCTTTAGACTTTTATGGCTAAGCCTGGGTCAGGCCAACTCAGTCTGTCCACTCTGGAATACACTGGCTGTATCACTCAGGATGGCTCCTGACATGACTTTGGGCTGGGGGTGGGTCTGATGGGGGAGCCCAAAGCTTTGCCCTTAGCTTCTGCTCCTGCTGACCCAGCCATGATGCCCCTTGATCCTCTTAGCACACTTTAGGTCCCCAAGCTTTCCAGTCTCCGTACCCTGTCCTGGCTGTGAGCACCTGATTCTCCTGGAGCACCAGAAGGTCAGCAGGCAGAGTGGTTATAGGCCCGCCTCTGAAGGAGAGAGTATGAGGCTCAGCTCTGCTGCTTACCAGCTGTGTGACCTTGGGTGAGTGTCTTACCCTTGCTGAGTTCCCACACTTAAAAAAAGGATCATAGGTATCAATCTCCAGTGGCTGTTTTCAGGACGATTAGATGATCAAATCCATGTCAGGAGTTAGAGCAGTGCCTGGCATGGGGTCAGTGCTGAGACTGTGGTAGCTGTTATTTTCACGGTATTATCATCTCCTTTTTGCAAATGAGGAAACTGGCTCAGAGAAATGAGGTGATTTGCCCAAAGTCACACAGCTTGGATGTAGCAGATCATAGGACGAAAAGGCACGTTTTTAGGCTAAAGATAGAGCCATTTATAAAACACCTGCAGGCCATTCCAAGGGGCAAAATACAATGGACCCCATGGGTTGGGGTGATGCCCAGGTCAGGGAGCCAGGGCTGGGATGGGGGGAGTGGAACTGGAGGCTGGCATTGGAGCTATGTTCTCAGCCCTGCCTGTCAAACACACACACAAGCTGTAAGTGCCTGGGCCCTGCCCTCGCCTTGCATGAGAATCTCTAGAGCTGGGTATGGATCCTTTTACAAGCTCCCGACATGATTCTGATGTAGGACCCTGTTGAAAAAGGCTAAACTGGAGGAACTCAGAGGCAAGGGGTTGGACAGGGTGCCAGAGATGTGTACAGAGGCCTGAACTGGAGGACAGAGGGGTGGCTGAGATGCACTGAGTAGGGGGCATGAGTCAGGTCCACTGTCCCGCAGAGTGGGCACAGGCCAGCTGGTCTCCCCCACTCCTCCCCGTGGCCCTGCGCACAGCCCCTCCCTTGTCTCGGGAGGTGTGGAAGGGAGCCGCAGCTTGGGCTTCTTGCTTTCTGGCAGGCGGGATGTGTGAGTTTTTCAAATGGCTTTGACTTTTGAGCCCATTAGTGATTAATTCAGAGTTCCATTTAGGGCCGGCTGATCCATATTTGGAGGAGGAGAACATTTTGTGGCAGCTGAGATGCAGCCACGATTCATCTGTGGGCAGCCCACCCACTGGGCGGCCTGGGAAGGCATAAAGTCCGGGCAGGGCCCTCCCCGCGGCACCCGTCCCCAGAAGGCTCTTGTGGGTGGGGGTGGGGAGGTGGGGCCGAGACTCTTTCACTTGGGTGGGGGGAGGTGGGCCCTTTAGAGGTGGGTAGGCAGCCCGAAGAGCCTAGTTGAGGGTTCAGACCCCACTCTGCCTCTTCTGAGCTCTATGACCTTGGGCAGAACCCTTCAACTCCCTGAGCCTCGGTTTACCCATCTATAGCAATGATCACCCTATACCTCTCCCGCCGGGTTGCTGGGAGGTTTCAGTGAGTTAATATGCTTGAATGCACGCAGCACACAGAGCCTGAGAAACAAGAACGGGGGGGGGGGGGGGCAATGGCAATGAGGATTCCTTTTCTCCTCCCCTCCCCCCGCCCCACCCCCAACCCGCTGTCCTCCCAAGACCTCCCTCTCGGGACTCCTGGGGTTTAAAAAGCTTTGGTGTCGGCAGCAGCTCTGACCTTCACACTTACACCTCAGTGCGACCTTAGGCAAGGCAAGTTGTTTCATCTCCTTGAACCTCAGTTTCCGCATCTATAAAATAGGTAATGGCCCCTTCCTTGTAAGATTATTATGCAAGTTCCACGAAAAAGGTCTCCTCCAGTTGGCAGCAGGCCGTAGGCAACCCAGTGGGGAACCAGCGTGGGGAACCAGCGTGGGGGATGGTGGGAGTAGCCCAGCCTGGGCGCTGGCCATACAGGTGCATGGCCTCAGAGAATTCTTAAAAGTTAATAAAATGTACTCAGAGTCAGCCTGGTTTTTATCACCCCACACCAGCAATTCTAACAATGACCGCTTCGGGCTGCGGCAGACCACTCCCAGCTCCCCGTCCCCTGCAGGGCACCGGACCTGCCAGCAACAATGGCTTTCCTGTCTCCTTGCAGTCGTCCTTAGCGTCCCCCCTCGGCCCATACTTTCCTGGAGACTGTCTCCCCTCCCCCATTCCACACCCCACTTTTCGGCTCCCTGCCCACCTTGTCGGTGTAAAGTTCGGGCCCCCTTACAAGGCTGGTGTAGTCCATTCTCTGAGAATGTGGGCTCCTGGGAGGGACGCGGGGTGACCGATGTCTCTTGACCTAGGGCAGACTTGTCTTCCGCCCACTTCCTCTCAGGGCCCACACCACCAGCTCCCCCTCTGCCCATCTGTCCCTTGCAAACAAAGCCCCTTGGGGCAGTGAGGGGCGGGCAGACAGAGACTTCGATTACAGGATCCATGTGCACACTTGCTTAGGCCTACGGTCTGGAACCAGCTCGCTGGACTCAGGTGGCTGCGTGGTTTGCTGGCTACAGGCAGCTGGGTTCGAATCCTGACTCGGCCACACCCACAAGCGACCTCTTTTCTCTGGGCTGAGGGTGGGGCTGAGCGGATAGCCTGGGGTGGAGCGCACCGGCTTCCCCGGCTTCCCCCGAGGCCCTGCTGCTTTCTCCATCCGTAAGTGGGGGACTGGAGGAGGGAGGACAGAAGCCCCTTCCATTGCACTCGCAGGGTGTGTTCAGGCTACGGGGCAGCTTCCTGTACCTTTCCTTGGGCCTGGCTTATCCTTAAATACCTTGGGGCATGCTGGAGCCTGAGGGATGTTTCTGGAAGGGCGGAATGATTTCTAACTGCCTCCTCTATGTCAATCAATCCCGAGTCCCCTTCCTCCAAAGAGAGGCCGAAGGAGAAAGGGGGGCGGGGCCTGCCGGTCCCCACTCCCAGCCCACCACCCCTCTCTTCTCAGCATCCACGACTCCTTCCTGAAGCTCTGTCCACCTGGGAAGCACTACAAGGAGGCCACGCTGACCATGGACCAGGTCAGCTCCCTGCCGGCCCTGAGGGTGAGTCCGGTGGAGGTGGGGGTGGAGGGGTGGAGGCGGCCACACTGGGATCCACCGAGGCACAGAAAACGCTGGTCTGGAGTTTCCACTGTGGCTCAGAGGGTCACAAACCCGACTAGTATCCATGAGGATACAGGTTCTCCCTGGCCTCGCTCAGTGGGTTAAGGATCTGGTGTTTCCATGAGCTGTGATGTAGGTGGCAGACGCGGCTCAGATTCCATGTTCTATGGCTGTGGTACAGGTGGGCAGCTGTAGCTCTGATTCTACCCCTACCCTGGGAACCTCCATATGTGACAGGTTTGGCCCTAAAAAGCAAAAGAAAGAAAAAGGAAACACTGGCCTCTGTCCTCGCCTGTGGAATGGCTGGAGTGGTCCCTGAGGCCCCTCGTACCCCAACAGGTGGCACTGTGCCCCCCACTCCCAATTTTTAGGGACCATCCTTGAGACTTTGCCCCTGTTGTGAAAAGGGCCCTGCCCTCCCCCCACCCCAGGGCTCCTGGAAGAGCCCAGAAGTGCACAATAAAAGGGCTCCCCCATCACTCCTGAGATTTTAATTAGACTTTGTGCAAAGCACAGAGGCGAAGTCGGGTTAACAAATCACGGCGCTGTCAGTTTTCATTCGGATCTTGGCAGAAAAACGGTTTGAAGGTGTCACTGCGCAAGGAGAGTCCCGGCTTCCTTTCTGTCTGGAACAAGGCGGCTCGGAGAGCTGTGGGCGCCTCTTGGGGACGGCTGGAGGGGCCCGAGGGGGAGAGGTCCTGAGGGAGAGACCGCTCGGGGGAGGGGGCGGCCCCGGCGAAGTGACAGACCCGTCCTGGGTCCTAGGGCAGAGACGGAGGAGGAACCCAGGGCCCGGGGCTTGCGGCAGAGGCAGGAGCTGGGACGACAAGGGGACCAGGAGGGACGTGCAGGAGGCAGGGGGAGGGGGAGCTGGGGGCCTAGTCCTCACTAAGGTGACGTACCTGGAGGGCGTGCATGTACCAGAGACAGAATGGGGAGCCTTGTCCTCCTGATTCCCCTTCTCACACGCACACCCCCGCACCCCTACACACACAGGTGCACACTCACAAACACCCGTACGCCGGGAGGGGGACTTCTCTGAGGCTGTCCGCTCAGGGCAGCCCAAAGGCGAGGCTGAGTGGGTGGAGGATGGTGTCTCTGGCCCGACCCCGAATAGCTGAATGTGAAGCTTGGAAAGAAACTTAGAAACCACCAGCCTAATCACCGTCAAAGGTTCTCCGCCCTAGTTTTATCCATCGGAAAACTGAGTTCCCAAGGGGGAAACAACTCACCCAGGGACATGTGACACGACAGAGCCTGGAAGTCAGGCAGGACTCTGACCTCCAGACCCGGCTTCCACGTCTGATCAGGGCTTAGCTCGGTGCTGACATGAGCCTGGGACTGCCAGGCACCCTGGGGAGCAGCCGGCAGAGATCAGCCCTGGAGCGCTGGCATGGAAGGTGTTGCGTGACCCGTGGCCCCAGCGCTCTGCATGGACCCAGCACACCCTCGTCACGCCTGGGGGCTCTGATCTGAGCCCCAGAGGAGCAAGCACGGGACTAGATCAGAGGGGTGGGTCCTGGCCCAGCTCCATGGCACCCCACGTCTGACGCATCTCTTCTCCGAGCACTCATCTCCTGTCTGCACAACCGACAAGTGCTGCGGGGCTGAGCCTGGTCCTCTGCAGCCTCCGTTTTGCTCCCCGTTCTCTTCCTTCCACCCGGTGGGAGTTGGGGAGGGGCAGCAAGGCTGGAGGAGAACGAACGGAGGAGGGGCAGCTGGGCAGGAGCACACTGGCAACGACGCGGGGTGGTCTAGGGTCTGCGTGGCCGTGGGCTCACCGTTCGGCAGCCAAGGGCTCGGGCTGATGTGGCAGGGTCAGGCTGCTGTTAAGCGCTGCGGTGTTAGAGCTGAGCAGGGGTCTGGGGGTGGACCACCACCCCGGGGCAGGGCCACCGTCTGAGGCCATCTCTGGAGCCCCAGAGCCCCAGCAGCTTTTTCACTGCACAGTGGCTGGGAACTGAGACGGGGTCTTAGATGAGATCACTTTAATTTTAACCTTTCTTATTTCAGCCTTTTAAACGGTCGTTATTGTATTCTATTCTATAAATAAAAACCGCATCATTGCAGAAAAACTGGAAAACACAAGCAAGGGAAAATACGCTGAAAGTCATCAGGTAGCCTGGGTCCAGGGATGACCACCACGACCAACTTGCCATACTTTAAAAAAAAAAAAATCTGGATATGTGTTTATTGGGATCACGTTGACTTTTTTGGGTTTTTTTTGTTTTTGTTTTTCCATTTCAGTTTCTTTGTTGCTTTTCCACCTGGTTCCGAACAACCAGAACCATCTCATGAACTGAGGACACGGAGCCAAGCCACGTCTAGAGAACTAGGGGACAGGGCACTGGGCCAGGAGCAGAAGAGCTGGCTTTGACTTACCTCACTTGCTAGGCAGGTGATGTCAGGAGTGTCATCTCACAAGACAAATGACCACGGGTGAACGGGGAAGCAGAGACCCTGAGCACAGAAGGCTGGGCCCGAGGGCGGCAGCCTGGGGCTACTTGCCTGCAGGAGCAAGGCCTTGGCTCTCCATGCTCCAGACGTAGAACTGCTTCCAAGGACGTGCGTTCCTCCTCAGTACAGGGAAGCACTTTGTAATCATCAGAGCTGCCCGCAGAGGGAATGAGCTCCCTGTCACTGAAGGGCACCAAGCCAGGCCCCGGCCAAACACTTAGCTGGGGTGTTCCCGCACACACTCAGGTGTCAGGAGGGGACTGGACTGCGTGCTTTGGTGCCCTCCTCACCCTCCCAGTCTGTGGTTCTGGTTCTGGCCCGCAGCTGGGTCTTATTCTCTCTTGTGTGGTCGACCCTGCTATGTCCCTGACTTTGAACTTTCGTAGTCCAATAAAATCTACTGCCCCTCCAAAAAATTATTATTTTGAGGAAGGACTTGCTAGAGATGCCAACTTTCCAATTTCGTTAAGTAAGGACATTAAAAAAAAGTCAGCCTCCATCATCATTTCATTTTTTTTTTTTTTGTCTTTTGTCTTTTTAGGGCCACACCTATGGCATATGGGGGTTCCCAGGCAAGGGGTCCAGTAGGAGCTACAGCTGCCGGCCTATACCACAGCCACAGCAATGCTGGGTCCAAGCTGTGTCTGTGACCTAAACCACAGCTCACGGCAATACTGGATCCTTAACTAACTGAGCAAGGCCAGGGATCCAACCCACGTCCTCATGGATCCTAGTCGGGTTTGTTAACCACTGAGCCATGATGGAAACTCCCATCATTTCATTTTTAAAAGGTGTCCATTTTAGATCAAAAATATAAGAAGGGTCTAATCCCAGAAACAATAACAGTTCTTTCCATAAACATCCCTTTGCGGTCTTATTTTTCTCCCCGTGTTACTGGTTGTCAGGAACCTTGTCCCGGGTCATTCCCAGTTCTCACACTAGCTTCGGGGCGTTGAGATCCAGGACCCAAGGTTCCCTCTGTGCCTTTCCAATCTTGGTCCAAGCTGAAGGCTGACTTCCCAAAAGGCTGCATGGGAGGTGGGTGCCCAGTGTCCCATGTCCTCTGCGGCCCCAAGGACGGGAGCTGGGTGACTCACCCTGCCCAGAACACATCTCTGGAAAAGCTTGGAGAACGGGGCCCCCGGGAGCTCTGGGGACTGGTCTTACTTGGCTCGGGGTCCTGAGTGATCTGGGAAGAAAGCTCTGTTTTCTCAACTTGGATTCACTCGTGGAAAAAGTAGGTTGGTGGATATCGGGCAGGGTCTGCCTGTCAGTGGAGAGAGAGCAAGGCGCGGGCAGCCCAGGCAGCGGGGGCCACCGGGAAAGCCGGGCCTCGAGAAGGCCCTGCCGGGCCGGGACACACTGCCCCTTCTCCACCCAGAAGTTTCTGTTTTCTTTTAGTCTGCTGCTGTGTTTGGTGTATTTAAAAGTGAATTAGCTCAGTGTTTCTGTTCTTGTAAATAACGATCTTGCCTTCTGTAAACACTACTCGGGTGAGTAGTGGTGTGCTGGGACCCAGACTTCTAGTTTCTGCGACCGGGACAGCAGGACCTGAGGGAAGATGGGGGGTGGGAGGCTGGTGGAAGCTCACACACTGAATGGGGTCGCTGCACACACCTCCGGCCTCTCCCCGTCTCCCTTTCAAGGGCTTCCTATAGGCAGGTGGTCTGTGCACAGCCCGGTCCCTACTGTGTACGTTTTATCCCAGCATCGCTCTGTAAAAGCACCGAGAGGCTTGCGAACCCACCCAAGGTGTTAGGAGATGCCCCAGGTGTGGTTCCTGAGCTTCCAGCTCCATCTTGATTTCTAACCATCCCTAGTTTTTCCGAGCCTTTCGAGGGCCTGCTCATAGGCTGGGCCAATCTGCTTAGAACACCTTACAGTGAACTCATTCCCAGGGCTATCAGCAACAAAAAGTCCTAGTATTTAGTCCGCTCTCCTCCCAAAGTGGGAGGAGCAGGGAAGGGCGCCTTTTTTTTTTAAATTCAAAAATTAATTCTGGAGTTCCCGTCGTGGCTCAGTGGTTAACGAATCCGACTAGGAACCATGAGGTTGCGGGTTCGATCCCTGGCCTTGCTCAGTGGGTTAAGGATCCGGCGTTGCCGTGAGCTGTGGTGTAGGTTGCAGACGCGGCTCGGATCCCGCGTTGCTGTGGCTGTGGCGAAGGCCTGCGGCTACAGCTCTGATTAGACCCCTAGCCTGGGAACTTCCTTAAGCCGCAGGTGCGGCCCTAGGAAAAGGCAAAAAGACCAAAAAAAATTTAATTTTTTAAAGTTTTTTTCACTTTTTAAAGTTTTATTGATGTACAGTTGATGTACACTGTTGTGACCACTTGTGCTGCACAAGAAATGACTGAGGTGTGCGCATACACTCGCCCACTCTTTTTTTGGTCTTTTTAATTTAATTTTATTTTAAAAATGTTTTTATTTTTTTTTTGCTTTTTAGGGCAGCACCTGCGGCATATGGAAGTTCCCAGGCTAGGGGTCCAGTCGGAGCTGTAACTGCTGGTCTGCACCACAGCCACAGCAGCACGGAATCCAAGCCGCGTCGGCGACCTCCACCACGGCTCGTGGCAACACCGGATCCTTAACCCACTGAGCGAGGCCAGGGATCCAACCCACAACCTCATGGATACTAGTCAAGTTCATTACCACCTGGCCACGACGGGAACTCCCACCCATCCATTGCTTTCCAGGTTCTTTTCCCATAAAGATGATCACAGAATTTTGGATAGAGTTCCCTGTGCTATACAGCAGGTCCCCGGTGGCCAGTCATTGCATGTGCCTCAGTGTGCACATGCCAACCCCCGACCCCCAGTCCATCCCGCCCCCCGCAAGCTCCCGCATTTGGTAACCGTAAGTTTGTGTTCAAGCTCTGTGAACCTGTTTCTGTTCTGCAAATAAGTTTATTTGCATCCATTTTTTAGATTCCACATATAAGTGATATCATATGATGTTTGGCTCTCACTGCCTGCCTAACTTAAATGAACTAACTTAAATAAAAACTATGCAGGCCAAGAGTCAAGTTGCCCTAAGAGGATTACCCCACCCCAGTTCGGCTCTCCGGAGGGAACCGCTGGCAGCTGGCAGCTGATTCTTGCTATTTGCCTCCTCAAGTCTAAAGAGCCCCTTCTCCACAGCCGAGCCCTTGACCTTCCCTCTCTAGCTCCTTCCCTCTGCACAGCCACCCTGCTGTCACCTCCCGTCCCCCGCCCTCCCAGTGTGGTTAGCCGATGACTTCAGATGATCATTTTGCAGTGTTTCTGATACTAGGACTGCATGCGCTACTCTGCTCGGGGCTGAGCCATGACATAGACTGCAGTCACTTCAACCTTTCTGCACTTTTCTTGTTGTCTTTCCTAGATGTAATTGTCGTTTCTGCTTAGTTTTCCATGTAATTATCATTAAATACGACACCCGACCTCTACCAATCATCTGAATCTCCACCAAAGGCTTTCAGAAGGGAGATCTTTTCTGTCCATCCCGTTTTCCTAGCAAAATTTCTCTTGGAGTCTCCAACCCATGCGAATCAGGGCTGGGTAGCGCTCTTGAGCCTGGTACATGTCGCCAGTCTGAAATCTCCTTTGGAGCTTCCACTTCCTGTCTTCCTCTTTCTCTGTTTACTCCCTTGTTTTGGTGGAGTGCATTCTCTGGTAGCTCCCCGATAAAGGGCACAAGGGGAGTTCCCCTGTGGCTCAGAGGGTTAAGGATCTGGTGCTTTCACTGCTGTGGTTTAGGTTTGATCCCTGGCCCAGGAATTTCCACATGCCACAGGAACAGCCAAAAAAAGGGGGGAGGTGGAGGTAAATGTTTTGGTATCTTGCATATCTGAAAATGTCTTTATTCTCTTTTGACACTTGATTGAGAGTTTAGATGGAATTAAATTATAGGTTGGATATTGATTTTCTTCAGAATTTGGAAAGCATCAGTCTATTGCATTTTAGCACTCCCAAGCCTTTCTGTTTCCTGATCCTTTTCTTTGATGAACTGTTTTGGTTTTTTTTTTCCCTTTTCTGAAAACTTGTAGATTCTTCTCTTTGACGCCAGTATTTTGAAATCTCCGACGATCGGAGCTAGCACGTGTCCTTTTCACGGTGTACTGAGCACAGAGGACTCATTCGGTCTGGAAACTCTTCTTCTGTTCAAGGACACTTTCAAGAATTATTTCTTGGGCAATTTCTCCCTTCTGTTTCCTTTATTCTCTCTGGGATGCAAACATGCTAATGTTGTACATCGGGGCTGGTCCTTTACTTTTCCATTCTTCTCGCGTATATTTCATGTTCATTCTTTCTCTCTTCCTCCTGAAAGCTTTCCTCAACTTTCTCATCAACTCCAGTTTCGTTTTTCGCTTCTGTCATCATGCTTTTCATTTCTAAGAGCTCGCTTTCTTTATTTCTTTTCCAAAATAGCGCCCTCTTATTTTTCCTGGATATAATGTCTTCTCCAATCTGTAATCCAAGGCCCTTTTCCCCACTAGCTTGTGTAGGTCACTGTCTTTCGTTTTAGAAGCCTTCCTCGAATACTTGGTAATCGTCTGATCATAATGAAGATGAAAGGTTGCTAAAAACTATTTCAGAACTTGAGACCTGGATGGGGTTTGTTGACTAGGAGCTTCCTGGGAGGGTGAGCTGAAGGTGCCATTTCTTGAGGACCTTCTAGAGAATATGTAAAGTTCTGGCCTCCAGGATTCTGGAGCTCAGTCAGGGAAGAGGGCAAGTGGAGTCCTGGACTTCAGAGCACATGTATTTATTTAATCTCCCCTTCGCAGCCGCGGTTCACATCCGCCGTGCAGAAACCTCTGTTGCATTCTCCCCAGAGACTAACCCTTCCATCCTCCACAAGGGCTGGAGAGGGGCAGTCACCCGCCCCCCCGCCTCAAGAGTCAGATGCAAGGAGCTCTAGAACCCAAACTGCTTCTCACCACTGTCAGTCGGTCCTCCTTTGAGCCAACCTCTATTTCCAGTGCAGCCTGGTGTTTCCAGGTCCAGAGCCTTTAGCATCTTCTGGGCTGTAGCACAGGCTGATCCTCACTTTCCCGGCTGTGGGCTCCGATCTGCTGTGTCAGTTACCTCTCATTTACCGGTTTCCGGCGTGGGTCATTGAGTAACTGCTGCTGTTTCCTTGTGTTCTCTCTGTTTTTGTGGGTGATGTTTCTAAAGATGCCACTGCTTTAGTTTTAGTGGCTTCCTGAAGGGGATGAAAACAGATGCAAACGTTCAACCTGGCATCTTTATCCGAGACACCTGCATTCCTGATGTTCAGTGACAGATTTCAAAAACGTTTCCAAAATACCCTCTCCCCATTGTTGCTGTCTCGGAACCTTCCTCGTAATCTGCCGCTGCCCCTAAACTTTTCTCCTACGTTCTCCACATCCAGCGTCCCAAACACTCCACTTGGCTGCTGTCCTCAGGGCCTTGCTCCCAAGCTGTTCTCTCTCCGTTCCAGTCCCCACATCACCCTGCAGCCCAGCCAGGCTGCACTGGGAGTCCCCCGCCTTCCCACAGACCCCTGAGAAATGTCATTCCTTGTCCTGTTGATTATCAGAGGGAAATTCCCAAGATAAGAGACAACTTCGGAATCTGATGAGCAGGGGTTCTCCCACCTCATTCTCATGCGCTGACCCCAGAAGTAGTTATTATGCATTTGCTATGTGTTGGGCACTTGAGTGAGGTCTTGGGGGCTTAGAAGCCTTTTTCTCAGGCAATTCAAGGTGAAGAACACACAGGAGAACTGCAAACCTTGGGGCTCTGCAGATCTTAGATTCTCGACCCCAGTGCCAGACGCTGGGGCCCGGAAAGCCTCACCCAGCCTGCCCAGCGGGCACAGTGCGTTCCATAGAAACCTGGCTCAAGACACCTTGGTCATGCTGTCGGGGTCCCCTCCCAACTTCTTAGGATGCCTAGTGGCTTCTGGGCAGCCAGGCATGTCTGGGCACAGCGCCCCTCCCCAAGGGCCCAGGAAGGACCCCCCTGATACTGTCCTGTGGCTGGGCCAGGGCCAGGCCAGGGCTGGGCACTCAACTCTCCCGGCAGCCCTCGGCTGCCCGAGCTATTATCTGCATTGACAGCTGGGGAAGCAGAGGGTCAAAGGGCGTGAGCAATTTGTCCAGTGAAAACTGTCGTTATAAATGACCATCCTGCTTTGTCTGGCGGAGTCCCAGCTGGAAGGGGTCCGAAAGCTCCTTGGGCTGTCTTTATCCATAGGCCATGGCAGACCTGGGGAGAATTTGAACCCACTTGTCCATCTGACAAGAATTTGGGGTGGGAGGGGTAGCAGTGCCTGCCTCTGGGGGTCTTCGTAGTGCATTTGGGGCGGGGGGCATGCAGAGGTTCCCAGGCCAGGGATCAGACCCTTGCCACAATGCCAGATCCTTAACCACTAAGCCACCAGGGAACTCCCCCTAGTGAATTTTTGAATCAGCTTTGTCAACTACGACCTCACTGCGCCTCCCAAGGGCAGGGAGGCGTTTCCAGGTGAAAAAACTAAGGCCCACAAAATGGCATGTGACATTCAAAGTCGTGGGGCCCACAGGACCCTGAGCCAAGACTGGAACCCAGGCCTCCCCCTGCAGCCAGGCTGTTTCCATGATCCGTGTCCTGAACTCCTACCACATCCTCAGAAAGCACTGTCTGGGAGTTCCCGTCCTAGTGGTTAACAAATCCGACTAGGAACCATGAGGTTGCGGGTTCGATCCCTGGCCTTGCTCAGTGGGTTAAGGATCCGGCGTTGCCGTGAGCTGTGGCCTTACTCCTGTTAGACCCCTAGCCTGGGAACCTCCATATGCCGCGGGTGCGGCCCGAGATAAGGCAAAAAGACAAAAAAAAAAGAAAGGAAGCGCTGTCTGAATTTCGCGTCCTGAGGAGGAGGCGGCCTACATCTTGAATCCCACAAGCTCAGGGTATTGAGCAGAGGCCGGATAACTGGGCATGGGGAGGCTTCGGACCAAGGCTGGGTGGGAGTGTCTTGATCCCCCACGGCCCAGGCTGGGACAGCTGGACCCTGCGATAATCCTCATGCTTGCTGTATTAAGGCCATAGCCCTAGACTCCTCCTTCGCCCTCAGATATTCTCTCTGGTTTGTTAGAAAAAGAAGCAGGAGTTCCCGTCGTGGCGCAGCGGTTAACGAATCCGACTAGGAACCATGAGGTTGCGGGTTCGATCCCTAGCCTCACTCGGTGGGTTAATGACCCAGCGTTGCCGTGAGCTGTTGTGTAAGTTGCAGATGCGGCTCGAATCTGGCATTGCTGTGGCTGTGGCGCAGGCCAGCGGCTACAGCTCCAATTAGACCCCTAGCCTGGGAACTTCCATATGCCGAGGGTGCACCCCTAAAAAGACAAAGAGACAAAAAAAAGAAGCAGATTGGAGCGTTAAAGCAATTCTGCTTTGCAGCCACAAATGCCTACTGCCATTAGCCATGGGCCCCGCGGCTACAAGTCCTGTTGATGCTGCACCCCATCAGCATCTGCGAGGCACTGTGTACCGATTCCACACACCAGGAAGCTGAGTCTGTGAGGAGCTGAAAGCTCTGCCCAGAGCCACACGGTTGCAAAAATACATTTGTACCTAGACCTGTTTGTTCTCCACCCTTCTCTCCATCTCCTAGGGAAGGTGGAATCAAGGTCGCCAAGCAGGCAACATGGGTGGGAGTGTGTATGTGTGTTATGTGGGCGTGTGCATGAGTGTTACGTGGTGTGTGCATGTGTGTTACGCGTGTACGCTTGTGTAACAAGAGGAGGAAAAGCCGGTGGCCTGGATGGTTGGTGAGTGAGGGGCCCATCGCCTGCTGGGCCCACTGAGCCGCCCTTGGGGAGCAGATCACACATGCGTCTTGTGTTCTGGGGAGGCCCACGCTTGGATCCAGCTCGTTTCGGGAGGGCCCCTCCCAGAGCTCAGCCTCTCCGTCTCCTGCGGCAGGCCTGGGAATTGTCGGGTTCCCTAGTCCCCAAGCCAGGCCCCACCCCTAGTGCCCAGACTCCCGAGCGAACAAATATTCCACTGAGAAAGGAGCGAGAACAAAGGCAGAGGCCTGACCTGCCAAGCGCCCCAGCCCAGCCTCCCAGGCTCCCACCCCCGGGGCCCCACCTCAGAGGGCCTGGGGTCACTCTGAGCCTTTCATCTCATCCGAGAGAAGCACGCTGGCTCTCCCAGGCCTCCCTCCCAAGATAAATACTGGGGGCTGACCCGGGGTCTCCCCAAATGGAGTCGCCCCTGCAGCTCTCGCTCACCCAGGGCTGTAGGCAGGGCCACCCTCTGTCCATCCAGCAGAGTTCAGAGCACCGGCCTCCCCGTCCTTCCGCGCCAGCGCGCCCTGAAAACTGCGCCGTGCCTGCTCCGTGCCGGGGCATCGCACGCATATCATCTCATTTAACCCTCGGAGTCAGCCTCCTTTCCAGCTGGGGAGCAGAGGATCAAAGGGGCCACACAGCTGATGAAAGGCAGCAGAGTCTCAGCCTCCGGCCCTCTCTCCCCCTCCCACCGAGGGAGGGTCCCAGTTCCCTGATGCAGTCAGGGCTGGGAGGGCAAGTGGCAGCTGGCTCACTCCCCACATTTGCAAGCATCATTAGATCTTTTTCTGACAACTTCATCAGTTAGCAGGGCTCAGAATTGGCAAAAAATCCTTATTTAGACATTCAGCCAAAGAATTAAGAAGTGGTTCATTTCAGAAAAAGCGCAGTGATGTATGATGCGGTCTCTGCTCTGGCCTGAGCAGCCAGCTGCAGAGAGGTGGGGTCTGGCCTCCAGCCTTTGCTGCACCACAGACTCCAGCGGCCTTGGGCACATCGCCACTCTTAGGGGGGCCTCAGTTTCCTCAGCTTTCAAATAGATGGGTAATGCCTCCCACGCGGGTAGTCGGGAAAGCCTGGAGGGCCGGGAAGAGCTCTGGGTTCTAGTTTTGTTATATATATATGTATTTTTAAGGTCACACTTGCGGCATATGGAAGTTTCCAGGCTAGAGGTTGAATCGGAGCGCAGCTGCCAGTTTGCACCATAGCCACAGCAATGCCAGATCCAAGCCTCATCTGTGACCTACACCACAGCCCTCAGCGACCTAACCCACTGAGTAGGGCCAGGGATTGAACTCACATCCTCATGATACTAGTCAGGGTCATCATCGCTGAGCCACAATGGGAACTCCCGGATTCCAGTTTTAACTTTTCTCTCCTCTGGTTGATGGGCCCTGGCTCAGCTCTGTCCTTCTTGGCCTCAACTCTCCGTCTAGACTCCAGTGCAAAGCACATGACCTGTGGTTTTAAGTTGGAGGCAGTTGGAGTGGAGGCAGCCTGTGGGACGGCCAAGGGCAGTCCCTCCCCCATTCCGTACCTGCAGTGGCCTCTGACTGGTGCCTCTTGAAGGGGGCAAAGGTATAGCTCTCCCCCTGCTCACTCCCCGGGTGCAGTTTGATCAAACCATGTTTCACATTGTAGGTGGGGGGAACAGAACTGAAGAGCAGTTCGGTTTTCATTTGTACAAAGCTTGATGGTTCCCAGCTGCCTCGCCTGGTCGCATCTTATTGGACCCTTTCACCGACTCGGAGAAGTAGCCACGATTTCTGTCCGCGGTCCAAGTAGAATCCAAGCAGGGCTGTCAACCACAAGTCCTGCTCATCTTGCTTCTTATCATCTCTGTTATCTCTTACTTCTGGGAGGACTTTCTCATCCAGCCTCACCCACCCGGGCCTTTAATCGGTTCTGTCAGTGATCCGTGTTTCCAGCAAATCTCCCAAGAGCACTTGCGAGGAAGCTGCCCCCATGGAGGGAGAGCGGACTCGGGAAGCGGGTGGGCCTGAGTGTGGATGCTTCGGGGCGAGTCACTCCACTCCTTGGGGTGTCAGCTTCCTAACCCTGAAGATGGGAAGGACAAGTGCCCTTGTCCGGGCATCAGGATTCGGTGACATCCAGGCCCTGGCCCTGCCCAGGGGCACACGTCGTCT
This sequence comes from Catagonus wagneri, assembly GCA_004024745.2. Classification (NCBI taxonomy): domain Eukaryota; kingdom Metazoa; phylum Chordata; class Mammalia; order Artiodactyla; family Tayassuidae; genus Catagonus; species Catagonus wagneri. The sequence continues at coordinate 12,365,430 of PVHT021183518.1, read as the reverse complement.
CCTTGCTTCTCCCCCTGGGCGCTACCTGGGAATCAGGCAAGGACGACGAGCCCATTGCTGGGTGAGGAAGTGGAGGCTCTGGCAGGTGGGGGGCCGTCCAGCGGTGGGGGCAGCTGTGGCCGGGCTGGGACCCGGTGCCGTGTGTGCAGTGGCTCCGCTGAGCTCTGCCCGCTGGGAAAGGCATTCACGTGGCCGAGGTGAGACGTGAATCCGGGCTCCCTTTCAGAGGCAGTGCGTCCTCCCTCCCCGCTGCAGATGACACTGATGGGATCATTTTAAAAGTAGAGCTCGCACCCGAATTCCCCAGCGGCACAGAGGGAACAGGCTGCAGAGGCCTTGGGGACATGCTTGTCCAGCACCCTGGTCCCAGTCCTGCGCTCTCAGAGTACAGGATAAACAAACCTCATCTCAGCTTTTCAAGAGTCCTGGTCCCCAGGGCCCTGCTCAGCCTGCTGGCTTGAGGCTTTATTCCACTCGCGTCTTTTCTGATAGCTTCATTTGTGCCCCCAGAGACCTCAGGCTTGTTTAAAAATAGAAAAATAAACAACATTGTTCCTGAAGTGCCCCTCCCCGCTTCGGGCCTCCTAATGAGGCGCTGGCTGGGCTGGCCGGGGCTCTGTTCCCAGGATTTTCAATCCTCTGCAGGCCTCAGGCCTCTGCTGCCTCCGCAGGGACAAGACGCCCCGCAGCTCTGAAGCACTTCCCAGTGGCAGAGGTGTGGGGGAGGCCTTGTGCCACCTGCCTGGAGCTGCAGGCCACCCCAGCTCCACACAGCTCAGGTCAACACACTCAGCCAGGCCGAGGGCCAGGCCAGACCCTGCGAAGGACTTTCCCCTCTTCTGAACTTGACCGCAGCCCCCAGCAGTTCCCAGGCCCGCAGGATGCAGCCCTTCAAGTCTCCCAGGCACATCGGGCTTGTTGTTCAAAGTCCTGGACCGGAGTTTGCATTTTGTGTGGGACCTCAGTTTTCCCACCTGAAAAATGGACGTAATGATGGCAGTCCTGCCCTCCTCAGCGGGTTTGTGTGCAGCCTGCCTGAGAAGATGGCTGTGAAAATGCTAAAATGCTCCAGGCAGGTGGCTGGGGTTTCAGGCAGCCTTCGGAGAGGTCTAGCATCTGGAGGCAGGGAGTGGCTGTGCCCCTCCGAGTGGTGGGACCACATAGGGAGTATTTCATTATGAGCATCAACCTCACATCAGGGGCTTGGAGGGCCAGGGTCCGAAGAGAGCCACCGGGCTGGTGGCGGGACCCAAAGCCACACCCTTGGGAAGGTGGCTAAGAAATGCAGTTTCATCTGAAGAAGGATTTGGAAAGACATAACCCTCTTATATGAATTTTCTGGGGGTGGAGGTGGAATTTGAGGGGCTCTGAGGGTAATGCTCAGAGGAGAGGGAGAAGTGACAAAAGTGACCCCATGGTGGGTTTCAGCTGGCCCTCGGCTGAAAATTCCTAAATAGCTCGTGCTCTCAGAAGCAAGACAGGCTGATTCTGTCCCTGCCCCTGGACAGAATGCAGGGCAGGGGACCAGGCTTCAGGCGGGGGTGGCCCACCTGCCCAGGAAGGTGAAGCAGAGTTGGTCGGTGTCCTTTCATTGGCTAAAAGTCCCTGCATCCTGCCCCTACCTGTCACACACGCACAGCCACCTCCCTCTTTCTGCCCGAGGCCAAACACCAGAGCAAGTGCTCCCAGAAGGCTGCCCCAGGACTGAGGGGAACTGCAGCCAGATGCCGTGACCCGGACACCACTTCTGAGGCTGCAGAGAAGGCAAATGTCAGAAATGAGTTGTCTTTGGAGACGGCTGGAGGCACCCGCTTTCCCCCGCTCCCTGGCTCCGGTTGACGCAGAGCCCCTGCCTTGTCCCACACCCGAGGCCCCTCGTCAGGGAGAGCAGCTGGCGGGGCAGCTCTGGCTCGGGGCCCAGTTCCTGCCCTGTGCCTGCAGTGCCCGGCCCGGCCGGCTGCTTCTGCTCACGCCCTCCTGGGCAAAGGGCCTTCCAGGCTAGGGAGACTGACCTGGGGGCGAGCAGGGGGCTGAGGGCCCCGCCTCCAGCCTCAGGTGTGCTCCTCCTTGCAGAGGCCGCAGAGCCAGCCCGGAGGAAGAGGGGGCGGCAATCTCTGTGCTCTCGCAGACATGCTAACCCAGAGGGCGCGACAGCAGCGCAGGAGAGCCAGTGACGCTCTTAAAACCTCGTAGAATTATCAGGAAAAATGAAAATGGCTCACTGTTTGCTAGTTACCAACCTACCGGTGCATATTTTGGGATGTATCTGGAAAGGTACAGAGGCCACGAGATGGCCTGGGGCCTTCTTCCTCTGAACGTCCGTTCTCAAGGAGCGTTTCCCGCCAGGCCTTGCCCACTGCTCTCCGGCTCTGGAAACCAAAGCCCGCCTGGAGTCCAGCCCTTGCCCCACAGAGAGCAAAGCAGAAAAGAGAGGTAGAGGCTCTCGCTTCCAACCCCTTAGGAAGAAAATTGTGTTTGCTGGCTCAGCCAATTGTCTCTGGAATGTACTTTCTTTTCTAAATTGTTTTTTATCCATTTTAAAATAGCATGTCAGCATTCAAATACATTTTCTAAAAAGGAATTCCTTAGCACCCAACCACCCTAACAGAATTTGTCATTTTCTATTTTCTTTTGCCACCTTTTCCCCCAGACACTCTTTATTTTACATCACGGTGGACTAAGAGAGATAATTTTATTTTGTGCTTTTTTTTTTCCTATTAGGCATAAATGTTTTTTTTTTGTGTGCTATGTAGTTTGTGTCAGTATCATTGCAATGGTTGCATAATTGCATAGAGTTCTGATTTACTAAACCTTCCCCTCATTGCGGGACAATAACATTTTTTCCAGGTTTGGATATATTTTTTTTTGGTGCTACTATAAATAATTTCTCAATAAACATCCTCATGTGTTATTTTCCTTGTTTTTTAAAAATTACTTTCCTGGTTTAGATTTCCAGGTTCTCCTTGGAGACTTTAGATAGATAGGGCCATCCACTCTGGGAATTTGAACTATGCAGGCATTAAAATGATAATTATATTGACTGTGTAGCAACACTGAAAAACATTTATGTCTCATGGGAGAAAAAAGAACAAAATCAAAAACTGGGCTCTTAAATATCCTTAACCCAAGTCAATGATAAAAGACAGAGCCCTGTGACACATCACTAGAGACCTCTCTCCAAGTTGACACAGACGCATAAAGGTTACTTGGCATGTGGCTTTTCAAGAGGCACTTGTGTGCGTTGCCGTCCAGGCCACATTTTCCATCCTCCACGAAGGTGCTGTGTGAGCACTTCCCCAGCTGTGCCCTGTGGCAGGGGCTGCAGAACTCCAGATCCCTCCAGTGACCCAGCATCAGCTCATCCTGTACCCTCCCGTCCCAAATGGCAAGATGTGCAGGAGACTCCTCACCCCTCCTCTTGGTCCTCCCTGAGCCGCATCAGCACCAGCCATAAGCATGCTCCTTGATTCTCAGCCTGGACCACCTGCTGACTCAGAAGCTTGGCATCTCCAAGTGCATGTTTTCCCACACGGCTGCAGCGTCTTCCTAGAACCCAGTCCACGCAAAGAGCTCGGGTCTGAAGGTCAGACAGACCTGGAATCACATTCCTGGCCTTCCTTTTATTTGGGGAAGTTATTTAAGCTTTCTGCTCCTCAGTTTTCTTCGTCTGTACAATGAACTTACTGATGTCTGCTGTCCGGGTTGTTGTAAAGCATAAAGGGAACCACACATGTGAGTGTGACTGCCGTGGCGCCTGGTAGACAGGAAAATGTTTAACAAGCACCCATTTCTCTCCTTCCTGCCTGTCCCCGGGGACCCAAGGGAAAGTATGGCCAAGGGGTGGTGCCTGGGCCAACAGTAGGCGCTCAGTGAATGCCCGGCTGGTGATGAATCCTGGCGGGGCTGGCTGGCCCTTCAGTCAAGGACAGCCTGCTGAGGTTGGGGCAATGTTCCCAGGACACAGGGGGAAGAGAAGAATAGGAAGTTGGGGCTTTTGAAAGTCCAATAATCCAAAATATCAAGGACTGAAATAAGAAAGGACCTTTGGGTTGCTTCGGTTTGGACTTCTCCATGTTTAAAGAGTCACCGGGTATCACAGGAGTGAGGGAGTGAGCCACTGTGGGCGATGGAGGAGCTGGGGTCTGAGCCTATTTCAACTTTATATCAGTTGATCCAAAGTGAGGGGTGAACTTCGTCCCCCGGCGCCCTCGTTTGGCAAGATAACCAAATATTTGCACGTCGGTGATGGAAGGACTGAAGGTTATCTCTGATCCTCTAGCAAACATCACTGTGTCTGATATCAGTCCAACCATGCGCTGATGCAGACAGAGGGCCAGGGGCTGATTTTGTTTCTTGTTGCTCAGAGTGTGATCTTTGGACCAGCATCTGGCACCATTGGTGAATTTGTTAATAATGCGGAGTTTGGGGCCCCACCGAGACCTACGGAGTCAGTATCTTCATTTAACAAGATCCCTGAGTGATTTTTAATACACATTAAAAATGTTAAAAATTGAAATGTAGTTGATTTACAGGGTGGTGCTAATTTCAGGTGTATGGCACAGGGATTCAGATATATATATATCTTTTTAAGATTCTTTTCCCTATGTGTTGTTACAGAATGTTAAGTATATTTCCCTGTGCTATAGGATAGGTCCTTGTTGATAACCTATTTTAGATATGGTGCAGAATACACATTAAAATTTGAGAAGCCCTGGAAGAGAACTCTATTGGAGGAACTGGTTCAAAAATAGGCATAGTTCATAACCGATATAGAAACATTAGTAAAAATAAAAACACTAATAACTAGGATCCAGCTTGCACCCTCTAAAATTTGTGGCATAGGGGGACCGCTCCTCTGTTGGCTTCATAAACAATTAAATATTTCAGCAGTCTTGGGTGGACTGCTCTCTAGTGTAAGCTCTCTGTGAATCTAAAATTTGGCTATGCCTGATTTCACAGAACTGGACAAACAGTGCAAAAATTAAACAAGCTTTATGGAAAATTTTTCTTGATTAGAAATAAATTCTGGGGAGGGGGTTCCCATCATGACTCAGTGGAAACGAATCTGACTAGTATCCATGAGGATGCAGGTTCAATCCCTGGCCTCACTCAGTGGGTTAAGGATCTGACATTGCTGTGACTGTGGCAAAGGCCAGCAGCTGTAGCTCCTATTCGACCCCTAGCCTGGGAACCTCCATATGCCGCGGGTGCAGCCCTAAAAAGACAGAGGGAAAAAAAAAGGCAATTCTGGGATTAAATCTCAAAACAACAACAACAAAATGAGGGGTGAAATAGATCAACCGCTGTCGCTTAGATGTATTGATAAAAGAGAATTTGTCGTTCTGACGCAAAGATACACATCTTAGGGAGTTCACAGGGGAACATGTTCCCAGGGTGCTTGGGGTGAGTGTCCCCAAGCAGCTGCAAAGCAGCCCTGACACCATCCGAGAAGCCCTCCTGCTTACAGACAGGAAGGCGGAGTGTAAACAGCGCCGGCTCCAGGAGGGCTAGGGGCAGGCACAGGCTTGCCACTGGGCTGCCAGCTCCCGTGAGAAGCAGGCTCCTGTTCTGGGTTCTTCCTCAAAGTGTCCACTGGCTGGCCTGCCCTGGGTGACCTCATCGCCTTAGTCACTGTTTCCCGCTTTGCACAGACTGCTTTTAAAATACAGGTACAGACTGTGATTTAACAGGTTTTTATATTGGCTGTTCAAATCGTTACTTGCATTTTCCACACACACAAACCATATAAACTGTTGTCAGGTTCCCAGCCTGAGCCACAAGTTGACACTGCTTGTGCGGCGACAGTGTTAAAACTGAGAATACAGGAGTTCCCATCGTGGCTCAGGGGAAACTAATCCGACTAGGAACCATGAGGTTGCCGGTTCGATCCCTGGCCTTGCTCTGTAGGTTAAGGATCTGGTGTTTTCGTGAGCTGTGGTGTAGGTTGCAGATGCGGCTCGGATCCTGCATTGCTGTGGCTGTGGCGAAGGCCGGCAGCTACAGCTCCTGTTAGACCCCTAGCCTGGGAACCTCCACATGCCGCAGGTGTGGCCCTAAAATGACATAAAGACAGAAAAAAAAAAAAAATTGAGCGAACAATCCCTCTGCAATACTCTCTGAGCTCCTTCGCACCTAGCGGTCTTGCTGCCTGGGAAAGTCAAGCTGAATTGTCCGTGAACAAGCCTCGCTCTGATTCTATGCCCTGTGAGAGTGCACAGCCTCCACGTTCCTTTGCTATTTTATTGGGGGGAGGGTTGGGAGGGACGAGGAAGAGGCCGCTTACTTTTTCCTGTGTCCCTTCCGCCTCCATCTCCTGCGCAGCGGCTTCACTTCACAGTCACCCAAACACCGCCCCGCCCTCCCCACCCCCAGCCTCTCCACTGGTTTCCACAAACACTCCACTCACGTCAAGCGCTGTACGCACTTCGGTCAGCACCGCCGAAGGCTGGGGAAGGTGGGTCCCGGGAGGGCTCCCATCCTGGAGCTTTTGCACCCAGTGCCTCCTCTCCGCTCCCCCTTCCGTCCGTTTTCCTTGCTGCCCACCCCACCACCACCGCCGCTTCCTCTAATGGGCAGAGAACTGCCTTCTCCACCCGGACCTCCCGGAGCCCAGGGGGTCTTCGCATCCACGGGACCCACCTCCTCCCCAGATGCCAGTTGCTCTTGAGTGTCAATAGCAGTTTCTTTCTCCTTATCCTGCTAATTCCATAAAACAGCAAAGCTAGGAGGTTGAACCAAGGAGTCATTTCTTCCACAATAGCCCTTTATTTGGTGCTCTGGGAGAAGTGGTTTTCATCAGAGGGGCTCAGGCAGTAAATGGAAACACTTCCTAAAGAAATCTGGCAGCCGCTGGAAGACGGACATTAGAAGGAAAGCAGTTAAAGGACACACTTGTGGGACAGACGGTTTGTCACAGGTGGAATTGACTGGGAGGGATGAGAGAGCGACGAAGGGGTCAGGCACGTGGGTTGGGGGTGATGTAACTTGCCTGCCTCTGCAGGGCCTGGCCACAGCCTGCCGGGGGTGAGGGGAGCAGAAGTTAGGGAGGTGTCTTTGCGAAACGTGTGTTTTTCGGGTTGGATGTCTGCCCCGGAATGAGGCTAGAAGTTGCCCCTGCTGGACGCCCCCACCTCCGTCTTTGCTGGATTGTGTCCTGGTGGGGACGGTGCAGGGCAGGGGAGGGGGGCCTGGGCAGCGTCTGATGTCATGTCTCTGCCGCTTATTAGCACTGTGACTTTGACCAGGTCTCTCCGGGTAGTACCTGCGCAGCTTACTAAGATTCTCGGGCCCTATCCCTAGAGTGGTTGGCGCAATGACGCTGGTGGGTTTTCAGTTAAAGGTGGATTTCAGTGAACGCCCCCCGTGGGACTCAGTCACACAGCTGCTGTGTTAGCCTCTCTGTGAATCATGATCCTCATCTGCAGTAAGGTCTACGCAGAGGTGGCCACTCAACACGTGGGCCCCCCTCTCCTTTGAGTTCCCCAGAGATTTCATGGAGGTGAGCCTCTGCCTACAAGCCAGCACTGTCCCCGAAGAGACGCTGGGCCACAGGCACCCCTGGGAGCCCACACTAACATTTCTGTGCCCATCGGCAGGCAGGGTCAGCCCCTGGCAACCTGTTGTTGATGTAGGTGACAGCTTTACCTGGGAGCTTACGATGAATAGCCCCACCCATCCCTTGCGGGTGCTGGCGATGTGCATGGGAGGACGGCAAAGTTGGGGTGGATGGAATACCGATGGTCATTTAAGTTTTTGGGGGGCCTGCCAGTGGCAGGTGTTTTGCCGATGTGAACTCATTTGATCCCCATAAAGCCCCATGAGCAAAGTTATGATTCTGCCCATTTTGCAGATGGGGAAAAGAGGAGACGATGATCTGCCCGAGTTCACACAGCTTGTCTTATTGTTATTCTTGTTATCCAGGATCTTGAATATTCTGGTTTTTTGTTCCTTAGGTTTTTTTTTTCTTTTTTGGCCACACCCTTGGTATATGGATGTTCCTGGGCCAGGGATCCAGTCTGAGCCGCAGCTACGACCTACGCCGTAGCTGTGGCAACACCAGATCCTTAACCCACTTTCCCACAGTGGGAACTCCTTGGATATTGTTTAATGTGTTGTAAGACTCTGTAGAATTGATATCAAGCAGTTAAAATGCTAATGCACAAATGTGAATAGACATTCCTCTGTAATATGCGTAAATTTTGTCTCTCTTATAATAGATTTGATAAATAAGTGAGGGGACAATTGGCCTTTTGAGTTTCTTTCTTTTTCCTTTTCTTTGTTTTCCTTTTTTTTGGCTTTGGCAAGTGACACTATTGAAAAATTGAGTTCGTAGAAATCTCAAAACCTGCAGGATACCAGCATCTTATAGATGTCAAATAAAAAGTTATTATTTTAACTTTTTAGAGTCAGTCTTGACTCCAGAGCCTCTGCCCCATTCACTCCCCACCTCAAGTCCCCCACAGCACAATGCCAGGCCCCTGGGCCACCCCCCAAATCTCAGGCCCACCGCTCCCCTGAGCTCCTCTATGCTAGCAGGTAGCTCTTCTGGAAGGATCCTCAGGGCAGTGGCAGGTACCCATGGGCCTAGACTCCGGGGAGGGACCAGTCTGGTGGTTCGGAGCCAGGTTCAGGCCATGTGGTCCTATGGGTGTTTAATAATATTTAACATTTTTACTGCCTTTCTACCCGACTTGTTCCATTAGCCATCCACCTCCAGCTGCCAGCAGGGCACATCCTCAGCCTGTCCCTGCCAACCCATCTGTCACCAGGGGACAGCTCCCTTACGGGCCTCTCTGTTTTTAGACTTCAGGAAGGTTGAACATCTAAAACACAGAGACTGTCCTTTTCTTAGAAACAACTAGCAGGAAGTTGCCTCCAGGGCCTCGCCAACAGAGGGAGTGAATCCACCTAAATGAGTTTCTCGTGCCCTGCGCTCCCTGCCCCCAACTCCCCTGAAATGAAGACGCTAGGCTTCTCTCCACTTGGTGAAGATCATGAGGGCCAATCTGGACTTTTGAGGATTTAGGGTCCAGGTTAAGCCCCACTCTTGCTGGCCCCTACTTGACATTTTTATCCAACCAGTGACACCTGGGCAGGCAGGAGGGGGAGGAGACAGCTGGGGGAGGGGGCATGTGGAGAAGGAACGGGAAGCCCAGCTGCCTTGCTCGCTCCCTAGTCCCCGCCCACAGCACCTCCCGCTGTCCTGCACCACCTTGCCTGGGCAGCCTGGCTCCTCCTCTGTCTCTCTCTCCTGGCTGGTTGCGTCTTCCAGGACCCTTGTTTGTCCTACTTCCCAGCAATGCTAGTGTGTCCTGCCTCTTGTCCTTTCACTCTGTTTGTACTTGATTCAGACACATTTCCTACCCTGCCTGTTTCTGCAGAGACTTCTGCAAGCGCCTAGGCTGAGTCCCATGGAGGACATGGGTGGTGACTCCATCATTTTGGGGGCCCAGGACCTGGTTCAGTGCCTGGCCCACAGTAACTCGCCTATGCATTTGCTACAAGGGCTTGAAGTTCAGGCCACGAGACTCATCTGTAGCTGAGGAAACCGCATTCCTCAGTTCTACTGGTTTGTTCTCTGAGCACCTGCCAAGTGGCAAGGACATGGGATTCAGGATAATGCCTCAAACCCTGCTTGCTCTGTTGTGTGGATGAATTTGATTTTAGAACATTTCTTGGAAAAAAAAATTGCATGTCCAATAGAGTCAAGAGAAGCACTGAAACAAAGCATTGACTTGGGAGTCTTGAGTCCTCCGTCTCTGGGCTTTAGTGTCCTCTCCTTGGAAAACGTAATGGTAATATCTGTCCTGCCACCTGCCTGCGGGATGGTCACAGCCTGACCCAACACTTTGCACACAGTAGGTGCTAACGCATGTTGCGTTTGAGAACAGACTGAATGACTCCAACTCAACACCGCCACCTTCTGGCAGAGTTACTCTAGTGCTGAAGGGTGACTCTATTCAGACCCAGAACCAGGAATTGCTCCTGGGCGATGGGGTTGAAGAAACAGAAGGCTCCCAGTTCTGTCCAGAAGCTCCATCCACCTGTGGCTTCAAGTCACTGCTCCTGGTGACAAGCTCATTCATTTCCTAAGGGGAAGCCACTGCCCAGGTAGCACAGGAATAGAATGGGCTCAGCCATCCCCCAGCTGAGAGACCTGAAATTCCCAACCTTCTCTTTTCCTCCAGTGACCAACTCCCATTAATGAGTGAGGGACATTTTTTTTTTTTCATCAAATACAGATTTAAGTCCTTTGTTTTTTAACAGAAGCATTTACTGCCATTTGTTTTCCTGTACACACTCTGCTTTCACTGAATACCACAGATTTTGATAGGTTGTGTTTTCATTTTTATTTAGTTCAAATTATTTTCTAATTTCCCTTGAGATCTCTTTGACTTTGGGGATTCCCAAGATATCTTTCAGTTATCGATTTCTAATTTAATTTTATTGTGGTCAGGGCATATTTTGTGTGATTTAAATCCTCTTAACTTTATTGGGACTTGCTTAAAAATCCAGGATGTGGTCTGTATTTGTAAATGTTCCAAGTGCACTTGAAAAAAATGTGTATACTACTGTGCTGGTGAAGTGTTCTATCAAATGTCAAGTAAGTCGAGCTGGTAGATAGTCTTTCAAGTCTTTTACAGACTTAATGATTTTTGTCTGTTCTATCAATTGTTGACAGAAAGATGTTGAAATTTTCAGCTGTGGATGTGAATTTGTCACTTGGAAATGGATTTAAAATGAGAAAAAAAGGTTTTTTATAATTACTTAGATATTTATCACTTCTGGTGTCTTCATTCCTTCATGTAGATCTAAATTTCCTTCTGGTATTATCCTTCTCCTTGAAGGAATCCTTAAAAAACAAACAAAAACTTCAGTGAAACCGAACCATTCTTAACACTTAAAATACACAAAGTGGCAAATCTGATAAAGCATCCACAACATATATGACATATAAAGGGTTAATATAATATATATATATATGGATATTAATATGGGATATTAACCCTTTATACACACAGGTTTTATATGCATTAATGAGAAAGAAATGAGCAACACAATAGACAATGGGCAAAGGAGTTTTTCCATCGTTAATGAATTTTTCCAATCATTAATGAGTTAAAAAGTATAATTGAAAATAGCATTGTATCTTTTCAACCCTACTTATTTGGTAATATTTCTAAAGATAGAGGAGATTCGTGTGGGTAAGTATGTGAGATTAAAGGCATACTTTATCCTGAAGAACTTCAACATTTTTGTAGCTCTTCTGTTGATGAATTTTCTTTGTTTTTGTTTGTCTGGGGGAAGAAAAAAAATCCTTTCCCTTTAGGTATGAGAGATATTTCTGCTGGGTATGGAATAATTGGATGAGAGCCTTTTTTCTTTCCCTCTGAAAGCTGAGGTATCACTTGCTAAGTTCCTGACAACAAATCTAGAGATATTTTTATCTCTGTTCCTCTATGCATATGTGTCCCCCCCACCACCCTAAAATATATTTCTCTTTATTACTGGTTTTTAACAGTTTGATCATGACACACTGTGGTGTGGTTTTCTTCAGATTTCTTCTCGTTGGGTTCTGTTGAGCTTCTTGATTCTATGGATTTATCATTTGTCTTCATCATGCTTTCCTTTACCTTCTGGAACATATGTAGTATATTTATAATTGTTTTTTTAATATTTGCAACTGCTTATTCTATCATTAGTGCCGTTTCTGTGTCTGTTTCTATTAACTGATTTTTCTACAGGTTGTGGGTTTTTTCTGCTTTTTTCTAATTTTTATTGGAATCTGAACATTGTAAAGTTTATATTATTAGGTGCTAAATATTGTTCTGTTCATTTAAATGTTATTGGGCTTTGTTCTTGGATGCATTTGTTACTCAAAATAAGTTTAATCCTTTCAAGGACTGCTTTCAAGATTTATTAAGGCAAATACTGTATACCATGGGACACATCAAAAGTAAAAATAAATTTTATTTCCTACTGTTGCACAGTGGAAATGAGTCCAACTAGGATCCACAAGGATTCTGGCTTGGTCCCTGGCCTTGCTCAGTGGGTTAAGGATCTGGCGTTGCTATGAGCTGTGGTGTAGGTTGAAGATAGGGCTCAGATCCTGCATTGCTATGAATGTGGCTGCCCAATTCAACCTCTAGCCTGAGAACTTCCATATGCCATGGGTGCAGCCCTAAAAAACAAAACAAAACAAAAAAAAAACAAAAGCAATAAATTAAAATTGGTGGAACACTACTAACTAAATTGCAAACTTTATTTTGATTTTACTAGATTCCCTACTGATATCTCTCATCTGCTCTAGCATCCACTCCAGGGTCCCATGTTGCATTGTCTTCCTGTCTCCTTAGTCCCTTCTAATTGTGACAGTTCCTCGGTCTTATCTTTCATGATTTGTTTGAGCAAACTGGCCAGGTATTTTTGTAGGACCTCCCTCAATTTGACTCTTTCAGATGTGTTTCCTTGCTTAGGCTGGGACTATGGATGTGTACAGCCAGCTCCACAAAGGTGAAGTACCCTTCTCATGACATCAGATCAGGGGCCACGTGATATCTACATGACCGAGTATTGGTGATGTTAGCTCTCATCACTTAGTTAAGGTAATGTTTCCAGGTTTCTCCACTGTAAAGTCACTTAGTGGACAGAGCTAGCAAATATATGCATATGTACTAAACGATGTATACTACCCACCAATAACAATCCCCATGAGTTCCTCCGGATGGCTCTGACCAATCCAGCACCACACCGAGCCTCCCTCTCTTTCTTATTTGTAACTTCTTTTTGTGACAGTGAGAAACTTGGTTCCTATAATCTGTTATTTATTTACCTACCAGTTCAAGCCCACTCTCCATGTAGTTCCAGAATTGCTAACCCTGCTGAGAGGTATCCCACTGCACAGACGTGCCAGTGATTGCTTCTCCGTTCATCTCTTGAAGTACATGTTGACTTCTGTGGCTTGCCTTTTCAGTCTCTTAATGATGTCTTTTGAACAACATCAATTCTCGATTTTAATATATTCCAATGGCATTTTTCTCTCATAATTAGCACTTTTGTATATTGTTAAGGAATCCGTCTCGAGGTTATGAAAGTGTTCTCCTGTGCTTTCATTTAAAAGTTGAATTATTGTTTTTTTTTCCACATTGGCTCCATGATCAACCCTGGAATTGATTGTGTGATGTGAGGTGGAAATCAAGGATCCTTTCTTCCCTGTATGGAGAGCCACTAGAGCCAAAGCAACGTATTGAAAAAAACTCTCCGCAATGTGATCTTTGTCATAAACCAGCCATAACTCCAGTCTGCTTCTGGAATTTCTGTTTGACCACCGATCTGTCTGTGTTGTACTAATACCACACTGTATTGATTACAAAAGCTTTAACAAGTCTTGACATCTATTTGGATAAGTACTTTGACCTCGTTCTTCTTCTTTAGGATTGTCTTGGCTGGTTTTTTTTTTTTTTTTTTCCTTTCTGGCCCGCATTTGTAGCACATGGAAGTTCCCAGGCTAGGGGCCGAATCTGGCCTACGCCATAGCCACAGCCATACCAGATCCAAGCCTCATCTGTGACCTGGACCATAGCTCATAGCAACGCCAAATCCTTAACCCACTAAGCAGGCCCAGGGATTGAACCCACATCCTCATGATTACTAGTCAGTCTCACTACCACTGAGCCACAATGGGAACTTCCGTGTCTTGGCTGTTCTTAACCCTTTGTATTTTCATATAAAGTTTAAAATCACCTTGTCACTCGTTATTGCCTATGCCTGCTCTTGCCCACTAATCTTCTCACCTTCATTAATCTCATCACCTTCCCTACTAATCTCATCACATTCCTTAATAAAAGTCATGTGGGCTAAAGCCTAAGTGTGCCTTTGTCCTGCGGGACAGGGTGCCTCCTGGCCCCCCACTTTCAAGAGAAAAAAAAAAAATCACCTTGTCAATTTCCACAAAAAATATCAGGTGGAATATTTTAATTAGGATAGCATTAACTCTGAAGATAAATTTGGGAAATATCAACATGTAATAATATTGAGCTTCCCAATCCAAAAATACGATATAGCTGAAGGAAGTTTTTAAAGGCATTAAAATGCAAAAAATTCTGTCACCCCTGCCTCCCAGGACATGGGATCTACTCACCCAATTCTGTGCAACTGTGAGGGATCTTACAGGCAGCACTTCTCTCAGTGAGAGTCTGCTCCAATAACGGGCTGGCCTGACAAGAGGATACCTCCATCCACTCATGTGCCTGACAGATGTTTTCTATCTGCTTAAAAATTTTTAAAATATGAATATTAATCATGTCATTTTAAAAAGAACTGGTAGCAGGCAAAATGAGCAAAAAAAATTATTCAAAAGCCCAAACACTAAAAATTTAAAAAGTTTAATTAGCAATGAGAAATGTTAAATAATACTGTTTGACCTTTTTTTAAAAAAAAAATGAGGTCTGAAAAAAAAGCAGACTGCATCAGTGACGTCATTATTGAGTCACTAGCGTATTTTTGTGTGAATTTTTTCCAGCAACTGTAAAAAGCTCTTTTTGACTATGTGCTAGCTGGAGAAATGGTGAGGAGATATTTTTAAGCTAAGTCCAAATATTTTCCCTCTGACTTTCATCTTCGAATCAAATCTCTTGTTCAATAACTTTGAGAAGATCTTTTTTTAAAAAAAAAAAAAACTTAGTTTTTTTGGACAGAGATTGCAGTCTCTTTATTGTCAACAAACTGTAGTTTCTGTTTCCAAAAAAAAAAATCCCTGGCTTTTGGAGTTTATTTTCACCTTTAGTTATGTCATGCCTGCATGGAGCTTGCCCTACTGTTACCTGGATAAATTCCTGTACTGACATGTTTATCTTGCCTTGTTCAGAACACCTTCACACTAGGATACGTGTTATCCTTGAAGTGGAAGCGTTGCTTTGTCGATTGTCATCTTCTTCCTCCTCTGGAGGATTGAAGACTTCTAAGCGAGTGTGAAATTTTATGCAGACTGTAACTCTCTGGATGGGTCCCAAATTTTCCTGGTTCGGATTTCAGATTGTTAAAGGAATAGCAACAAAAATCTGGAACACAGTAAACTGGAACTGAGCTCATTAATGAGCCTTGCTCCCTCTCCTGCCTCTTCCTAGCTGTTCTGTCTGCTGATGGCTAGGCTGGCCCGGAGGACTCTGGTAGAGAAATGGGAGAGGCATGGGGGCAGCCTCCCCAGGGCCCATGGACGCTCTCCCTGCAGCACCACCAGCATCCCCGTGCACAGAGCGTGTAAGTGCCGAGGACCCCTCGTCACAGGGGCGGTCTGCGCCCTGGGATCTCCCTCTGTGAAGTGATGGGGCAGCAAACCGAGGGGAGAGGGAAGCTGTCATTGCTGCAACAGAGACAGGCTTGGGACACTGTCTTGGCAGATACCAGGCCTCGGGGAGAAAGATACCGGCTCCCCTGGCCTCCAGGGCCTGGA
>PVHT021183518.1:12270802-12348979 GCA_004024745.2 Catagonus wagneri | reverse complement strand
TCCTTTTAGGGCCGCACTCACGGCATATGGAGGTTCCCAGGCTACGGGTCTAATCGGAGCTACAGCTGCCGGCCTACGCCACAGCCACAGCAATGTGTGATCCGAGCCACGTCTGCGACCTACACCACAGCTCATGGTAACACCGGATCCTTAACCCACTGAGCAAGGCCAGGGATCGAACCCACAACCTCACGATTCCTAGTCGGATTCCTTTCCGCTGAGCCATGACGGGAACTCCCATTTTTGATCACGTATCCCCAGCAATAAAAAAAAAACATGGAACATACCCCGCTAAGAGGCATGTATTCACTTATATACTCAGTCCCTTTACTGCAGTACTAATAGGTCACGAAATAAACATGCAAAATAAAAAGTTAAAGATTACATGAAATATTTAAAAAATAAATTCTCCTTTATGTCATATGACACAATTTCCTCCTCTCGCAGTTTTATTGTTTGCTGATCATTAATAACAACGGTGTCAGGAAAAGCAGTGTGGTGGGATATGCTTCATTATTCTTTGAAATCTTGCTTTCACCCGTTGAGATAGAGCCGTTCAGAGGTCTCTGAACTGAGTGTGTTTTTATGGCCGTCATGGTTGATTCAAAGAGAAGAGATGTACCATTGTCGATATTAAATTCTTGTACTCATTTCAGTCCCATCCACCAATTAAACGCTTTTGATTGAAATTAAGCTGATAGATGCCCGGATTCCCTTATGCCAGTCAGTGGCTCTTACAAGCTAATTGGAAAGCCATTGCACTTTTGTATTTTTTAACAAATGGACTCAAAATTCACTCTTCATTTGGACCATTTTCAAACAGATTAGCAAACTCCGTTTCTAATATTGTCGGATATGCAGGTAGAAGCATCTGTATACAGGCGAGATCACATGTTTTCAACGGGAAAAATCTCATTTTCAAAACATTCTCTCCACAGCATGAGTTTTCTTGCCGAAGAAGATACTTTCTCACTCACTGTTTAAACCAGTCACCTTTACCTTGAAAAGTCAGAGGAATTTAGGTCCATAGTTTGGTAGCTGTCTCCAAGGTAGCAAAACTGCCAACAGCCATTTGTGATCCTAAAGAGCCCAGCAAATTTAGAACGCTTGTCTTTTTGTACAAGAATAAATCCTCTTTAAGTTTGATGGCTATTTTAAGTGCTCTGCCAATAGATAACCAGCAAACCCCTGTGTGGTTCAAAAGATTTTCATAGTCACTGTCCTTCTGATGCCAAATTATAAGATTTACTATATATTAAAATCTTAAAAACACACACACACACATCTGTGCATCCTACAGCACTCCATGTACTTCGGGGTCTAAGTTCCTGCCTGCAGTCGCCTACAGGAAATTCCGCAGGGAGGAGTTTCATGTGTGTCACCATCGTTGTTCCCTTACCCAGAATCCTTTTTCATCCAGAAGTAGCCACTCCAGCAGTGATTGCACTCAGAGAGATTTTCCCACAGATGGTGTTGTTATTAAGGAGGTAACGTCGTGCTCGGACTACATGGTGTCTTTCCTTGAGTGGCTCACAGAAATGTGGTTCTTCACGTACTTCATTATTGAAACAGAATCCAGGAAAACCATGTTAGAAAACAGCTGTACTTTCCTTCAGCTATTTAGCAAATTTGCCAGCGTGTAAAATTGGTTTTAATGCCTCTTTCTGTGCAACTTCGGCAGGATTTTCTCCACATCTTCCAACAGAATCTGTGGTCACCATGTCGTGTTCATAGACTATTCTCGCTACCAGCAGGTACCACACCAACAGCCTGCTTCCCGGTCTCTATAAAACAAGGTGTGTGTGTTTGTGTGTGTGTGTGTGTGTGTGTGTGTATGTAGGTGGATAACACTGACGTGACATGGGTCTAAGAGAGAGTGAAATGACTTCCTGGCAATTATATACCCCCCATCCATCCCAGCAAAGCCAGGTTGTGGGGGCACCCCCCTCCGGTGAGGGTGGGGAGAAGGACGATTGGGATCTCATTCTGGGCTGGATAGATGCTAAGGCAGTAAGCTTCCCTTTTTTTTTTTTTTTTTTGTCTTTTTGCCTTATCTAGGGCCGCTCCCGCGGCGTATGGAGGTTCCCAGGGTAGGGGTCTAACAGGAGCTGTAGCTGTTGGCCTTCGTCACAGCCACAGCAACACGGGATCAGAGCTGCGTCTGCAACCTACACCACAGCTCATGGCAACACCGGATCCTTAACCCACTGAGCAAGGCCAGGGATTGAACCCGCAACCTCATGGTTCTTAGTCGGATTCGTTAACCACTGAGCCATGACAGGAACTCCAGGCAGTAAGCTTCTTGATCTGCTTGGCACCTGTCTGAGTGCAGGAAAAGAGAACTGGAGCTGGGACTTCTCATTATGTCTGATTGGATTCTCATTGTTTCTGCCTCATAGAGAAGAACTTGCATTTTAAATACGGGAGGTATCTGCCCTGACATTTTCTTGTTCACTTGCATCTGCATTATAAGCATTATCTCAACTGTGGTTTTCTTGCAGGGATCTTGTTAAGCCGCCTATCCATTTGCGAGAGTTAATTTAGTTAAAATTTGGCCGAGTAATCTGTAAAGCTACTTAGCTAGGTGCACGTGACCTGGAACGCATCACAGCAGAGAGTTCTTAGCCAGATGCATTCGAGGCAGGCAGACCAAGCCTTTCTAGGCGATATGGAGGTGAAAACGGAGCAAACAGGAGCTAGTTTGGAGGCTCTAGTGGGGCAGTCCGGATTGGCTTGCACCCTGGCCACTCCCGAAATACATATAAGTGTCTATACGGGATTAATCCTGTCCCCTGAGAATCTTATTCACAATGCGGGTTCCTAGGAGTACTGGTTTGCTAAGGCTGCCATCACAGAGAACCACACCTCTGTGGGTTAAACGACAGAAATGTATCATCTCACGGTTCTGGAGGCTGGAAGGCTGGGTCCAGGGTGTCTGCAGGACTGGGGCCTGCTGAGCGCTGTGAGAAAGAATCTTTCCCATGCCTCTCTCTTAGCTTCCGGCGGTTTTCTGGCAATCGTTGGCATTTCTCAGCTTGTAGTTACCTCATCCCAATCTCTGCCTCCATCTCCACGTGGTGTGCTCCCTGAGTGCTCGTCTCTGTGTCCCTATTTTCCCTTTTGTACGAACACCAGTCATGTTGAATCTGGGGCCCTCCCTACTTCATGTGCCCTCGTCTTAACTGCTCACGTCTACCATGACCCTGTTTCCAAATGAGGTCAAGTTCTGAGATAGGGGGGTCAGGACTTCAACATATAAGTTTGGGGGAGACACAATTCAACCCGTAATGCTAGGCCACACCCCCAATCCTCTAAAATAGTATCTCCAAGGGTAGGAGTTATAATGCATGTTTTTGGAGTTCCCCGGTGACTCAGTGGGTTAAGGATCTGGAATTATCACTGCTGTGACTCTGGTTACTGCTGTGGCGTGAGTTTGATCCCTGGCCCAGGAATTTCTGCATGTCGTGGGTATGGCCAATAGATAGAAAGATAGATAGACAGACAGACAGATAAAAATTCATGCTTTTAACAAGGACCTCAGATAACCTGCATGCTCACTAAGATTTGAGAGCTATCCAGTCACCTGAGGTGATTCTTAATGTCCTCTGTCTCGTCTCAAATACATAGAAACTCTAAATAAAGCTAAACCATAGATTTTAATAGGTAGCTGAATTCAAAAGTAATAAAAGGAGTTCCTGTCGTGGCGCAGTGGTTAACGAATCCGACTAGGAACCATGAGGTTGCGGGTTCGATCCCTGCCCTTGCTCAGTGGGTTAACGATCCGGCGTTGCCGTGAGCTGTGGTGTAGGTTGCAGACGCGACTTGGATCCTGCGTTGCTGTGGCTGCGGCGCAGGCCAGTGGCCACAGCTCCGATTAGACCCCTAGCCTGGGAACCTCCACATGCCGCGGGTGCGGCCATAAACCCGCGGCCATAAAATGACAAAAGGCAAAAAAAAAAACAAAAAAAAGTAATAAAAGAGAAAATTCCATGGTCCCCAAGTGGAACCATCAAAATCAGAGAGCAGAGCTTTGACTAGCGCTGGGGAGCCCTAAGGAGTGTTAGACAAGGTCATTGGTGGGAGAGGCTGGGGCAGGGGTTCAGATTCCCAGGGGGAGGCGATAGGGCTCTCATGTGCTGCAAAGAGAAGGAATTAATCCTTTTGCATAAAGCCTGGAGCCTCGAAGAGACACCTTGTCCGTGAAAGCGGACTAGAAAAATCCACTAAAGATTTGTTTCAACTAATTAAAAATTTGGAAGATTGAGAAACTGCCGTGTGAATTCACAGAATCAGAAAGCTTTCTTCGCTGAGATGCATCTAGGGAAACGGAATTTTTGTTGGTGGGGAGGGAGGGGTCAGGGGTCATTTTGGGAGGAGGGAGCGAAGTTGGGATCCGGTAAGGCCTGCAGGGGCAGGGTGAGCTTGGAAGAGGCTGGGGCCCTGAGCAACTGTGGGCAAAGGAGTGCCAGTCGGTGGGGACGGATTATGGACACAGAAAGCAGGAGGGGGAGGGTGCCAAAGATGAACCTGCTACTCTTAAAGAATTCCAAGCTTGTTCTGTGCCTTTAATTCCTATGTTGTTGTGGCTCAGTGGAAATGAGCCCAACTAGTATCCGTGAGATTGCGGGTTTCATTCCTGGCCTTGCTCAGTGGGTTAAGGATCTGGTGGGTCACAGACGCAGCTCAGATCCTGCGTTGCTGTGGCTGTGGCCGGCAGCTGCAGCTCCAATTGGAGCCCTGGCCTGGGAACTTCCATATGCCACAGGTTCGGTCCTAAAAAGATTAAAGAAAAAAAAATTAACTCTCCTTAGATGTGCCCAGCCCACCCAACCCGCCCATTCCTGGGGGCTGGCGGGAGAGTGGCCGCTTGAGTGAGCTGCCTCTAAGCTGGCTGAGAAGCGGCTGGGGTGTTTGCTGAGAACCCTCAGGTGCCAGCCTCAGAAGAGTCTTCTCATGAATGACCCTGCCTGGGCCTAGGTTAGAGGAGCCTGGATTTCTAAAATCACGTGACCCTTACTCACCAGGGACTCAAATTTGAGAACAAGTTGGAATGAAAGTTGGCGTGCACATTATAGTATCTGTAATAGTTATGTGACAACAAATAGCTACCCTTTGTTGAGTGTTATTCATTAGTCGTTGTACCACCTTAAACCTATCCTATTTAATTCTTATAACTAACTACAAGGTAAATGTAGTGTAAACCGCCTCACTCTGTCTTTTAGAGGAGAAGTCTTAGGCTCTGCTGATTATGTAAAATTTGTCTAAACTAGGATCACTCACTAGTAAACAGTGAAGCCAGGACTTGAACCTGGGTCTGTCCGACCTCTTCATCAATATGTTAATAGCCGCTAACTCTGGAGAGTGGCTTATAAACAATGTCTATCCCATTCTTTATATTTTGGGGAGGTTATTTTCCAAATTTTATACACAAAATTAATATAAAAAGAACAACACAACGACAACAACAAAAGGAGCCTTTGGAAGGCATGTGCAGGAAGCGATGACAGTGGGGAGGGTGACGTTCAGTGTGGCCCCTCATCCCAGGGACCCTCCATCGTGTCCACGGTCCTGGCTCATGGACCCGATATCCACACCGAGATTTAGATGGTTGCTCTTGTTTTCTTCTCAAATCCAGGACACTGTGCTGGCCCAGGGAGGCACGCGCCTGGCATTGACAGGCTTCTTTCCTCTTCTTCATCCTCCCCACCCACAGGTTAACCCTTTCAGAGACCGAATCTGCAGAGTGTTCTCCCATAACGATGTGTTCTCCTTTGAGGACGTGCTGGGCATGGCATCTGTGTTCAGCGAGCAGGCCTGCCCCAGCCTGAAGATCGAGTATGCCTTCCGCATCTACGGTGGGTGCCGTGGGGACTGGGTGGCGGGGCAAGTGCCACAGAGTAAGTACCGCATCTGGAATCCATCAACATCAATGCGTTGGTGCGGTGATGCTAGTTGGGGTTTCCTTGGGTATTTATGCGTAGCCTAAACTTCTCAAGGATTGTAGAAAGCTGGTTGAGAACTACTATTCTTTCTAATGGACAGATGACTTTCACTCCATGGCGTCAAAGGCAAATGGAATCACTGATGTTGATATTTCATGATCGTAGTGTGGGCAGGCAGGAGAGAGAGAGAGGACTGTATATAGGTATGAAGCAGTTTTGCTTGTTTTGAAGAAACCGAGTGATTTGAACACTAGAACTAGCCTAGCCACTAAAAGCTGACAAATCTTGGACAAATTATTTTACTTTTTAAGACCTCAATTTCCTCATCTTTGAGATGAGCGCGTTTAGAGGAATCATCCCTGAGGTCCTAGGATACTTTTTATCTCTGATTTTTGTCTGGGGAGCCAGAAGGCTCTGCTAAAGTTCTGACCTTCAGCAGCCTCATGAATCCTTAGTACATCCAGTAGCCTCAGGATTCTCAAGAGGAATCAAAAGGAAAGAAACAAGGAAATCTTGAGACGCCTTCAGACAGACCATGGGCAAGGCTTTAAGCTCATCGTGATAATTTCCTTGGCCCCAAAGGACTTGTGCATTTAGGCTGGTATAGTTTGGCATCTCACCTGCCTTCCTTTTCTGCCAGCTCCCCACTGTCCCTGGTGGACACCGTCTTATTCCTGCCTCACCCAAATGGCCTTGGATAGAATGGAGCGGAGGAGTTTTAAACCAGATGGGCCCATCGTACCAGTGTTCCCATCAGTAAAAAAGAGATTAATGATATTATATCTGATATGTCCTCGGTCTTAGTATCCAGTAAAGGCAAGTGAAATCACAAGTTCCCCTGCAGGGAATAGCTGAGTAATCTCCAGTCATACCGTCACCTCCATTGATAACAACTATGAATTCTAAAATGTATATATATATGTGTGTGTGTGTATATATATATACACACACACACACACACACACACAAATCAACTACCTGATGACACTAGAAAACTACCAGAAGCAGAGACTTGACTCTTGAAAAACGGAAATGGTACTGGATGGTTCCCCCCTCTTAGTTTTTTACTTTTTAGCATTAAAATGTGCTTCAATGAGTGGCATCATGTAGGACTTGATAGAAACCCTGAACTCTTTCTGCCATGAAGAATCAGAAAGATTAGGGCACTTTTTTCCCTGAAAAGTGAAAAGGAGTCCATGAAAGAAAGCCAGAGGAAAGGAGCCAAATTTTGTATCTAAACTATGCACGAATTTCATTTTGACTTTTAAGCTACATGTACCAGGGCAGATTGAAGGCATCTCAGATAAGGATAGGAGTTCCTGTCGTGGCTCAGTGGAAACGAACCTGACTAGCATCCATGAGGACGCGGGTTCGATCCCTGGCCTTACTCAGTGCGTTAAGGACCCAGCATTGCTGTGAGCTGTGGTGTGGGTCGAGACGTGGCTCAGATCTGGCATTGCTGTGGCAGTGGCGTGGGCCAGCGGCTGTAGCTCTGATTTGACCCCTAGCCTGGAAACCTCTATATGCCTGAAATAAGACAAAAGGAGAGAGAGAACTGGGAAGTCAATTGTGTCCCTCCCAAGAGAACAGACGGAGTCCTCGGGTCAGATGGAGGAGCAGACACTCCCTGTCCCCCCTACACTGTCCTGTATCTTCCTCCCCCACCTTCTCTCCGGGTGGCCCCTCAGGCGATTTCCTTCCTCCTTGAGCTCAAGTACAAAAGCAAAAAACATAGCGCCTTCATGCAAATCAGCCGTGCAAATAGATACCTAGGGGCTCATAAACACCAAGGCTTCATCAGCTAGACTCTGGCAAATCCGAATTCTCTTTGGGCCCAGAAGATTTGTTCCCTTGCAGCACTGTCAGCGGGATTAGAAAGGGGCGTGAAGCCTGGCCCGCGATGGCTGCTCCATAAATTGAGGTGGCAGTGAAGCAGTGAAGGCAGAAGAGGAGGAAGAAAAAGAGAGAAGAGGAGAAGGAAAGGAGAGGGCAGTGATGGTCCTGGGGAGCGTTCTTAGCCAAAGTCTGAAGACTTAACTCGGTGTTCTCACCCCTCATACACTGAGTGCGGCCCGAGTACCAGCAGCCTCACCGTTGCCGGGAAGCTTGGTAGAAATGCAGAATCTCAGGCCTCAACCTGCACTTACTGAATCAGAATCTTTTAAATAAGACCCCCCAAAAAATGAAAAAAAGAGAGAAATCTAATGTTCAGAGATTTCAAAGAAAATTAAATTTAATTGGTAACAATTTCTAATAAAAAAAATTAAAAAGGGGAGTTCCCATCGTAGCTCAGTGGTTAACGAACCTGACTTGTATTCATGAGGACGTGGGTTCGATCCCTGGCCTCGCTCAGTGGGTTAAGGATCTGGCATTGCCATGAGCTGTTGTGTAGGTTGCAGACGCGGCTCGGATCCCATGTTGGTGTGGCTGTGGTGTAGGCTGGTGGCAACAGCTCCGATTTGACCCCTAGCCTGGGGACCTCCACATGCTGAGGGTATGGCCCTAAAAAGACAAAAAAAAAAAAAATTAAAAAGGAACAAACAAGACCCCTGCATGGTCCCTTGGCACCTGAAATTTGAAGAAGCATGGCTCGAACCCACAGGTTCTCAGATGTTTCTGGTCCTGGGGAGTTTTTAAGACGCACAGCTCTCTGGGCCCCAACTGCAGAGGTCTGATGCAATGCTGAGCATGTCCTGGCTGGTGGGCTTTTTTTAAAAATCCCCTCTGGTGATTCTGAAGTGCCGCAGAGTTTAAGAACTACTGCTCTGACCTACGATGTCGTTAGGATTGCATTCAGTTATGTGTAAGAGCGTCCCTGTTTAAAAAAAAAAAAAAATCCTGGATTCAGGTAGCGCAGAACTGAGGTAATGGCTCTAGAAGTAACCAAGGGCCTGGGCTCCTTCAGGCCTCCTCATCTCCCATCTTTATTGAATGGGGCTGTTGTCCTCAGAGTCACAAGGTATTTTCTGTGCCTACAGGCATCTTATCTTCATTCCAAGCAGGAAGAAAAAGAGGTAGGAGAGCAGATAAGACAAAAGGGACATTCAAAGGCACAGAGGAATTCTACTTTTTTTCTTTTTTCCATTTCTTGGCCTCCCCGAGGCATATGGAGCTCCTGGGCCAGGGATCAGATCCGAGCCACAGTCATGACCTAAGCCGCCGCTGTGGCAACACCAGATCTTTAGCCCACGATGCCGGACCTGAGATCGAACCTGCGTCCCAGCACTCCCAATCCCATGGTGCCACAGTGGGAATTCTGAAATACACTCTTCTTGAACAGACTTTTTTTTTTTTGCCTTTTTGTCTTTTTAGGGCCACACCTGCAACATAGGGAGGTTCCCAGGCTAGGGGTCCAATCAGAGCTGTAGCCACTGGCCTGCGCAACAGCCACCGCAACGCAGGATCTGAGCTGCGTCTGCGACCTACACCACAGCTCACGGCAACGCCGGATCCTTAACCCACTGAGCAAGGCCAGGGATCGAACCCGTGTCCTCATGGATATTAGTCAGGTTCATTAAACGCCGAGTCACAAAGGGAACTCCTTGAACAAACTTTCTTGGAAGCTCCAGCCAGCCACTCTGGCCATAACTTCTTTGGCAAGAACTATGTCACATGGTCACGCATAGCCACAAAGGAGACTGGAAGGCCGAGTACTTTAAGCTGCATTGTGAGTGAGAACTGCAATTCTGTTAGGAAGGGGGAAGGGGTAATTGGCTCTCGGTCAAGTCCAGCAGGCCAGCCACCCCTATCCAGGACACACCTACTGGGCTCCAATTTTTGCTTTGAGGGACCGTCCTGGTCTCCAATAGATCGATCCCCCCTTTCTCAGCACCTCTGGGGAGACTTTCTACCTGTCAGAGACCAGCACCCCGACACTACCTTCCTGCCCCCATCGGCACGGCTTCCACCACAGGTGAATTACCCTCAGGCAGGTGCCAGAGCACCAGTGACAGATCTTCCCAAGCCTTCCCAGGGTCTGACGCGGGGATGCTATGGCTGGGAGAGACGAGGGAGACAACCTTAGTTCTCGAGAGAATAGTGGTAAAGATCTGCCCTGCCTCGATCGTCAAACAGGATAATTTTTGTGAAAGTATTTTGTAAATTCAAGGAGCTCGTGGAATGATGATGGTCAGAGGCTGGAGTGTTGGCCGGGGGGGACCTGAAGGCTGAGCCCTGACTCCACGAGCTCTTGTTCTCTCTCGTTTCTGGGAAACAGCAAGACGAAGGTCCCCCTCTCCCCAGGGTGGCCCAAGGTGCAGGTCATGAGGCTGCTGAGGCCATGTGGGCTGGCCATAGCCCAGAGCTCCCAGCCGCCAGGCCTTTCCCAGGCTGCTCTGCCCTTGCACCCCCAAAGGAAGGGAACTGTCCAGGACTACACTTTACTCCAGCAAATTATTCTGTTTTCAGATGGCTTGGAACCAAAGCCATGTCACTTTGCTGCAGTCTCTGCATATGGGAGCTGGGCCAGCAGGATGCCCGGGGACACTGCGGGGTCCCAGGGAGAGGCTGCAGAGCTTCTTACCAGCAGTGCAATGTCACTGCGGAGACCCACTCCCTCCAGTCCTGGCCCAGGTCCCCCCGAGTCCCGGTTCGAGGCCCGCCCGGGATAGCTGGGCTCTGTGGGGCCTTCCAGAGGCTGGTGGGAGTCTGCGGGTCCTGGCTGGTGCCACGGCCCCCAGGACTCCTGGAAGCCACCTTCCTCTCGGGCCCCGCCTGCGCTTTGCAGATTTTAACGAGAACGGCTTCATCGATGAGGAGGATCTGCAGAGGATCATCCTGCGACTGCTCAACAGCGACGACGTGTCAGAGGGCCTGCTGGCTGACCTCACCAGCCACGTGTGTGCCCGGGACTGCGGGGCTGGGGCAGGCACGCCCCTGCATGGCTGGCAAGATGAGGTGCCCTGAGGGATGGGTACTCGCTGGAGGCGACCACCCCCTATTTTCTGTCCTACCTCCAGGATCATGACTCCCGGGGTCCCCAGAGCAGTAGCCTAAGCCCCCTGCCCCAAAGGGTCCTCCCACCAACATTGCAGCCACTGCAGGCAGAGGGGCTAAAAGCAGCTCAGCATCAGATGGACACCTCACAGTGTCCCCGTCCCCACCTCATCCCAACACAAAGACAGCCACGGACCCATTTGTCCTGAGACCATGAGAAAGTTTCAGTCGAGATGGGAACTAGGAGCAAAGATAAAACCAAAAGGGATCATCGCTGCCTCCCCACACTGACTGCGCCCCTTTCAGTGCAGAGCCCCTGCCTGGGACTGGGTGACATGAATGGGTGAAGGGTGTCTGCCTGCCCATCACCCCCACACCCGTTCTCACTGCCAAGTTTGTGCTCTAGACGCCAAGAGGATGTTTCCCACGATGTAACCAGCCCACAAGGTCCCAGCCCGCAGTGCATATGACCTCATCTCTCTGTACCTCCCTGTCCTTGTCTGGGGGGTGGAGGTGGCCCACCTGCATCCGGGGGACTCCGGGGATATGTGGGAAGCCCCCGGGCAGAGAGCATGTGGTGTTTGTCCCCACCCCGCACCCCGTCTTACTCGCTGATACACTGCTTTCCGGCTCCCTCCTCACCCCTGCCCAGGTGCTGGAGGAGTCAGACCTGGACAATGACGACATGCTGTCCTTCTCTGAGTTTGAGCACGCAATGGCCAAATCTCCGGACTTCATGAAGTAAGGCATTCAGGAGAGCGGGGGATCTCAGCATAGTGGGGGACAGGAAAACCCCGCCCCCGCCAGTCTCCCTCGGCCAACGGGGCGCCTCCACTTTCCCAAGGAGGTCATGAGTTTCCAGGACACTTTGCAGATTCTTTCAGAATCAGCAAAACTGGAGCTTCTGAGAAACGAGGTAACCTGCAAAGAGACAGGCAGTGGGGGTATCCAAAGGCAAAGGGGACATTGTGTTCCAGGCTTTCCGAAGGGCACGGGCGGCCCAAACCTCAGGGGCTGGCCCTTCCACCGGGCTCCAGGAATGATGTGGGGAGTTGCCTTTGCCACTGTTCCTCCGCTCACCCTCCCCCAACCTCCAGTTGTCACCAAGGGCTGGGGATGTCCATGGAGGCGCGAAGATGCTGGCGCTGGCACCCAGAAAAGAACTCAAGCATTTCTGAACCTCGAGTCAGGTGGAAACGGGCCTTACTGGTCTTTTCTGGTCCAAACACCTTCCAGACGATCGGCCGTCTCCCTCTTGGTTGTGTTTAACAGCCTTATTTGGGTCCTTCTGGTTGTGGGAAATGTACCCACGTGGGGGCAGCCCATTTCACGAGGGCCAGCCCTGCTGAGACAACCTTCTTGGGCTGAGCTGCACCTGTCTGCCTGTGTCTGCTACCTCTGGGCCCTATTCTGCCTTCGGTCTTTAGGTGACTTTGATAACAAAGAAGAATGCCCACTCAGGATGGCTTAACAAGCCAGTCAAAGAAGAACAAACAGCTAGACCTCAGAGAGCGCCTGGTCGGAGGCCCAGAGCCTCTGCCTTAGAAGCTCCAGACATGCTCCGGGTGCAACCGGCTATCTCTGCTTGATCAGACGGGAGGCCAAACGTGGCCTCCGCGCCGTGGTCAAGTTTATATCTCTTTGGCTCCAAATGATCCTCAGTGAATGACCTTTAGCTCTGACTCCAGATTCTCAGAGAGCGAATCCGATTGGCCCGCTCCAGGCAGGGGGCCAGCCCTCTTCCAACCACCAGGGGGCCCTCCTCTCCAACATGGCTGCCGGGGGCGTGGCCTGGCAGACTCTCTAAAAGGGGGCCCGCCCTTGAACCTTCCCAACCGAGATACTTCCTTTTCTGCCATAACAGCCCAGCACACACCTGAACCCAGAATGCTGTCTGCTTTGGGTTTTTGAATTTTTACCAGTTCTTTCCACTGGTCCCAGCACCACCAGATTCTGCCGGCCTTTGCCTTCTAAAGCGGCCCGAAGGAGCTTAAAATAAGGCTTGGTGTTGGCTTAGGAGAGCTGCAAACTGGCCGTCACTCAGAGAAAGGGATGCAAGAGGTGTGACTCCAGATGAGCACGTGTGTTACGACTGCAGGCTCGAGATGGCTCATGGAATTCTTTCTTTCAGCTCCTTTCGGATTCACTTCTGGGGATACTGATGAATACCTGATCTGGTGGCCTGGAGGGGGACCCCCAGAACTTGGAATTCCACCTCCTGCAGGTGCTAGAAGAATGCCTTTGTCTGCATCCCTCCCTCAGTTCTAGAATATTGTTTACTCAATAAAGCAAAAGAACAGCCTTTCCCTTGCTCCCTCAGTTCATCATTTTTTGAATGCAGGGTCATATAGAGGTACTCTCCCCTGCCTTGTTTTTAGGGCTGCACATGTGGCATATGGAAGTTTCCAGGCTAGGGGTTCAATTGGAGCTGCAGCTGCCGACCTACAGCACAGCCACAGCAACTCGGGATCCGAGCTACGTCTGCAACCTACACCACAGCTCACAGCAATGCCGGATCCTGAAACCACTGAACGAGGCCAGGGATTGAACCCGCATCCTCATGGATACTAGTTGTGTTCTTAACCTGCTGAGCCACAACAGACTCCTAGATGTAGTTTTTATTAAGAACTGCTTATGCTAGGGCTTAAGTTTGCCAGCCATGCCAAGACCGGGATGGCCAGTCTTTTTGAGTCCAACCCATGCTCCGGCAGGGGCCTGGCAGGTGCCACCTTTTCTTGGCCTAACACCTTTCGCAGGCCCCTCGGACACAATGCCGTTTACCCTCGGGGGCTTTCTGCTGTGGCCAAGTGCTCCTTGGGCTCAGAGAACAGGAGTGTGGGATGGTCGTGGCTAAAGATTTTATTCCGAAAAGCCAAGCTGGTCAGGGCTGTGTCTCTCAAGCATCACGCTCTGAACTCAAAGTAGCGGTCCCTCCTCTGCCGCTCCTGTGGGGAGACCCTCTTCCCCGATGGGAACGTCTGGTAGGTCCTCAGGTTCTCGGGGGCTACTCTTAAAAGGTGCCACTTCTTCTTCGGGCTCAGAGGAGGCCTGGGGGTGAGAATGGAGCCAGTGTTATTCAAGGAGCCAGGGCGGGGTGGCTGTGAAAAGGCCCATTTCCTAACCCGTGCTGCCGATGACCCCACTGGCTGGTAAGTCACCCTGCACTCCGGGTCAGACTAACTTGTGTTTGCACAACGGCAGAGTGGCTAAGAGCAAGGACATGGGGGTCAGGCAGCTGGGATGGATTCTGGCCCAGTTCCTGCTGGAAGTGTACACATGTAAGGTGAACTTATGATGGTGCCTCTCTCCTAGATTTGTTTTGAGGAGAGGAGTTAATGAAGTAATGCATTTGTTTTGAGGAGAGGAGTTAATGAAGTAATGCATACAAAGCACTTTACACAATGCTGAACAAGATGCAAACAGCAAGGTTATAAGAAATGTGCTGCTGCTATCGATGATGATGGTGGTGATGATGGTGATGATGGAGATCATGGTGGTGGTGATGGTGATGATGGAGATCATGATGGTGGTGATGGTGATGATGGAGATGGAGATGATGGAGATGGCGATGATGGAGATGATAATGATGGTGATGATGGAGGTGGTGATGATGGAGATCATGGTGGTGGTGATGGTGATGATGGAGATGGCGATGATGGAGATGATAATGATGGTGATGATGGAGGTGGTGATGATGGAGATGGTGATGATGATGGTGATGATGGAGATCATGATGGTGGTGATGGTGATGATAGAGGTGGTGATGATGGAGGTGATAATGACAGCAACGATGGCAGTGGAACTCAGGAAAGGGCAGGGACTTTCCCCAGGTCACAGAGATGATCAGGGCAGAGGCTGTGTGCAGGCACTGACTGGCTTACACCTAACCACCTGATTGGTCCTCTGCATCAGACCTGAAGCTGTCAGCAGCAGCACGGGCTGCTGGGCACTTCGAGGAAGGCACAGAGCTGGGCCGTCCTGGGGTCCCACAGCTGCAGGAGACACAGATCCTGCCTGGAGAGGTCTCAAGAGATCCCCAGGCCAGGCCTCACACTATCTCCAGGGATGGACTGACTCAGAGCCACACCAAGGTGTGGAGATGGCCAACCCAGGGTCCTAGAGTTGGCTTTGGGACATGTGGTTTCCCTCCAGGTTCTACCTCTGACCAGATCTGCCACCGGCACAAGTTCCCGAGGCCATCGCTAAGTCTCAGTTTCTCTGTCCGTAAAATGGGCCCATCTGTCCTGCAGAGAAGACCCTTTAGAGGCAGCTAAATTTGTTTCTTCAAAAACCATAAAACTCTGTGGAAAGGATCGCTTCTTTTTCAACAACAATTTCAAGACCCTGGGCTCTTGAGTTCAGCAAGGGGTCAGCATGGAGCTGGAAACCCAAGATCTGTCCTGACTTCCTGATGAGCCTGCTCCGCAGGACACCTCACAGCATAGACCTCTGAACTTTCTGCCCGGGCATCAGGAAGGAAGCATGAGGCGACTACCTGTCCCAATTATCTCACAGGGCAGAGCTGAACTTCCCAGATAAAAGCAGCGAGGGGCAGGCAGTGAGAAACTTTCCTATTTGTTAGATGGACAGTTAGACTTTGGAAAATATTTTCAAGTCCTTAAGGAGAAAACTTTCTGAGTCTGGGCTGGACTGAGCAAGTCTCGGCTCTGTGCAGTACCCTAGACATCCACCAGGCGGCAGCATCTCCTTGCCGCACCGTGGAGCTGTGCCCACAGGCTGCCATTGCAGGGGGAGAAAATGGCACATTCAGGCCAGCGAAGCTTATGCTTCCAAACGCCCAGTGCCCCTGACCAGGAAGATGCTCTTCCTGATTCTTCCCTTTCAGGTTTCCGGCATCCCTCCTGAGGCTGCCAAAACCCTGAGCCCCCCAGCTCTGTAATCGTCACCCTCTGCACTGCGGGCTCTTTGAGGTAACAGCTCTCAGTCTGGGGCCCTGCATGGCTGGCAAGAGCAGGCACCCTGGCGACATGTGCTATTGAATGCATGAAGTGGGGGGACTCACAGGTCGGTGGGGATGGGGTACCGCTCCCACTCCCTCATGGGCAGCACGAAGTAGGGGACCCGGCGCACCGTGCCTGTCTTGTCTCGGTAGTACTCCCGATGCTGCTGTGCCATCTACGGCTCAACCAAGGAAGAGATGACAGGTCGTTAGTGTGCGGGAGTGACCTGGGGCACTGGAGCCCCTGCCTGGCTGCGCCTGGGCGGGGGGTGGGGGCCGCGTTGCCTACTCGCCCCAGAGAAAAGTCCCCAGTTAGGTGTCCTTGTCTGGCTACTGGGGAAAATGACACACCACGCCAGCTGGGCTGGGGCGAGTAAATGAGGCAGGGGACCGGCAGAGGCAAGGCACGTGAGGCCCAGCTCATTCGGTGGCACAGGGAAGCTATGTGTGTGAACGTGTGTGTGTGCACACGCTCACGCACGTGTCCCCTCGTTCCTCCCTCCGGCCCGGCTGCGCTCTGTGAGCTGGGATGGAAGTGCAAGGCCTTCCGGGCCCATGGCTCCTCGGACTCTAAGCTCATCGGCCAGGTCCTCTCTCCGGGGAAGCTGCCTCCTCATGCAGTTCTGCACCCTGGGGACCAGGAGGCACCAGCGTCCTTGGAACCAGGCTGGGAGGGGTGTTTGTCAGGGAGCTGAGGGGGCAAGGGAGGTTTCCTGGGCCATGGCGGAGAGGGAGCCCCGGCCTCCGCTGGAGTGGCGAGTGCCTGTGGTCCCCTGGGACGTGTCTGACTTCTTGGCCCGCCTCGGGACCCCCAGGGAGGCTTTCTGAGCCTGAGGGCAGGATCAGCACGGCAGGGTGTGCGCAGCTGGGGGCCCTCCTGGGGCCGAGGTTGACTCGGGCTCATCCTCAAAGGGCCGCCGGAGCAGGGAGGAGCCGGCTGGGCAAGGACAGTGGAGAGCGGACTTGGGGCTGGAGCCGGTGGGGCTTAGCGGCCCCTCTCCCCGGTGAGTCACCCTGTGGGCGAACCTTAGGGCTTCTGCTCAGAAAGGAGGTGAGGAGAGCCCACAGGGGTGTCACTCCTGGGCAGAGGTGAAGGCAGGAAGGTCCCCAAAGGCTCCCGGCTCTCTCAGCCCTGCTGGGGGGTGTGAGGGGAGAGCCTCTGGAGCCCCCAGCGTGGAGGGAGGTCAGGGGAGCAGAGGCCTGAGCCCCTCCCCACTGCCCACAAACTCAGCAGGTCTCCCGCGGGCTCAGGGGCTCCAGAGGGAGAGATGCCCCATGACACGGGGAGAGGGGGCTGGGGCGGGGGAGGGCTGGGGGGCTAAGGGGGACCCACCTGGTAGAAGCGGGAGAGCTCTGCCGAGCGGCCACTGTCCAGGTTGAAGCGGGTGGAGCGGGGGGCGTGCAGCCAGCGGTCCCAGGTGTGGGAGCGGTCACTCAGCACGAGGCTGGGGTCCGGGGAGAAGAGGGTCGGGAAGTGGCTGCAGTGGGTGTGGCTCTGCTCCAGGGCTGTGATGCACCGGTCCTGGAAATACCTGAGGGCGGTGGCGCAATGGGTGGGGCCGCAGGAGAGGGCCGCAGGGGCGCGTGGCCTTGGTGCCTGGGAGAGCGGCGGGGAGGGCAGAGGCCGGGGAGCCTCAGGCGGTTCGAGAGAGGCCCTTAAAGACCGGGTGAGGTCAGCGGGCCCCGCTTGTCACTTCCGGGCCTTGAGAGGCTCCCTAAGGTGCACGGCCGGCTCAGGCCTCTGCCCCGCACAGAGGTCGCTGCCTGGACCTCAAGGACGGTCGTCTCTCCAGACCAGAGGCTCACACGGGGTCAGGGGCCCGGGTTCCAGTCCCACCCCCTCAGCGCAGCTGCAGAGAAGTCACTCTCCCTTGAAGGCCCTCCAGTGACTGAGGGGTCGGCCGAGGCCTCCTGCAGCTCTGGTGGTTACCCCACGAAGGGGCGGGGAGCACGGTAACGACACACGGCGGGGTCAGCTCTGGCGCAGCCCCGGCCCTGCCCGGGCCCAGAGAGCTGCCGCCTCCCTCCCACCCCACGGCCTCACAAGGCAGCACGCAGCCGGCCCGGGGTGCTCGCCCGGGGTCCCGGAGCTGTAAGGAGATCCTTCGCCCTCTGGGAGCCGACAGGGCTAGTGAGGGGGCTGGGAGCAGGGAGAGCAGAGACCCTTGGGGACCCAGAGAGCACAGCAGACAGATATGGCAGCTCAAGACCCCTGGTTAAGTGAGACCCACACAGAGAGAACCGTTCGGGGGAAGGGAGGCGAGAGGAGGGGGAAGTCGGTGACATCAGAGAGTGTGGGAAACAGACCTTGGACAAACAACAAGAGATCAGAGCTCCCTGCACAGTCTCCCCGGGGCTCCCACCTGAAACCTGGCCCCGCCCTGCGTTGCCTCTTGATGAGGCGGCCAGCAGTCCCTCTGCAGCGCTGGACGCCGTGCACCGCTCTCTTCTTGAACGCCCACTCGTGGTTTTGATCACGCTGCTCTCTTGCTTTCTCTTGGTTTTCACCTACATCTCTGACCCTTCCTTCTCCGACTCCTTGTGGTGTTCCCCCTCTGCCCAGTTCCTCTGGGGTCTGTCCCGGGCCCACCCCAGTCTTCCTGGTGACGGCAGCCAGGCCGTGGCCTTGACCTTCACCTGTGTGTGCATGACCCTCATTCTGTACCTCCAGCCCAGAAGGCCCCCCCAAGCTTCAGACTCCTGCGCACAGCTGCACATTAAGCATCTCCCTGGAATGTCCCCTGGGCTTCATCTTCCACCTGTGCCTTCCCCAAAGCCTGGTCCCGCCTCCATGAGGAGCACTTGGCAGACGTTCGAGTCAGAAGGGGCGTCCGTCTTCCCCAGCTTCATCCTTCACGTCCAATCAGCTGCCAAGCCCTGCAGCCCCGCAGCCTTTCGCCTGGACCATGGCAGCAGCATCCTCCTCCGTCCTACCTGCCCTGGTACCTCCGGCCCGTTTCCCACACTTCAACCACACTGAACTTTCTGAAGTCGGGTCCTTCACGTGGCCTTCCAGGCCATCAGTGACCTGACCTTTGCCTCTGTCTCTGTTCCCTCAGCTGCTCTACACGCTGTTTGTAAAGAGCCATCGCGGTTCCTAAGTGTAACTGTCCTTCCCCCACTTGCCTTACTCCCTGCCACCCCCACCCCACCCCCCGTTCTTGTCCTGTGCCTTCTGCCATCAGGAATGACAAACCTGCCCACCATCACGCCACCCCCTGCGCCTTGCCTCCCGATACTAGATTGTCCTTTAGGACTTGCCCAAATGTCACTTCTTTGAAGAAACCTTTCCTCGCCACCTCTCCCAGGGGCGGCCCATTCTCTGTTCCCTCTGTGACCACCCTGTGCCGCTATTGTCGCCTGCATCATCGCTCCCCACCTCACTGCGAGCTTCTCGAGGGCGGAGTTCAGCCCCGACAGGCACGTGATCCCCAGTTCTCAGAACCAGGTCGGGCGCATGGCCTGTGGGCAGCAAATGCTTATTAAACAAATGACAAGGTGGGTGGCTGATGTGCCAACAGTACCAGTCACGTTACAGTGGGACCTAGAGACACAGAAGCCGAAGACCAGAGGCCAAGCTCCAGGGACCTCGGGGGCCTCTCCTGAGAGCGGCCTATTGCCAGCCCACGTCTTACTTCTTTTCGCTCAAGCTCCCTGCCCCGCATCAAAACATTCCCAGGGCAGCAGGGGAGCCTGGCAGGCCACAGCCACATGGAGGGCCTCCCCGTTTCAGGAATTCAGGCTGCACCCGAGGCCGAAGCACCGTGAGGCCTTTAAAGTTGTGCTTTGGCCTGACCTCTGAGGGCGGCCCTGGGCCGCAGTCTCCCCACCAGGAGAATGGGCGTTGGCACAGAGTTAGACAGAAATGCATTTTTGTCTTCAGATGAAAGGCAAAAGGGTTAAGCACGGCGATGGCTGACGCACCTCCCAGCGGTTTCCGTGCAGGCAGAATAGAAGGCTTCCTTCCCCGGGTCCCACCCTCCCGGGACCCTGCAGCATTCGAGGCTGCCCAGGGCAGAGCAGCAAGCGACGGGCCGCAGAGCGGAGAGCCCTCCCCTGGGCCCCGGCCTCACCTCTCCGGTCCCTTGGCTTCTTCCTGCCCTCCTAACCCTCCGCCCACCTCGGGCGCCAGCGCCCTTCCTGCGGGCCCCTCCTGGGTTCCTTGCCCGTGGCCTCGTCTCCTATCCTGGAAAGGTGGTGGGGCTGGTGAGTGCCTGGGAGCCTGTGGGTCACCTTGGCCACTTCCAGGACAGAGTCCTCCTCTTTGCCGTGGCCTGGCCCCTCCTGGGTCTGAGCGCCCTCCTGCCTCACCGCGGCCTCACTCCCCCCCCCCCCCCCGGATCCATCCGGCCCTGTTTCTCTCAGCCTCTGTCTGTCCTCCCAGCCAGTCGGTGACCTCTGCCCCCTTAGCTGCTTCTCTCCTGCCTACAAACATGCAAAGCTTTTCCTCGGTTACAAAATTCCGCTCTTGGCCTTGATAGTTTCTTACCTACCACCCTTTCTCTTCCTCTCTTTTTTTCTGAAAATCTCCCAAGAAGCCTCTGTATCTTCTGCCTTCATTTCTTCGACTCCTGTGCTTTTGCTGACCCCCCCCCCACACACAATCCCCGTCTGCCCGCCAACCCGTCACTCAAACGTCACCTTGTGCTTTTTCACTTAGGTCATGTAAGGACATCCAGGTGTCAAAGCCAATGACCTGGGCTCACACCCTCTCTCGGTAACGGTCACACTGATGAGGAAACACAGCGCAAGGGGTAGAAGCAGAGTTCCCGTGAGCTCCATGTGCTGGGTGTGAAACGTAATAAAAGCAGCAGTTCAGGAACCAAAAAGTGGGAGATGGCATGGGGAGACGCCTCTTCCTCCGTCCCATGACTCCTCCCGTGTGGAAGGAGCTCTCCGTTCCCCGCTTGCTCTTCCGCGTTGGAGGTGGAGGAACACCTGCCTGGCGGGTGAAGCCCACGGTCCCTCCGCCTTTCGCTGGGAAGCGAGGAAGCCCACCCCCTCCTCCACACCCCGTCTTGGGCGACACGTCTGCCCTTTGGGAGGAAAGTCTGCCCCAGCCGTGCCGTCTCGTCTGGGGGGCTCAGTGTCAGGCCCCTTCTCCAATCGCAGCTTCCCCTCTTTTATCTTCTCTCTCCAGTGGTTCAGGACGCAGGGGACAAAGAGGTGCTGGTCACCAGGTGCTGCCAAGCCCCACGAAGAGGTAAGGAAACAGCAGAATGAAAACTAAAGAGAGGCGCTCTATGACACTCACCAGGGAAAAGAGTACAACTCAAGAATATTGAACTGGCTGCTGGCCATCCACGTGGCAAGACCTGGAAGCACTCAGGAAATAAAACACACCAAGCTCTTCCTGAGCGCAGTACGCAGGGGTGAAATCCTGCCAACTAAGAGATGATTCAAAAGGGAAAAGATGGTAATGGAGGACCGCTGTTAGAATGACTGGTGGTTATTTCAAATCTATTTAAGCACGGAACTAGGAATAGCTACTAGGTGAAGGCTGGTTGCAGGAGGCTGGTTGTAAATGTTATAAAACCTGTCAAAGTAAAAAATAATTTAGGTAACAGAAATTGGGGGGTGGGTGGAGGGGAGATGGAAGCGCGCTTAGAATTTCTAAAGCACCTGTCAAGCATGGCATCTAAAATTGAAACACGCTGGTAAAAATAACGCAACATAATTACTCTAATCCCTTAATGGCTTCTATTCCTCCCACCCCTGTTAGAGGGAACTTTTAGAAACTAATATCTCTTGGGATGAATTACCATTTATCTAAAGTCTATTCTTCCATTTTACTTCAGTATCTTTCTCTTCAGTTAAGTTTGAGTAAGATTAAATTTCATGCTTTTCATTTTAAAATAGTAAATATGGTGTAATTATATTTTTATAGAATTACTTTGTCTCTATTCCTATCCATGGACCCATTCACCCATCCACTGAGTCTTTTATCTGAATATACACACAAAAAGAAACCTAAAATGAAGCTTAGGTTAATTCTAGGTATTTTGGACTTGGGGTGATTTGTTTCATACGTGTAATATTTTTAAGAGGATCAGGTGGCATTAAGAGTTATTTGATTGGGAATCTGCTGTCTGTGGTGGGGTGCTGGGTGTTGAGAATACAGTGCTATAACCTTCAGCCCTCCCTCCTTGAGCCTACTGTTCGTTTGGAGTTTACTGAGTCCTGGGTGTGTGTGTGTGTGTGTGTGGCTGCACCCTTGGCATACAGAAGTTCCAGGGTCGGGGATCGAACCTGAGCTACAGCAGTGACAACACCGGATCCTTAACCCATTGAGCTACCAGGGAACCCTTAAGGCTCTAGTGCTATTAAATGCAAGGAGCGAGGCCGATTCCGGTGGGTGGTCAAATAGGAGGGAGGGTTGAAGAAGTTCGGTGAAAGGGGTTTCCACTGGGGCGGCTTTGAGGAGAACCTCAGTGTCGGAGGACAGCCCAGGGTTCGGCTGTCTTCTCCCATTCGCCTCCTAGAGACAGGTGTTGTCTTCTCTCTGAAGGGACCCAGTCCCTCTGGGAGAGCTCATCCACCTTAGACTTGTGCCTCGGACTCCCACATCTGTGTCCCCAGCTCCGATCCTTCTCCCACCTACACATCCACACACCCAGCTGTCCACACGGGGCTAGCCCAGGGCACCTGGGACGAGCCTGCTCCTGCCGGGTCCCCTTGTCTTGGTTGAAGCCACCTCATCTACCAGAATCCACCAGAAACCTGGAGTCACACTGCCAACTGCCACATCCAGCCTCTCCCTAAGTCCTGCTTTTGCTCCCTCCTAGTGATCTTCCCACTGCCCTCCTCCGTGCCCACCCGGACAGCATGAGAGCTCCTAGCCAGTCCGCTGGACAAGTATCACCTCCCCCCCACACACAAGCCTGTGGTCCACATTGGTGCCAGAGCCATCAGATCACCATGGCTCACTTCCCTTTCACTTTCCTGCTGGCGCCCTGTGCCCCAGAAGTGTAACTCACATGCCTGGAGCCCCGCAGGCTCTCCAAGCCTTCCCACACCTTTCCTCTGCCTGGAAGCCTGCATCTCCTGCTGCCCCTGGGGGTGCCCTCACTCACAGAGCCAGGGTCCCTTCCACAGCCACATACCCACTATCCAGCATCTCCACCTCCACGAGGATCATGATCCCTGGTCCACACCCAGATCCACATTAGCTCCTCCCCTCTGCTAAATGTGTGATCTCCCTTAACCGCAGCACTGCCACCGGCCCTGACATATGACAAGTGCTCAATCAGCGCTCCCCGGAGGAGGCCGAAGTCCAGGAGCCCAGGGGCGCCATGTCCTGGAGCGCTGGGCTCCCATCTGCAGAGCGCCACCGCCACCTCAGGCGCCCCACCCACAGGGGTGCTGGCACACCTCAAAGAAAGGAGCTACAGAAATGTGACGTGTCCTCGTGATTCTTCTCTTTGCCACCCCCAGGCTCTCTGCCGCACACCTCCTCTGCTTCCTGCAAGCCACCTTCTCTGAATGTTAAGATATTTGCATCCCAATAGAAGAGAAGCCCTCTTCTCCACAATCTTCCTGAGGCTCTGCCTGGATTCTGGATTCCATTCAGCGGGTGTGTGTGTGTGTGTGTGTGTGTGTGTGTTTGTGTGTGTGTGTGTGTGTGTGAACGCATGCACATACACATGCTCATGGTCATATTTAGCCCTCAGTGAGCATGGCTTGACCAGCAGATCTATGTCCCTGTAGGCTCTTGCATTTGTGAGCCGTGAGCATGACCTGTGCAGTCTCGTGGGTGAGCCCCGTTTTGCGGGCCGTGGAGAGAACAGAGGGGCATGACAGGTTTCACGACAGGGCATCCGCTCGCAGTGGTCCCTCCAGGGCCGTCACACCTCCTCTCGACCTCTTCATCCCTCCCGGCCCCTCAGCCACCTGCACACCACACAAGCCTGGAGACAGAGCTCAGCCTGGCCTGCGGCAAAAGTCCACTGTGGTTACCGTGCGTGCGTACAAAGAACCGTCCCTCTCCGCCCTGAACAGCACTGCGTGGCCCCATAGCTACCATTCCAATTAATTACTGTGCACCGCCGGGGATCCCACGAGCAGTCATTAACTAATTAACTTGTTACCGTTCAGCACATCCTCATTCCATGAGCACCCTCTTCTCTGCACACTTCCTGCTGAGTACAGTTCTGATCGGATCCTTCCCCTGGGCAAAAACTTCCCAGGGCTCCCCGTTGCCTGGGAACGGAACAAATCGGGCCAGTCGCTCAAGGCCCGGCTTGACACGGGTGTCGGCGAGCCGTCTCGCCGCCGCACTTCCATGTCCCGGCTCTGCCACTCTAGCCGTCCTCAGGTCTTGCTGGTACCTCCACCGCGTGCCTTTCCCCGGGCCAGCCTCTCCATCCAGAAGATGCTGCTTCCTCTCCCCGCGTGGTGAGCTTCTCCATCCTTCAAAGTACGTCCCATACCGCCCCCCCTTTTCCATCAAACCTCTTCGGACCCATAGGCCACGCTTGTCCCCCACATGGGACTGTCTTCGCTCTTTGTGCCTCTCTTATGTCTCAATTCACGTTCTGCTGTGTTGTGATCACTTGGGCCCCAGTATAGTCTTCCTGTCTGAATGGGAAGCTCCAGGGTGGGGGGAGGATGTGGCGGGGGTCGCAGGGAGAAGGCTGTGTTCTGCTCTTACTTGCAGCCTTGACATTCCTGGCACTCAGCAGATCCTCTGCACCTATTTGCTGAATTGAACTGACAAATGGGGGCACATTTTTAAGGGCTGATGAGTTCTCTGGAGAAAAAGGAAAACCTGGGTGTCCGGGGCCACCATGCCCCGTTCTTAGGACGGCTCCTCGGGACTGTGTGAGTGGTGTCAGGTACCAGTCTGGGCTCACGGGCCTCCTACATCCTCCTGGGCAGAGGCCTTGGCACTCGTACCCCAGGATGCACGAGCCCGGCCCTCACCCTGAGCGCTGAGGGCTCAGGCCTAAAGAAACTGGTGGACAGGTGCCAGTGTGCTAGAGGTACCTCGTACCAGTTTACACTGGCTCAAGAGAACCGATTACTAAATTCTCAGGATTTTTTGCGAGCCTATTATTGAACAAGCCAGTATTTAAAATTATACAAAATTACAATGAAAGAAATGACATTGAAAACAAAAGTAAGAAATGCTTAAAACCCATCACTACCTAATTATTATTATTTCACGGTTGTCCATTCTTGAGGCTATTACCTCTATAGCATCTACGAGGCAGAATCAGAGGATAAGGGTGAGCGGCTGCCCGGCTCGTCCCAGCTCTAGGCCGTGACGTCATGCTGATAGCTTGGAATCAGCTGCAGCGGGAGTATTTGTACTTGAGACAATGGGTGAACGCTGCACATCAAATCTTTTCCCCTCCAGAGAGCGGGTTGTTGAGCATTTACCAGAACACCGCTGGCTGTGCACTTCCACCGTATGGGGATCCCGGGGCAGGGGACACAGCCACCCTCTTCACAATGGCAAGAATGGAACGCACTGCTTTTAGGGCCCCGAGGTCCCCAAGGCCCAGGCCCAGCTCGGTGGCAGAGACGGGCACAGCTGCTGCTCCAGGCAGATGGAAGGAGGCGCTGGGGTGCAAACCCCCTGCTCGGTGGCAGCTGCAGGCATCGGGGCGACAGCAGTCTGGGGATGACTGAATGCGCAAGGGCAGGCCAAGCGTCTGGACTGGGAACCTTCTGAGGTGTTGCGGGAGGCAGGGAGCGAGGCGATGAGTACCAGCTGGATCTGACCTGCCAGCAGGAGGCACGGAGTCTCGCCGAGGCCACTTTCATCCCTTGAGAAGCCTCACAACTGTGGGGACTCTGACCCAACAGTTCCCTGCTCACTGCAGGGATGGCACACAGGCCAGACAGTGGCAAAGTGTCTGAGGACCGTGCGGCCCAGAGCAGCGAGGGACCGGGGGGCAGGGGGCATCCTAGTCTGAAGGCCAGCATCCTGTTCCCCTCAGCACCCAGAGCTAGGCGTTGAACACCACAGGGATCTAACCGATGAGAATAGTGAAGAGTTGGGGAGAGCAGGGTGTTGAGGTCACAGAGGCTGGGCAACTTGATGAGTGGCCTTGGAGAATTTCTCGTTTGGGTTGTGGCGAAGCTTTTTGTTTTTGTTTATTTTTATTTTATTATTATTATCATTTATTTATTTATTTTGCTTTTTAGGGCTGCATCTGTGGCATATGGAGGTTCCCGGGCTAGGGGCAGAATCAGAGCTGCAGCTGCCGGCCTACATCACAGCCACAGCAACACTGGATCTGAGCCGAATCTGTGACCTACATCATAGCTCACAGCAACGCTGGATCCTTAACCCACTGAGCGAGGCCAGGGCTCGAGTCTGCATCCCCATGGATACTATGAGGGTTCGTTACCACTGAGCCATGATGGGAACTCCTGTTGTGAAGGTTTTTGTTTTGGTTTGGTTTGGTTTGAAGTTTGTGGAAAGCCCCGCTCAATGCCTGGCACATAGCAGGTGCTTATAAATGCGGTTCCATTCCAGCTCTTCCATCACCAGCCCGACGTTCAGGCAAGATCCCCCTAGACTTCAGCGCTCACATCTGAGCACCAGGAGGGAGAGGGCTGGCCTGCATCATTTCTGAGGTCCTTACTACTGTAAATAGTCTGGGCCTCTATGCATAAAACCGGTAAGGGGGCTGATTTGAGTGTCAGAAGAGGCTGGTCCTCTTAAAATCCTGTGATTAATGTCTGAAAAGACATACAGAAATAATAATTATCCAAGTGGGGCAGGAAATCTTGGATCCTTTCATTACGTTAACAAAATTGCCAATGAGGTAGCATTTAGACGCGTAAGGCAGCTCAATTCATCCCCTGTTGATGAGAATCTTTAGGGAGAGCACAGTTCTTCCAGAAAGATCCAGCCAAGAAACTAGCACATACAATCTCAGCTGTTCAAACTTGCCTAACCACGCTCGGAGCCATATTCATGATTCACTGGTCATCACAATTTCAAGATCAGTCATAGGACAGGGTGCTCAAGAAACTGCAGACAAGGGGTGTGGCTAGAGAAGCATCCTGGGATTGCTCCTGAAACATGCAACTCCCACCCCCAGCCCCAAACCCGGATAGAAGCGGGAGCCCTAAGGGAGGGTTAGGTTCTGGCTGGAGACTGGGGTGGGGTTGAGCACAAAGTATCAATGTATAAAATCAATCTCCTTATAAACACCCAGAATATGTTGTAAACACTACTACCCAAGGCTGCAAAGACGGTTTTGAACGCTTCCCATTTTGCAGTCTGTTTAGTTTGCAGAACAGAGCATGTGTTTTTTCACCCACACGGAGACCCTGCCTGCAAAACCCTCAAGATATTAATTTCATTCATGCATGCATTCATTCACGCATTCATTCATTCATTCTATACACATGTACAGATTCAGTGCACGTGGCTTCTCAGAATCCAGCCCCTGCCCTGGTGCCCACGTTGACTGGTAGGAAAGAAAAAAGCTTACATACTAGAAGAGGAGTAGGGAGTGGAAATCTCAGAGGCTTTGCGAAAAAGGGCCAAAGAGTGGAAAGGAACAGTCAGATTTGCATCTTGGATGTCTGGAATGTGAAAACATCCAAAGGAAGGAAAGGTAGGCTTGCTCCTGCATGGGAAAGTGCTAAAGACAGGGCAGGTCCCGGGGCCCCGAAGTTTTCAAAGGCAGCCTTCTGCTTGGATTAAGTGAGATCAATGGGAGAACCGACTACGTGGGCAGGTGGATAGCGCACGGCGCTAAACACGACTGCGGGTCCTGCCTTGTTAGATTCTTCTAGCCCTGCTCCTGGGCGCCCACCCAGACTCCTTAGCTCCTTCAATCAACAGATATTAGTGTTGCAGGAATCCTGGGTGCCCGCACTGTGCTGCAGGCCCAAGAGCCGGCTCCCTTCTC
This sequence comes from Catagonus wagneri, assembly GCA_004024745.2. Taxonomy (NCBI): domain Eukaryota; kingdom Metazoa; phylum Chordata; class Mammalia; order Artiodactyla; family Tayassuidae; genus Catagonus; species Catagonus wagneri. Next base: position 12,321,266 of record PVHT021183518.1, on the reverse strand, counting down.
AAGGATTCCCCACCGTCTCGTCCCTACCTGGCGTCTCTAAACACCAGCCCCACACGGACGGAGTCTCCCCCTCCCCTCCCTGCCTCGGACCCCATTCGCTGTTATTCCAAGCTGCGCGAGCTCCGCGCTCAATAGGTACCAATTTCCTACCGAAGAGGATCAGCCACTGCCCAGCCACTGCCTGCTTTGAGAGGGCAAACCCCGGGGAAGGCCACCTTGTCAGGTGACAACTTGGCAGCCAGGGTTCCTTCAACTCACAAAGGCGTGGGGGCGGAGTTTCGAGGCGGGAGGAGGGTTTTGTGGAGGGAGGACCCGAGAGGGGCGCCAGGGGCTCGGACCCACAGGTTCAGACGGGGCTTGGTGCGCGGCGGTCTTACCCGGGCATGAGGCCGGGGGGCACGTAGGCGGCCTTGAACTCGGTCAGTAGGGTGCCCGCGCTGCGGGAGGCCATGATGGGGTCGGCGAGCGCGCAGCGAGCCCGGGCGCTCCAGCCCTGCAGTCAACAGCCGGGGTCACCCGGCAACGGCAACTGCGCGCCTGGCAACGCCAGGGGGCCACCCAGCCGCGGCGTTCCGGGGCTCCGTGGCCGGCTTGCAGTCCTTTTTTCGGGAGAAGCCCGAGAAGCGCGCCCAGAAGATGCCCATCCGTCTCTACGAGCTCTCCTCTGTGAACCAGCAAACCGCCCCTCCCACCAAACCTCCGCTCTCGCGTCCTTGAATGGGTGCATCCTGCAGCTTCACTGCCGGCCCAGATGGGCGATGCTCTGATGCGGAGCTTTTCCTCCTTAATTTCTCTTCTTTCCCTAAGAACTCCCTTCTCCCTCCTCTTGCTTCTCAAACTACTCCACAAGAGTGGTTTATAAGCAAAAGACCAAAAGCTGATCTTGAAAAGGTCTAGAGTGCGCGATTTACATTTGCCCCAGTTCTGTAGTTCAGCCCCTCCTGTGAATCCAGGGTTGGGCGTTTGGCCCAGGAGAAGGTTCTTTGTGTCCCCCCGCCCCCCGCCGCCGCCCCGCCCGTACCTCTTTTGAGCCCTACATCTGGATTTCTCCGGGGACCATCTCACAGCCCTGGACCACATGCAGAGCAGGGTGGGGCCTTAGATCTTTAATTGACAGAGAGCTGGGGTGTGGTAGGGGGGTGACGACAGGCTCAGAGGTGCCATGTTCTTTGTGTCTCACACCCCCGCACTTGCTCCCCGGCCCCCATGGCAGTCCTGGTATCAACGAGCAGGTCTGCGGTTTAGCCTCATCCTTCATAGTCTCACTTCGTCTGTCAGATGAGAGGTGTTATCTTCACAGTTTGACTGTGTCGATGGCAGCTGCTGACGTGGACACTAATGAGCTCCCAGGCTGCTGCTGCCAGAATCCTCAGACAGATAACAGTGGAACTGCGGGAGTCACAGGCTTCCAAGATGTTCAAGAGCTGGAAAACTGAGGCCCCGGGGAGAGAAAGGAACTTAAAGGGAGTGAATGGTTGCAAACGAGGTGGAGGGACTCTCCACTCATCCTTCAAAATGCAGCCACGCGTAGAGAGACCTCTAAATTCTCCCTGCAGAACGTGGGCTACGATAAGAACCATGTTCTTAGAAGCTGTAAGAGAACAACCAGTAGTTCAGGGGTACTGTACTCCGGGAAGGGGGTCCTGATGACCCCCCCCAACCCCAGACAAGGTCCAGTGCCCCCTCCCTGCCCCCATTTGTGGCTTCCGAGCTGACTCTGCCCACGGACCCTTAGCCCTGGGTTCTACGGGTCTATGTTCTGGCCCATTTGTCTCTCCTGCTTGAGGTCTGTGCTGTATCAGGTTCATCCCTGAACCCCCAGCCCGGGCACTAGAAGGAGCCGAGTACACATTCGCTGAATGCATTTTATTCGGAATTACCCAAACGGCTCAGAGTCAGGGAGTAGAAGCTAAAAAGTGGGATTTGGTTTAGGTTTCAGAAGGGTCAGGGGTTCAGCCCAGGGCTGCTCTCTGTTGACTGGATGGAACCGCCACATTTTATAGATACGGACACTGAGGCTCAGCAAGTTCCCTAGGGCAAGTTCAGGGGCTTTTTCCTAAAGATTCCCAGCTCCTTAGGAAGCCTTATGAGAATTACCCGATTTGTGAGAGAACCCCCAGAGGGCCTGGGGAGGAGATGGCTTTTTTTTTTTCCATATAAATTTACCACCAGGCCTTTACAAAGATCACCTAGTGGCCTATGGTTGGAACTTGCTAGTGAATTTAGATTTTAAAAGAAGACATTGAACATCTGTTTTTTAAAAATTAGACATTAACTTGTATTGCATGAATACAATATTCTAAGACGTTCTTTAACTCAATAAGGCTAGCTAAAAGTGACAAAGGAGAAGGCATTGAAGAAGGACAGAGAGAGAAGGAAATAAAGCATAAATCGAAAAAGTAGGGCAGGGGAGCAAGGAAACATCTAGAAGGAAAGAAGGAAGCTCTAGCAGCACTCTGTAGGTCCCTTGGAGTGTAGAATACAAAGCCGGAAAACTGTAATCTTTCTTTTCTTTTCACCTTGAGACTCTGTTCGGATAGGTCACCAGGCTCACTCTTTTATCCTGTCAGTTTCCTCTGGATATTTTGCAATGCACAGGACACCGTGCAAGGCTCTGTGGATGCAAAGTTGCCGCGCTCTGGGGTCTCCCAGTCAGGGGTGGGGGAGGTACGTGCAGGTGCCCAATGACCCAGTGGACAAGAGGGCGCGGGGCCGACACAGACTAGGATGAGACCCACCCCAGTCAGGCGGGTCTGGAGGCACTTCCGGAACAAGCACCAATCAGGCTGAGCCTGGGCGAGGAGGCGGGGATGAGGTGGGCGACTCCTTGCCTAGCAGACAGCAAGAGCAAGGGGTGCGATGGCCCTGCAAAGGCTCCAGGCTCGGGGATCCCAGCCCCCGGGGTCCCCTTCCCCCTGGGCCCCTCCTGGGGTGGGCTGGGGCAAGAGAAGAGCGGCAGTTCTCCTTTGGTTCTTGAAAATTTGGCCACGGACATCCCCTCTCCCACCCCTCGCAGGTGGCAGTTCTTCTCCCGCACATCTCACCACCCCCAGCCTTCATCCACACCGGCCCTAGGACCGGCTGGCTTAGCGCCCTGGACCTGAAGCACTGCCCTTAGTAGAACAGAAGCCTGAGGCCTTCGCAGTCAGGCATCTCCAGGCATGCTAAGCTGGGTCCTGAGCTCCTCTCAAGAAGCACCTCGGTCGTCCCAGATCCCGGGTCGGGGGGCAGGACCCAGCCTCTTGGGGACACAGTCTCTGTGAGAGCAGGTGGGGAAGTACAGTCCCCTTTCTCTAGGGGCTCCCATTGCTGAGGGACTAGCCACCAGGCACAGACTCAGTGCTGGCTGCTAGATGCTGATTTCCCAGCTGGGGGGCCCTGGGTTGGGATTTCTGCTTGGCCAACTTGACCACGGGGAGGCGGCATGGATCACCCTGAAAGGCGGGTGGGTGCAACAGCCCAGCTTCCCGTGCACGCGGATCCTGAAGTGCCTTCTCCCCCGTGGCTGGGGGTGCTGCGCCCCACACCCAGCCCACCGGCTGATGCCCGCTCCCATCTGCCCCCTCCTAGTGGCGGGCAGAAGAGCTTGCCCGGCAGCCTGGGGGAGGCAGGGCCCCTTTGGATGGGCAGGCAGCTCTGCTCCAGGAGCTGCGAAAAGACACCTGAAGCTGGGCAAGCCTTTATCTGGAAGCAAGCGGCTGCTGAATAATGAATTCTGACTGTCTGCAGTGCTAGGCTGCACACGGGGCGCACCACACACACGCGCGCACACACACACATGCAGATACGCACACACGCAGATACACACACGCTGGGCTGACAACTTGGAGGGGCGGGAGCTGGCGAGGCTGTGAGTTTCTGTGAGTCGCTGGAGGCAGCAGCTCGGCTTGGTTGCCTTGGTCTCTGTGGGCAGCATCGCCTCCGAAGGGGGAAGAGGAGAGAAGAGGAGGCGGCGGGAGAGAGCGGGCGGCGAGCGAGCTGAGCCGCGCTCCATCCCCAGGGCTCCCTCTCTCCCTCCTCAGCCGCTCAGCCGGCAGCGCCCAGGCTCCCGCGCCAGCATGGCCCTGCTCGTCCACCTCAAGTCGGTCTCGGAGCTGCGGGGCAGGGGTGACCGGATCGCCAAAGTGACTTTCCGAGGTAGGGAAGCCCCTGTCTTATGGGGACCCCAGGTCTGGGCTGACGGGATAGGCAGGAAGGAGAGGATGGATTGGAAAAGTTCTTGCAGGATCGGGGCAGCGAGGCGGCCGTCTGCCTTGGGCCTGACCAGCCGTTGCGATTTCTTGAAAATCAGGGTCCCCCACGTTTCCACGTCTGCATGTGTGTCTCTCCCTGCAGTTGCCATCATGCTGGTGGCTCTGTGGGGTGTGGAGCCCTTTGCCTGCAGGAGGTCCCGGGGAGGCTAAAGCGAGGACCCCACGCCCGGGCTCAGGGGGACACAGGGCTGAGGGGCCCGGCGCTGCGGAGTCTCCCTGGGCCCCCTCCTCCTCTCCTTCTCTCCCACATGTTGGTTCCCTTGGGCACAGAGTGGGGGTGCAGTCTACAGCCTTGAAGACCCAGGACGGCCCCCTAGAAACCAGCCCGATGGGGATGCTGTTGGCTTCTCGCAGGTCTGTGGCCAGGGGTCCCATGAGCCCCACCAGCCTGGCTCTCTGTCTGTCTTTTCCTATCTTCCCTCCCCCTCACACATCCGGTGACCATTTACCGTAATCTGTGTGCCACGGCCGGGGGCTGGGCATGACCCAGGCCCTGCCCGCAATGAGCCTACACCTGGCGGGGCAGGGGGACCAGGGGGCAGACAGCCGGACAGGTGTGTGATGTGATGAGGATGGGGACAGGGGGAACGTGTAAGCTACAGAAGCAGCGCCCTGGCTCAGGCTGAGGGCAGGGTGGTCAGGGAAGGCTTCTGGGAGGAGGTGACACCTTAGCTAAAACCCCAGGGACCAGCAGGAGGGAGCAAGGTGAGGAGGTGAGGACAGAGCAGATAGAGGAGACAGGATGCTCGAGGCCAGGGGAAGGAGCTGGAACATAGGAACAGACGGAGGCTCCATGAGCCTGGGTCCCAGGGTAGGTGCAAGCTGGGGTGGGAAGGCGACAGTCAGAGCCGAGGTGGCAAGGCTGCCTTCAACCCGAGGACAGCAAGCAGCCCTGAAGTTTCTGAACAGGGAAAGGCAGGGCCAGGCTTACTTCTGCTTTTGACTCACCTGCCTCTGCCTCTGCCTGGCCACAGCCCAGCCCCCTGGGCCAGGGGCTTCTCTGGCAGCCTCTGACCATGGGCCAGGGTGCCCCTCACTAGGCACGGTCCTTTTTCCCCAGAGAGGGGCCGGAGAGTGGGGTGGGACAGTGGAGGAGGAGCTGAGAAAACCCACCAGATTAAAGAGCAGAGTGAGCATCGGGACTCGGGCTGGGCACACGCCTGCACCTATGTCAGGAAGGAGAGGTGACACCACCAGCCAGCCTCCCAGGAACTCTCCAGCAGCCACCCCAGGCACCCGCCTCAGTTGGGCCAGCTCTGGACAGGAGACCCTGGGTTGTCCACACTGCATATTGCACACACGGATGGGCAGAGGTGGAGGGGACCGCATGTCCTGCTGGCAGGAGGGCGAGGGAGGGCGGGGGAGGCTGCCTGTTGCTTCCCACACCAGCCCAGGCTGCTTTCTCTGCAGCACCCTGGATCTACGCATGCCACCTGCAGGCTCGTGCTGGCTTTAGGAAAAGCAAGTGTGTCTCTGTATTGGACAGAGGGCACAGTATTTGGCGCCTTAGCTACAGGTTCCTGGGTTGTTGCTGCTGTGCCAGGACGGTACCAGGCTGCACAGAGCAGTCCCAATTGCAGGCAGAGAAACCAAGACCCGGTCTGAAAGAGACCCGTGTGGCATCGGTGGAGGGACTGAGGCATGGGGGCCCCGGCTCACAAGACCCGCCCCCGCCCCCAGCTTTGGCTGCTCCACTCAAAGCCTCTGTATTCCATCCAGATCAGCTGGGGCGAGCGCCTTGTCTAGATGATGCCTGTCTTTTTATTTGAGCAGTGGGATTGGTCCTCCAGCCTCAGGGGGCCACACGGGAATTAGCCTATTTGCATCCAGTGCCCCTTGGACGGGGTGGAGAAATCCATTTCCAAGCTCCGCATCTGTAGCAGGTGGCCATAGGCAGAGCTCCTGGGGAAGGAGGCTGGGCAGCAGGAACAGGCAGATGGCAAGCAGGTTTCCAGAAAGAGTCCTTGGTGACAACTGGAGATGCCCCCAGCCATTTGCCTGCTGCAGCCGGCAGGTGACAGCTATAGATGCCCCCAAAGACCAACACTAGTTGCAATTCAGAGGGAATGGACTCATTCTAGAATGTTCCATAGTATCTCCTGGCACACACAACCACTAGTGTCCAAGCAAATACCCTGCAGAGAGAAACAAGAAGCTGCTGAACAGTCAGAGGGAGGTGCAGCCTTGAGCCCCCCAGATCCCTTGAGTGCACCTCGATGCCAGGCTGAGTGAGGGAGTCGTAAGTGAGTTAGGTATGGCTCAGGCAGACCAGACCAACCGGTTGAAATGTAGCCTGACTTTCTGTGCCGTGCCACCCAGGACACTTCAGAAAGAGCCCTACGGGGCTGTGGTGGAGAAATCTCTAGATATGGGGTCAGAAGCTCTGGGCCCCAGCTGGGTTCTGCCATTTTCTTCACCTCTCTGAGCCTCAGTGTTTTCATCTGTAAAATGGGCATGGTGGTAGCACCCCCCCCCATCAGGTTGCTGCAGTGCAACAACAGGAAAGGATGAGTTTGAGGAAAGGGAATTCAGTGAGTGATGTGTCTGTGAGGCGGCTGTTCCACTTCTACTCGGGAACGCGGCTGACTCCTGGTTGGCCTTCTCTCCAGCCCAGCGTCTTTCTTCTGTCAGCCGGGAGCTAGAGCGAGCACCGCGAGGGGTATAAAGGGGGGAGGAGTGTACCTCTGAGGCGTTGCTGACCTGTGCCGGGAGCAGGCAAGTTGTCCTGGCCTCTGCTCTGTAGGAGGCCTAGCTAAGAGGTCCCCCAGGCAGGCTGCCCCTGAGGCCCCTGTCCCCACGCGGGCTGGGCAGGCACCAGCTTTGTCCCTGGCCACCCCTCTTTTCCCACCACCCCAGGTCAGCTGGCCATCCTACCCTCAGGCTCATGCACCCCACCCCACCCCACCCAGCTCCCTCTGCAGTTCTGGAACTCACCGCCCCAGTGGCCATTCTTCACCCAGTCCTGCCCTTATTCACTCCCTGAATGTGCTGGTTTCTGTGGACCGGCCCTGGGGCCCTGGGGATGAACGAGACGCAGCCCCTGCCCTGCGGGAGTCGCGGTCCATCGAGTCAGACAGGAGGTACCAGAAGGCCTGGACCCCAGTCCCTGTCCCCTACCGACCACAGGGCCTCGGGACCCCAGCTTCCCAGAAGCAAGACGCAGATGACGGTCCCCGTGTAACTCAGAGGGCGGCGGCCGGAATCAGGAGCGGGCTGGACTGTGAGCTGCCACTCAGAGGGAGGCAGTGTTAGTTTAAGTAGTCCTTTTTCAACTCCTGAAATAATTCTCAGCATCATCATGGAGCCACGGAAGGCAGGGTGGGAAGGGCCTCTAAGTTCCTTTTGTCCAACTTGCCGCCCAGTTCTCAGCTGCATCCAAGCCCCCGGGCACGGGTCCCTGGGCTGTCAGGGAGCCACGGGTCGGCCTGCCTGGGGCCAGTCTCCTGATCTTCCGTTTCTCTTCATCCCTGAGCTTTCTTGCCAAAATACCAGGCTTGGGGATTTGATGGGTGAGATGGGTGACCTCTGGAGGCCAGATCTGATGTCCACGTATTTCACCTGACCTGGTAATTGGCCCAGTGGTTTGCTTTATCAAGGCCTCCCCTGGGCCCCGCTGACTTTCCCTTCTTAATCCTCTCCCCACCCCTCTGGGTTCCCGCGGCACTGAGCTTCCTGCCGTTTCCTGCAAACGCCAAGCCTTCTCCATCTCCAAGCCTTGAGACACCGAGTTTCTTCTGCCGCCTCCACCTTGAGACCTTCCCTCAATCCTGTGCATCCTTCAGGGCCCGTTCAGCCGTCACGTCCCCGGTGACGTCTCCTCCCTTTCCCTCACAGGGCTGTGTATCTGCTCCTTCCAGAGCTCAGCTAAGGCACTTTCTAGTTCAGAAACTGGCCATTCACGGAGTTCCCGTCGTGGCGCAGCGGAAACGAATCCGACTAGGAACCATGAGGTTGTGGGTTCGATCCCTGGCCTTGTTCAGTGGGTTAAGGATCCAGCATTGCCATGAGCTGTGGTATAGGTTGCAGACACGGCTCGGATCTGGCGTTCCTGTGGCTGTGGTGTAGGCTGGCAGCTGTAGTTCAGATTCAACCCCTAGCCTGGGAATATCCATATGCCACGGATGTGGCCCTAAAAGGACAAAAGACTAAAAAAATTAAAAAAAATTTTTTTAAAATGTGGAGGTTTCTCCTGCTTGGTGAGAAATATGACTTCTCTCTGGAACCTTCTCTGCCATCTCTGGTGAGGGAGGCGGAGTTCCTGGGATGCTCGGGCCGCCTGTGTGCTCCCGCCCGGCCCAGCATCTCCCTGGTGGGAGGACATGGGGTGGCCATTGGCCTCGTGGAAGCCCACAGAGAGAGGGGGCACTTAGGACAGGCTCTGCAGTGCATGGCTGGCTATGGGCACAGCTCTGTGCTTTTGCGGTCCACCCCCCATCCTCCACACTTCCCAGCACACACGGCCCCTCGTGCAGGATGGGGCTTCTCTGCCTAAAGCCCTGGGTATGAAACGTCCTCCTCCTCCCGCCCGGAGTGAGCCGGCGCCGACCTCGGAGAGCAGCAGAGCGCACTGAACTTCCCCAGGCTTCGCCTGCTCTGATGAGACAAGTGCGTTTCATGATATGGAAATGACTGTAAAACTGGCCTCGCCTGCAAAAGGCCCTTGGCCAAAATGTTTCTGGAAATGTGCGCAAGAACAGACTTGCAGATGATTTTCCTGAACTGCAAAGTCTTGGTTCTCTTAACCACCTTTACCAATTACATACAAGCTGGAGCCCTTCTGCCTACGCCCATCCCTGAGTTTGATCTTTTATTATTATTATTATTAATTATTAACTGTTTATAACGGAAAGTCTCAAATATATATGAGTAGGGAGAGTAATATAAAGACTCCGAAGTGCTCCCCAGGCAGTCTTGTCTTTTTTTTGGGGGGGCACACCCCCGGCATATGGAGGTTCCCAGACTAGGGGTCAAATCGGAGCTGCAGCTGCCGGCCTACACTACAGCCACAGCAACATAGGGTCCAAGCCGTGTCTATGACCTGCACTACAGCTCGCGGCAATGCTGGATCCTTAACCCACTGAGCCCGGCCAGGGATCAAACCCGTGTCCTCATGGACACAAGTCTGGTTCATTACAGCTGAGTCACAGTCGGAACTCGCTCCCCAGGCAGTTTTAACAGCCATCAACTCATGGTCAATTTTGTTTTATTTGTAACCCTATGCCCCCGAACTATTTGGAAGTAAATCTCAAACACCATACCACTTCATCTGTAAATATTCAGTATGTAGTTATCAAAGACAAGGACTCCAAAAACCCCACACATCCTGTCACTCCTAAAAAATAATAATTTCTTAATACCATCAAATATTCAGTCAACGATCAAGTTTCTGATTATCTCGCCGATGTCTTAAACTTTTCCCAGTTCGTTAACAGCTACTTTTGGTGTGTTTTGTGAGCCAGCTAGTTCATTGTTCATTCACTCCTTTCACTCATCCAGGTAATAATACTCCTCGAGGGCCAGCTATGTGCTAAGCACTGTTCCAGACAATGGGGGGACAGCGGTAAAGGAGACAGACCTGGTCCCTGCCCTCGAGGAGAAGATGGTTATTGCACAAGCCCCTGTGAGTGTGAGGAGTGTTCTGGAAAGGGAGGTACAGGTGCAAAGCAGCATGAAGCAAGAGAAGCCCTCTCAGACCCGGAAGCCGCCCCAAGATGGGGGGCCACTCATCAAGAAAAGAGGACAGAGAGCATGGAGGGAGGTGGGAGCTGGCCAGCTGCTCTGGTGCCGCTCAAAGCCGGCCACACGGAAGGCAACAAGGCGAAGCTGCAGAAGGGCCCAGGTCCAGGGAGGAGATTTTACTAAGCAGGGGATGAGCTGATATTTAAACTGGCCCTTGATGGGCTGATATTTAAACTGACCCCTGATGGGGTTCCCATCTTGGCTCAGTGGTTACGAACCCAAGTAGTATCCATGAGGACATGGGTTCTATCCCTGGCCTTGCTCAGAGGGTTAAGAAGCCAGTGTTGCCATGAGCTGTGGTCTAAGTAGACATGGCTTGGATCCGGGATGGCTGTGGCTGTAGTGTAGACTGGCTAGCCTGGGAACCTCCATATGCCACAGGTGCGGCCCTAAAAAGAAGAAAGAAAGAAAGAAAGAAAGAAAGAAAGAAAGAAAGAAAGAAAGAAAGAAAGGAAGGAAGAAGGAAGGAAGGAAAGAAAGATGGGAACCAGAGCCTCTGGTTAGCTCCATGGCCAAATCGGTTTGAAGGCGCACCTGGCAGGAAGCACAGGTCTGGGCTGAGCCAGAGCAGTGGGGCTTAGAGTCCCTGCCCTGTTCCTAACTCTCAGATGAATCCTTGACCTAAGCCTGAGTTTCTACCATGTCCCTGGGTGTTGACAGAGTGGGGGTAGGGGAAATAAGTGAGTGAAGGTAAGAAATTATATTTGAATAAAATTGGTGAAAAATAGGGAGTTCCCTGGTAGCCTAATAGATAAGGACTCGGCGTTGTCACTACTGTGGCTTGTGTTTGATCCCTGGACAGGGAACTAGTGAGGGCGTGGCCAAAAAAAATTGTGGAAAACAAAGGGTGAGAGGTAGACGGGGCCTCTATCTAGCTTAGAAATGGGGTGAAGGAAGGGGTAACTTTCCCTTTGGGAGGTCCAGGCACTTGACAGAACCCAAACCCGGCTCTCCGAGTTGCTGGTAATTTTCCTTTTTAAGGAACTCGAGGAATAGCTCCTTCCTCGGACAGCTCCTTGACAAATGAACTTCTTCATTCTTCTATACCATCAACTGTCATTGCAAAATTGAATAGTGCGTGTTCTTTAGAGGGAGAAAAAGTGTCATTGTGAGAGATAATCATAAGCGACTGAACGATAAACCCATTAGCGACACAGAAGTTTTGACATCATCACCACCTTGACCTAATTGGCATTTCTAGAACATTTCACCCCAACACTTCTCAAAAGCACATGAAACACTTCTCAAGACAGACCATATGCTGGGTAATTAAACATTTCAGTACATTTCAAAAGACCGACATTTTACAGAGTCTGTTCTCTGACCCCACTGTAATTCAATTAGAATGAATAACAGTAAGAGATCTTTAAAAAGCTCCAAGTCTTTGGAAATTAAACACTCTTCTAAATAAGCTATGGTCAAAGAGAAAACAAAAGAGAAATTATAAACCATTTCTAACTGAATATTAAAGAAAATTGTATATATATACATATATATACACACAAATATAGTTTTAAATGCTTAGAGCAGAAAAGAGAAATGTCTGCGATTACCTAGGTTTCTGCCTTAAAAAGCTACTAAAAGAAAAGCAAATTAAATTCAAGTCCTTTTTTTTTTTTGGTCTTTTTGCTTTTATTTGGGCCGCACCCGCGGCATACGGAGGTTCCCAGGCTAGGGGTATAACAGGAGCTGTAGCCGCCGGCCTATGCCATAGCCACAGCAACGTGGGATCCGAGCCGTGTCTGCAAACTACACCACAGCTCACGGCAACGCTGGATCCTTAACCCACTGAGCAAGGCCAGGGATCGAACCTGCAACCTTATGGTTCCTAGCTGGATTCGAACCACTGAGCCACGATGGGAACTCCTAAATCCAAGTCTTGAAAACATTATCACAAGTGAAATAAGCCAAGCACCAAAAAAAAAAAAAAAAAAAAAGACAAATATAATATGGTCCCATTTATAAGAAATGGCCAGAATAGAAAAATCTTAGAGTTAGAAAGTAGATTTAGGGAGTTCCCGTCGTGGCTCAGCAGAAACGAATCCGACTAGGAGCCAATGAGGTTGTGCTTTCAATCCCTGGCCTCGCTCAGTGGGTTAAGGATCCGGTGTTGCCGTGAGCTGTGGTGTAGGTTGCAGACGTGGCTCGGATCCTGCGTTGCTGTGACTGTGGTGTAGGCTGGCAGCTGTAGCCCCGATTGAACCCCTATCCTGGGAACCTCCATATGCCGCAGGTACAGCCCTAAAAACCAAAAAAAAAAAAAAAAGGTAGATTATTTGTTGCCAGGGGCTGGAAGGAGAGAATGGGGAGTGACTGCTAAGTATGGGGTTCCAGATGAAGATATTCTGGAATCAGTGATGAAGATTGGACCACCTTGTGAATATACTAAAAGTTGTTGAATCATACACTTTAAATGGGTAAATTTTATGATTTGCGAATTTCGTTTCAATAAAGACAAGCTAAAGAAAACATATTCACAATAATAAAAGGAAAGCAGAGAAAATTAACAAAGCCAAAAGTTTGTTGTTTAAGAAAAATTAATAAAATAAGTAAACTGTACCAAGACTGAATAAGAAAAAAAAGCAAGAAAACCCAAACTACCAGTATCAGAAATGAAAGAGGGGATATCGTTACAATAAAAGGAAATGAGGGAATATTACAAATAACCTTATCTCAATAAATTTCTACAAGTCAGACAAAAGGAATAAAATGCCTTGAAAAACAATTTACCAAAACTGACACAAAAAGAAATGGAAATTGCAGGGAATTCTCTTTGTGGTGCAGCAGGTTAAGGATCCAGCATTGTCACTGCAGCAGCTTGGGTTGCGTCTGTGGCATGGGTTCAATCCCTGGTCCTGGAACTTCCACCTGCTCCAGAGTGGCCAGAAAAATAAAAAAAGAAGAAGAAGAAAAAGAAATGGAAATTCTAAAGAGCCCAGTATCTATTAAAGAAATTAAGTTTGGGAGTTCCCAAACTTAATTGTCGCTCAGTGGTTAACGAATCCGACTAGGAACCACGAGGTTGTGGGTTCGATCCCTGGCCTTGCTCAGTGGGTTAAGGATCCAGCATTGCCGTGAGCTGTGGTGTAGGTTGTAGACGCGGCTCAGATCCCGCGTTGCTGTGGCTGTGGTGTAGGCCAGCAGCTACAGCTTCGATTAAACCCCTAGCCTGGGAACCTCCATATGCTGCGGGTGCAGCCCTAAGAAAAGGCAAGAAGACAAAAAAAAAAGAAAGAGAGAAATTGTAATAACAATGATAATCATGAGGATGGCGGTGGTGCTTTTCCATAAAGAAAACTTCAGGTCTAGACGGCTTCACTGGTGAATTCTAGAGAATATTTAAGGAAGTAACAAAATCGGTCTTACACAAATTCTCAGAAAATAGAGAAGGAAGAACATTTTGTAGCTCATTTTATGAAACCAAAATCTGATAAAGGACTTTATACAAAAAGAATATTAGAGACTAGATCCCTCATGACCAAAGACATTAAAGTCCTTAACAAAATATCAGTCAATTGAGTGGCAATATATTAAAGGGATAACCTGTCATGACAAGTAAGTTTTATCCTAGGAAAGCAAGGCTAGTTTAAAATTGGAAAATCAATGTATTTTACCATGTTAACACAAGAAAAATCAGCAATAGACACAGAAGAAGTATTTGACAAAATCCAGCACCCATTCAGAAGAACCCTCAGAAAACTAGAGGAAAAAAAAGGGAATTTCCCTATTCTGATAAAGGGCAACTGCAAAGGATATCCAGCTAATATCATACTTAGTCCTGAAATACTGAGTGTTAAGATCATGAGCGAGGCAAAGTCGTCCGCTCCTAGCACTTCTAGTCAATACTGTATTTAAATTCTAGCCAGTGCAGCAAGACGTGGGGGTTGGGGGGGACCCATACAGATTGGAAGTAAAGAAGTAAAATTGTATTTTTTCACAAGGAACCTAATTGGTTATATAGGAAATCCTGAGAGGTCTACGAAAAAGCTACCACAATATATATATATATATATATATATATATATATATATATATATATATATAATTTTTTTTTTTTGGCTTTTTAGGGCTGCACCCTCAGCATATAGATGTTCCCAGGCTAGGGGTGGAAACTGAGCTGCAGCTGCCGGCCTACATAACAGCCACAGCAACAAGGGATCCTTAACTCACTGAGTGAGGCCAGAGATGGAACCCACGTCCTCACGGATACTAGTCGGGTTTGTTACTGCTGAGCCACGATGGGAACTCCAAAAAATCTACCACAATTAATGAGTGAATTTAGCAAGGTTTTTGAATATAAGCTTAATTTAGAAATATACATATATATGTATATACATATATATGTGTACATCAATGGAACAGAATAAAGTGTTCAGAAATAGACTCCACTTATAGACAGTTGATTTTCAATCTTGATGCTAAATATCTGAGAGAACTAGATCTTGATTCAGGAAAAAAAAATGACTATTACACTCTTCCTCACAACACCCATATAAATTAATTCAAGATGGATCATAAGCTAAATATTTTACAAATCTACAAGCTTCTAGGAGAAACTATAGAATATCTTTGTTATACTCTTGGGTTAGGAAAAGATTTTTTTTCTTTTTCTTTTCTTTTTTTTTGTTTTTTGTTTTTTAGGACCACACCCTCAGCATATGGAGGTCGAATGGGAGCTATAGCTGCCGGCCTATGCCACAGCCACAGCCACAGCAACGCAGGATCCAGCTGCATCTTAAGCTACACCATAGCTCACTGCAATGATGGATCCTTAACCCACTGAGAGAGGCCAGGCATTGAACCTGTGTCCTCATGGACACTAGTCAGATTTGTTTCCACTGAGCCATGATGGGAACCCCAAAATTTCTTAAAGAAAATATAAAAACATTAAACATCAATAAATCTCACCAAAAATTGATAAATTATATTTCTTAAATAATAAAAACTCCCACTCATCAAAAACACACAAAAATATAATGAGAAAGCATCAGACGAAAATATTCATAATATACTTAAGGACTAGTAGCCAGAATATATGAAGAATTCCTTCAAATCCATAAGAAAAAGACAAATGCTCAAAATTTTTAACTAGGCAAGCAACTGAGATATTTCATAAATAAGATATAGAGATGGCCAATAAACACATGGAAATGTGATCAACATCATTAGTCATCAGAGAAATGAATCTCAAAACCAAAATGGATCCGATTTCACCTGTACTAAAAATGGAGAATTCTGACAATAACCAAATTTTGGTGAGGATGTGGAACAATGAAATACACAATTTTTTTTTACATTGTGGATAGGATAGTAAAATGATATAATCATTTTTGGAAAACCATTAGGCAATTTCTTATAAAGTTAAACATACACCTACACTATGACCAGGAATTCTGCTCTTAGGCATTTCCCCAAGAGTAATGGATTGCTATGTCCACAAAAATATTTTACAAGAATAATCACAGCACCTTTGCCCTCAACAGCCCAACAACAAAAGCAATCCCCAAAACTGCTTTTTCAACAAGAAAATGGGAGTTCCCGTCATGGCTCAGTAGTTAACGAATCCGACTAGGAACCAGGAGGTTACCGGTTCGATCCCTGGCCTTGCTCAGTGGGTTAAGGATCCGGTGTTGCCGTGAGCTGTGGTGTAGGCTGCAGACGCGGCTCGGATCCCGCATTGCTGTGACTGTGGTGTAGGCCGGCAGCTACAGTTCCTGTTAGACCCCTAGCCTGGGAACCTCCACATGCCGCGGTTGCGGCCCTAGATAAGGCAAAAAGTCAAAAAAAAAAAAACAAGAAAATGGATCAACAAGTTGTAGCATATTCATACAACAGAAATCACTCAACAACAAAAGCAAATGAGTTACTGGTATTATGCAGCCACATGGATGAATCACACACTACCTTGATTGCAAGAAGCCAGACACACAAAAATACATTCTGATGATATCACAACACAAAATTTAAAATCAAACGTTAAAAAATCAGCAGTTGTTTACCTACGGGGGCGTGGCTGGCGATTGGCTGGAAAGTGGGCAACGAGGGGATGTCTTAAGGAATACGAATGTTCCGGATCGAGGTATCTGGACTGTATGATGATTACACAAGTAACACATTTATCGAAACTCACTGAGCTGGGCACTTCAGATCTGTGAATATAAATTTTACTTGTTTCAAAAAAGAACTGATCGTACCTTAAAGTGCCTAAACTTTGAAGAATATCACAGGAGGTAGAAAATTACGTGCTACTAAAAATAAGCGACAAAATTGATTCTTATTAGAGGAAACTATGTTTGAGACAGAGCTTCAATGTCAAAAGGCAAACCAGGACTCTTCAGTAGACTAAGAGCCGTTTTTTAATTGGCTAAGGAGCTGTGTACCAGGGGGATCAGCACTATATTTTCTCTATTTCATTGATGAGGAAACTTAAAGACAGGTTAACTTCTTCAAGGGCACTCAGCCAGCGAGTGGCAGGACTGGGCTCTGAGCTCAGGCAGTCAGCCCCTGAGCCTTGACCCCTGGCTCCTTGTGCTTGAGGGACTTGATGCTTTCTTCAGACTTTCACAGGAACAGTCTCTCGCTGACCTTCACGGTGGTTCCAGGAGGTAGGCTCGTCCAGGATAATTGCCCCCGCTTTGCAGAAAATGACTCTGAGATCCAGAGGCATTGATGGAGCTGCTCCAGGCCCCCCAGCCCCTGCCCCTAACCTGACTGGAGCCTGGATCTTTCTCTGTGCACAGGGGTGCCTGGGCCCTGCCTGCCTGCGATGCAATCGCAGGAGTAGCTGGCCTTCGAAAAGGAACAGGCTGGGCTGAACTGGGGGGGAAGAAAACAGCAGGGCCAGCACCCTTAAACAGGGAGAGAGCAGAGTCTGGGGGCGTCGCAGCAGCGAATGGGGTGCTCACCAGGCCACCCTCCATTCAGCCCATCCCAGGAAATGCAGTCGGGGAGCTGGGGCTGATTTTAGTAACGCAGGGAAACAACAGTGACGGGTCCGAGTCACAAGCAGAGTGCTTTGTCCTACTTCTCAGCTCACACAAAGAGGGTAACGTCAGGTGCTGATAGAGCACAGAGGGCTCGGTCTTAGGCAAAGCCACCGTGTTCCTGAGCTTGTCCTCTAGACACTCTTCTTCCCCTTTATGGCCCCCACCCTGTGTCCTCTCAGGAACCCCAGCTCCAGGTCTCCCCGCGGGAAGGGGGCTGCTTCTGAGGGGAGACTCTTTTCATTCTTCTCTTCCCCATCAGAACTCACCTGGAGTTCCCACTGTGGCTCAGCAGGTTAAGAAGCCAACGTGGCATCTGTGAGGACATGGGTTCAATCCCTGGCCTAGCTCAGTGGGTTAAGCATCTGGCGTTGCCACAAGCTATAGCCTGGGTCGTAGGTGCAGCTCGGATCAGGCATTGCTGTGGCTGTGGCCAGCAGCTGCAGCTCCCACTTGACCCCTAGCCCGGGAACTTCCCTATGCCACAGCTGTGGCCCTCAAAAAAAAAAAAAAAAAAAAAATGGAGAAAGGAAAAAGAAAAAGAACTCACTTGACCTGGAGCCTATACCTCCTGGTCTCCATTCTCTGCTTCACTCGTTCAAGTTCTCTACCCAATGGCCCTCTCCCTGCCCCCGCGCGCTATCTCTCTGCATTTCTAGATTCCACCCAGTCTTTTACCCGCGTGACCCGTCCCCCTTCTGGATTGTAGTGAGGTTCTCCAGGCAGACTTCCCACTGGAATTATCTTTGTGCAGACCCCAGCTCACGCTCCTCCCCGGCCCAAAGGCTGTGCTGACACGGCAGGAGTGAATGAACCCGCCCCTGCGCACAGCCCGGTCCCGACACACCGGCCGGTTCTCAAGGCCGGGCTCTAGCCAGGGACACCGGAAGACAGTGCTGTTCAGTGCAGATGGGACGTTCTATACCCTGAAGTCACGTCACGTTAAAAGCAGCGCGCCATCCTGCAGACAAGACAAGAACCTCATTTAAACAGAGCAGCGGGGTAGAGCTGTTTTAAAAAGGCAGATGACATAACGACTTACTTCTATCCAGCTTTGGATCCCTGGGCCCCTCCATCGGAGTGTATGTGATTTCATGGCACTTATCACAGCCGTGAGCATGGAGTCTGTTCTCCAGACTTCATTTTATTGACTCCAGGAGGATTCTGTTTCAGACTGAACTATCCCATGAGCCTCTGAAGGCAGGAAGATGCTGTTCAATTTTCCCCATCTAATCCGCTCGCTCTGTCCACAAAAGCCTCTCCACTGAGGAAACAGGCTATTTCCTTTCTCTCAAGCCTTATTCACAAGCTCTGTGGCAACAAAGGTGATTAGAAATTGGGATTTTTAAAAGGTTTGGTCTGTAAGTCGTTTAAAATGGAGCTGAAGTGCCAATAAGACTGGTGCTGAGT
The DNA here is from genome assembly GCA_004024745.2 of Catagonus wagneri. Lineage (NCBI taxonomy): Eukaryota > Metazoa > Chordata > Mammalia > Artiodactyla > Tayassuidae > Catagonus > Catagonus wagneri. The sequence continues at coordinate 12,302,881 of PVHT021183518.1, read as the reverse complement.
GGAGTAGATGTTAAGGGGAAATGAACTTGAAATGAGAGCTGGGGGACTGATGCTCACTGATAACTTGGAAGGGCTGACCCAGGTCCCCTGGCTCCGCCTGAACGAACAGAAAAGGACCCACTAGCGTGATCCCTGACACTGTACAAAGCCTCCTAAAAAGGGGCCTTCCCAAAATGCTTAAGGACTTTGATTCCTTAATAAATTGTCCTTTCCACTGCCTCTGTACGCTGTCTTTGTAGATATTGTTTTTAATATCTAGAGGTAAAATTTCGCTCATGCTGTTTGATGATATTCACCCCATTTAAATTCCCGGGGCCTGAGGCAGTGAGGTTTGTTTTTTTTTTTTAACTGCTTTTCTAATCAGAGCCTTGATGTATAGATTTTGCACTGGCTGATTTCACGGTATTTTATGTCTTCTCCAACAAGGCTGTGGGAAGTACACAAGCAGGGGAAGGTTGGTGCCTCGGTGGCTTCAGGCGCATTTGAACCCTGCTACCATCTCAGTTGGTCTCTCTACCTCCCCTCTGGCCGAGTCGCTCAGTTTCCCTCTGGAAAACCCTTCAATGCAGCCACAGCCACAGTGCTCATTACCATCTTCCGGGATGAAAAGGCCTTTGATCATTCAGAGCAGCGGGTCCTCGGGGGAGCCCCAGTGCACAGATGTGCTCGCCTGATTCTCAACTCGAATCGCGTGTCACCTGTGGGAAAAATTTAAAGGAGTTCAGGCACCATCCGTCACGGGTCTCTCTCTTGCCCTGGATGCTCCTGAGATTTTTCCTTTCAGTTTTTTTGTTTTGTTTTATCCCCGGTTTAGTGCTAAAGAGACTTTCTTTCCCATCTGTCTACTTCACATCTATTTTCTGTGTCTCCAGCTTTTGCTTTATAGCTTCCTCCTCATTATTTTGGATGCAGCCTCCACACACACACGTGTCCCCATCCTACACACACACACACACACACACACACGATACTCATGCTACTCTGGCATCAATCCCCTGGCCTCTTCCTTTTCAGCTCCGCACTAAACTAGGACTTGCTCCTAAACACAAGGCAAGCCCAGGAGATCTCTGCACCAAGCCTCTCGTTACACAGAGAGGCCAAAGGAGAGAAGTGTTCCCCAGGGGATCGAAGCACCGTCACCGTGGAGGATCGGAGGGGGCTCACTCTAACCGCTCCTTGGCCCTGGCGCTAGAGGGGGAGAAGAGCACTGCGAGTCCCCCCCACCGCCAAACCTCTCCTGGGTCCCCGCTGCCCACCAGTGACAACTAGAAACTAGCCCTTAGAATGGAACTGAGTTCAACCTGGATGTAGCCCTTCGATGAAATGGTCCAATGCCTTAGTTGGTGGGGATTTAAAAGCATTCCTCTTTCAATTACAAAGGGAAAGCACGGCACTGAGAAAATATCAAACTCAAGTGCTTACAGTGAAAAAAATCAAAGCAAGCTGCTTTCACTATCTTCTCCTTTACCTGTCCACCAGTAGTCTCTTTAGTGGTTTGAGATCTTTGTCCATTCACATGTAAAAGAATTGGGTTTGGTTTTTATATTGTTGTTGTTTTGCTTTTTAGGGCCGCACTTGAGGCATATGGAGGTTCCCAGGCTAGGGGTCAAATTGGAGCTACAGGCGCTGGCCTGCACCACGGCCACAGCCACAGCAACGCGGCATCGGAGCCGCGTCTGGGACCTACACCACAGCTCACGGCAACAGCGGATCCTCAACCCACTGAGCAAGGCCAGGGATGGAACCTGCATCCTCATGGATGCTAGTCAGATTCCTTAACTGCTGAGCCACAATGGGAAATCCTGGGTATTTTTAAATAAATAGGATCTTATCACACATGCTACTTTTTTGGTGTACAGTTGACAGACGATAATACCTTAACCCTAAATAATTTCTTTTGCATCTTTCTATCTCTGGGTTTCTCCTCAAAGTAATTACAACCCCTTCCCATGTGTCCCCACCCTCGTCCCCTCCCGGCCAGGCACACGTACACAGATGATATCTATCCTTTCTTCTCTGAACCACTTCTCTTTCTTGTGGGGTATTGAATGTATGGTGCTGACTTGGTGACATCGTCTTCTGGTTCCCCGCCCACCCTCGATAGCCCGTCAGCTCCCTGAAGGCGGGATCCTGTGCCCTTTATCCATCCCTCTATCCCAAGTCCCCAGGAGGTGGCCTGGTACTTCTAGACTCGGGTGAGCGTCTCTCCAAGTGAGCTGTACTGGCCTTTGTCTCCTGCGCCTTCCCCGCCAGCCACCCTGCTCTCTCCAGCTTGTGTTTCCTCCGGCAACCTGGGCCGCTCTGAGCAGATGGGCTAGAAAAGTGGGCAGCAGGTGGTATGTGGGTGTCGGGTGCTGGAAACGTGTGTCCCCATCTCACGCTTAGCAGGAAAGAGGGCCTGGGACGTGCCTGGCTGTGGCTGCAGACACAGTCGTAGAAGAGACCTGTCACCCGGGGCAGGGAGTGGCATTCACACCCTCTGGGCCAGGCTTCGGCCCCAGGCGGGGGCAAGCCAGCGGGGCTGAGGAGATGGCAACGGAGGCCAGGAAAGCCAACGGGAAAGTAACGTGGTGGGAGGACACTGGGGTTCCACTCCGCGTCCATCTCTGGCCAGCCTTGTGCCTTCCTGTGCTTTCATGTCCTCATTCGTCCTATGGAGCTCTTGGCCTTTGGCCTGCTTCCTCCCAGGGCTGCAGAGAGGGGCGGGCCAGACACTATGGGAATCTGCCTCAACTACAAGTTGATAACAAGTGTTGTGGGAACCCAGACGCTGTAATGATGACTCCCAGGGGGAGAGGCCTGACCCCTCGTGTTGTTCAGGTGGGACTGACTCTGCAATTTCCTCTTTTCCCCGCGCAGGGCAATCCTTCTACTCCCGGGTCCTGGAGAACTGTGAGCACGTGGCCGACTTCGACGAGGTAGGAGGCCCAGCTAAAGCACCTCCCTGCCGGCAACACAGGCTCCCACGGACCTCACCCCTTTTCCCCCAAGACCTAGTGGGCTCCCTCTTCCACTGTGTCACCCCAGAAAGCTTTTTGTTCCTTCCAACGTCAAGCTCAGAGGGTTGAGAAGATCATTTGCTTCCATTTATGGCACATCATCTCCTCGGTCCCTTCAAGGTCCCCTTTTGTTGCTCCTACAGGATTGCATGCGACACATTCAATGCACATTAGGGTGACCAACCATCCTGGGACTTGCCTGGGACTTAGGGGTTTCCTGGGACACAGACTTTCACGGGTAAAGATGGAAAAGTCATGGTCCAGCCAGGGTGAGTTGGTCACCCTACTCATTTTCTCTGTGCGCCTCCTGCTCCACGTGGAACTCCTAGCTTGCCTCTAGCTCCCCACCACGAGCTACGCAGTGGGTATTCTTGTGCACGTTCCCTTTGGACCTAAGTATTTCTCTGAGATACACACTAGGACCTAGAATTACTGGCTCACAGGTTAGGCGTGCACTTGATCTGATCCCATATTGCCGTGACTGTCACTTCACTAGCAGTCCCTGTTTCCCGCATCCTCATGTACACTTGATGTTATGCAGCTTTCTGATTTTCACCAGATTCACAGTGATAATTTCATTGCTGTTTTAAAGATACATTTGAAGTTTCCTCCTTTGTATATTGGCTGTCCATATTCTCTGCCCTTTTTTCCCTATTGTTATAGCTATATTTTTCCTAATGATTTGCAAGAGCTCTTTGTGTGTTCTATTGAAATAGCCTGCTATTTAACTATTAACTTTGTCCCTGGTGAATTGATTAGAAATTCTTAATCCTGGCATGTTTTCAAATTTTGTTGAAGAAGTCTTTACAGTCTTTGAGGTTACGAATACTTCTTCCTACATTTTCTGATGTGAGAGGTGTACCTTTTATTTTGTATGTGGTTTTAGATAGGAGTCCAGTTTTATTCTTCTCCATATAGGAAGCCACTTTTCTTAACATCGGCTTCCTAAGCAATCCATCATCTTCCCTCCAGTTGTCAGGTTAAGGTCTGTGTCTGAGCTTTCAGTTCTACTCCTTCTGTCTATCTGTCTGTTCTTGAACTTTACCACACTGTGTTAGTTAATATGGCTTTTTAAAAATGTCTTAATATGTTATGAGGCAAGTTCTTCACTCTTCTTTTTTCAAGTTGACCTATTTGTGAGTCTTTATTCTTACAGATACATTTTAAAGTAAGTTTATCAAGTCCTTTCAAAATCCAACTGGAATTTCAATAAATTTAAAAATTAGTAGTTCCAGGAGTTCCCGTCGTGGCACAGTGGAAATGAATCCAACTAGGAACCATGAGGTTGCGGGTTCGATCCCTGGCCTTTCTCAGTGGGTTAAGGATCCCATGTTGCCCAGAGCTGTGGTGTAGGTCGCAGACATGGCTTGGATCTGGCATTGCAGTGACTGTGGCGTAGGTGGGCAGCAACAGCTCCAATTCGACCCTTAGCCTGGGAACTTCCATATGCTGTGAGTGTAGCCCTAAAAAGACAAAAAAAAAGGGGGGGGGGAATGAAAGATTTAAAAATGAACTTAGGAAGATGTCATTTTTTATAACATTAAATCATCTATTCCACCCTTTATTAGAATGTTAAAATTTTCTTCATAGAAGACTTGTGTATCCTTGATTATTTCCCAGATGCTTTATAGTTTTGTTATTACCACGAATGGTATCTTATGTAATATTATTGCCGGCATAGAAAAATACTTTCAAGTCCCTCTTTTATCTGGCTAACGTGCTGAACTATCATGTTCTTTTTAATAGTTTGTCTACCGATTGCATTTTTTAATGTTTATTATAATATTATCTATAAAAAGAAGTATTTAATTTCTTCCTTTCAGTCTCACCTCCTTACTTCTTTATCTTGTCATACAGTGTTGGCTGTATCTCTAGTTCTATGTTAATGGTGATGGCAGGCATCCTTTCTGGGTTCTCCATATTAAAGAGAATAAATACGTCTCCAATTTTGTCATCAAATACAGCTGTCGGAATAGGGCCCTATTATTTAAACTTGTTTACTAGTTTCCTAAGAGTTTTGTTTATAAAAGGTGGTTGAACTTTATCAAAAACTTTTCCTGCACCAACTGAGACAATCACAGTTTTTTCTCTCGGTATATTTCATAATGTATTATTTTTAATACATTAGTGGATTCAGTTGGCAAATATTTTTATTTAGGATTTTTCAGCTATGATTATAACATTTTCATGATTCAATAATACATAAAACTTTCTGAAACAACACACATAAGATAGAGATTTGCTCTTCCTTGATATTTAGGAAGAATCAAATGTAAAAACATTTAAGTCTGGACAGCTTGGAGAAGGGAGTTCTTTGACTACATTTTTACTTTCTCTATGTCTTGAACCAGTTTGGGATTATTTTTATACTTTTCTAGGCATTTTTACACTTCATCTAGGTTTTCAAATTTACTCGCACATATTTGATCATAGATTTTTAAAATCTTTTTGTACTTATAGTTATCTCCCTTTTTATTCCATATTTCATTTATTTGTATCTTCTGTTTTTCTTGGCAAATCTTTTTTTTTTTTTTGTCTTTTTGCCTTTATCTAGAGCCGCACCCGCGGCATATGGAGGTTCCCAGGCTAGGGGTCTAACAGGAGCTGTAGCCGCTGGCCTTCGCCACAGCCACAGCAACGCAGGATCCGAGCCGCATCTGCAACCTACACCACAGCTCACGGCAATGCCGGATCCTTAACCCACTGAGCAAGGCCAGGGATCGAACCCGCAACCTCATGGTTCTTAGTCGGATTCGTTAACCACTGAGCCACTAAGGGAACTCCTTCTTGGCAAATCTTGATAAAGATTTGTTTCTTTTATTAATCTTTGTAAAGAATCAGTTTGGGCTTCATTACTATCCTCTCTTAGTCTCCATTTTATTGATTTCTGCCCTTTTCTTAATTACTTTTCTTCTGTCTGTTTATTCTATTCTGTTCTGTGGCTCTTTTCCTAACTTTTTGAGTTGAGTGCTGCACCTGTTGTTTTTAACTTTCTTTGTTTCCTAATATATGTATTTGAAGCCATTTGTTTTTAGATACAGTTTTAACAGTATCCAACATAATTTATGTATAACATTTTCATTATTTTTCAGTTCTAAATATTTCTTACATTCTTTTATGATTTTCTTTTAAGCCTAAGGGTTATACAATAATATGTTTATTTTCCAAATGTATATAAGACGATATAACTCCTGATTTTATTCATTTCTGGTTGCATTGTATTATGATCAAAGAAGAGAGTATGCATGATCCTTTGGAATTTACTGAGACTTCTCTTATGGCCTAATTCATGGTCATAAATGCTCCTTCTGCTTAAAGAAGTTTGTTCAGTGTGGAGTTTGATCTGTAGCTCAGTATGAACTTGACCTTATATAAGCTCAAGCTTATCATTTATATTATTCAGTTCTTCAAACGTTCCGCTTAGTTTTCTCTGCTTCATCTGTCAGTTTCAGTAATGACTGTAGTAAAATCTAGTGCTGCAGTTGTTGGTTTACATATTTCTCTCTGTAGTTGTGTCAGCTGTTGCTTGATGTGATGTGTCTGGAAACTGTTACTGGTTGTCTGCATGTTCATTGCAACTATATCATCTTGTTTATTTCTCCTTCTACCATTACTTAATGTCCTTCTTTGTCTGGTGATTTTTTGCATTATTTTCCCTTTTGTCAGATATTAAGATTGCTGTCTCAGCCAGTTTTAGTTTGTTTGCCTGGTACATCTGTTTCAATCCTTTTAATTTCTTAGTATATCTTTTTTTCATGTTCTAATTTTCAATAATTTGTGTTTTTAAATTCAAGTGTGTCTTCTTCGGGCATGTATTATTAGATCTTATATTTTTACCCAATATGAGAGTCTCCCTGTTTTAGCTGATTAGTTTTATCCATTTACCTCAACTGTAATTGCTATTAATATAAGGCTTCTTTCTACCACCATCTTATTTTATATTTTCCATTACTATACTTTCTGTTTCTTTTCTTTCCTATTTTCTAGCTTTCAGTTGGATAGATTCTTCTGTTTGTTGAAAAATTATACATTGTATTTGTGTTTTCAAGGTAGTCACCCATCCAGACTCATGTTTATGTACCCCTATTGAGAGCTTAAACAAGTAATTATAATTCCTCCTAACATAACGAGTACCTTAAGATACTGTCCTGCCTCTCTGATTTCCCCACCCCAGCCCACATCCTCCTGCTGATATTGTCTAGATTAGAACTGTAATTCTAGTTTCTTATGAATGTGTGTTCTCTTTTTTCCTTGGTTTGTCCTAGCCTTCTTTGTTCTTTTTTAAGAAAACAATAGTCTTGATCACCTTTACGTCTCAATGTCTCCTGAGCATCTCTTGATATTGTTTTTCTTCTTATTTGAGTACCTCCTCCAAAAGCATTTTTAATTTGAATATGCAGTAAGTCTTCTAAAGCTTTGTAAATCTGAGACTATATTTATTTCTTCAAATCTGAATGAGAGTTTCGATAGATATAAAATCTGGAGCTGGATTTCCTGTGGGTTAAGAACCTGACATAGTGCCCATGAGGATGTGTGTTCAATCCCTGGTCTCTCTCAGTGGGTTAAGGATTCAGCATTGCTGCAAGTTTGCAAAAACAGCCAAGATCTGACATCGCTGTGGCTATGGCCTAGGATGGTGGCTGCAGCTCTGATTCAGCCCCTAGCCTGGGAACTTCCATATGCCACAGGTGCAGCCCTAAAAAGCATAAAGAAGTGCCAAACTCCAGTTCACACAGCCTTGGGTCTCCCTGGGTTTCTCGCATTCGTTAGTCTGTCTGTTTATTTCTTCCTGGACTCGGTAGTTCCCTCTTGCTCCTGGAGTTTCCTCTAAGTTGCCTTTGGGATGAGAAGCAGCTGCCCTAAGTCACCTAATGGGCACAAAGCGGCCAGTGCTTACCCCGTATTTCCTGGGCTTTACTTCTCACGTCTGGCTCTGTTTGGGCTGGGGAGGACCTCGTGGCAGGCAGCCTGTTCCCTTTGAGGCTGGCACGTAGCTGAGCAGCCTCCGCGCTGGGGACCACTCAGAACTGCTGTCTCCTCCTCACCCTGGGCCCATCCCACACGGTGCAGCCGTTTTCCATGGGCCCAGAGCTGTAGGCCCAGGGGAGCAAGTCCTCAACCTTCCCACCTGGCTCAGGAGCCACCATCGACCATGCCAGCCCCCGCGCTGTGCCCTCCGCAATGACAGGTCTCTTTTGCCTTCTCTGCCTCCGGGCTATGTGATTTTGGCCTCATCCCTAAGCTTCAGTTACCACATCACCAAATGGGGCTGATAAAGGGTATGGAGTCTTTGCAAAACCATGAACAAAATGAGGGACTGTTGCGAGAGCGGAACCCTTGCTACATACTAAGCCTGGTGTCTCTGCCTCGGGCTTGCCTGACCCCACACCTTGCTGTTCCCTTCCCCACCACCACCTCCTCCTCCATCAGAGCGTCCAGAGGGAGGGCTGGTTAGATGAAATGCAGGCAGCCTGGCCCAGTCTCTCAGCCCTGCCCCCGGACCTCTGCCCCGAATCAGCCGGGCGGAACATCCGCTCCCCTTTCTCACCAAATCTCCCAAGGGATGTGTCCACCCTGGCCTCCAGCCAGTGAGCAACCTGATGCCCCTTCTAAGGGCACTGTCACTCTTTTCCATTAACCGCACCCCGGGACACCTGAGCCGTGGGTATACATGACATTCCAAGTTAAACACCGTGTCCTTCCTCTTCCCAGTGCAGCCCAGGATGGGGCGGGTCAGTCCTGCTGCCCCCAGCATGGGACCGAGTTCTGCGCACCTGCTGTGCGCCGGGCTCAGGTAGAGATGCCCGGAGGGAGAGGGAACCTGGGGAGGCGCCGGGTCAGTGCTGCGGCAGAGGCAGCAGGCAGGGGTCGAAGCCGGGGAGTTCTGAGCCGAGCCTGGAGAGCGGCCGCCAGGTGGGGCCAAGTGGTTCTCACCTAGGGAAAGCTCTGCCCAGCCTCGGGGTAGCTGGTTGTCACGACAGGGAAGCCCCTGGGACAAGAATGCTAAGTGAGCTGCAGCGCTCAGGCCCTCCCGCGTGACAGGGACTTGCCCATCTCACTTCCCCGCTGGGCAGGCCCGTGGGGCCATCACGGCCGCAGCTTCCCATCGCAGCACCCTGCTGCGTCCTGAGCATCACCTCTTCCGTCCAATCTCTACGGCAACCTCAAGGTGATAAAAGTTGGACTCAGAGGTTAAATGCAGCCTTCCCAAGGTGACAGCTGGAAGTGACAGAGCTAGGGCTCTCAGTCCATGCTTAGATTAGATACTGATCCACTGCTGGATGCAGCAGCAGAAAGCCGCTCGGCCTGACCCCCTCCCCACCCCTGCAAGACCTTGCTGGTGTCTCCCCGCACCCTGACCGCCATTTCTCCTTCTAAGAAGCAGCTTGCAGCCTGGCTGCCACTGGTCACCCCATAAGCAGGGGAGGCAACGCCACCCCCAGCTTAGGGAGGGTCTGGGGCTCTCTCCATAGAGAGCCTGGAACTGCACCCACGCTTACATCTGTCTCCCCAGCCTGGGGTAGACAAACCCTAAATGTCCTCAGTGGGTCCCTGAAAGAACCAGCCTGTCAGTAGTTTCCAGAACAAGCTTGGACAAGAAAACCCAGCCGCCCCTTGCAAAACCACCAAAGGCCACTTGGCTTTCCTAGGAAGTCTCTTTTCTCACCCTACTGTTCTGGGGGTCTTTGGGAGCCAGCTCTGTGGGGCACACAGCATACTGGCCGAGGAGTCATGGCGCCTGGGCTACGGTGCTGGCTGAGGTGTTCATAAACTCCATGGCTCTGGCGGCCGCCCAGTCTCTCGGGGCCTCAGACTCCTCTTCTGCAAAATGGGGATATGCTCTTTGCTTCGCCGAACTTACAGAAACGTTGCATGGCTGGAAATAAAATAAAAGCCATGAAAACAGGAGTTCCCTTTGTGGCTCAGTGGTTAATGAATCCGACTAGGAACCATGAGGTTGAGGGTTCAATCCCTGGCCTTGCTCAGTGGGTTAAGGATCTGGCGTTGCCGTGAGCTGTGGTGTAGTTTGCAGACGCGGCTCGGATCCCGCGTTGCTATGGCTGCGGCGAAGGCCGGCAGCTACAGCTCCTGTTAGACCCCTAGCCTGGGAACCTCCATATGCCATGAGTGCGGCTCTACATAAAGGCAAAAAGCAAAAACAAAAAAGAAAAGAAAACAAAGCTCTGCCCCACCTCTACTCACACAAGGATGAGAGGGGCTGTGGCAGGCAGGGCAGCGGAACCTGGGTGGGTGGGAGGTGGCCGAGGCGGAAAGACAATGCCTTGTCTAACAATGGTGGAAACAGAGCCTGGACCTGGTGTCTCCTTTCCCAGAGGCTGGAACCTGAGCTCCCACATTTAACCTACAACAATGGAGACGCTAGAGAGAGAGAGAACATTTGTGCACCAGGCTAGCAGCCAGCAGAGGCCCCTAGAGAGGTGTGGGGGCGGGGGACTCTGGAATGACCACACCCAGCCCACCTCAAGCCACTTTGGTTTGGCTTTAACCAGGCTCTCTGTGGACCACACCCCCCAGGAAATGCCAGAATATAGATTTTTTTTTGTCTTTTTGCCTTATCTAAGGCCGCACCCACAGCATATGGAGGTTCCCAGGCTAGGGGTCTAATAGGAGCTGTAGCCGCCGGCCTACACCACAGCCACAGCAACGCGGGATCCGAGCCACGTCTGCAATCTACACCACAGCTCATGGCAACGCCGGATCCTTAACCCACTGAGCAAGGCCAGGGATCGAACCCGCAACCTCATGGTTCTTAGTCAGATTCGTTAACCACTGAGCCATGACGGGACCTCCCCGAATATAGATGTTCTTGTAGGAAGAAGCAGAGCAGCGCTCTGTCCTGCGCCATTGGTGCAGAGCAGGAGTGGCTGAGCGCTTACACACGCATCGTGACTAACGGCCGAGCACCCGTAGGCATCACCCCAGGCCACGAGTAGCCCATCAGGATTTGAACCCAGGTCTAATTCCAGAGCCTATGGCCACTGACAAAGTAGGCAAGACTTTGTCCTGCCCTCAAGGGGCTCAGTCCAGCAGGAAGATAGACCCGGTACAGGCAAAGATGGACAATGGGCCTTCTGAGCCCAGAGGGGGCAGAGGTCATCAGCCTGGTGGGTGGAGGGTCAGGGGGACCCCGTCTCATCTTCTCACTTAGCTTGTACCTGGGAGTCACGGGCCGTGAACAACACAGGACCAGGAACATGCCAGTCCAGCTCATCACTGGCCTGGCAGCTAGCTCAGGGCTCAAGGGACATCGCTGAGTGAGAGAATGAATGAAAGAATAAACCCAGTTTGAGTCTTGGGTCTTTAACTTCCCAAGACAGTCTCTTTCCATTGAACGCTAAAGCTCCTAAGACTCTCCCCTCCTCCAAATCTAGAGGACTGTCCCTTTAAGGACATCGCCTTGTTGCTTTAAGTCGGTCTCAAACCCAGATGATGAAGCTCAAGATAACTGGGATCATTCTCCAGCCTGCATCAGGGAAACCTTTCCGTGGAGTCCTAGATCACTGGAGCTGATAGGATGCAGACCCGGCCGCCCTGGCCAGCACCTGCCAGGTCACCGCCAAGCCTAGAGCTGGTGAACTGGGTCACAGCCCCGCACTCCTGGGGCTCCTGAGAACCCCCTTCAGACAGAGGTTCTCTTCCCTCCCCCTGCCCCTCCGGCTGTTTTACTTCTGCCAGTGTCCTATCCCACGCTGCAATTTCAGATCTGTGTCTGTCTTTAGAACTACCCAGGAAAGGAGTTCCCGTCCTGGCTCAGTGGTAACGAACCCGACTAGCATCCATCCCTGATTGAATGCAGGTTCGATCCCTGGCCTTGCCAGTGGATTAAGGATCCGGCGTTCCCGGGAGCTGCAACATAGGTCACAAATGCGTCTAGGATCCTGCATTGCTGTGGCTGTGGTGTAGGCCGGCAGCTGTAGCTCTGATCCCACCCCTACCCTGGGAACTTTCATATGCCGAGGGTGTGGCCCTAAGAAGCAAAAAACAAACAAAAAGCACTACCCAGGAGCTCCTGAGAGACACACAGCATCCCCACAGAGAGCCTGGGACACAAAAGGTGCTCAGCAAACACAGAAGGTGCTCAGCAAACACTTGCTTCTACATGGGACTTGCTGGCTCACGACAATCTGAGGGGCATATTTGGCTCAGCTACTAGCGGAGTACCCCAAAGTGTTTGAGACCGACGTGGCGCGGTTCTTAGATGGCGTGTGGGCTCCCTTGTCCCGATCGCTAGGCTGCTAATTGTCAGGGCATCTCCAGAAATAAAGGGCACAAACCTCAGCTCCTGTGGCTGCAGGAAGAGAATCACGCTGGTGCTGCCTCAGGCTGGAGAGAGGCTCTCTGTCCCCAGCAGCCCCCAAAGTTCCTCAGTGTCCATCCCCAAGGACGCCAGACATTGCCCTGGCTCCTGGGAGAATCACAGTAATAAGGTGTCAAGTTGATCAGGCTCTGATCCTGCGCCGGGTTTTGTGCTAAGTGCTTCACCAGCCTCACGTTAACCCGGAGAAGCAGTACTGGGGTCGCCCTGGCTTTATAGAGGAGGAGGTGTGGAAACGGGAGCTAGCCCGCCCACCCCCACAGGCCCGCACTGCAGTCAAGGCAGCCACCTGAGGCCCATTTATTGAGGACCTACCTTGTGCCGGGCCCTGTGTGGGGTACAGGGAGACCCCGGTGAATGTGACAAGACTGGGACTGTCGGCTCCGCTCAGGCTCTGAACTGCAACGTGGGACAGTCAGGCCGTCTCAGGAGTTCTGGGGGCGGCGGGGAGACAGGGAGCTGGCATGTGAGGAGGTGTGGGGAGCTGGCCCTGCCACTGAGGACAGGCGCCCCGACAGGAGGCAGACTCAGAGAGAGAGAGGCATGGAGAGCGTGTGGCTGTCACAGGCATCCAGTGCTGCATAACAAGCCACTCCACAGCTCAGTGACTTCAGTTACCCACACTTTAGTGTCTCTCGTGCTTCTTTGGGTTGTCTGAGCTCAGCTGAGACTCCTAAATGGAAGCGCAAAATATGTCCTCTCATCTGAGAATTCCTGAATGGGGAGCCCCAGGTGTGCGTGTTGGGGGGGCTCTTCTGGAGTCTCACTTCCAGTCAGGGCCCCCCCAAGGCGCCCCCTTCCCGCCTCGCTGACCCACCCCCCTCAGCAAACTGGCCCGTGACAATGGCCTTCTTATGCCTGTAGGGCCTTGAACCCCAGCCCCTGAGCAAGTCAGCGCCAGACAATGGGGAAGCAGAGCTTCCCTCTCTGGGCCTCTTTTCCTCGAAGTAATCCCCTGGTTCCTGGTTCCCTGGGTTCACCTAATTAATGTCACTCCAAGGCCCCCTTCCTCTAACGGTCCCATGTCCTCAGCTCCTTCTCCGCCTAAGCCTCCCCTCCTCAAGCACCAAAATCCCACGCACATACCCCTTTCCTCTGCATTCTCAGAAAACCAGAATCTCAGCGCCCCCCCAGGCCCTCTCCCTTCTGCACTGCGCCTGTTGAGTTAAGCCTTCACGCTGGTTTATTTCCCTACAGCCCAATAATAGCAACTTCATTAAGAAACAGCAGGAGCAGAGCAGGTTAATGAGGCTGCGGGCGGCCCTCCGGGCTCCCCTCACACTGCCCTTCTTCCTTCTGGCCCCCAAAGTCTTCCCCAGCCCCTCTCAGAGCCCCCTCCCTCCCCGCCCAGGGCCCCCTTTTCCTCCCCTCCCCCCACCTGCTCCTCTAGCCAACATGCGGATGGCAGGGGCCTCCCTGGGCCTCGGCCAGCCCCAGAGCAAGGGGACATGAAGGCCATCTTCCTGAGACAGACCCTTTTAGTTTTCTCTTTTTTGACCACCCTGTGGCATAGGGAGTTCTGGGGCCAGGGATCGGATCCGAGCCACAGTTGTGACCTATGCTGCAGCTGCAGCAATGCTGGATGCTTTAACACACTGTGCTGGGCTGGGGATCAAACCTGTGTCCTGGTGCTGCAGAGTAGCTGCTGATCCCGTTGCGCCACAGCAGGAACTCCAACAGTCCCTGTCCACACTGAGCTGTGACCTGCCACGCTGGCCCAGTGTCCCCCCTTCCCCACCCCGGGAGTCCCCAGTGGGAGAAGGAAGCCCAGCTTTGAAGTGACAAACTTGCTGGGTGGGCCCCCAGAAGCCCTCCCAGCACTGCTGGGCCACTAACGTCAGAGTCCTGTCACTCCTCTGAGCCCTAGTTTCTCTGTCTATGAAGCAGAGAACACATTACCAGCTTCTTGGGTGGTTGTCAAGACTAAATGAATCAATGCATCTAAAGCATTCAGACCCACATAATGACAATTTTCTACAAATGGCAGCTGTGATTACTATTATTGTTATTATTTACTACTAGCCTATTGTGCATTCTGAATTTGATGGGGGTATAAAAATGAAATGTAAAATTAAAAAGTCCCGGAGTTCCCGTCATGGCTCAGTGGAAATGAATCCGACTAGGAACCATGAGGTTGCAGGTTCCATCCCTGGACTTGCTCAGTGGGTTAACAATCCAGCGTTGCCATGAGCTGTGATGTAGGTCGCGGACGGGGCTCGGATCTGGCGTTGCTGTGGCTCTGGCATAGGCCAGTAGCAACAGCTCTGATTCGACCCCTAGCCTGGGAACCTCTATATGCCGCAAGTGCGGCCCTAAAAAGACAAAAAAAAAAAGACTAAATTAAATTAAATTAAATTAAAAAGTCACTACCTTCCACCTGCTCTGTCAAATCCCCCTTGACACCGCCTCTCAGTGGCGTCTTGAGCAGACCTCCGAGCTTGCTGGTCAGTTTCAGTTATTCAGAGTCCAGTCCGGAAGCGTTGACTGCTCCACCCTGGCACCCTGTTTCTGCATGGTCTTCTCCCTTCTCTCAAGCTTGTGGCTCAAGACAGAGGGTGGGACAGTCTCCCGTTCAGGGCCCCCACCTCCTCCTCCCACGGTAGCAGGGGAGGGGCCATGGATGGATTCTTGGTCTCTGCTGTGAACGTGCAGCTTTTCTTCGGTGAGATCTAACGAGCTCTGGAAGCACGGCTGGTCTGCTGTCCCATCAGACACCATGCGGATGGGTTCTGGATGTGAATTTCCAACTTAGCAGTACTGGAAAGATGATACTGGTATCCGGGTTCTTGTTCGCGGAGGTCGAAGAATGAACTCTGCAAACACATAGGCAGCAAGCAAGCAAAGTCTTTATTAAAGGAAAGCAAATAGCTCCCAAGGCTACTGGGAGAGGGGAGAAGAGCCTCTGCTCTCTATTGTCTTATAGAGATTTTTATTCCTTAAAGATAAGGGGGGGTACCAGTGTGGGGTCCAGAAAGATGTGCTTTTTTTCCCATTGGCCTTGCTCGATTACCTATATCAGTCCTTGTCCAATAGGGGTTTTAGGGTTGGAAATGTTCTGTAAATGTTATGTTTTTTTTTTGTCCTTTTCTTTCCTTGGATTGAGCCACCATTCCTCTCATTCCTTTTCTGTTGAGGAGTGGGCTAGAAATCTGCATTTCCTACATGGGGATGCCCGTTTCCTGTAATAAAACAAGGCCTGTGGAGGTGTTACTCCCTGGAGCCCTTAAGCCACAAATGTTAATCAATAGCCATATCACAAGAATTCATCGAAGCCCATGCTCCTACACTGACTACCTGAGTTAATCTCCTGCCTCGCTGGGACACCTGGCTCCACCACGCCCTCCCCAGGCAGGCGGCGTGGGTGACGCATCAGCCCACCAGCCTGAGCCCGGCTTCCTTTCACAGCACCCACCTGGCCCCCAGAGCATAGGCCACATACTCAACACGCCCAGTAGTGGCACAGCAGGCTCCTTCATGGCACTGTCCTTGCTCCCAGGCGCTCCATGGGTCTCCCTCGAGGCTCAGGGGACAGGCCAGCCCGTCCACCACCGCCAGGCAGACGTCGCTGGGAGCTCGCATGCCAGGCTCCCCTCCCTCAACCTCTCTGAGCCATTCTCCCAGGAAAATGCCTCAAAAACACTCTGCCTAGGGTGTGATTCCTTCCGGCTGTCCCTTTCTTTTACCGTCTTCTTTTACCTCCCGGGGGAGGCAGCCTGGGGGGACGGCTGGGGCAGCAGACCTTTGGGGCAGCCCTGCCGCAGCTCTTTTTAGAGGTTGGGGTACTGCATACGTTTAGTCTCTGTTTGGGGCCCCTGTTGCCATTTCTAGGGCATATGGGAAAATCCCACTCAATTTCCTTTTCATCATTATTTTTTTTATCTTTTATTTTGGCCCTTTTAGGGCCATACCCACTGCATATGGAAGTTCCCAGGCTAGGTGTCAAATTGGAGCTACAGCTGCCGGTCTACACCACAGCTCCCAGCAACGCCGCTTCCTTAACCCAATGAGTGAGACCAGGGATCGAACCCGTGTTGTCACAGATGCTAGCCGGGTTCCTTTCCACTGAGCCACAGCGGGAACTTGTCCTCATTATTATTCAATAATGAAGCCAGGACAGAAGCAGTGAGGGTAAATCTAGAAACGAGGAGGGGAGACAGGCCGACCCTCCTCCGTGGGCCTGACCCTAATGATAGTAAACCAGTAAATTCTGTCCCTGTGGTTAAAGTTGTTGGCATGAGGGCTGAATTGACCCGGATGGGGGAGTCAG
Source organism: Catagonus wagneri (assembly GCA_004024745.2). Taxonomy (NCBI): domain Eukaryota; kingdom Metazoa; phylum Chordata; class Mammalia; order Artiodactyla; family Tayassuidae; genus Catagonus; species Catagonus wagneri. Next base: position 12,286,278 of record PVHT021183518.1, on the reverse strand, counting down.
AGACCTCCCCCTCGGTGCAGAGCCTGGCCTGGTCAGAGTCATTCTGACAGGACAGCGCTGGAAGCTTACAACTCCATTCCACGCACAGCAAAAGCCCATCTCTGGAGTTCCCGCTGTGGCTCAGTGGGCTAAGGACCCAATGTTGTCTCTGAGGATGCAGGTTCGACACTCAGTGGGTCAAGGATCCAGCGTTGCCACAAGCTGCAGGGTGGATAGCAGATGTGGCTTGGTTCCAGGGTTGCCTGGCTGTGGCGGAGGCCTCAGCTGCAGCTTCAATTTAACCCCTAGCCCGGGAACTTCCATATGCCCTAAAAAGAAAAAAAAAGAAAGAAAGGAAGTCAAGCTTGCAGCTCACAACCCTGGGACCCGCCGCTTCCTGGTGCGCCAGCCACCCACAAGTGCACCCCAGGAGCTGGGAGGCCACTGGGAGGTTGTGGAAGGAGCCAGAAGTGCTGATCAGCTCCAGGTTCTTCCACTGACCTTATGACCTTGGGCAGATGGACTGTTATGAGCATCATCTTTGCACGAGGAGTGGGCAACAAGGTGGCCTTGGAGTTCAATGAGATTCCAGGGGCGAGTTTGTCCCCACGGAGCCCTGGGCTGATGAGAGGGGCCATCTTACTGGGGTCCCCTTTCCCACCCCCCGCTCCTCCCTGTCATTTCCACCCAAGGCCACAGCTGTTCCTCTCTCCCCAGACTTTCCGGTGGCCGGTGGCCAGCAGCATCGACAGCAACGAGATGCTCGAGATTCAGATCTTCAACTACAGCAAAGTCTTCAGCAACAAGTAAGCGTGGGGCGGGGCGGGAGAGGCGGGTCTGGAGGGGTGGGGGGGCCTGCCCTGCTCCTTGGGGCCCGCACCCCCAGCCTGGACTGACCTTCAAAGACCCACCCCTGCTCCCTGGTATGCCTCCAGAGTCCCCCCACCCCCAGCATCCTCCCAGCCATTGTCGGCCAAGTTCACGCTCTCTGTCCTCAGCCCTATCACAGCTTCCTGTCTCCTCCCTCAAGTCTTCCCCCTTATACCACACTGGGCAACAGCTACCCATCGCCGAAGGCAGTTATAGCCTCCAGCAGACGGCCTGTCTGTAGCCTTGAGGGTGAACTTGTCACACCTGCAGAGGACCAGAAGCGCTGGGAAGTTTGGTTCGGTGGTTTAGCAGTCAGGCGAGCCTGCTCTCAGATCCCAGCTCAGTCATCTACTGTGTGACCCTGGGCAGGTTGCAGAACCTCTCTGAGTTCAATGTTTGTATATTTTAAAGGAATAGTACTTATCTCAAAGGGATGCTGTGCGAATTAAATGAGATCAACGTTCATTCATTCCTTCAATCCCCAAGTTTACTAAGTGCCTGCTGTGTATCAGGCCCTGAACTGGGTGCTGAGGACGGCAAGGTGCCCACCCTCGTGGAGCCCACATTCTGCAGTGTAGCCCGCCTACCACGGATCACTACCAGGGGTTCAGCAAAAGCAGTTCCTATCCTTCTCCCTGGGTGACAAGCAGAATTCAGAACCATTGGAACAGTCTGGAGTGGTGGCTAAATATAGAACATGTAAGGTCCTGTCTTGGATTTGAAAGCCAGTTGCTCTCACACAAGCCAGAGATGGGCATAGCTGAACCACAGCGTGTCCAAAAAGGGGTAAGGTTTTACTCACTGACAGCTCAGTATGACTCAACAGGGGAAGGAGACCACAAATGCCAGAAAAGCTGACCTAGTCCTAGGTTGTGTTAATAGAAGTAGAGCCACCAGAGCAGGAGAGGTGAGGGGCGAGGGTTCCCGGTCTTCCTGCTGGTTGGAGAGAACACGAGTAGGCACTGCCTTGTGGTTGCCGAGGGAAGGGACTTTAAATCTCGATTCATGACCGGGGGATGAGAGCCTGGAGGAGAAAATCTCGGAAGACACGCCCATCCATCCATCTATCCATCCATCCTCCATCCATCCATCCATCTATCCATCCTCCATCCTTCCATCCAGTGCAGTGCTGGTGGTACAGTGGTGAGCACAGCTGCCTTCCATCCAGCCACCCTTTTATCCATTCTTTCAGTCACTCATCAAGCACTCACCAAGCAATACTCCGTACCAGGCTGACGTTGTGCTAGTCCTTGGAGGAACTAAGATGAGAATTAAGACACCATGCCTGGCCCCCAAGAAGGTTTTCTGCTGTGGGAAAGAGAGACGCACCCCTAGAACCAGGAGCAGGCTGCCTTGCTGCAGGATGGCAGAGCGCTCAACCAGAGCTGTTGTGGGCAGAGGGTTAGCAGAGAGCTGACCGTGATGCTCTAGAGGGGATTCCTGAATCAAGAAGGGCTGAACCACGTGGGCTTCAAGACTTCGTTTTTATCGGGAGTCCGCAAGATCTCAGCTGAGTGTCTCCTTTGGCCTCTCAGGGCATCCCGTTGGTCAGGCAGCTGCCCCCGGCACCCCCAAGAAAAGTTGATGAGATGGAGTTGGTGGCATCTGGAGAGTGCTGGGCCACAGGTTCAATCCCCGGCATAGTGGGTTAAGGATCTGACCTTGCTGCAGCTGCAACGTAGTTCGCAATTGCAGCTCGGATCTGATCCATGGCCCGAGAAGGCCATATTCCATGGGGTGGCCAAAAAAGAAAAGAGAAATTAGTGAGATAACCCACCAGGGGCATCCAAGATGAAGTATGTCCTTCTTCCTTGGCCTGGGAGACCTGGTGACCTGGGAGGACAGGGAGAAGGAAAGGCGCGACAAGGCAGATGTGGAGGAGGAAGCAGAATCGGAAGCCGAGGGCCAGGAGGGGCTCCAGGCACCCCAGCAGGACCTCAGAGCTCAGCCAGTGCAACCCTCGCTGTGCAGATGGGGACGCTGGGCCTCGGAGAGGATACCAGGGCCACGGGGGTAGCCAGCAGTGGGCAGGGGTGGGATGCTTGCCTTCTTCCTCCCCTTGCTGGTCCTCAAACTCCAGGGTATGTGAGCCGAGATGGTGGAAACCAAGCGTGTGGAAGACGCTGCTAGGTCATTTACATCAAAGCTGCTAGACTAATCCCTGGAATGCTGGAAACTCTGGAAAACATCAAAACTGCCGCTAAAAACAAATCGGAAGTATGTGGCAAATTGCTTAGGAAATCAACCTCTGTAGCAGTAAATATGCTGGAATGTAAGGCTTTGAGGAGTTGTTCTAAAATGCCAGCAGAGAGAGTTCCTGTTGTGGCTCAGCGGGTTAAGAACCCCACTAGGATCCATGAGGATGCGGGTTCCATCCCTGGCCTTGCTCAGTGGGTCAAGGATCCAGCATGGCTGTGAGCTAAGGTGTAGGTCGCAGACCAGGCTCGGATCTCACGTGGCTGTGGCTGTGGCTGTGGTGTAGGCCAGCGGCTGCAGCTTCGATTCAACCCCTAGCCTGGGAATTTCCATATGCTACAGGGCCAGCCCTAAAAAGCGTGAAAAAAAAGAGAGAAAGAGGCAGAAGAGGGGAAGAAAGAATTCCCAAATTTTTTTAGGATTTTATTTTACTTTTTATTACTGAATGAATTTTATTACATTTATAGGTGTACAACAATCATCACAACCAAATTTTTATAGCATTTCCATCCCAAACCCTCAGTGCAACCCCCCCACCCCGCAAAGAATTCCTGCTTTGACTCCCCTTTCTCCCTCCCCTGCACCCGCCCCAGAAAAGGCAGAAAATCCCACCGGGAGAAGCCCGGGTCCAGTCGGGGAGGTTCCTGTCGTGTCCCCGGGAGCCTAGAGCACGGCCAGGGCACTGCTGGCTGCAGAGCGGAGACGGGAGGAGCAGTGGTCGGCGGAGCGCACGGGCCACCCTGACACCGGCCGGCTCGGGAGGAAGGGCAGGCGCCTAGTCAGATGGGCTGTGTCTCCCACGCTGGGGTCTGGCCTCTGTTCCCTGGAACCAAGGGAAAGGCCCATCTGGCGTCGGCCCTCTGTCCCCACCATGGCCTGGCTCAGTCACCAGGCTCCTTCTTACGTGGCAGCCTAGCCTCTGGGAGCCTCTGGGGGTTGCGCTGGGCTTAGCAAACAGCAAAGCCACACTGCTGCTTGGGACAGTGCCTGGCACCCAGCGGCCAGCCCCCTGCCCGATTTCTTTGTAAATGAGTGAATAAATGCCCCCTGGGGCCAGGAAGAGAGGGTGTACAGGTGGGAAGACCTGGGGGCAGGAAGCCAAGCGGCCCTTGTCCAAAGAAGAGCTCAGGGCACTCCAGCACTGGTGCACGGGGTTGGGGCGGCGGGGGGGGACACTGAGGTAAAGGAGGCTGGAGTGAGAGACAGACCCCGTGGGCCTGAACCCACCACCCTCCTTCTCAGAGAAGGGGACGTGTTCTAGAAGCGGAGGGCAGCCTAGAAGCTGGCCCCTCACCCAGCCGTTGCAGGGGCTGCCAGGCGGAGGAGGCTGATGCGAAGAAAGAGAATATCCCAGGCAGGGGCCCCCAGGAGACCCCAGGTCGGCTCTGCCCACCTTCAAAGGTCCTTTTTCAAGAGGCTTGAGCTGCCCTATGAGGATCTTGAGTGAAGCACCCCCTCCGCCCCCAGCCTTGTTGGGGTGGGGGTGGGGAGCTGACCCAGGCGCCAGTCTCCTGAGGCTCATGAATAATTCAGGAGCCAGGAGAAGAGTGGGGGCCTGGCCAGGGCTCAGGCACTTGACACCAGCTCCCAGGGGAAAGCAATGAATTATTGACAGTTTCTGGTGCCCGTGCATCCCTATTGCGGTTGGTCATGCCTGAGGCCGCCTCCCTGCTGCCTAATTATCTGGGGGGTAGGGGCCCGGCTCAGCCAGGGCCAGCCACTCTGTAGGGTCCAGCCCAGCCTTGGAGGGAAGCTGTGGGCTCTGTTGGGGGTGGGGAGCTTCTTTGTGGTGGGTAACCTGGCTAGGCTGCTTAAGGGAAGCTGTCGAAGGACAGAAGACTGGCTTCCAGCCCCTTCCCCAATAGCCTGGGGGAAAATGAAGCCCAGAGAGGTTCCCGGCCCAGGGTCACACCGCAGGCTCGAGGCAGAACCTGGTCTTCAACCTAGACTTCAGGACCTCTGGGCTAGCACTCCTTCCTGCAGAATGGATGGCCTCACACCTGCACGGTCCAGGGAAAAGAATGTTCCAGGGGCATGGGCGCGCTGACCCACCCAGAGAGGCACAGGCAGTCGGCGAGCCCAATGAGTTTCCAGCCAGTGTGGACAAAGGGCAGCGGGGGGTCGGGGTCAGGATCTCCAGAGTCAGCAGGCAGACCAGTGCCAGGACCTCCTTCCTGTTCCAGCCCCTTCCCCGCAGACTGTCTATGGAGGGGGCTGGAGGGGCAGCGTTCATGTTGGAAGCGGCATGAGGGCATTTGTTCTGAAGCTGTGTTTTCACAGCAAGCACCCTGGTTTTGCTTAGACAGGGTGTTACAGACGTGTAAAAAGAGCAACCTTTTGTTTTGTTTTGTTTTCTTTTTAGGGCCACACCCGCGGCATATGAGGTTCCCAAGCTAGGGGTTGAATCAGAGCTACAGCTGCCGGCCTACACCACAGCCACAGCAACGCCAGATCTGAGCTGCGTCTGCAACTACACCACAGTTCACGACAACGCTGGATCATTAACTCACTAGAAAGGCCAGGGATCGAACCCACAACCTCATGGTTCTTAGTCGGATTTGTTAACTGCTGCGTCATGACGGGAACTCCAAGAGCAACGTTTTTTAAAAAGACTTTTTATTCCTTACTGAGATCAAATGTCCATTTCAATGAATACTATTTTTTATTTTTGTTTAAGAGAAGCAGGGGGAGACGGTTAGGATTAAACCCGCCCTGGCCACCTCCTGGGGGTGGCGTGAGACCAGTCCTTCGCCCTCGCTGGCTTCCGGGGCCGCAGACAGGCCCTGGCTCTGTGAGGCTGTGCACCTGCCCCCAGACCCGGCTCCGCAAAGGAGACCAGCGCTGCGGGAGCCCTCCAGACGCCAACACCCCTCCCCCCCCACCCAGACGTCTGAGTAAGAATACCTGCGGGGTCTCACCACCACCCAGGGAAGCAGGTGGTTTCACCTCTGGGGAGATGGAAAAAAAGTAAGGCTCAGAGAGGTCGGAGAACCAGCCAAAGTCACACAGCTGCCAGGCGGTAGAATCCCCCTTACACCCTGCAGGACAAACACATCCCTGTCTGACTCCAGAGCCCAGACTCCTTCCACCGTCTACACTGCCTCCCATTAGGACTGGCATTTAGTCTATGTGAGGACAGGGCTTGGACCAGAGCAGGAGGAGCAGGGAATTTGCCAGAAGGTCACCTTGACTCACCGTGTGATTGAAGCCGAGGCGGATGGACGAGCAGGGACAGCAGCCGGGGAGGAGTGAGGGCCCGTCACCCATTGTCTACAGGGCCTTGGGAACTGTGTCAGGGAGGAGAGTTAAGGGACTTGTCCGTGGTGGGCTGCTGGACAGGCTCTCCTCTTAGGCCCCTCCCAAGTCTAAAGGTCTGAGACTCTGACCTTGGTTAAGCCTGGAAGTTGCCAGAGCCTTCTCTGAGTAGCTCCATCCTGCCCCCTGGGGGTGTCTTGCCACACTGCAGCCTCTCTGCTGATCCCGGGGCCTTCCTCTGCGTCTGGGCATCTTCGAGGGACATCTGTACCTGTGTGCCCTCGGCAGGTGCTCAGCAGGCCCTAATGGAGTTAAAAGGGGCTGAAGTTCCAGTCGGCAAAGGGCAGTGGCAGGACTGGGATGCCCAAAGTGTGCCCCCAACCCCGTCATCAGCCCCAGCTGGGCCCTTGTCAGAAAGCCCCACTGAGGCCCCACCCCGCCTGCCGAGTCAGACACCCTGGGGTGAGGCCAACTCCCAGGAGCAGGTGGTCCACATCCCCCAGCACCTTGACTTCATCTTGGAAGCTTGAAATTGGCCTTGGTGGGGGTATTGACGCCAGGAAGTCGGCGGAAGCTGCAAGTGAGGACTACCCGCTCCCTTGCCAGTTGTCACACTTGCCAGCACCTCAGTGGAGGGCCGGGTCCCGAGCATTTATTTGTGTTTTAGATGACTCTGTCCATGCTGAAGTGACAACCACCCATTTAGACCCCAAAAGCCCCGTGTAAACTCTCACACCTCGAGTAGACTGGTAGCAGGGTGATGCAGAACGGACTCTAAGAACCTTCTCGTTTTATAAGAACAAAATCGAGTCTCAGGGGCAGCAGTCTCAAGTCTCCTGAACCCCCCCCCACACAAGCCCGCACTTCAGGCTGCACCGTCCCAGCTGGGGCGGGGGGGCAGCACTGGGGGGGGAGCGCCAGGTCTGAGGATGGAGGGGCGCGTGAGCTGGCAGATGGGCTCTGAAGCATTTCATTTTCATCCCCCGGGGCTGCTCCGGCCACTTCCTCCCCTTACACAGACTTTTCAAAGTGTTCACCCTCCCTTGGCCGACAGAAGGAGGCAGACGGGTCTGTTAAAGTCGGAATCCCCCTGACACCTCGCCTCATTCAGATTGGCCATTAAATTAACTTTATCCCTTCCTGCTTTTTTTGGTCTTGCCTTCCACCCTATAAACCAAGGGCCACACTGGAGGATTAAGGTCCCCTCCAGCTCTCACGCCCTGTGAACGCCCCCTCAGCCTCTGTCCCTCCAACCAGAAGTGATGTATGTATTTGAATCTGCCCTTTGTAGAATCGATTACCTTCTTCCCTCCCAGAGCAATAGCTTTCTTTTTCTTTTCTTTTCCTTTTTTTTTTCCTTGCTTTTTAGGGCCACACCCATAGCATGTGGAAGTTGCCAGGCCAGGGGTCAAATAGGAGCTACAGATGCTGGCCTACACCACATCCACAGCAATGCAAGATCCGAGTCATGCCTGCGACCTACACCACAGCTCACGGCAATGCCATATCCTTAACCCACCGAGAGGGGCCATGGATCGAACCCACATCTTCTTGGATACTAGTCTGATTCGTTTCTGCTGTGCCAGAGGGGTGAAACAGCACGCAGCTCAGCTCGGTCAGCATTCATTGGGCAACCGCTGTTGTTTATTCAGTTAGCTAGTAGATTTTGAGCTCTCCTGTGAGCCGGAAAGAGCAAATAGAGGCTGGAAAGAGCAAAGAGACTTTTCCCTGAAGAGGCTAACGGTGCAGCATCACCCCCTTGAAAATGACCACAGAGGTCCTGGGGTGCTGGTTATGTGTGTACTCAACGCTCGGATGAGAACTGGGCACGGAGGAGCTCTGTCCATCCTCCAAACAGCACCTCTGTGACCTAGGCGTTATGAGCTCATCTCAGGAAAAATCCAAGTAAACCTGCCCAGGAAGCAGGTAAGTTGCTAGGAAGAGTCAGAATTGGGTTTCCCATCCCAGTCTCTCTGACTTCAGGACCGTGGTCCCCAGAGCACTGCCCTGCGTCTTCCCCTGTGCGGCTGGGGACCCCATGGTCAGATGGGTCCTTGCCCCAAAGAGCTTGCCAAGTGCATCACTACCGACTAAGCAGAGGACGAATGAACCAGTGGCGTTGGTGGGGGTAGCGACCTGGTCGAGGTTCAAGGTTCTGGAGGTGGCGGGGGAGGGGCCATCCGCGTGTCCAGGAGCCTCGGTCCTCCCCCCAACGGCCCCCACGCTGGGCATCTGGAAGCCGCTCTGCAGGGGCTCAGCTGAACCCCAATTGAACTTACGCACGGCTCCAACCTGGTACCCTGGCCCCTGTCTGTGAATGTTCCCCCCAGGGTCCCTGCCCACAAGCTCTCTCAGGGAAATAGTCCTCATACTCACGACCGCAGGCAGTTGTTGGGGTCCCGTGGCCACCCTGGCCAGGATCAGCCCTAGTTCCTGGGCCACCTTCTCCGACCCCAGCCTGGAGCCCCAACCAGTCCTCCTTCTCCCCAGCCCACCCCTTCCCGGCCAGTCGCAGCCTCTTGGGATGTCAGCCTCGCTCGCCGTTCCGATCCCTTCACGTGAAAGCATGAAAACCCTGCCCCTCTGCCGTTCGCAGGCTGATCGGGACCTTCCGCATGGTGCTGCAGAAGGTGGTGGAGGAGAACCGCGTGGAGGTGACCGACACGCTGATCGATGACAACAACGCCATCATCAAGGTGGGGGTGCCCAGAGAGTCCCCGCACCTGCCCATGATGTGTGACCGGGGCCTGTTCACCTCCGTCCCCCTGCACTAGCGTGGTCTGGGGAGCAGTCCCCGAGGTCCGGGGACATGGGGTGGGAGGAGCAGACTCTGCCAGAGCCCTTCAGCCTGGGGGCCAGGGCCAGGACCCTCGGGGCATGGCAGGGTCTGCTGTCCCAAGGTAAATGCCCCGTAGCCATTCCTGCAGTGTGAGTACAAGAAAAGGCGACTGGGGCTGCCCAGCCGTCCCTACCCAGGGGGCCTTCCATCTGGACCCAGCTCGGGAATCACTAAAGAGGCGTCTGAAAGCCAGCCTGAGCCCTACTGGCCACTCCAGGCATGAACTTCATTCTGGACACGTCGCTCTGCCTGGGCATCTAAGACTAGCCGTTGTGTGAGGGCGGGGACCTTCTTTCTAGTCCATCTGTCACCTCCCACCCCAGCGCTTCCAACAGGAACACACATGTACTAATGACACACAGTCTGTAGGCACGTAACACAGATTCAAACAAAGGAAGGAAATAAACCAGTGGGGACACCCCGGCTCTGCTCTGATGCATCTGTCCCCTTGGGCTCATTCATGCCCACCCCTCAGCAACTGAGCCTCATGGTGAGGAACATGGCCCCTGGGCACAAACCTTAGTGAGGCCACCCACTGACTGTGTGACCTGGGCAGACGACGTGTCACCTGCCAAGGGAACAAAAACATAATATCTGCTTCATGGGACTGCCCTGAGGATTAAATGGGAGTGCGCAGAACGCGCTTAGAGCAGTTACGCATGTAGTCAATGCCCAATAAATACATCAATAAGGAGTTCCCGTCGTGGCTCAGCGGTTAACGAATCTGACTAGGAACCACGAGGTTGCGGGTTCGATCCCTGGCTTTGCTCAGTGGGTTAAGGATCTGGCATTGCTGTGAGCTATGGTGGAGGTTGCAGATGCGGCTCGGATCCCATGTGGCTGTGGCTGTGGCGGAGGCTGACAGCTACAACTACAATTAGAACCCTAGCCTGGGAACCTCCATGTGCCGCGCGGGCAGCCCTAGAAAAGCCAAAAAAAAAAAAAAAAGAGAGAGATAATAATAATAAAATAAATAAATAAATAAATACATCAATAATATCAGCAGCTACTACTTCCTGAGCCTCAGTCGATCCGTAGGTAAAATGGGGCTGTTCCCCAGCCCCGGTCCTGCATGCGGCCAGCAGAATAGCTGCCGAAGCAGGACTACGGCCACAGGGAACCGGACTGGAAGGGACTCTCTTTAAGGTGTGCCAAGGGTGGGGCAGAAACTCCCACGGTGCCTTGGTGGCTCAAGACACTTCCTTGCCGAGAACAAGGAGAGCGTTTGGGGCTTCTCGGCTTGGCCCCAGATAGGTCATTCTCTCCGCATGTAGGCAGAGGAGGGGGTGGGGGGACCTCTTAAAATTGATGTGGCGGGAGTGGGGGCTGGGGTCTCAGCCTTCACAGTGAGGGAAGAGGGGCTGCAAAACAAGCTACAGACACGGGTGGGCAGGGAGGGCTTGGAGAGGCTAGATGTCTGCATGTGGGAAGTAAAATGAGAGGGAACTGTGGGGCCGCGCAGAACAAACGGACAGCACAGCACGTGCCCTCTAGTTCTAGACTCAGACCTAGGACTTCAGCTGAAGGAAGGGCTTACAGATTATCTAGATCACCTGTCACCCCACCTCTGCTATGCCCTTTATGGATGGGGACCCTGAAGTCCTGGATAAGGACTCCTGGATGAGTCAGACAGCTGGTCAGGAGCAGAGGCAGCACCTTCAGATTCCAAGGCCCCCGTTTTCCCACCACAACGTGCTTGGTCTCACTAAAAGGGCCACACTGGCTCAGTGGGAAGGACATGGGGAGGCGGCCAGGCCCGGTTCAAATCCCAGACCTGGCACTTCCTAGCTGTGTGACTTGGGCAAGTAATTCAACCTCTCTGATATGTTAGGGAGGGCAGGGTGAAGGGTGAGGAAGATCAAATGAGCTTACATTAAGCACCTTGGCCTGACGACTAGCACAGTGAGGACCCAGAAAATGGGTGCACTTTTCCCTTCCCTGAGGACAGCAAGCTGAGCAAAGGCTGCCTGGGGCTGGGCGGGGGGCTGGGGTGTCACGCGAGCAAGCCAGTCCCTGACCCGGAGGAAGGCCAAGAGTGTGTGGAAGTCGTTCTAGTCCCTTCTGGCGGGTTGAGAAGGGACTAGACTGAGCCTTGCCCGCACTCTGGGGAGAAACTAGAGCTGAGACAAGCGGAGCGGCCCAGGGACGTGGAGCCAGAAGCCCACTGTCAAGTGCACAGCCTGGGCCCAGGTGTGGGGCTCCATGTTGCCCTAGAGAGGAACCCAGGGCGAACCCCAGGCCCTGTCCTCCCCCAGGTAGGAGGGTGGGTGTCGGGTGAACAGGAAGGAAGGCTGAGCCCACGCCTTCGGAGGGTGTCAGGGTCCAGGCTCTTTTCCTGAAGGGCATGCTCGGCTCGTGTCGGCATCAGGAGCGAGGGGGGCTCAGCTCAGTTCAGATCGACAGTCCCTTGTCCCCTCTGCTGAGGACAAGGGGGCGACCCGCACACTGGGGATACTGAGGATGTGTACAGCGGCTCAGGACAGGCTCAGCTGTCCGGGCCGGGGGGTGGGGCTGGGCCTCGGGCACCTGGGAGGAGGAGAACCACGTGCAGCAGATTCTGGAACTAGAGCCCATTCAGTTGACTGAGTCCACACTTGTCAGTCTTTCTGAGCCTCTGTTTTCTCATCTGCAGAATGGGAAAGCAGTGGGGGTGGGAAGGTGCAGCCAGCTGGCCTTCCTCCTCGAGTTCAGGGTGTGACTGCACTTGGGAAAATCACAGAGCAGCGGACAACATGAGGTTGTGACTGTTTTTGCCGTCCCTGCCGCTCACCGCCCCTCTCCCTCCAGACCAGCCTGTGCCTGGAGGTCCGATATCAGGCCACAGACGGCACGGTGGGCTCCTGGGATGACGGCGACTTCCTGGGGGATGAGTCCCTTCACGAGGAAGAGAAGGACAGCCAGGAGACAGACGGGCTGCTCCCCGGCTCCCGCCCCAGCTCCCGGCCGCCAGGCGAGAAGAGCTTCCGGAGGTAACAGGCTGGGTGGGCCCCCTGTCCCCAGAGGCGCAGGGAGGATGTTCGGGGGCCTGGACCCCTTGGAGGGCCCCTCCGGGCCTGGCTGGGCTCAGGGTACAGGGCTGCGTTGCTGGAGAGACTTACAAAAGGAGGCAAGCTGTTTCCGTGGCAGCCCCAGCCCTCGCGACTTCAGAACTCACTGGGGGTGGGGGACCAGGGGATCCGCTGAGGGGCCAGGCCTCCCCCGACCCTGAGGGGAGGCGACGCTCCAGGAGAGTGGGCTCTAACACGAGTGGAAGGGACTAGACCCCCCACACACACACCTCCTCAAAGAATGGGAGAAGCAGACAGGAGGGGCCCCGATCTCCTGGCCCAAGACCCAGCAATGCCAGACCAGCCCCAGGCAGCCTGGCCTCCGCCCTGGCCCGGAGAAGGCCCAAGAGACAGACCAGAGTGAAGCCAATGGTCCTGGTTGGGACCAGGCCTCTTTTCTACCAAGAAGACTGCATCCTGGCACCCGGGTGTCCAGGAGTCACACCTGCAAAGGTCCAGCCACACACAGAGGACGGGGTGCTGTGTCCAGGCCTGCTCGTTCCAAACGCACTGTTCTTGCCGAAAAGGAGATGCGGTTGTGTTACCCTCAGAGCCCAGGGAGACAGACTCCGGACCGCACAACACTGCCCCCAGGTCCCAGGTCACTGGGAAGAATACACAAAGCCAGGGTAAATCAGGGATGCCTCTGAAGGATGGGGTGAGAGAAGGGGGTACAGCCCTCCCCTTGGAAACACCTCCTTCCCATCCCACCCCCCTTTTCTTTTCAAGTAGAAATTATTCAGTCCCTGTTTGGAAAACCACAGGTTCTAAATTAGGGTAATTGAACTTTATACTTTTATTATAGGAAGGAAAATGTATTTTCCTTCTTTGGCCTTGAACCTTCACCCCCAGCCCCCGCACACAGACATGTACAAGCTCAAGACCGTAGGAGCCCAGTGGGGAGTTACAGTAGCAAGGGCAAAGGAACCGTGCCCGTGGCAAATGCAGTTAGACCTGTGACTTCCAGGCCAGCCATAGCATGGGCAGCATGAATCTAGGCTGGCCTGGAGCCCGCCCTCCTTAGACCCCAGGTCAGGTGGCGTGGAGAGAATACGCAATCTGCCCCAGGAGACACAGGTCCGGGTCCCACCTCTGTCCCTTAGCAACCTTGTGACCCTTGGCCAGTCGCTCCTAATCTGTAGAAGGAGCCCAGGACAATGGGGACGCCCCCTGCTGGTGGGAAGGGGTGATGGAGGTCAGGCTGTAAGGGGGGGTGCTGCCCATGTAAGGATGAGTGACAAGCAGGTTCTTGGCAGCTGGATAATGCAAAGGGTCCGGAATCAAGCTGGAAATGGTGAAAGGAGGAGCGGGGACCCAGTGGGGAGTGAGGGGACACTAACGCTAAGGGTAGCACCTGGTCCCCGTCCTCTGTCCCTGCAGAGCCAAGAGCTTGTCTGAGACTGCAGGTGGGCTCCTAGAAAGGGCTTTCCGGGCGCAGACTGGAAGCCATGTGAGGGCCACCAATTGCAGGGAAAGGGACACCAGCTCTGAATCAGGAGAGCTGTGTTCAAATAAGCCCCGTCCTGACTGCCACTAACTGAGCGACTTTGGCAAAGTCACTCGCCCCGCCGGGTCAGTAACCGGAATGGATTGAGCATCCTGGCTCCTCTCCAGTTCCGAGCTCCTGAGGGACCCAGGAGTCCCCCAGGTCCTGTCAGTAGCACCCATGGGAAATAACACGCTGGGAGCTCTGGACAGCCCGCAGAGAGGCCCTGCCTGGGACAGCTGCAGCTCCCGCAGTGCCGAGTCAGCTCCTCTCTCAACCCACGCAAGTGGGCCAGAGTGTGGATGGAGGATGCGGTCTACTGTGAGGAACTTGGGTCCTGGAACTGTAGACGGCCCTGGGCTCCGGGAATACAGAGAGGGCGCCTTCATCCTTCCTCACGCCATGGCCTGGCCACCCCCTCCCCCACCCCGCCCCGCTCCTAGGGTTGCACCGGGAAGAGGAAGCCAGGGGAAAGTTTTCGCCCCAGGCACTGGAAGATGATGACAAGCACTGTCAGAGCTCCTTGTCCTCCGGGGGCCCCGCCTTGCCCTGGACTGGCTAGTGGTGTGTGTGCACGTGGTTCCCCGGCTGCTCTGGGGCTGAGAATGCATTGTGGGGCGGGAATGCTGCTGTCCCACGTTTTCCGGCCAGGCCTGGCCGTGCAGCCTGCCAGCTGGATGGGGGCAGAGGAGGCAGAGAAGGTGGAGCTCGTTTAGAGAATCTGGGCTTCTCCTGCAAATTAATTCTAGCTGCCTACATGGGGCCGATGAGCTTTGGGTCAAGGAGTGTGGGGTTCCCAGAGGAACCTGCGAGCTGGCCTCGCAGCCCTGGGTGTTATATCTCACCCTCCTCAAGGAAGTGCCAGCTAGCCAGGCCCTTGCGTGTCCGTGTGCACCTGCCCGGGCGTCCGAGGTAACAGGAGACTTCAGCCCTGAACACACACACACACATGCACACATGCTCCGGGGCCCAGTGTTTGCACATGCTCGCCTGCACATGTGTTCTCTCTCTGTGCGACACCAGGGAGCCGCCCACACCACTGGGTTCTGAGCCAGAGGGCCACATGTCAGAAAGGACAAAGAGGGGAGTCCCGCTTTAATCTCACAGCTGCCCTGCAGAAACGGGGCTTTCGCAGATTCTCTATAGTCCACAACTCTCTTCTCCTCACTTTCTCTACCTGCGGGGCCCTCTAGCCCTCCAAGGCCCTGCCTCTTTCTACCCGTCCCCTTCCTGGCGTCCTTGGCCATGTAGGGCTTCCTGCCAGGCTCCTCTCTGCTGGGTCTCATCCTGGAGGAGGGGAGGGAGGAGCCATTTTTCTTGTTCTTCTGGATCCATGGAAGAAGGTACCCCCTTCCCGTGCCTGGGGCCAGGGGGCAGCCCGGTATGTCGGGGGCTCCGACAGGGATGTGCAGGGGGCGTGAGCCCTGGCATCTGCCTAGACGTGTGTACGTGGGCTCAGCACAGCCAGCCTCGCCCCCGGAATGCGGGGTTCCCACGGCCCCTCCCCCACTGCCCTCCACCAGGCTGAACTTCAGAGCTGCAGCTGCCCCCCGGCAGACCTGGGGAGCCGGGGTCAAGGCCAGGCTGAGATCTGGGGGGCAACAGTGCTCAGAGGTCTTGTGGATTTTGGTAGCCAGAGGCCTAGCTGATGTTATCTCCTTTGAAAGGAATTACGCACTGACCAGCTGGCCTGAGGGAAATGACAGCTGTGGTCCATCTGTGCCTTCAGGACCTGAGCTGTGATGTGACTGGAGTCACGTCCACTCAGGCAAGGTCTGTGCCAGGACAGGGTGTGAGGAGAGGG
>PVHT021183518.1:12144044-12267599 GCA_004024745.2 Catagonus wagneri | reverse complement strand
TGCTCAGAGGTCTTGTGGATTTTGGTAGCCAGAGGCCTAGCTGATGTTATCTCCTTTGAAAGGAATTACGCACTGACCAGCTGGCCTGAGGGAAATGACAGCTGTGGTCCATCTGTGCCTTCAGGACCTGAGCTGTGATGTGACTGGAGTCACGTCCACTCAGGCAAGGTCTGTGCCAGGACAGGGTGTGAGGAGAGGGAAAAAACTGCTAATTGCTATTCACTTTTCTTCCCTTTATCCTTATTGCCACAGCCTCAGAGAACATTCCAGAAGGGCTTTCTGGCCGCCTCTCTAAGTAGGAAGAGGAAGGAGCCCTGTTCTGGGCCCTGGAGCAGCAGCTCGCATACTGTTGCACGCTCGGAACCTCCTGGGCCCATCTTTCTCCTCCAAGGCCCTCAGAGCCTGGGAGCTCCCCACTCCATTGGAGGGGGCCGGGCGTGGCGAGGGCAGCAGGCTGGCCCAGACCTGGAGGGTTGCCAGGCTCATCTAACCTTGTGCTCCCCGTGGAGCACAGCCCCCACATTCTGAAATCACAGACCCTGGCCTGGAGGAGGAGGGAATCAGCAGGGACCCCAAAGCCTCCTCCCTCACCAGGGCTCCAGGTTCTCCTGGGCGTGGGGTCAGTGGGATACCGGCCACCAGCCCCACCCCTGTGAGCTCCTCCCCAGGTGTCTGGACCACAGCCCCTCTGGCTCTCCCCCTGCCCAGCAGGCTCAGGCTTGTTGAAGTGACAGGCTGTGGGGTGAGGGGTCTCTGGGACAAGGAGGCCCCTGGGGAGTACGGGGGTCAGCAGGGCCAGGGGCTGAGTCTGCAAGAGTCTCACACACATCCCCTTGTCTCCTCATTTCTTCCCCCTACTCAGCAAAGGCAGAGAGAAGACCATGGGAGGCAGAGATGGAGAGAACAAGTAGGTGTCCCAGGCCAGGGCGGAGCCCGTGGGGCTCGTGAGAGGGAAGGGTCCCCAGCCGGTGCAGGTGGCGGGGGGCTGGGATGCGAGGGCTTAGGCATGGGCTGTCCTGGTGGAGCCAGCATGGGGCCATAGCAGGGCACAGGAGGTCTTTCCACCTGGCCACACGGGGAGAGGGACAGGGAGGTGTCAGCGTGGGCGCTGGCCTTCCGGTTTCCACTCCCTCAGGGCGGGGGCGGGCCTTCCGGTTTCTACTCCCTCAGGGTGGGGGCGGGCCTTCGGGTTTCCACTCCCTGCTCTCTCCTTTCAGTGTCTTGACTCCTCCTCCACTTCCACGTTCAGTGCCCCCTTCCTGAGGGCAGGACCTGAGGCTTCCCTGTGAGGGGGGGAGTGTGGGTGCTAAGTGGAGCCAAGGCAGGGCAGGGCTGGGCTACATGGACCTGAAGCACTAGAGGCCCAAGGAGGATAAACTCTGGTCGTTGAGTGGCCGCAGGGGGTGGCCGGAGCGTGATGCCCAGGCAGCCAGACAGGGATGAGCCCTCTCTGGGAGTCCTCACCATCTCCAGTCCCCCCAAAAGGCTTCCTGAGGGAGGGACAGAAGAAGGTGACAGCAGATGGGAGGGGCCACCACAAGGTACTGGAAAGTCTCAAGGCTCAGGTGTGACAACAGGTGGGTCTCATAGCCTCCCCAGAGCTCCTGTCATCTCAAGGACTTTCCAGTATCACAGGGAATTCTCCAGGGCAGGGGCAGTCAAGGCTGACCCCACCGGAGGCGGCTTCTGCTCCCACACGCGCTCTTACAGATGCAAATCTGGGTCCCAGGGAGGGGAAGTGAGTGGCCCTAGAAGAGGGACAGAGCTGGGACTGAAACCCAGGGAATTTAACTCTCGATCCAGAATTTACAACAGGCCCAGGAAGTTGGGAGCTTTGACTATACCCTAAATTTAATTTTTCAAACACATCAACAAGAGCTGAGAAATCGGGAATGTGGTCTTTATTCTCCAGATAGGGAAACTGAGCCCCAGAGATGTTAAGAGATTTGCTTAAAACTGGGCTCCCAATAAATTAAAAATTAGCTGACACGAGGCTATCGTGGTGATAAAAGGATTGTGTGTATAGGGGTCTGGAGTGACGAGCGCTGGTGTGGGCTTGGGGTATCTGCTTGCCTAAGATCCCGGGGACCCGCAGCCCCATCATCCATTGCCTTTGCAAAAGCATATGGGATTCCAACTCCTGCTTGCTACCCATGAGCAAAAGGCATGATGATAAGGCAGTGGCACCGCACAGGGAGACTCAGGCCCAGAGACCTGATGGGTTGGAGAGTTTGCAGTTTTCCAGCGAGGGAAGAAGCCTCAGGAAGACCGCACGTGCCAGGCTCAAGGAGGGAGCCAGGGAACCGGATCTTGGGAAGTGTGGGAGATTGTGGCAAACACTGCGTGGGGGCGTCCACTTAGGGAGAAGGCTCCAGGTCAGGTGTTTGCATGAACGTTTAGATGCAAAAGGTCCACAACCTGCCAGTCCCCCAGGCTGTCTGTCTGAGATCGGTGATGCTCTAAGACCCTTCGCTTCTTGACTTCTCCCCACTCTGTCCTGGGATTCAGACTGGCTGGACCCCTTTGGCCACAACAGCCCTACAGGTGCCAGTACAGTACAACAGAACTACGTGTGGTGGGCCCACAGTGAATGCTGGTTCCCTGGTATGACCTCATCCTAAGGTTCTGCCATTTCTTTAGTGTGTGTGTGCGTGTGTGCTTTTTAGGGCCACACACGTGACATATGGAAGTCCCCACGCTAGGGGTGGAATCGGAGCTGCAGCTGCCACCCTATGCCACAGCCACAGCCATGTGGGATCCGAGCCACGTCTGCGACCTACACGGCAACTCCTGGCAACATCAGATCCTTAACCCACTGAGTAAGGCCAAGGCTCAAACCCGAGTCCTCATGGATACTAGTCGGGTTTGTTATCGTTGAGCCACGACAGGAACTCTGGTCTTGCCATGTCTAATTCACAAAGGAGATTAAGTAAACTGGCTTTTATTATTCTCGTTTCAGTTGTAGAGCCTTAGGGTGATTGAAAGGGCAGGCAAGTGGGATTTCTAAGATTAAACAAATTGAAACTCTTTAGCCTGGAGAAGAAAAGCTTTGGGGCCAGTTTTAAATCTCAGAAAGATCATATTGAGGCAAAGCTAGTTAGTTTCTACCTCCACCGAGGAGAAATAAGAGGAAATAGAGAAACACACACCCATGTCTCTTAGGCAGGAGTTTGTTTCTCCCAAGTCCCTGAGGCCTGAGCTAAGGAGCCTTGACAGTTCCCACTGCAGGCAGAAGCCCTGTGCAGCCCGGCCTGGCCTGCGGTTCACACCCCGTAGGGTCACAACCTCCAGAATAACACCGGCACTCAGATAAGCGGGACCCGACTCACTAAATGTAGTTTGGCAAATGTTCCCAAGTTATCCCCAGAGAGTTCCAAGTTCTCTCCTAGGACGTCAAGTGCATCACCCAACCACAAAGGCACTGTGCAACAAGCAAAGAAATCATTAGAATGAGATTAGAGTTTAGAATGAGTGAACTAATTTTAAAATCCTCTCTCTAGAGAGAAAGAGCAGTCTAAATCGCGGGTGCGTATCTTTCGGACTGCCATGAGCCCAGCTAATGGGAAACCCAGATGGCATCATAAACCCTCAGACGGTCCTGACAGGCCCGGCTCTCCTGCCTCCTGCTTCTCTTGCTTTCATGCAGCCACCAATAAGGAGTCACATGGTTGCAAAGTGTTTTTGTTTGTTTTTGCACCAAGTTGATTACGAGCTTGTTTTCTTTGTCTCTCACCATATTATATCATAATATATCACCATATCATAACTGGCAAACCATCCAGACCAAATGCAGAATTTAAAACAAATGCACATACCAGTAAGCTAATGAACATTTTACCTTTTTTAGAAATCGAGGTCTTTAATACAAGTGGATAATCTTCACAATTCCCTGATGAAGTTAATATTTATTTCAAAAATAACATTTACCCTTTGTCAAGAGACTCCGGCATGCTGCTTTCCGGGAACTGATAGGTAGAAAAGGCTTTTTCTGTAGTGAATTCTGATGCGTTGCCAATCAGAAAATTACAAAGGGCAGTGACAGCCAATGCCATCATGTGCCAGTGTCCACAGCTCGCTTGAATGAAGGTTAAGTCTAAGAAATAGATGCAGAGCCTGCAGCAAGAATTCTGGAGGAGTTCCCACTGTGGCTCAGCAGGTTACGAACCCATCTAGTATCCACGAGGATGCAGGCTCAGTCCCTGGCCTTGTTCAGTAGGTTGAGGATCTGGCATTGCTGTGAGCTGTGGTGTAGGTCACGGACGGGGATCAGATCCCCAGCTGCAGTGGCTGTGGTGCAGGCCGGCAGCTCCGATCCCACCCCTAGCTTGGGAACCTCCATATGCCTCGGGTGCAGCCCTAAAAAGCAAAAAAAAAAAAAGAATTCTGGGAATTACAATTATCCTACACACTACACATTTTTCATAAAGGGATAGATCACCTTTTTGAGCTATCCCAGGCACACAGGAGTCCCGCCAGTGACCTTGTCCACTTGAGACAGTTAAAAGTATGCAGGGTCTAGAGAGAGGAGTTCTCCTTGGAATTGCTTCAAAGTCCGGTAGAGAATGGTTGGATAAAGTATAATTTTTTAAAAGTCTCTACCATCGCTTCCAAATATGTTTGTTTTAAGGGATAAAGTAACTTTTGAATTCAAGGGCCGTGGCTGCCCAAGGGAAGTCCCAGGCCACTTGGGTGGGTCCTTGGGATCAGCATCAGAAAGCCACAATTCCCTGACACCTGAGTCCCCTCTGGGCCTCAGGCAGGGGGCAGATCCTGTGCCAGGATGCAGAACAGCTGGTCTCTGACCTGCCACATGGCTTTGACCTACCATCTCAGAGGACTACTTTTGCGGGGGGTGGTTAGGGCAGGGGGGATGGAATGGGGCTTGTGTGGCTGGAGCAGACTGAGTGTGATGGCAGCCTGTGAGTCACACACAGACTGGGGCTGAGGACTCTAAGGAGAACCCAGCCCAGGAGTGGCCAAGAAGTGGTCGTACACAGTCAGCACAGGGCCCCCCAGGAGCCTCCTGGGTAGTCCAGGAGAGCAGCACGGCTGAGAGGAAGGGAAACCCAAACACTGAGCTAGGAAGCAGAGAGAAGTCCTGCGGCAAGCTCCTTTCTTGCGGGGGTCAGACAACAGCCGGCACCCCTGCTCTTAAGACCACCAAGAAAGGAGAAATCTCACAGAATGGTTCTTTGCTCCCTACTACATGACTGTTTTGTAATTAATTTATTTATTTTCTAGGGCCGCACCCACGGCCTATGGAAGTTCCCAGGCTAGGGGTCAAATCGGAGCTGCCGGCCTACGCCACAGCCACAGCAATGCCAGAGCCGAGCTGCCTCCCTCTGTGGCCTATGCTGCAGCTCGAGGCAACGATGGATCCTTAACCCACTGAGTGAGGCCAGGGATCAAACCCACATCCCCACGGATACTGGTCAGGCTCTTAACCTCCTGAGCCACAATGAGAACTCCATATATGACTGTTTTTAATGGGCTCGTTGATCTGTTCAGTATTAGGTCACCAGTAACAATATTTATAGCCTTTTCTTCCCCAAATGTGTTGGTGCTTAGATTATTTTTGAATGAGCCCCCTCTCTATAAACACGGGCATGGTCCATGGATTCTTCACAGGTGACGTCTCCATCTGCAAGCTGTGCTGGCACATGGAGACTTTTCGCCAAAGTTCCAAATGGGCAGGATGGGATCCACACTCCCAGAGAAGGGCAATCCCAGAGCATCGAAGACCCACCGGCTGTACTGCCGGCCCCGGGGGCAGGAGCTTCAGTCCCACCTCTCTGAACCTCAGGTTTTTCATGGGTTGAATGAAAAGTCTCTATCCCTCCCAGAACTGCTGTCAAGACGAAACGAGCAAACATCTGGAAACGCCCTTTGGCCCAGATTAGCTGCTCAAGAAAGGTTATATAATCTCTTGTTGGGGAGAAACTTTTGAAGATAATTCCAAAGGCATCGGTTTTCCTTTTTTCTTTAAGAGTGACTTTCTTTCGCTCTTCTCCCATTGGCACGTCCCAGGTAACATGATGCTGGATACTGCAGGCCAATCAGTGCCACCCCAGCCTTCTTTCACCTGCCTCATACCTTTTTAGGAAATCATGAAGATGCCAGTGTTTCCTAAACTGTGAGCTAGTGCCACATGAAAGAGGCGGTTCTTGGTTGCTTTCTGGCTGCGATACGGGCATATGCCATGTCTTGCCAGGCATGTGAAGAGTAAAGAAAAGGCCAGAAGCTAGGATGGGGCTAGGTTCAGGGGATGAGGTTGGATTCCCCAACCCCGGGTAGAGGGGCTTGAGGTTTCTAGGCCACCTCTGCAAGAACAGACAAGTTTTTCCCCAATCTCACATAACCCAGCATTAAGAACAGGGGCTCTTGGGGAATCACGGCCAAGCTTCCCCAGGCAGGTGCCTGACCCAAAGATGGGTGGGCTCTGCTGTAGGAGGGGCTCAAGGTTGGAGTCTGCACCCCACCCCTGCAGGATAACAGGGCCACAGCCAGGAGGAGGGAGAAGGGGGAGTGGAGGGAGTCAGGTGTCCAGCTCATGCAGTATTGATGGAGTAATGGAATCCTGCACTTTACCCCCTGCTGATCCTACTCCTGGTCCCTCCTGGACCAGGGACCACAAGCTCGGCTGCAGGGACATCACCGAAGGGACAGTGAGGACCCCCTGTCCCCTTCTCTCAGCCCCACTGACTGCAAGGCCCTTCACCTGAGGGCACAAGGCCACACCAAGCCAGAGGAAGAGGTAGGAACTATGGAGACAGCCATATGTTCCTGGGGGTTGGCAAAGGTGGGGGGGGTTCTGTATTGAGAGAGGACAGGCAGAAGGGACAAAGCCAGGACCAAAGATAGAGGTGGGAAAGGACCCATCTCCTCCTTTTCACTGAGGACCAAGGAGAATCAAGGGCACAGAGAGGCTGGGAAAGACAAGGCTGGCTTTGGGCACCAGGGTGGCTAGTTTCAACCACGCCTCCCATCTCCTCATCAGTCTTTGCCTCTCAGTCCTTTTCCTGCCTTTCTGTTCTGACACTGTCTCCGGTCATCTGGCTTTCTTTCCACCCAGCCGAGGTGGGGTGTTTGGACCGGGAGGATGAGCTTGGTGGCCCTGGCCCAGCTCAGAGTGCTAAGACTGGACTGAGGGGCTGGGATCAGGACGCCGAAGGGCTCCAGCTGAAATGTTCTTTCCACCTGAAAGCCACCTTCTCTGGTCCCCGTCGCCAACCTGCTCTTCAGTGGTGTTGGTGTGAAGGCACGGGGAAGGAGGAAGTGGTGGGGTTTCCTCTGCCCTAATTTCAACTTACGGCTCCATGCTTGGGAGGTTTGGCCCCCAGTACATCTCGGGATCAGTAGGTGAGAGGCTGGGGCTTGGATCTCCCTTTCCCTTACATGTTCTCTCGGGTTTTGCTTTTCTATGTCTGTGTGTCTTCCTCCTGGCGTCCATCTCCCTCCACCTCATTCTGTCGGCCCCCCTCACAGAGCCGGGAGGAGCGTGTTCTCCGCCATGAAGCTCGGCAAGAACCGGCCTCACAAGGAGGAACCCCAAAGACCAGGTACGGACGAATGCCCTGACCCACTGTCCAGCTAGCCCCTCGGGAGCTCTCCAGCCCTCTCTCTGCACCTGAAAGTGACCACACCCCTCCTCTCCGTGGGCAATGCCCGAAGCGGCTCTCCTGCGATTGGCCGGCGGAGTCACCTGGGCGGGGCCTGACACCTCATTGGCTGGAGGAGGAGCCAGGTCCTGACTGTGGTCCTCAGGCAGGGGGCGCTGGAGGGCTGGGGCGGAAACCGCATTTCGTCTGGTCTAGAACAGCCCCTCTATCCGGTGGGCTCGTGCCGCCCTCTTTGCTCCCATTCTTACTTCTCCGCACAGAGGCCCGGAAATTTTTAGCTGGAGAAGAGAATAACAACAACAAAAAAGGTCGTTTGGCCAATTCCCTATTTCTGGGGGAAAATCGGGGCCCTGACAGTGCCTGTTCGGAGCAGGACTCATAGTCCTGCCTTTTCCCCCATGTGCTCTTGTGGGGCTGCAGGGATGGCCCTGGGGGAGAGCGGCAAGGTGAGTCCTGGAAGACTGGAGTGGTCTGTGGCACTGGTGCCACCCGAGCAGCAAGCTGGGGATGGGGACAAGACAGCTGTTTAAGAGGAAGCAGGGAGGACAGGTGGAAGGCGAGGGGCGGGGAGTGGGGGGGGGATGGAGTGGGAGGGGAGCTGTGTGCAGCCTTCTGATCCAGGTGGGTCTGTGGATCACATGCCCATCCTCAGGTTCCTGGTTTCCCTCCCCAGGATCCCCTGTGTGGCCCACTGGCTCCAGATTCTCTCTTTTCTCTTGCCCCCATGCCAGTTCCAGCTGCGACTTTCTCTTTCCTAGATTGGAGAGGGTAGAGCTGTTAGCTGAGACCCAAACCCACTATCCTCAGGTGGCTTCTCAGAATGACCCTTTCTTCATTTCATTGGGTTAATACACATCAGTACAGGGTTAGACTGTGAATTCCATCAGCTAATTTACATGGGTAAGTTCCTTCCTAAACCTGGGTTTCTTCGTCTGTGACATGAGAATAGTGCCTGTCTTAGCAGGATATGACTATGAGCATTATAAGGACTAGCGATACGTGTATAAAGTGCCTGGCATTGTGCCTGGCACACAGTAGTCACTCAGTAAATTATAGGTATTGGTACAAGAGGTACCTAAGTATGGATTCTTTATTCCGAACCCTCCACAAAGGCTATTTAGTGCTTAGGTTAAGTAATGAGGTGCATTCAATTCAAATAAAAACGCAAGACCAGGAGTTCCCATCGTGGCTCAGTGGTTAACAAATCCGACTAGGAACCATGAGGTTGCGGGTTCGATCCCTGACCTCGCTCAGTGGGTTAAGGATCCGGCGTTGCCATGAGCTGTGGTGTAGGTCACAGACGTGGCTCGGATCCTGTGTTGCTGTGGCTGTGGTGTAGGCCGGTGGCTACAGCTCCAATTCGACCCCTAACCTGGGAACCGCCATATGTCGCGAGTGCAGCCCTAGAAAAGGCAAAAAGTCAAAAAAAAAAAAAAAAAAAAAAGCTCAAGACCAGATACAATATCAGTTAAAATCTGAGATCAAGTTTTGGTCAGAGACACTGCACATACACAGACCATAGCATTCTAAGCAGACACTAGCAGGGAAAACTGGAATTTGACTCTTAGCTTCCAGGGTGCCAAAGCATCCCTCCAGTCATTATCCCTCCATCTAGCCCACCTGACAGGCCCTCCTTCTTCCCCAGATGAACCAGCAGTGTTGGAGATGGAGGACCTTGACCGCCTGGCCGTTCGACTGGGGGATGGGCTGGATCCTGACTCTGTGTCTCTTGCTTCCGTCACCGCCCTCACCACCAATGTCTCCAACAAGCGGTGAGTGGGCAGGAGCCCCCGAGCCCCGGTTGCCTTCACCTGGTCAGGCAAGACCCAGCTGGCCACCTTCGGAACTGGGGTGGGGAAGAATCAGGGTCCGTGGACAGCTCTCTCCTTTTCCTGGGTGTCTCTCTCACCTCTCTTCTGCAAAGACGTGGGCTTGTTCCGAGATCACCGAGTACCTCCGGGCAGAGGGAAATCATGGAGTTACCCAGCCTGCACTTGAACCTGTTGACCCCATGTCTGTCTGCCTGTTACTTCTGCCATGGGCTAGTCCTCACTATTAAAGCCCTGAGCTCCAGTTCTGTTTGGCAGTCCTGGAGTGTTTGAAGACTATGATTCTGTCCCCTGCCCTTCTTCTAACCATTGCCAGGGCCCTCCTCCTCCAGGGCCCTGCAAGAGCAGTCCCCTTACACCTGGCCTGACAGGACATTCTTCTCCTCAGATCCAAGCCAGACATTAAGATGGAGCCAAGTGCTGGGCGGCCCATGGATTACCAGGTAGGTGGGGCAGTCAGAGGCCTCATGCCTTCCCAACTCTGCTCTAGTGGGGGTTTGCGCTAGACGTGGAGACAAGGATCTGGGGGTCATAGAGAACCACATGCCGAATATAAGTTCCCAAAATAAGCTTGTTCCCAGCAGACACTCGTGGCAATGTCATAAGTAGAGAGGTACCAAACCAAAAAGGAGCTGGAGAGCTCTGCTTATGCTGGTCGAAGCCCTCTTAAGATTTTATGACCATGGAGTTCCCATCGTGGTGCAGTGGTAAACGAATCCGACTAGGAACCGTGAGGTTGTGGGTTCGATCCCTGGCCTTGCTCAGTGGTTGAAGGATCCGGCATTGCCGTGAGCTGTGGTGTAGGTTGCAGACGCGGCTCGGATCCCACGTTGCTGTGGCTGCGGCATAGGCCAGTGGCTACAGCTCCGATTAGACCCCTAGCCTGGGAACCTCCTCATGCCGCGGGTGCGGCCCTAAAATGACAAAAAAGGCAAAAAAGAAGATTTTATGACCAGCAACAGACTTCTTAAATGAAAGGGACCTGGAAAAACTGTAAAGAAACCAAAGACCAAAAAAAAAAAATTCCAACAGTTAAAATAAGTGCCTCTAAGAAAGATTTTTGTTGTGTTTTTTTAAGGTGTTGTTTTATATTAATTTGATACTGGAAGTAATGTCAGTCTTGGCTGTGTAGATGAGAATGTAGGTAGGGTTTTTTTTTTTCTTCTTTTTGCTTCTCTATTTTCTGAAATTAACAGTTAATTTTTTTATTTGTATGTTTCCAAAACTGGGGACAAATGGACCCATTTGACTGAGATGGGGAGAGATTTGCAGCTGTAAAACTGTCCATGTGGCTGCAGTGTAGGCAGAACGGGCCGTGAGCATGGCTGGGGGCAGCTGGCAGAGGGCCACACAGGGCAATGGGACCCAGTCCAGCCTTGCCAACCTGGGACTTGATCCTCAGCTTTGCAGGGCCACGTCCTCAATTTTGTCTCTTCTCCCAGAGTTGATGAGAGGCTGCGAGACTGAGTTACAATAACACAGTTCACAATAGATTAATGTACAAGCTGGAAGCACCTAGTACTTATTTATGAACTAGAAGCAGGAAGGGCCCAGTGTTCATCCATTGCTCTGGACCCTCCTTTGGGAGCTAAGGATCCCCAGGTATATGTGAGAAGACTGCTGGGTATTCCTAGGATTGAGTGAGTGTCCTGGCTGGTCGGGGGTGGGTGGCGGGGGATTGTGGGGGACACAGCCTTCAGGAGACCCCACCGGACTGCCACTGTACTTCCTGTCTAGGTCCAGTGCCAGGCCCCAGAATCAGGCCAACCCCTCTCCCAGGTTAGACCTTTCTTTTCCCATTTTCCAGACCCCAAGCACCTTTCTTTAATGACAGCCCGACCTCACCTTACTCGGGTGATGATAGAAAGGACGAGATTCCAGCTTTCTTTGTATCTGGTATATCTGGTCCCGTTTCCTCAAGGATACGTCTTGTCTTCTTTAATCCTTGCTTTGGTTTGTTTTCATCCGGTTGGTGACCATCCTCCCAGGGGCTTAAAAAAAAGTAGCCTCAGGCAGTGTCAAGTGGACCTGCCCCTGTGGTTTCAGACAAGCTCACGCCACTGGGCTCCTGGGAGGTTTGGGAAAGTCACCTCCTCACCTCTCTGCCAAAACCCAAGCACAGAGTGTCCTAACACTTCTGAGCGCTTTGCAAGGGGACTGGGCTTCAGGCTTTGCTCCTCTGTGTGCTGAGAACAGAAACAGTTCTGAAGAACGAAGATCCCTGTGGTCAGATACGGTTCCCTCTGCAATGTTTCTTCTGTTTAGAATGCATGGAATGTGTGAACCCTTTCCTGATCATCGACATCTCAAAAGCAAGAAGCCACGGCCTCCTCCCTGTGCACAGTTTCCCCATGAGAGTGGGCTAAGCTTGGCACTTGGCAGAGGCCATGGAGTCTTGACTCTGTTCTCTGCCCTCTTCCTGGCACCAAGACTGTACACGTCTTCACCTCCAAACTGCTCTCCAGTTTTCACCTCCATGTCATCTCCCCTCCCCTGACCTCCAGCTCAGCCGCAGTATGGTACCCACTTCCGGTCTGGTCTCTCTACCCCTCATCTTGCCTCCTCCACGCCATCCTCTTTGCCACCACTGGAGTGCTCTTCTCAAAATGCATATCGGGTCTTGTCACACCTCTGTCACCTGGAGATGAGGGAAGGCAGAGGATGTTTCAGAAGAGCTGTACGAAAGTGTCCACCCTCTCTCACCTCCAGCTCCAGCCACATTCTTGCAACACGATCAGATTGCCCGGAAGCAGATCACAAAGCACCATGACTCTCGGTTTCTCCCAGAATGGAGGTATAGATTTACACTCAGGGTGACTCCTTGTGAGGACTTTCGTGAAGCCACCTGGGGATTATGTCCCTTATCTTGGAAGGGGAGGACGGAATGGTCCATCACCGAAAGCGTTTCCCCAAATAGTGATGGTTCTATTTGCCTCCTCATCTTCCATCCTGGAAAAGGTCAAGTCCTCTCCGAATGACTGAAGAATGGAAAGGATGGCTAATCTCCTTCGAAAGATTTTTTTTTTTAATTTCAAGGCCAAGTGATACCTTTCCCCTCCATAGAGACCTGGGGAGGGGGAGGGGCAGCGAGAAAGGCGCTCCCCTCCCCCACCAGCTCCAAGCAGCGACCTCCATTGTACACTCTTGCGGTAGCCCTCAGGCCACCCTTCCTCCAGCAAGGAGCACCCTCTGGAGCCTCTTCCCCCGCCCCACCCTATTCTCCTTTCCACCCGCTGCCCTCCTCCCCTCTCTACCGCCTCCTTCTTGGGTGTCAAAGCTTCTAACCAGGGTTGTCTACCATTGTTGGCTCTGCTCAGTGGAGGAAGGTGGAAACTCTGGTCCTGAAAAGGAACAGAGGGCAAAAAGTCTATCATTATGACTGGGCCTCTGGATGAAAAAAACATAAAAACCAGCCACCTGCATTCACTGGGAAGCTTAACCTCCTGACAGCATATCTTTGGTACCTTGTTATGCCTGTCAAAATTGTGTCTGTAATAACTAACCTCTCTCTCTCTCTCTTTTTAATGGGAAGGCAGGGGTGGGTTAGCTGCCTAACCCTAAAGGCCGGGGGAGGGAAAATGAGATTTTTAAAAAACATATTTGGTATAAAAAGTTCCATAGAATTTAAAACACTAAAAACTACTATGCAAAGAATATTTTGGAAGGGGAGTTCCTGTTGTGGCTCAGTGGAAACAAATCCAACTAGTATCCATGAGGATGTGGGTTCAATCCCTGGCCCCACTCAGTGGGTTAAGGATGTGGTATTGCTGCAGGCGGTGGCGTAGGTCACAGATGTGGCTGGGATCCGGCATTGCTGTGGTTGTGGTGTAGGCTGGCAGCTGCAGCTTTGATTGAACCCCTAGCCTGAGAACTTCCATATGCTGCAGGTGTGGCCTTAAAAAAAAAAAGGACATTCTAGAAGAACTTCTAGTGTCTCTTTACTCTTTTCACTGTGAGCTTCTCAGAGCTGGCTCTATTTCATTTTTTGCTCCCTGAAGAAACAGTGATTGTTGAACTTCTTCAGAGCTCCAGATTCTCAGCTCCATTCCCTTCAGAATTTCAAGTTCCGCATATAATTGGTTGCTTTCAGAGTTCAAGTGTTACTTCAATTAGTAAACTTCCATTTTCCAGCTCTATTTATTTTCTTGGCAATGTCCTTGCTGGCATGGGAGTTTCTGTTTTTTTAACATCGTTAGTTTCGATGTGTGGATTTTTCTTGTTCTTCAGAATATTTATAAGACTTTGCTGGACACCATGAAAGATAATTTTCATGATTATTCTTTTTTACGAAACGGGAAAATAAGTTATCTTGAGTAAAATCATATTTAGCAAGTGCATCAAAGCACAACAAGTGAAATAGCAACTCCCCCGAGATGAAGAAGCATCAAAAGCCATTCGGACAGTTTCACTAGAAGAGGATGCTGAAGGTCATGCTAATACTAGCTCAGCCGAGGCTATTTTGTTACAATTCAAGTTCAAGAGACTTAAATGAAGCAGTATTAAGCGTCATACATGACCCTACCTGCTTGGGGCACCTGCCACTTAGCTGAAGGTAAAGTCTATTTGAGGAGCCATTTATAACAAGAGCACACATTTTCTAGACCTTTCCACTGTTTGTAAAGCACTTTGATGCACATTTATCTCATTCAAAAATATCTCTTACAAAAACTTATGGCAGGTGGTAGAGATACTGTCTTAGAGCTGAGAAAACAGGCTCGGTGAGCCTACGCGGTCACCAGCGGTCACACCTGGTAATGAATGTGTTGGGTCTGGGGCTCCATGTCATTCCAGCAGCCCTAAGTCTGTGCCCCTTCCTGTCTATCCTGGCCACCCTGATGGAACCTGACACCCCCAAATCCTAAGCAAGAACCGATGGCTTAAAATGAGGGTTAAGGAAAAGTATGTGCATGTATGCTCAATCGCGCACGCGCACACACCACCCCTCTGTCTCTGTCTCTCTGCCTCCCCTGCCCCTGTGTATATGCAAACGTTTGTTGAATGAATAAATGACTGCAAAAGGCTTCCCAGTAGAGAAGTAAGATTCTGGGGAGCTGGTCGCCACTGAAAAGACACAGAATGCACACAACATACAAGCTTCAAGAGAGAAAAGGTGGCTTGGGTGAACAGCAAAGCCTCACTGGGCATTCCGACAAGGAAATTAAGCACAAGAGGGAAAACCAGGAATGTGGAAAGGGGGCCAAATTCCAGAAATAAAGAAGAGATATCACAGGCCTGCAGGCTTAAAATGAGAAATGCTGGAGCAGAAAATTAGATGCATGTTAGTGGAGACTTAGAAAGCTTAATTCCTGAGTGCACGAGAGCTGAGAGGTGGGTTTGCAGCCCTCTGTGAGGCCAGGCCAGTGATGCAGGGAAGAGCTCAGAGCACTTGAAATCTCCTGGGAGCTTTACAAATAAATACTGCGGGCCGGCCCCACTCCTTCCACCCCCTACCCAGTGATTGGATTAGGTTGGTCTGGAGTGTGGAGCGGAGGTGGGGGGGGCCTCAGGGTCTTTAACCGCCGCCCTCCCCCTTCCCCCTGGTAACTGGGGAGCATGGTGACTTGGAGGCCAATGAGGAAAGATCCTGGGATTGGTGGCAGGTTCGAGGCGGTGCTCAGACCGGCACCCAAGTCCAGCACCGGCTCCCTGCACCGACCAGCCCGGCCCGATTCCGCCAGGACCAGCTTCCCTCTCGCTCGTCCCCCCTCGCCTGCCCGCAGGTCAGCATCACAGTGATTGAGGCTCGGCAGCTGGTGGGCTTGAACATGGACCCCGTGGTGTGCGTGGAGGTGGGCGACGACAAGAAGTACACGTCCATGAAGGAGTCCACGAACTGCCCTTACTACAACGAGGTCAGTGCCCGGGGCCTGCGGGGGGGAGGGGCCTCCCATCTGTGGCGGAGGCTGAGCCCTGGTCCCCAACACGCCCAACAGGAGCCGCCAGTCAAGGGGCACAAAGGGCTACCAGCCAGGATGACCTCGGCCCACCCTGTTACAACCCCCAGCATGCCAATGTGCAGTGCCGAGTCCTCTGAACCCCAATATAGATCCCAGCCTGACCTTGGCCTGGCCGGGGGCCACGCTGGGAAAGGTACACGGTGCCAGGCCCTGCCGCGCAGCTCCCAGCAGTGTGCGTGAGGCCTGGTGCCAGCTGATTCCCAGGACAGAGCCCCGGGCCAGGGCCGCCTCCTTCCAGCCCGGCCTGTGATGGCACCAGCGCCATGAATGAGCACTTGCTGTGTGCCGGCCACGCTTCTAACTGCTTTAGCTGCACCGTCTCTTCTCACTCCCCCAACTGTCAGAAGTTATCACCGTCAGTCCCACTGGACACAGGGACATTGAGGCTCCAGGAGAAACACCTGGCCCAGGTGCTGGGTGGCAGCGTGAGTTCTATGTGTGCACGCGCTCCGCTCAGCCGCCTTCACAGGCCCCTGAACTTCTGTGGGGTCCTTCTATGGCTGCGCTGCTTGGGGAGTGAGAGAGAGAAGGTCTGGTCCCCACGGCTGTTCACTGCGGCTGTTGGAGGCCACGTCGAGCTTAAAGGACCTCTGCGGACCTCTAGTTCAGGCTGTCCATCTTACGGAGGTGGAGCCTGAGGCCACAGGATGAGAAGGGCAGAGAGCACGCAAGGGCTGCGGACAGAGCAGGGTCCAGGTGGTCTAGCCTCCGCCCAGCGCTCTGTCCGCCGCCCTGGATGGCCACCGCAGACCCAGCTTTGTGACTGCGGCCCCCAGGGCGGGACCCCTCTTAATCAGCTCCGGGGGAGGCTGTCCCTCAGGTGCCTGGGCACACAGTGGCTCCAGGCAGAGAGGGTCTCCAGGCTGGCCCATGGCATCCTGCATCTCAGCATCTGTCCTGGGGGCAGGGAGTGCCAGGATGCCATCCGCTACCTGGGAAGGGCATCTCTTGGGAAGCTGCGGAGGCCCCAGCTGTGCCCCTTCAGGAGGAAAACCCAGGCACACCTCTGCCCTTCACGGGGACCCAGGCTAAGGCCAGGCCCTGCCTGAAGTCTCCTAAACGACCACAGATGGACCCTGTTCTCACAGCTGGTCCTCATAGTTCCACCAGGCTGGGACACCACCATTCAGGACCCCCCCCGCCCCCCGCCCCGAGCCCCATGTGACAACCGTCCAGGAGTCAGGAAATTCAGGCTCCACATCTCTGACCTTATGTCAGGACACATCCCTGACTGGAAAAGCCTCTGGCCTAGATAAGGTCTATTTTTCCCTAGCAGATATGGCGTCATTTGATAGTGGAGAAGCCATGCTTGGCTGACCCACGGGCTCACTTTGCACCAGGCCCGTCCACCTCATGTTTCATTCAAATGTTTCCCAAGGAAACAGCTGTTCTCCCCCGCAAACTCCTACTCACCCTGCCTTGCCCAGCTCAAATGTCCTTGCACTGAGCGACTTCCCTGCACCCTCTAGGTCAGAGGTCAGGGCCTTCTTCTCTCTCTGACAGTAACGTCCCGGAGTTGCAGTTGGTCCTTCGTGTCCAACCCAGGAAGCTCCTGGTCTGCATCGCTGTAGCCGGGCCCAGAGCCCGCCATGTGCCTCGGGGGCTTCGGTAACCCTTTGCTGAATGGATGCTTACCCAACTGAAGCAACACACATGCCCTGGGCATCGGCTGGGCACCAGGCTCGTGCTGACAACTTGGGGGCTGCACACGGGGCACCTCCTAGTTCCAGCCTAGAAACCATTTGCCAGACTCTACATTTACAGCCACTAAAACGGTGTGTTCCACTCATCTTTGGACCATCTTAAATTTGTACCTAATCATGTTTTTGATATTTTGCACAAACCTGAGTAACTCCGATGCGTTCCATTTCTGTTTCCTCTAAACCAGAATTTTCTCAAACTCCACCCTGGGGCAGAGTTCTTTGCTGTAGGGGACCGCCCTGTGCTTTGTAGGATGTCAAACAGTGTCCCTGGCTTCTCCCCACTAGGCTTCTACCCTCTGCCCAAGAGTAGCAACCAAGAACTTTCTAGACATTGCCAAATGCCCCCTGGGGGGTAAAATCTCTCCTAGCTGAGAACCAGCTCTCTGAACCATCTTCTCGCGATTACTCCCAGCTCCAAAGCTGTAATTTTCTTTCCCTTCCCTTCCTCTTCCTTTTATAGTGTTCCCCTGGTCCAAGGCGTGTAGTGCTTCCAGCTCCTTCTGAGTTGATAGGAGCCTGCCTCTGGCTTCACTAAGCACAGTAAAGGGAGGTGAGAACAATCAGCATCACTTAGATTCCTAAGCAATTACAAAAGGGAAATAGGCTCAGGAAATACAAGGAATATGAGCACAGACAGCTCGGAGCTTAGCTAGCTCACTGTCTTGGCTGATGCACCTCTGCGGCACCTGGCCTGACCTTGACCCTCCTGCCTGGCCCTGGACATGTCCTCATATGAAGGGAGGCTCACAGCAACCTGACTGTCCACAGATCAGGCCACGCCTCCTCTCTCTCCATGGGTGCATCCGCCTTCTGCCTAAAACCACCTCTCCCCTTTGCCTTGGCTCCTTCTCTTTCCACCTCCCAAAGAATCCAGCCTTACATCATCCACTCAACATCACCACCTCTGCCTTTGCTTTTCTTTTGCCTCCTCCTTTGCCTATAAGGCATTTCGCTCTAGTGTATTCTAAGCATAACTGAGAAAAACCATTATGCTGAAGGACAGAAACTAGAAGCTTATCCGCTATCTATCCACCCATCCGTCTATCTATCCAACTGTCCATCTATCATCCATCCTTCTATCTATCCATCCATCTACCCGTCTATCTACCCATCCACCCATCCATCTACTTCCATCCATCCACCCATCCATCTATCCATCTATCTACCCATCCATCCATCTATCCATCCATCCATTCACCTATCCATCCATCCATCTACCCATCCGTGTATCCATCCATCCATCATCCATCCATCCATCTATCCATCTATCCATCCATTCATCTATCCATCCATCCATCCATCCATCCACCCATCTATCCATCCACCCATCCATCCATCTATCCATCCATCCATCCATTCATCCATCCACCATCCATCCATCTATCCATCTACCTGTCCATCTAGCTCTTTCCTCAGTCCCACGTACCTCCTAGCGATCACCATTTCCTCACCTTAATCCCTGCCATTTCTGCCTCCCATCTTTCCTGAAACTGCCCTCTTCCAGTCATCAAGGACCTTGCTGTCCCAAAGTTCAACATCCACCATTGTCCCCTCTCCCTTGACTGCCCAGGTCCTTCCAGCCTCTTGCCACCCATGCCCTGGGGACCTCTCGTGCCACTCTCCTCTTGCGGGCCCCCCAGCCCCTCTCCCCACTGCCTTTCTTGGCATCACTCTCTCTACCCATTGCTGAAATGTTGCTACCTCTTGGAGCCCTGTCCTGGGCTTGCTTCTTCCTTCTCTCCCTGGATACCTCCCCAGCCCCAAAGCGTCAGTTACCATCTGCATGTCTACGTGCCTGTCCCACTCACCTCTCCAGAGCTCCGGTCCCCCCGTGGCCAGCACCACCTGGGCACAGTGCTGCCACGGGTAGCAGCTGGTATTTATTGTGCAGTGACCGTGTGCACACGTGGGTTGAATGCTTGACCCAGGTCCTTTCACTTAGATTCACAACCACGCCTCCCGCAGTGAATGGTACTCTGAGCGGTTCCCCAGGGCGGCACCAGGTCGTTATCCTCCCATCACAGAGGCGTAAACTGAAGCTCAGGAAAGGAAGGGATTGCCCCAACAGTGAAAGCTCGCTCTTTCCAGCTCTAAGGCTGGCACTTGTACCCACAGTGCTCTAGTGTGAGCCTCCAGCAGCTGGGAGCATGTTCTCCTCATTTACTCCAAGCACTTCAGCAGCTTTTCTTCCTTCTCCCTCCCCACAAGTTCATCAAAGCAGTGGGCCCTCTGCTCACTGCCCACACCCTTGTTCCCAGCGCCTGCACCCCCAGGCCGGGCCAAAGAGGAGGGCACTGCAATGGCACGGGCCAGCTCCCAGCTGGCGAGGACAGGTCACGCCTGCATCATGTATATGGAGAGCAGAATAAGTGCATCAGCTCAGAGTTCTCAGGCGCACCTCATTTTACATTTAAACATCTCCAAGGGAGTTCCCATTGTGGCTCAGCAGGTTAAGAACCCGACTAGTATCCACGAGGATGTGGGTTCGATCCCTGGCCTCGCTCAGAGGGTTAAGGATCTAGTGTTGCTGTGAGCTGTGGTTGTAGGTGTGGCTTAGATCTGGCCGTGGCTGTGATGTAGGCTGGCAGTTGCAGCTCTGATTCCACCTCTAGCCTGGGAGCTTCCACATGCCGCAGATGCAGCTGTAAAAAGCAAAAAAAAAAAAAAAAAAAAAAAAAAAAAGAACTTGGCGTGCCTCTCCTAGGCAGTATCGTGGTTTCACGGTGATGTCTGTGGGGCCCATGTGGCACAGTACATCCTGCAGTATCATGTATATTTCATCAAGTCTCATAACAGGACCCTAAGGTGAGTGTCATTACTGCCTTTTGACGAGATGGCTCAGGAAGCTGAGGTTCAGATGTGTTGCTCAAGGCCACACGTCTCCCAGCTGTCTCAGGGTCAGGAGGGACCAGTGGTTGACACTCCTGCTCATCCAGACTTCAGGACTCGGGGACAGCGGCCGGGGTGTGGACAGGCACTGCCGGGAGGGTGGGGCCCGGCCCGTAGCCTCTGCCCGCCGGCTGACAGCAGGTCTGGGTCCTTCCCCCCTCGCAGTACTTCGTCTTCGACTTCCACGCCTCTCCTGATGTCATGTTCGACAAGATCATCAAGATCTCGGTGAGCGGGGAGCAGTCCCTGGCAGGCGGGGCTCTTAGCTGAAACTGCGCCTTTGTGCCCACTTGAAAAGGGCACCCTCCCTGGGCGGGTCAACTGTAAAAAGACAGACGTGCAACCGCACACACAGCCGGGCAAGGGGGGCGCCGGCTGGATTAGGGCCCCTCTCGCCCCATTAACCGCATGCTTCTGTGTTGTGAACAAGCGGCCCACCCACACCTGGCAGCCAGCAAAACACTACTTGGCCTCAGAGAGCCGCCCTGCCCTGCCAGCTGCCCTCCTGCTTCACTGTGAAGCTCAGGTCCCCAGAAAGGGCGAGGTGGCGCCACTGTCCCCGCCCCGCGGAAAGCCTCAGCCCTGTCCGCCTGACGAGCGGTTGGCTGTTCCTCCCGGAAGGTCATTCACTCCAAGAACCTGCTGCGCAGCGGCACCCTCGTGGGCTCCTTCAAAATGGACGTGGGGACCGTGTACGCCCAGCCAGGTGAGTGGCTGCACGGCCGGTCGGTGTCGGGGCTCTCGGAGCACGGGGACGCGGTCCTTCCTGCCCCCGGGGGCCCTGGGCTCAGCCCGGCCAGGACCCTGAACCCGGGTGGGGCCTTGAGTGCACACAGCCTTCAGGTGAGCCGAGCCACGGGTGACCCAGTGGGGGGTCTCACAGGGGCCGTGCGGGGTGGGCAGCGTCGCCCCTTTTATAGCTGAGGAGCCTGGGGCTGCCCCAGTCACCCAGCTGATCTGCGAAGTCAGGCCGTGAGACTCTGGAGTCTCTCAGAGCCACCTTGTCCTCAATGCCACGTGCAGGGTGGCTCGGAGGGTCGCTGGGCCCTGAGGACACTTTGTATGACCATCCGTCAAGGGACCCAGGCCTCGCAACTCTGCGGGAACTTGTGAGCCAGTGCTGTGTGGGGTGGAGGAAGGACCCCCAAGGAGAGGCCCAGAGGGCTGGTGAGGGTTGGGCCAGACAGAGAGGGTGCCTCAGACAAACCACACTAACTACACGGCCAGCTCAGGAATGGGCCCCACCAGTGTCCCCGAAGTGAACCTGCCACTTAGAGTGTGGTAATGACCCCACTAGGCCCTTTGACAGTGACAACACAGTTTCACCCAGATTGTCCCCTTTGACCATCGCAAAACAGCGAGGGAGGCATCAGCGTTCCTTCCCATTCTACAGACGAGATAAGTGAGGCCAAGACAAGTTGTTTCTTGGAGGTACCACTAAACTATTAGGTTGAACAAATTAGCGATTCCTTGAGTCAACCTAGTCGACACCTGGCTGGTGCACATTATAACTGACTCAGACCAGGAAATCTGAGACCAAAATCCAAGATTATATCCATAGGAGTACCCGCCATGGCTCAGTGGTAACGAACCCGACTAGTATCCATGAGGATGCAGGTTCAGTACCTGGCCTTGCTCAGTGGGTTAAGGATCCGGTGTTGCCATGAGCTGTGGTGTAGGTCACAGATGAGGCTCAGATCCTACATTGCTGTGGCTGTGGCGTAGGCTGCAGCTGTAGCTCCAATTTAACCCTTAGCCCGGGAACTTCCATATGCTGCAGGTGTGGCACTAAAAAGACCAAAAAAAAAAAAAAAGTTATACGTGTAAAAATTACAAAGTTATACAACATTCAAACTTCAAGAGACTTTAAAAACACCCAGTCCAGTGTCTCTGTGAAGGACAGAAAGAATAAATCCATTCCCTCTTCAAGTAACCTTTAACTCTGAAGACAGACTTTCTGTCCCTCCCTTATTCTCATCCTTGCTAGATTTCCCCACTTCACATAACTATGCGCACATCTGTCCATCCACCCCTGTATCCTTACATCCACTCGCCCAAATATCCATGCACCCACCTGTGTGTGTACTAATCCACCCTTCTATCCGTTTATCCATCTGCCATCTGTCCACCTGCCTTTTCAGCCAGCCAGGCACCCCGCCACCCATCCTCTCTGTCCATCTCTCCGTCCAGCGGTCTAGTTATCTGTCCATGTATCCATCCCTCAAACGTCGGCTTTAGCGAGACTCTGATGCCCTGGGGCAGCCTAGGGCACCCGCCGCCCCCCCCCCGCCCCCGCAGCAGGCCAGTTCAGCTGATGGCCTCCAGCAACCTCCCACACACAGCTCACTCCCCTCTCGCCATCCTGGGCTCTCTTCAGCCCCTGCAATGGTATCATCTCTCCCGAGACACGGCTGGCCCAGCCGATCCCCACAAACAGGCTGATTTGTGCACACAGCCCCTAAAACATCCCACAGAGCCAACCGGGGACAGAGACTTGCTGGGGATGGTCCTGCGCTAGAGTGGAAGGTGCAAGTGGGGGAGTTCTGAGTTCCTGGGGAGATCGGTGCCCACAGAAAACCAGGGGAGGAAGATGGGCCCTTCATACAGCAAGGCTGCACTTACAGACCGCTCTAGAGTCGACCTGAAGGGGCACGCGGGTCCGAGAGCGGCCTTCTCCCCTGACATCTGTCCTTTGCTCCATTCTGTCCTAGGTCCCGGCTGTATTGGGGACCAGTCCCCATCTTTAGGAGGATTGATTTCAGTCTGAACTTGGAGACAGACGATAAATAGATAATCACAGTGACAGTGAGATAGGGACAGCGAGAACCCCAAAGGGGCTGGGATCAGCTCTTCTGACGAAGTCAGGGAAGGCTGCATGGAAGAGGGGACACTTAAACAAAATCATTGGAAGTTTGAACAGAGAGGTGAAGGGTCGGGACAGAGGACAGCAGGGATGGGGGGCATTCCAAGCTCAAAGAACAGCAAAGATGCAAACAGCAGAGGGATTATTCATAGAAGGGTAAACAGCTTTGCCTAGCAGGAGCGCAGGGGCTGGGGGGACGGACGCTGCGAGCTGGGAGAGCTGTATCAGGGGGCCCCACTGGGAGTGCTAAGGTCTGTGGTCTGCCCCCCCAAGTGAGGGAACCTCGGATGGCTTTGAAATGGAGAGCAAGGGGCTTCCCATCGTGGCGCAGTGGAAAAAAAATCTGACCAGAATCCATGAGGACAAGGGCTCAGTCCTTGGCCTTGCTCAGTGGGTTGGGGATCTGGCATTGCCGTGAGCTGTGGTGTAGGTCGAAGATGTGGCTTGGATCCCACTTGCTGTGGCTGTGGCGTAGGCTATAGCTCCAATTCAACCCCTAGCCCCGGAACTTCCATATGCCGCGGGTGCGGCCCTGGAAAAGCAAAAGAAAAAAGAAGTGAGAGGGGGAGCCTCTTGGAAGTTCTGTCTGGCAGCCACGGGGAAGTTGACTGCAGGGGTGGGGCGGGAGGGCTGCGAGCAGAAAAACCCACTAGGAGGCTCTTGAAGCCACACCACACGCCTGGGTGCATGACCGGACCCAGGACCTTGCCTGGGTCGCCCTCGCTCGGGGACCTCTGTCTCCCTGTCCCAGAGGCAGGCAGATCTGTGGTCCCAGGGCTGGAACCTGATGGCTTGGGCTCCGGGAGCCGAGAAGGCGCTTGGCCCCGAGCTCCGCGGCCTGCCCTGGGTAGGGGCCCGTGGGTGCAGCGTGGGTGCTCCTCGCCATCGCAGAGCACCAGTTCCACCACAAGTGGGCCGTCCTGTCGGACCCCGACGACGTCTCCGCGGGGCTGAAGGGCTACGTGAAGTGTGACGTCGCCGTGGTGGGCAAGGGGGACAACATCAAGACGCCCCACAAGGCCAACGAGACAGACGAGGATGACATTGAGGGGTGAGGCGCCCCTCTCCCCTGGCCCCTGGAGACCCGGCCCAGCCCTTCCCGGGCCACAGAGGGAGCTCCCGGGGTGGACTTGGCCCAGAGATCTTACCCTCCGTGTCCCCCACCCACATGCCCAGGTGGTCCACGTTGCCCTGGGAGGACCGAGGTCAGGGCAGCCTCAGCGTCCGCGGACTCGTGGGACGGAAAGGATGGGCAGGCGGGGTTCACGGGAGGCACTGAGGACCGACCGTCCTCTGCCGTCCAGACCTCTGTCCTTGAGAAACGTGGGAAAAAAGAGCCGAGTCCAAGAGCGGCTGGGTCTTGAGTCTAAACCCAGAAGAGGAGAGAGATTTTGTTTCCTGTACCTAGTCCAGGCTGCTGCAGAATATTCGGGGACTTTGTCTGAACTCAGTGGGGAAATAGTGCGGGATCTAGTGAATCACACCTTCGGGGGCCAGGGAGGGGGAGTGGCGGCCACTTGCGAGGTTTTCGTGTAGAAGACAGAAGATGTGGCACAGAGCTGAGAAAAGCAGATGATGTCACTGAGATGGGTCTCCCACTCTACAGTTTACAAAGTGCGTGTATATTTTAACCTATTTGAGCCTCATCATATTCCTGAGAGGTGGGTGGGGTTTTTGTTTGTTTGTTTTTATTTTGTTTTTTCCCCTCACACCCATGGCATACAGAAGTCCCTGGGTGAGGGAGGTGGGTGTTATTATTTCCATCTGACAGGTGG
Source organism: Catagonus wagneri (assembly GCA_004024745.2). Taxonomy (NCBI): domain Eukaryota; kingdom Metazoa; phylum Chordata; class Mammalia; order Artiodactyla; family Tayassuidae; genus Catagonus; species Catagonus wagneri. The sequence goes on along the minus strand of PVHT021183518.1, from coordinate 12,242,964 downwards.
GGAAACCAAGGCTTAGGGAGATAAGGAGATTTGCTCAGGATCCCGTAAGAGAGCAGGTGCCATAAGCTCAAGTGTCTCTAGTCCTAGGGTGGCCCTTCTCAGCCGTCTTTGATGCTTTGTCCCGAGCCCCAGGGGTAAGCAGATGCGGGGGCAGGATGGGTTGCCCAGGCCTGGCCCCCACAGCCCTGGCTGTGCGTGCCGGCAGGAACTTGCTGCTCCCCGAGGGGGTGCCGCCGGAGCGCCAGTGGGCCCGGTTCTACGTGAAAATTTACCGGGCGGAGGGGCTGCCACGCATGAACACCAGCCTCATGGCCAACATGAAGAAGGCGTTCATTGGTGAGAACAAGGACCTGGTCGACCCCTACGTGCAAGTCTTCTTTGCCGGCCAGAAGGTAATTGGGCTGCAGGCCGCAGGTGGCTGGGACTTAGGGTGACAGGCACAAAGTGCATGGGGACGGGCGTGGGGGCCTGGGGTGTACATGAGGCAAATAATCGGGAGCCAGGAGACTTGATCACCTTGGCGCGTTCATCTCTGGAAGTGAGGAGAGAGTGATGAAGGGAGCACCAGCTCAGAGGGGCTGGAGGAGAGGCCAGGCCGGGCCTTAGGGTGTCCTCTCTGCCTCCAAGAGTGGAGGGGGACCCTGAGTCTGAGAGGCTGGGGTGGTGCAGAGAGAGACGATGAGCCCATGCATGTAGACACACCCCCCACCACATGCCACGTGTACACACGTAGGCACATAACACATGCAAACACTCACACAGACACACGCTGGCGCACACGTGCACGCACACACGCCCTAACCCCGGCCCCCTCCCGCCAGGGGAAGACGTCGGTGCAGAAAAGCAGCTATGAGCCACAGTGGAACGAGCAGGTGGTCTTTACAGACCTGTTCCCCCCGCTCTGCAAGCGCATGAAGGTCCAGATCCGGGACTCGGACAAGGTCAACGACGTGGCCATCGGCACCCACTTCATTGACCTACGCAAGATTTCCAACGATGGAGACAAAGGTCGGCAGCAGGAGGCTGGGCTGGGAGGTGGGGCCAAAGGGCTGGAGTAAATGAGACCCCCCGCACCAGCGCTGCCCTGCTCCTCCGCCCAAAAGGCCCCGAGCGTGGTCACAGGCTGCCAACAGCCCTTGCCTGAAGAGAGATGGAGGATATATCTCAATTTTTAAAAATTATATCCTTTTTTTTTTTGTCTTTTGTCATTTTAGGGCCGCACCCGCGTCACGTGGAGGTTCCCAGGCTAGTGGTCTAATCGGAGCTGTAGCCGCCGGCCTTCGCCACAGCCACAGCAATGCGGGATCTGAGCCGCATCTGCAACCTACACCACAGCTCAAGGCAACGCCGGATCCTTAACCCACTGAGCAAGGCCAGGGATTGAACCCGCAACCTCGTGGTTCCTAGTCGGATTCGTTTCCGCCGCGCCATGATGGGAACTCTTTTATACTGTTTTTTATAAACTAGGCAGAACAAAAACCAAACCAGACACGTAAGGCAGAACTGGATCCACACCACACACAGATATCACAAATCCCAACGAGAGAAACACAGACGGGACTAGGAGTTAGGAGGGCTTCGTGGAGGAAGTGCTGTAATAGACTGAGGCAGCGTGGGAGGACCTTCGGGGAGGAGGGCAGGGGTCTGCAGGAGCAGGGGAGGCCCTGGGGCCGCAGGTCCGCACAGGCAGCAGAGGCCCGAAGGCCGTGCTGAGCAGCTGGGAGGTGCCGGTGCATGTCCTTCAAGCAGCTCGTAAGGCGGCCCCTCGACAGGCACTGGGAGGCCAGGAGCGTGACTTTGCTCCGCAGAAATGGGTGTGGGGGGAGCAGCACAGGCAGCCGAGGCCCCGCTGAGAACCCGCAGACCCTCGACGGTGCCGCGTTCGTGACAAGGTCACCGCACGGCCCCCCTGCTGCAGGCCCTCTCCTGCCTCAGACTTTGGCCCAAGGGAGGCATGCGGTGCTCGGAGGAGGTGCAGGCCGGGAGCCCCCCCAGAGCGGGTCCTCCACCCTGAGTGTGAGCCGCTCGACCCTCTGCCCCCCACCCGCAGGCTTCCTGCCCACGCTGGGCCCCGCCTGGGTGAACATGTACGGCTCCACACGCAACTACACGCTGCTGGACGAGCACCAGGACCTCAACGAGGGCCTGGGCGAAGGCGTGTCCTTCCGCGCCCGCCTCATGCTGGGCCTGGCCGTGGAGCTCCTGGACACCTCCAACCCCGAGCTCACCAGCTCCACGGAGGTACAGCTGGAGCAGACCACGCCCGTGTCCGAGGTGAGGCCCCCAGGGGCCTTGCTGGCCTCCCCAGGCCCCCCACTCGGCTCCCTTCCCGCCACGGCAGCCTGCCTGCCTCGGGGGGTCGGGGGGCAGACCCCAGGATAAAGCCTCCCTCCCCAGGAAGCGGGGCCCCCGCTCAGTCCCCCAGCAGGACCTCTGTCCTCTGCCCGGGCTCTTCCCGGAGGCCCCGTGGTGGAGCCTCGTGTCTGCCCCGATCCTGGTGACTGTGGCCATCCTCGAGCCGGACAGAGCAGCCCTTCCCCCCGGGACTTGCGCGCCGGAGGGACAAAGGAACTGGGCCTTGAGGGCCTGGCTTCCGAGCTCCACAGCTGGGCGGAATATTCCCGACCCTCCGCCCCCAGGGCCCATCTGTGAAGCGGAGGAGCAGGAGGCCTGGCCCCGGGCCCAGCATCCCCGTTAAGCTTTGGGGTGGTGTGAACCACCTTCTCCACAGAGCTGCGCGGGGAAAACGGAAGAATTCTTTCTGTTTGGAGCCTTCCTGGAAGCCTCAATGATTGACCGGAAAAACGGAGACAAGCCCATCACCTTCGAGGTCACCATAGGTGAGAGCTGGGCTCACAAGGGCTCCTCAGGCCCGGGGGCTCATGGGTGGTAACTGCCAGGCCCGGCACCTGCTCCTGGGGGAGGGGAGCTGGGACCACTTCCTGCACCTGCTGTCCGGTGTCCAGACCGCACACAGCGTCTGCATGGGAGTGCATACCCGCCCCCCCACCCCTGCAACCTAGGCTGTACTTGGGACATGGGGGTGGAGGTGGGGAACAAACCCTCCCTGCAAAAGGGAGCAGGGCCCTCATGGGGCTGCAGACGAGAGAGTGGGAATCGGGCCACATCCTGGGCCCGACCTTGAACTCAGTGGCCATCAGGGCTCCCCTTGAGATCTCTGCAAGAGAGGGAACCTGGGCCCTTCCTCTGGTTAGTGTCCTGTCGTGTCTGAGCTGACAGTCCCAGCACCTGCTCCATCCCCTGACTTCTGCTCCTCTCTCCCACAAACCCCTGGATTAGGGGTGGGGGGCTGGGGAACTGGTGGGAAAAGGACTCTAGGCCCTTGCAGGAGCCCCCTTCTGCCTCCAGGCAATTATGGGAATGAAGTCGACGGCCTGTCACGGCCCCAGCGGCCTAGGCCCCGGAAGGAGCCCGGGGATGAGGAGGAAGTCGATCTGATCCAGAACTCGAGTGACAATGAGACAGACGAGGGTGGGGACCTGGCCTCCGTCTCTTCCACCCCACCCATGCGGCCCCAGATCACTGACAGGTGAGCCAGGCGGGACAGAGGGTCCTGGGAGGCGCTGCCTGCTGCCTCCCATCCCCTCCCATCCCCTGCCTGCCCACCCCCCGTCCCCCCGCCTTCCTGGGTGCCCAGTTCTCAACACCCCCCGCCCCCGCTCCCCACCCCCAGGAACTACTTCCATCTGCCCTACCTGGAGCGCAAGCCCTGCATCTACATCAAGAGCTGGTGGCCAGACCAGCGCCGCCGCCTCTACAACGCCAACATCATGGACCACATCGCAGATAAGCTGGTCAGGGCCCGGCCGGGCGCGGGAGGGGAAAGGAGGAGCAGGCTGTGCAGCCGGGACCCCTCCCCTGCAGCACACAAGGCCTGTCTGCCCAGCAGCCTGCCATGGGGGTGGGGGAGGGACGGTGGGAACGGCCTGTCTTGTCCCAGGAGCGTTGGAGGGCCCGAGGGCTCCCAGAGTGGGCAGAGTCTGGGAATCCTGGCCCATCCAGTCCTGCCCGTCCCTGGAGGCGGTTGGCCAACCCCTCTGACTCTGGCCTGCAAGCCCCCAACCCCCCGTGTCCAGCCCTGAGTTCTGTCCGGCCCCTGCGAGTCCACCAGGCCCACAGACTCAGGGCGCAGAGGTGGCTTCTTCCTTTAGGAACTGAAGACTCACAAACGTGAAGGCCTCCAGGTTCTCAAAACAGAACCTGGGAAACTGGTAGATTTCTTGTGATGGCAGGACCCTCGGAGGTGGCGCTCATGGGAGGTCACAGGGCAGCAGCCCCTCAACCCCCCGATGAAGGGGGGCAGGTGTCTGGGAGTCTGAGGGGGGCCATGGCTCACACCCCTGGTTCACAGGAAGAAGGCCTGAACGACGTGCAGGAGATGATCAAAACGGAGAAGTCCTACCCCGAGCGGCGACTGCGGGGCGTCCTGGAGGAGCTGAGCTGTGGCTGCTAGTGAGCTGCGGGGCCGCCCACAGGGCAGAAGCTGGGGTGGGGGGTGGCGGGTGGCCGAGAAGGAGGCATCTGTCTGCAGGCCTCCTGCTGGTGGCTGGGCTCTGCTGAGCCCTGCTCACACCCACCCCCCAGCCGCTTCGTCTCCCTCGCGGACAAGGACCAGGGCCACTCACCCCGCACCAGGCTAGACCGGGAGCGCCTCAAGTCCTGCATGCGGGAGCTGGTGAGGACACAGCTAAACAGCGCCGGGGGCGGAGGGAGGGTCTGGAGGTCAAAAGCGAAACCAGGTTGGGGTGGGGTGGGGCACCTGTCTCTGAAGTCGTAGCCCCCGGGGCCAGCCCCTCCATCGTAGGTCATGGCCTGAGCCCCACTTTCACCCCTAACCCCGGCAGGAGAGCATGGGGCAGCAGGCGAAGAGCCTGCGGGCACAGGTGAAGCGACACACGGTGCGGGACAAGCTGAGGCTGTGCCAGAACTTCCTACAGAAGCTGCGCTTCCTGGCAGACGAGGTGTGCCCCCTGCTAGCACGTCCAGAGTGGGCGCCAGCCCCCAACCAGAGTGACCCGAGGCAGCTGCACAGGAGAGGCTGGTCCAGACCACCCGGGAGGCCCCTCCCACTCTGACAGCCTTTAGGGGACAGGGGTGACCAAGCCTTTCACCCTTCGAGCGCTCTTCCCACTGGATCGGTGGGAAGGGAAGGAAGACTCAGTGTTGGGGGACCTTGGTCCAGGTCTGGCCAAGGGGCGGGACCCCTCCCTTACTGGCCCCTGCCCCCACCGCAGCCCCAGCACAGCATCCCCGATGTCTTCATCTGGATGATGAGCAACAACAAGCGCATCGCCTACGCCCGGGTGCCCTCCAAGGACCTGCTCTTCTCCGTCGTGGAGGAGGAGCTGGGCAAGGACTGCGCCAAGGTCAAGACGCTCTTCCTCAAGGTGCTGGAAGGGGAGCGAGATTAGAGGGTGGAGGGGCTGGGGTCCGGGCTTCTTTCAAGGGGTCAGCCTTCCCCTGCGGAGGGAGCAGCACCCGCACCCCTGGGTCTGACAGGCCGAGCTGACCAAGTGCTCGGAGAAGAGTTGGAGAGAATTGGGGGAGGGGTCCCCGGACTGCCCACCCCCTTCTGCACTGTGTTCCCCACCCCACAGCCCAGTGGGATGGCTGCAGAGGGCGCACGGGGACCCTCTGACCACGGCCTCCACCAGGCCCCCGCCCCTTCCTCACCCATGGGCTCCGGCAGCTGACCCTGCACCCACCCCCAGCTGCCGGGGAAGCGGGGCTTCGGCTCGGCGGGCTGGACAGTGCAGGCCAAGCTGGAGCTCTACCTGTGGCTGGGCCTCAGCAAGCAGCGCAAGGACTTCCTGTGCGGTCTGCCCTGCGGCTTCGAGGAGGTCAAGGCGGCCCAGGGCCTCGGCCTGCACTCCTTCCCACCCATCAGCCTGGTCTACACCAGTGAGTGAGGACTCCCGGGCCCGGGCAGCCCCTGGCCCCCAGCCCTCACCCAGGGGAGGGTGCTGGCAGGGCTACCCATTCCCAGAACGTCAGCCTGCTCTTTCCGCAGAGAAGCAGGCCTTCCAGCTCCGCGCCCACATGTACCAGGCTCGCAGCCTCTTTGCTGCCGATAGCAGCGGCCTCTCGGACCCCTTTGCCCGTGTCTTCTTCATCAACCAGAGTCAGTGCACAGAGGTGAGAGCTGGCGGGGATGGGGAGGCAGGAGTGGCTTTGGCTTTGAGAGCCCTGGGGGGGGGGGGCCTGTGAGCTCCATGGACCTGGAGAAACAGATTAGCCAGTACCCCAGACCCTTAGAGGGGAGCCTGCAATAACTGCAGGGCTGGGCCACACTGGTGGAAGATTTCATTGTGGTTACACTCAGCACAGAAGACAGGGACGACACTGGCGGGGAGTAGGGCAGACCTCATATCAGCCTCATCTGAAGACTCCCACAAGCTTTCAGATCCTCCATCTGCAGTGGAACCACCGCCAGGATGCAGCTATTTTTGAAGACCCCAATGGCCAAGGCCATCCCTCTCAAGGTCAGACCCTCGGATACAATAGGAAATGTAAAGGCCAAGATCCAGGATAAGGCAGGAATTCCTCCTGACCAGCAAAGACTGATCTTGTCTGGCAAGCAAGCAGAAGAGGGACGTACTGTGTCTGACTGCAACATTCAAAAGACGTGCCCTCTTCGCCTTGCATTGAGACCTCGCGGTGGTGCTAAGAAAAGACAGAAGTCCTGCACCACCCCCAAAAAGAACAACATAAGAGAAAGAAGGTCAAGCTGGCTGTCCTGAACCACTACAAGGTGGAAGAGAATGGCAAAGTTAGTCATCTTCCTTGGGAGTGCCCTTCAGATGAACGTGGAGCTGGAGTTTGCACAGCCCGCCACTTTGACGGACATTATTGTGGCAAATATTGTCGGACCTATTGTTTCAACAAATCAGAAGACAAGTAATTGTATATTGGTTAATCAAAGACATGAACTAAGGAGTTAACCAAAAAAAAAAAAAAAAAAAAAACAGATTCCCACAAAAGTCAAGGAATGTCATATCACACACACACACACACACACACACACCTGTCCTCCGGGAGCCACAAGGCCTATCAGTGACTCCCGCTCATGTATCTGGCCACCTAGCACCACTTAGCACCTGTCTCCTCCGCCCCATGCTGCAGGTGCTGAATGAGACCCTGTGCCCCACCTGGGACCAGATGCTGGTGTTTGACAACCTGGAGCTCTACGGCGAAGCTCATGAGCTGCGGGATGATCCGCCCATCATTGTCATCGAGATCTACGACCAGGACACCATGGTATGGGCTCTGGCACCAGGGACATCCCCCAGCACTCCCCTCACTGCACCTGCACTGGTGGCCACCTCCCCGGGCCACCCACAGCCCCTTGGCCAGGGTGCTTGCTGGGAAGCTGGGTCTCCTGCAGTGTCACCACAGCCCAACCCCTTCCCGGTACTCTGGGCCTCTGCAGCCTCAGAGGAGATAGGCTGGGGCGTCCCCATCACCTGACACAGACAGGCCAAGCTCAGGCCCAGATGTGTCAGAAAAGCCTGTTGTCCCCATCCTAGGGGTCCTCCACCCCCTGCCACACCTGCTGCAGTCAGTAACAGCCCCATAACTCTCCCTGGGAGCTCTGGTGTGTTGGGGGGTGGAGGATTGGGGTGACCCCTCCAGAGCTGGGGGGCCACTTACTACAAGCCACCACAGCCACTGCAGCACCCCAAGTGAGTACTAGAGGTAGGAGCAGCATCTGCCATTCGCTGCCAGCGTGGCCTGGAGCCAGCCCGAGTCTTGGTTTCCCCCCTCTATGAAAAGGGGTGATCACACCTGCCGCTGCACGGGCTGCGGTGGACGGAATGAGATCCCTGGTGCGAATGAATGTGCTCGGTAGACTCAAGCACTGAGAGGCCACCTTGCTGGTTGTCACATCAGGGCAAAGCCGATTTCATGGGCCGGACCTTCGCGAAGCCCCTGGTGAAGATGGCGGACGAGGCGTACTGCCCGCCCCGGTTCCCAGCCCAGCTCGAGTACTACCAGATCTACCGCGGCAACGCCACGGCTGGGGACCTGCTGGCTGCTTTTGAGCTGCTGCAGGTGGGGCCGCAGGGACGAGGGGGCCGGGCCAGGGACCTCTGTCCTCCTCACCCTGCTGTGAGGCCACTGGGACTGCAGCTGGGGCGTGGTTCTTGGGGACCCGGGCTGCTCGCCTTGCTGATAACTCTGGGGAGAGAGAGAGCCCTCTTTCCCCGGGCTCCCCAGGAGGTGACACTTGTTCCCCACCCCCCAGACTGGGCCGGCAGGAAAGGCCGACCTGCCGCCCATCAAAGGCCCAGTGGACATGGACCGAGGTCCCATCATGCCTGTGCCCGTGGGCATCCGGCCTGTGCTCAGCAAGTACCGGATCGAGGTGTGCGAAGACGCTGCTCGGCCCCTCGCTCCCGTCCCTGCCCCGAACAGGCCCTGCTCTGCTCTACTTCCTGCCCCCCCCAATCAGGGGTCATACGCACACATTACACTGTTAGTGTCGAACTCCAGGGTCTCCCGCAACCTCAGGCCACACCTCGTTTTTGCGATAAGGATGCTGAAGGCCCCAGAAGTGGCCCTAAGTCACGCCCAGGAGCCAGCAGCAGACCCAGGCTCCCGCCTGCCCAGTGCCTGCCCCTTCTGCACTGAGTCACCCTGCCGTGGTCCAGTGCCTTTCCCAGCCCTCTCGTCCGCCTCACCCTCACCCTGCAGCCCCTTAGGGACACCCGCCCCTATCGGGTCTCTGGGCCCTGCGGCTCCTGGTGCACAGCTCACCCACCGTCCAGTTCCTTCTCGGGCGGCCTCGCCCACCCACAGCTGGCGCCCTTGACCGAGGGGCTGTCCTCTTCCTCCCCTCCCCCACACAGGTGCTGTTCTGGGGCCTGCGGGACCTGAAGCGAGTGAACCTGGCCCAGGTGGACCGGCCGCGAGTGGACATCGAGTGTGCGGGGAAGGGGGTGCAGTCGTCCCTGATCCACAATTACAAGAAGAACCCCAACTTCAACACCCTCGTCAAGTGGTTTGAAGTGGTGGGTGCGGGCCTGGGCGTGGCCGGGCCGAGGTGGGCGTGGCCGGGCCGAGGTGGGCGTGGCCGGGCCGAGCTGGGTGCGATGGGTGCCTCGGCCCCTTCCCTGGGCTCAGACTCCCCGGCCACGCCCCCAGGACCTCCCAGAGAACGAGCTTCTGCACCCGCCCTTGAACATCCGCGTGGTGGACTGCCGGGCCTTCGGCCGCTACACCCTGGTCGGCTCCCACGCCGTCAGCTCCCTGCGGCGCTTCATCTACCGGCCCCCGGACCGCTCGGCCCCCAACTGGAACACCTCGGGTACGGCCGCACCCCGCGGCCCACGGAGGGCGGGGGCGAGGGGCTCCAGTCCAGCCCAAGCGGCTTCCTCCTCGAGGGCGTCCCCAAGCGGGCCTGGGGGCCGAGGAGGGCTGCCCAAACTCTACAGCCAGAAAGACCCGGCTGTCCTTAGAGGACCTGAGGGCAGATTTGAGGAAGCAAAACCGGCTTCCTCGGCCAGTTCTTGGAGAAGACCCAGGCCCTCTCTCCCAGCCTCCAGTGTGTCACTCAGCGCCACTCACCTCCTCTCTGGCTCACCTCCTCTGTCTTCTCTTTTTTATTTTTTTTTTAGGGCAGCACTGTGGCATATGGAGGTTCCCAGGCTAGGGGTCGAATCAGAGCTGTAGCTGTGGGCCTAGGCCACAGCCACAGCAACGCCAGATCCAAGCCACGTCTGGGACCTACACCACAGCTCACAGCAACGCTGGATCGTTAACCCACTGAGCAAGGCCAGGGATTGAACCCGCAACTTCATGGTTCCTAGTCGGATTCATTAACTGCTGCGCCACGACGGGAACTCCCCTCCTCCATCTCATTATGCCCATCTTTTCTTCTCAATTGTTGCATTCCTCCATCATCAGAAAGCTCCAGAGCAGCGTTAGGCCCCTGGTCCTTCTGGCCACCCTTGACTCTCAGTGTTACTCCTGCTCCTCCCTGTCTGTCTTTCCGTCTGTCCATCTCTCTATCCAGGCAGGCTCCTCCGGGGCTGCCGTGTGCTGTACAAGGCGGGCCCCTGCTCTCGCCCCGCAGGGGAGGTCGTGGTGAACATGGAGCCGGAGGTGCCCGTCAAGAAGCTGGAGACCATGGTGAAGCTGGACGCGGTAAGGCGTCTGGGATCTGTCCTGCACTGGCTGCGGTCGTGTAACTGCGGGTGACACTTTCCCGGAGCTGGGCCACCCCGCCCTGAGACAGCACATTAAGTCAGTCCTCCGCTCCGGCCTGTGATGGGCCAGGGCTAACCTTGGCCTGTGCACGCAGCCCCATCCTAGACTGTCCTGGAAGGCGAGACTCAGTCCTGCGTGTGTGCGCGTGGGTGCACACGCATGTATGAACACGTGATGCACATGCCCGAGACAGAGAGTGGTAGCTGCGTGAAGTGTTAGCCCGAGGTTATTTTTATTCCAGCAAATAGCCCCAAATGCCATGGATTCCTCGTGCAAAAGCCAGTGTTCTTTCCAGAAGGTCCCTGGTTTTCCTTCCCAGCCACTCACAAACAACCCTCCGCCAGCCCGGGCTGGGGCAGGATTTCCAGGGGGAAGCTCCTTCTTCCTCCTGGCTTTGGGACTGGGGCTGCTTGTCTGCCAGAGCGAGACCGTCACCTGGGTGTTCGGATGCAGAGAGAGTGTCTGTAGGGGAGGGCAGGATGGAGGCTGACCTGGAACGGGCCACCCAGAGCCCAGATAAGACAGAGGGGCAGGAAGCGGGCTTTCTCCCCAGCACAGTCTCCAAATCCCACTCCTGACCTCAGGCACTTCGTGCAGCCTGGGGCATCTCCTAGCTTCTGAGATGTGAGCTGGCTCTAAAAGGATTTTTCTTGACCCCATCATCCTGGGCCCCGAGGAGTCCCAGCCAGCCAGCCAGCTGAGGTAGCACCGGCTGTGGCTCTCGGAAAGGGGAGCAGCCAAGACCCGGTGCCTGGCCCGCAGTCCTGGGTTGGCACTGCCCGGGGCTCCGGGGCCGCACCTGAAGATGCCACATCGCTTCGGCTCCCAGGCTCCCCAGCTCCTTTCTTTCTTCTTTTTTTTTTTTTGTCTTTTTGCCTTTCTGTGTAGAACCGCACCCGCAGCATATGGAGGTTCCCAGGCTAGGGGTCTAACAGGAGCTGTAGCTGCCGGCCTTTCCCACAACCACAGCAACGCGGGATCCAAGCTGCGTCTGCAACCTTCACCACAGCTCACGGCAACGCCGGATCCTTAACCCACTGAGAAAGGCCAGGGATCGAACCCGCAACCTCATGGTTCTTAGTCGGATTCGTTAACCACTGAGCCACGAAGGGAACTCCCACTCCAGCTCCTTCCTGAGGAGCCTCTTCCTCCTGGGCAGGGAGCGGGGCGAGCCCCCTAGTTTCAGGCCATCCGTGAACAGAGAACGGCACAGACCTGAACTTCCCTGTCACCCCCAGGCCCTGGGCTCTGGTGGGGCCGTTTTCACCAGGCTCGTCTTCAGCTGTGTAATTGTGTGTCCACCTGATTGCGAAGGTGCTTGCCCTTCATTTAGGCAACATTACTGCACGTCGTCTCCCACACGCCCTGTCAGCCTCCCCCGACGCCCCCCCACCCTACACCGCCGGCCCATTGCAACCATCTGGGGAGATTGCAGCCAACCTGGCACCCAGGACCCCCTTGTGGGCTCAGTGGATCCCTGCAAATGACTGTGTTTAAAAGCCCCCAGTAGGGAGTTCCCTAGTGGCTCAGTGGGTTAAGGATCTGGCATTGTCACTGCTCTGGCCTGAGAATTTCCGCATGCCCAGGGCATGGCCGGAAAATTAAAAATAAAAAAATTAAAATTAAATAAAAGTCCCCAGTAATTCTAATATGCAGCCGGGTTTGCAAACCACTCCCCTGAAAGATCTGAGGAAACATCTTCGAGGCAGACCTTCCTCAGACTTAGAACTGGCCTTGTGAGCAAAAGCACCCACAGTCACAGGCCCACGTGAGCGCCCGCTCCTCCGCTCTCCCTGGCTGCCTGTCACTTCCGGTCCCAGCGGCTAAGTCTGTCCTTGTCTCCTTGGTCCCCTCTGCAGACTTCCGATGCCGTCATCAAGGTGGGCGTGGTGAGTGTGGAGACCCTCGGGGGCTCTGGGAAGAGAAGACCCTACGATACATAGGCTGTCAGGCCCAGGGGACCAGCACTGGGGACTGAGTCCCCCGTAGCCCCTGGTGCTCCCGCCAGCACACCCCTCCGGAGGGGCAGAGGGGAGTCCCTGGGTGCCGGTTCCGCCTGGCCGGTTGCTCACCATGGCAGGTCATGACACTCTCTGGGCCATGGCACCCACTTCCACAAAACAAAGCCCCGCGCCTTTGACTTTGGTGGCTCCACAGAACCTTCTGGAGCCCAGGGTTTCCCGGGAGCAGATGGTCAGGACAGATGGGAAACTCCGAGGTTGCCCGGGGCTCCGAGCATGGCCAGGGTGCAGGGATGTACGCAGGACTCTGGACCTGGCCAACCCTCCAGGCTGACGAGGAGAAGGAGAGGAAGAAGAAGAAGAAAAAGGGCGGCTCAGAAGAGCCAGAGGAGGAGGAGCCGGATGAGAGCATGCTGGACTGGTGGTCCAAGTACTTCGCCTCCATCGATACCATGAAGGAGGTGAGAGCCTGGGCGTGGGGAGGGGGGCCGAGGAGGGACGAGCTGTGAGAGGTGACCCCAGCTTCACATCAGACCCTCCTGTCCAGCTTCCTCCCACCCCTACCAGAGCTGACACCCCACACACACTCCATCATCGTGACTTGGAACAGACTGTCTCACTGTCTTGAAGTTCCAACTCGGGACTCAGTTTTCCCAGGTTCACTCTGCCTTCCTTGGCTGGGTTTTCTCTAGTCCTCCTTCATTTATTCCACAAATATCTCTCGAGTAGATATGATCAGACACCAGCCCTGGTGCTATGGGAGCCAAAAGATGCCACACCGGCCGTGAGTATTTACAAGACATGCAGAATGGACGTGCAGGCAAATACAGTGAAGCATGATAACGAATGTGCTGCAGGGAAGGCTTCACAGAGGAAGTGGCCCTTGAGAAAGAGGAGAAGCAGGCTCAGAGGCCAAAAGGGGACGGTGACTTCTGTGTAGCACTTGCACCTCTATCACTGTTTTGCATCCAATGCTATTTTATGTTACATGCCTCCATCACGGTGGCTGTGAAATGTTCTTCCCCCGCCGTTGTACATGTGGGTTCTGTTGCTGAGCCAGACTGCAAGTTCCAGAAAGCTTATATCCCCCGTTCCTTGAATGTCCCTTCTCCACACTGCCGACCTAGCAGTCTGACTCCCAACTGGCCTGGAGGGACATTTGTCTGGGTTCGTGGTTCCTCTAGACCGAGATGATCCAGCCACACCCTCTCCGCAGGCCCTTTCTGTGGCCCAAGATGTGTGTGCTGTTTACCGCCCGTATTAGTCAGAGCACAGGCTAAGCTGCTCTAGCAAGTTAGATGGGTGTGAACCAGAAGGCTGGCCTGGTGATTCAGCGGTGTCAGGGACCAAGATCCTGCCGTCTTGTTCCCTGTGTCTGTACAGTTGGTTAGATATGGCCTGCTGTCATGTCCTAATACTAGTGCATGGGAAGGTTTAAAGAGAAGAAGAGGGTGTCCCCGCTGTGGCGCAGAGAAACGAATCCGACTAGGATCCCTGAGGACGCAGGTTTGATCCCTGGCCCTGCTCAGTGGGTTAAGGATCCTGTGTTGCCATGAGCTGTGGTGTAGGTCGCAGACGCAGCTTGGATCCTGCATTGCTGTGGCTGTGGTGTAGGCCGGCGGCTACAGCTCTGCTTTGACCCCTAGCCTGGGAACCTCCATGTGCTACAGGTGAGGCCCAAAAATCAAAAATAATAATAATAAAGAGAAGAAGAAAGCATACTCCTTTCCTTTTAGGGGCGCAGCCTAGAAGCTGCACCAGTCATTTCCTCTCACGCGGGTGAGGATCTGGTCCCGTAGCCACACCTAGCTGAAAGGGAGGCTGGGCGATTTAATCTTTAGCAAAGTGGCCGTTTGCCTAGAAAAACTTCTAGAGGGTAGGAGAGCAGATCATTAGGGGACAGCTGGTAGGATCTCCTCCAGCCAGCATCTCCTGGATTCCAGCTGGCCGGGCCGGAGCTCCAAGAGGCTGCCTGTTGTTTCCTGCAGTCTATTCCTCTAATCGGCACAGGCTGCCACGACGTGGCAGTGGCACCTTGGTTGAACCTGGTAGTTTAGTACACAGTGTGGACTGATCGAAGAAAATATGTTTTCTTAGTGTTACAATTTTCTCCGTTAAAAATAATAATACCATGAAAAGAACATTAAAGAGCACCTGTTTTTCAGTGGTACACAAAGAACCATAAACCCCTCGGTGCAGATAAGTCATATTGCACGTGCCCTAAACTTTTTCTAACCCACTTCAGCAGACCACACAATGGGCTTGCAACCCAGGGAGAAAGAGTTTCTGTTTCTCAGCATTTAAGACAGACCCCTCCCCAGGAAACCCACCTTCTCTCCTCCTCACCTCATCTTTCCCCAGCAACTTCGACAGCAAGAGGCCTCCGGAATTGACTTGGAGGAGAAGGAGGAGATGGACAGCACTGAGGGTGAGGCCTGGAGCCCTGGATCTCTGCCTCCCCATCCGAGCACACACACCCCCCGATGTGTAGCTCCCCTGCCTGTCACACCAGTTGCTTCTTTTTCCCCTTTGTGGGTCCCCACAACTGCAACAGCCAACCACAGATACCATCGGGCATCCCTGGGCACTGGAGAGCAGGCTGAGGCCCTTATCTAGAGTGGTTTTACTCAGATCAGTTCAGCAGCCACAATAATGGACAGACATTTACAGCCACAGATTATCAGGGCTGGAAGGGACCTCAGAGCGCATCGCATGCGGCATTTTCTAGATCTTTTCCGTGGAACATTATTCATGGGTATTCTGAAGGGAAAAGAGGGTTCAGGGGTCCAGTGGGCTAAACAGATCCCTTGGTGCAGGACTTCTCAGTGCCTTTAGTATACAAATGCTATAACAGACCTCTAAAAGGAAGACACAGAATAAAATATTTCATATATATACATATATATACACATTCATATATATGATAAATATATACATTTATCATATGTATACTATATACATATATCCTTTCTTTTATTTTTTTTAATTTTTTTCTTGCTTTTTAGTGCCGCATCCATGGCATATGGAGGTTCCCAGGCTAGGGGGTGAATCGGAGCTACAGCTGCCAGCCTACACCACAGCTCACAGCAATGTCAGATCCTTAACCCACTGAACGAGGCCAGGGATGGAACCCGCAACCTCATGGTTCCTAGTCGTAATTGTTTCCGCTGTGCCACGACGGGAACTCCCGTATATCCTTTCTTTTAAAGCATTCCAAGAATACCTACAGCTACTATTCCACTGAATGCCACTTGGGAAATGCTAATATAGAGCAATCCTCTTAATGTTAAAGACAGATAGACTGAGGACAGACCCAAGCGCCTTCCCTGCCTCTCTGTCAAAGGGCATGCACCAGTCTTCGCACATTCCCAGCATGCATACTGGTGCCCTGCTCCCGGGGGAGGCAGGCGTGCCGGGCAGCACTGTGTGCATGTGACACAGATGAGCACACAGAGGCCTGCAAAGCTAAGTGAACAAAGTGGGGGGGGGGGGGTCTCTAACCCAGGCCTTCCTGCTCAGATCATTTCTGCCTCCTTGTCTGTTCCCGGCCAGCCCTGAAGGGGCCCATGAAGGGCAAGGAGAAGGTGAGGGCTGCAAAGGAAGAGAAGAAGAAGAGAACCCAGAGCCCGGGCCCCAGCCAGGGATCTGAGGTCCCCGAGAAGAAGAAGCCCAAGATCGATGAGCTCAAGGTGAGGGTCTGGGAGCCGACCCGCTGGGGCCATACCTGGGGCCAAGCGGAGGCAGTGGACTAGCCTTGCGCCCGCTGACGATCCCGCCCGGCTCAGGTGTACCCCAAGGAGCTGGAGGCAGAGTTTGACAGCTTTGAGGACTGGCTGCACGCTTTCAACCTGCTGCGGGGCAAGACGGGGGATGACGAGGACGGCTCGACCGAGGAGGAGCGCATCGTGGGCCGGTTCAAGGTCAGCCGGGGAGAGCGAGTGGGCCAGCCCCAAAGTCCCGGTCCCTGAGTCCTCACCACCACCACCAACTCCTCTCCCCACCCCACCCCACTTCCCACCCTCAGTGCTCTTGGCTATTTTGAACACCACCCCTGCCTGTGCCTGGGGGAACCTGAAACCTGCACCCTGACCCACGCTTGCCTCGCCCAGGGCTCCCTCTGCGTGTACAAAGTGCCACTCCCAGAGGATGTGTCCCGCGAAGCCGGCTACGACCCCGCCTATGGCATGTTCCAGGGCATCCCCAGCAATGACCCTGTCAACGTGCTGGTCCGGGTCTATGTGGTCCGGGTGAGCGTCCCCTCGCATCCCCTCCCCCCCAGGCCCCCAGCCCTCCCTCCCGGGGGGGGCCTAAGCAGCTACCAAATGATAGCCGCCAACCGGAAGGCGCCAGGGAGGGCGGCTGGTCTAGTGCCGTCCCTTACAGAGAAAGAAGCAAAGAACCAGAGAGGGTCAGCCACTGGCCCAGGGTCACACAGTAAGTCTCTGGTCCTGTGCTCTTGCCGCTCACTATCGTGGGACCACGAGGGAGAGGGACAGGAGCGCTGGAAGATGAGGGTGCGAGGACTCTGCTCATGAGCAGCCCTCCCATCCCAGGCCACAGACCTGCACCCCGCGGACATCAATGGCAAAGCTGACCCCTATATCGCCATCCGGCTGGGCAAGACTGACATCCGTGACAAGGAGAACTACATCTCCAAGCAGCTCAACCCCGTCTTTGGGAAGTAAGGCGCCTGGGGCCCCACCACCAGGCGCTCCAACTTCCCCAGCCCAGACCTCCTCCCACCTACCCGACCCCACGCCGACCCCTCCAGCCTTCACCCAACCCCATCCCGTCAGGTCCTTTGACATCGAGGCTTCCTTCCCCATGGAGTCCATGCTGACGGTGGCCGTGTACGACTGGGATCTCGTTGGCACTGACGACCTCATTGGGGAAACCAAGATCGACCTGGAGAACCGCTTCTACAGCAAGCACCGCGCCACCTGCGGCATCGCCCAGACCTACTCCGTGTGCGTAGGGCGGGGCGGGGTGCAGAAACGAGTTTAGGACCGGCTCCAAAAACGAGATTCAGATCGTGCGATCTGGAAAGCTTGGCGTAGGCTCTGGGCTCAGCCTTCAGGAGAGAGCCGGGGGGATTCCAGGACAGAGGAGGCAGGATGGGGAAAGTCAGGGGCAGCAGGGAGAGGAAGCGCAGTGCACGGAGAAGAGTCTGCTAGCGGTCTGGCCGCCCTGTGCCACTGCCAGGCTGTGTGTCCTGGTCGAGCCCCTTCACCTCTCTGGTTATCAATTTCCTCAGAGAGTCTTTGAAGTTCTGGAGTCCGGTGGAGGGTGCGGGCTGCACTGGGGGAGACCGGATGCCCATCCCTGGGACACAGAGCATATGGGGCCGGGCCCAGGTCAGGAGGGATCGGCCTCCAGCAGCTCCAGCTGAGCTCAGCATCTCAGCCGAGCCTGAAGCACAGGGCTGGGTCGCTTGCCGACTCAGGGCAACAGCCAACTTAAGAGAACTGGCCAGAACCGTTTGCCAGGCAAGACTGACTGTCTTCTCCCGCAGACATGGCTACAATATCTGGCGGGACCCCATGAAGCCTAGCCAGATCCTGACCCGCCTCTGCAAAGAGGGCAAAGTAGACGGCCCCCACTTCGGGCCCCCCGGGAGAGTGAAGGTGTCCAACCGCGTCTTCACTGGGCCCTCGGAGATCGAGGACGAGAATGGTAAGGAGATGCTGGACGCGGCCACGGGGGTGTCAGAGGGCAAAGAGGGACCCACGCTTCCTTGTGGCGGGACTGACCCTCTGCGCATCAGCCAGCATCTCCCCGGCCCCCGCCCTCCCCCCGCACACAGTGCTTGCCCCCTTATTGCCGCCTCTCAGCATCCCGCCCTGCAGATGAGGACACTGACGCCCAAAGGGTTTCAGTGACTTACCCAAGGTCACACAGCTCTTGCAAGGCAGAACGAGGGCCTGGACCCAGGTCCGTCTGGCTCTCCCCACCCTTCTACCCCAGTGGCGTTTCCAGAGAATCGGTAGGGGCCTCTTCTGGGAAACGTGCGCCAGCCACCCTCAGGGTGCTGGGACAGGATGTGGGTTCTTCTCCTCCCTGACCTCACAGTCCAGCAGGATTCTCTGGCCAAGTTCCCCGGGCGGAGGAAACCCAAGGACACAGACCCCGCTGGGCCCGGGAGGCAGCTGAGAGCCTGGGCAAGCCAGCTTTCCCTCTGTGCTGCAGTTTCCCCAACAGCAAACTGGAGACAGGGCCTCTCGATTCCCCTGGGTCCCTGGCCCAGCGCAGGTCTCTTGTTCTGCTGAGCCCATGTGCCAGCTGACCCACCACACCCACAGGTCAGAGGAAACCCACGGAAGAGCACGTGGCACTGTTGGCCTTGAGGCACTGGGAGGACATCCCCCGAGTGGGCTGCCGCCTGGTGCCCGAACACGTGGAGACGCGGCCGCTGCTCAACCCTGACAAGCCAGGCATCGAGCAGGTGACTCGCCTGGCTGGGATCTGAGGCTCTTTGGTACCAAATACAGGACTTGGTGTTTGGGATCAGGGGATCCCAGCCCAGGTCTATGAAAAAGCAGATCCTCATGCCGGGCACTGCGTTCCCCAAAGAACCGCCCCCCCAACACACACACACCCACCATGGCCCTTCAGCATAGCTTCTGGGTCTCGTTTCTTGGCTTTGAGTGAGAATTACATCAGCTCGGGTGGAGACCTGGGGTGTGCCCCTCTGTCAGAAGCCGCAGTTGGCTACTGGTGACGTCACAGGACTTGCTGGCATCCAAGGATGAAAACTGATGTAATTGGGTCCCGGCAGAACAAAGGTCGGGAGGGAGAGGAGAGCTGGACAGAGGGGGGAGTCGGTGAGCAGATCTGCCATGCCCGCCTCCTCAGGGCCGCCTGGAGCTATGGGTGGACATGTTTCCCGTGGACATGCCGACCCCCGGGACGCCTCTGGACATCTCCCCCCGGAAGCCCAAGAAGTGAGCTGCTCGGGCCCAGCACCCTCCTCTCTCTGCTCCCCCCATGGCGTCCTTCCTATAGAGGGCTCCAGGTCCCCCCAGTCAGTCTCATGTGGCCTTGTGCGGGGGGCGGGGGGACAGAACAACCCATCGAGGGCTGTGGGGCCTGCCCTGGCGGGTCCCCTTCACCGAGGCAGGGGCCGTATTCCGCTGGGCAGTGAGGGCGCTGAGTACACGCACCCTGCCAAGGACTTCGTCCTCACGGGTCCACGCCCCTCACACCCCACAAGACACCCCTGAGTGCCTGCCCTGCTCCCTGACCTTCCCCAATCTGGACTGCCACTCAGCTCTGCCAGGTTTTACTGAAAGCTTCTGCAGACACTATTCAGGGGTGAGTGCCCAGAAGAGGCAGGAGGGTGGGAGAAGGGATCAGGAGCCACGCCACCTGCCTCTCCCAGTTGACCCTGGCCAGGTCACTTTGTCTCCCTGGTCCTCGGTTTTCTCATCTGTGAAGTGGCAGGATTAAGTCACTGCCAGCCCTGGCCTCAAGTGCTTGTGATCAGGGCCAGCTGCGTGGGTCTATGAAGCTGCATGGGGCTTCTTTCAAGACGGCAGTCTTAAAATTCTCCATGACTCTTTTTTTTTTTTTTTAACGAAGGGCGTTGCATTTTGTATTTTGCACTGGGTGCCAGCAAATTATCCCGCCCCTTCTGCCTGGAGTAGCGTCTAGGTGGGACCCCCGAGTGTGCTGTTCCAGGGCCCACCACCAGGGGACACCCCAACCTGTTGCGTCACCAGGGCTTAACAGTCCAGGGCATGACTCCAAGAGCCACATTCCAGTCCATCTTAAGTGGTTGGTTCCACGTCACTCCTCAGGGTTACCACGTAACCACCTCATTTGTAATGACAATTACACTTCAAGGGGGAAGACCCCTGTAGGGACAAGGATGTAAGGGAAACCAGATTCCGTGGTGGTCCACTGCCAGCTGCTGGGCTTGAAGGCCAACTGTTAGAACTAGAGTGGAGCTTCTGGCCTCTGGGGACGGGCACTCTCCAAGCCCCGCTTCAGCCGGCCCCTGCCCCTCCCTGGGCAGCCTCCCTGAGGCCTGAGTTAGGCTCCCTGTCCAGGAGTGTGCTCTGGGTCCCGGGCTTCCAGCCAAAGCGTCCCCCGCCCCAGACGCCAACCCGGGGCCCCACTCCCAACAGCCCTGCTGACCCTCTTTCTCTCCCCCGGGGCCCCCACCTCTCCCTGTCCCCTCGGCTTACCCCCCTCTGCTCTCCAGCCCACCCCAGCCCCACGACCCTGGGGTAACGAGCCCCCGCCCCGGCCCCCAGGTACGAGCTGCGGGTCATCGTGTGGAACACGGACGAGGTGATCCTGGAGGACGATGACTTCTTCACTGGGGAGAAGTCCAGTGACATTTTCGTGCGGGGGTGGGTGAGAGGTCCCCTGGCTGCCAGGGGGCCAGGCTGGGTGAGCCCCCCGACCCCTTCCCGGGAGGCCAGAGGACGAGGGAACTGTGGGTGGAGAGAGGTGGTCCCCCCCCACCCCCGAACGGCAGGAGGTCTGGAGCAGCCGGTGCCCTACAGGTGGCTGAAGGGCCAGCAGGAGGACAAGCAGGACACGGACGTGCACTACCACTCGCTGACGGGCGAGGGCAACTTCAACTGGCGCTACCTGTTCCCCTTCGACTACCTGGCGGCCGAGGAGAGGATCGTTATCTCCAAGAAGGAGTCCATGTTCTCCTGGGACGAGACCGAATACAAGATCCCCGCGCGGCTCACCCTGCAGATCTGGGACGCCGACCACTTCTCCGCCGACGACTTCCTGGGTGCGGGGCTGGGACCCGAGGGCGGGGGACGGGGCGGGGGGGGGCGCCCACCCAGGGAGGGGCGGATGGGACCGGATGGCAGAGCTGACCGGAGGCTGCCACAGGGGCCATCGAGCTGGACCTGAACCGGTTCCCGCGGGGCGCCAAGACGGCCAAGCAGTGCACCATGGAGATGGCCACCGGCGAGGTGGACGTGCCCCTGGTCTCCATCTTCAAGCAGAAGCGCGTCAAAGGCTGGTGGCCCCTCCTGGCCCGCAACGAGAATGACGAGTTTGAGCTCACGGTGGGCACCACCACTGCTCAGAAGGGCGGGCCGGGCCGGGCCGGGCCAGGCGGGGGCACCCGGTCCCGGGCCCTGGGGTCACCCTGCTCCTCTCTGCAGGGCAAGGTGGAGGCGGAGTTGCATCTGCTCACTGCCGAGGAAGCGGAGAAGAATCCAGTAGGCCTGGCCCGCAATGAACCTGACCCCCTGGAGAAGCCCAAGTGAGTGCCCCGCCTGCCAGGCCCCCCGCCTCGCTGGTCCCCAGGAAGGAGGTGCCAGAACCTTTTGGTCTTCTCGCCTCCACTTAGGAGGCACCTCTCCGTCTCTGTCCCCTCCTAGGTCACAGCACGTTGCAGGAGAGCCTCTTCCCTCCCCGCTTCCCCCAGACCCCCTGCCCCCGCCTCTCTCCGAAACAGAGCCCGGCCCCCAGCCCTGGGAAGCGACTCTTCCCCCGGGAGGCCTCTGCTTAGCTGAGTTAAATGCTCTTCCTAGTCTGTGCCAAAGACAAATAGCCGCAATGGCAGCCTTTGGGGCCCCAGGCAGCCCTGATGGCTGAGGGGGGGCGGTGCCAGGAACTATGCATTCAGTCGAGGCTCAGCCCCCATCTGGAGCCCCTCGCCACGCCCCGGCCCTCATCCCCTGTGTCCTTTCTCCGTGCTCCCTCCGCTCCTCTTGCTGCTCCAGCCGGCCCGACACGAGCTTCATCTGGTTCTTGAACCCTCTCAAGTCTGCCCACTACTTCTTATGGCACACGTATCGCTGGCTGCTCCTCAAACTGCTGCTGCTCGCGCTGCTACTCCTCCTCCTCGCCCTTTTCCTCTACTCTGTGCCTGGCTACCTGGTCAAGAAGATCCTTGGGGCCTGAGCCCCGCATCTCCTGGGTCTGGTACTCCTCCCTTCCTCCTGGACCTAGGGCTTATGAGCTGGGCAGCACGTGGAATGCACACACGCACATGCACACACACACGCATGCATGCACGGAAGTACACAGATAAGGACAAAGAAGGTAACGTCCGGGAGTTCCCTTTGTGGCTCAGTGGTTAACAAATCCAACTAAGAACCGTGAGGTTGCAGGTTCGATTCCTGGCCTTGCTCAGTGGGTTAAGGATCCGGCGTTGTCGTGAGCTGTGGTGTAGGTTGCAGACGTGGCTCGGATGGCTCGGATCCCATGTTGCTGTGGCTGTGGCAAAGGCCGGCGGCTACAGCTCCTGTTAGACCCCTAGCCTGGGAACCTCCATATGCCGCGGGTGCGACTCTAGATCAAAGGCAAAAAGACAAAAAAAAAAAAGGCAACATCCAAGTTTTCAAACAGTATCATTGACTCAGAACCACAAATGACAACATTGCATGTTGACATATTAGGCCAGAGAGGAGAAGTAACCTGCCCCAGGTCACCTCGCAAATCAGGGTAGAGCTAGGAGTTGATCCATTGTCCTTCACACTACGCCACCTCCTCTCCTGGCGACAGCCTGGACAGACTCTAACCCAGCTCCGCTGGCAGAAAGAACTTGAGTGATGGATGGAAAAGGGGAAAGGCTTTGGCCGGGATCAGCCAGCAAGTCCTCAGTAGTCCAGAAAATTTTTGCGAACATCCTCCTCCCAGGCCTGAGCCCTTCCCGCCCTGCAGGACAGCGAGCAGCTCCGTCCCCTTCAACATCTTAGTAACCAGCTCGCCAGGCGCCGGGCCGAGAGCTGCACGTGCACTTTCTCATGTCCCCCTTTCGCCAGCCCCAGAGGAGGGGTCTGCTCTTAACCCCGTGGTAAGGTGAGGAGGCAAGCTTGAAAAGGGGGCTAACTTGCCTGTAGCACTGGGCCTGGAAGCCAAGCGCCTCGTAGTCCGGCCCGTGCTAAGGGGCTCTGGAGGGTGTGGCCCATATCCTTTAGGAGCTGCTGGGGCAGGAGTGTGAAGAAGCACATTCAATACTTTGGTCTTCTCTCTTGATGCTTCATAGAATCTATTGTTTCTGTAACACAGTCAACAGAATGTCAGCTCAACAAGGAGTTCATGGCTAGGAGGCCCCGCCGGAGGGAGAACGGTGACCCAGCCCTGACGGTGGGCAGGCAAGGGTGGCGTGAGCCCCACGGTGGGCTCCTCATGCCCCTGGCAGGACCTGGTGGGGACAGAAGCAAAAGGGGGAGGGGTTGGGAAACACCCATCTCACTGAGAACTTGGAGAAACACTGGACCTCATACAGTGAACTGCTCGGTACTGGAGCTTCCTATTAGAAAGGCCTGCAGGAGGAGTTCCCGTCGTGGCTCAGTGGTTAACGAATCTGACTAGGAACCATGAGGTTGTGGGTTCGATCCCTGGCCTCGCTCAGTGGGTTAAAGATCTGGCATTGCGTGAGCTGCGGTGTAGGTCGCAGACACAGCTTGGATCCCGCATTGCTGTGGCTGCGGTGTAGGCTGGCGGCTAACAGCTCCGATTAGACCCCTAGCCTGGGAACCTCCACGTGCCGCGGGTGTGGCCCTAGATAAGGCAAAAAGGCAAAAAAAAAGAAAGGCCTGCAGCGCAGCAGCCGCCTCTTTAAGCGCTGACCTGCCGTCATTGCAGGTGCGCAGGTCAGTAACGGCTCCCCAGCTGCCAGGAACACCGCCTAGGCCTCCGGAGGAGGAGGGGCACCGGAGGGTCCCTCAAGGAGGACGGGGAGTGGAGGCGGCAAAGCTGGTGCCTAAAGATGGGCTCGAACCCTCGCTGCAGCCCTCACTACTCTGGGGACCGGGGCCATGAAGTGTCCCCTCTTGGGGTCCAGAAGGGCTGAGGGGGTGCCTTGAAGATGCCACCGCCTTACCAAGGCTCCCCCCTCCCGCAGCCGGCCCGACACCGCCTTTGTCTGGTTCCTCAACCCCCTGAAGTCCATCAAGTACCTCATCTGCACGCGGTACAAGTGGCTGATCATCAAGATCGTGCTGGCGCTGCTGGGGCTGCTGATGCTGGCCCTCTTCCTCTACAGCCTCCCCGGCTACATGGTCAAGAAGCTCCTAGGGGCGTGAGGCCCCCTGCGGGGCCCCTCCTGGGCCTGCGCCTCTGCTCCTCCTCTGGCCTGGAGTCCTCAGGTCCCAGGGCCCTTTGTCCTGCTGGCTGGGCTGGTGACGCACCCCCTCCCTGCCTGTCCTCAGCACCCCAAGCCTGCTGCTGGCTCGGTCCTGCTCCTCTGGTCCCGGGGAGTGTGGGAAGGGGCGGGGGGCCTGCCCCACTTGCTGAGACTCAGGAGGAATCCACCCCGAATCCTCTCGGGGGCTCCCAGTCGAGCACTAAAGCTTTAATGCAATTAACCGAGAATCCAGAATCTCGTCATGGGCCAGTGCCCAAGCTTTAAAAAGAATGAACAAGTGAAAAACATCCCTCTCTCCAGCCCCCAGACATAATCTTTCGAGGGCAGCTGACACTAGGAGGCTTGGTTCTGCGGAAGTGGGCCAGACCCTTCCCACCAGTCCTGGGGGGTGGCTGGCCCCCCGGGCTCGCCCTCTCCGCCCAGGCAGCCACTGGGTGCACCAGCCCAGTCCCTGCCCGGCTTGTGGTTGCATGTCGCTTCCCAGAGCTTCCTCAGCCCAGGCTCCCAGAGGACCAGTGAGCCTGAACACCAGCCGTGCTACACGCCCGCCTCACCCCTGCAGGCCCGCCTTTCAGCCCCTCGGCCGCTGCCTGCAGTTTGCACTCCAAGTGCTGCCCCCTGCCTGCGTGAGCTGGGTTTCTCTTGGCTGTTTTCCCTTTGTTGAGTGGTGATTTTTCTCTTAATAAAAGAAATCAAACACTGAGCCAACACGTCTGTAGCTGGAAAAGTGGGGGGACTGATGTGGGGGCGCAAGGTCAGCTGGAAAACTCAGACCAGGCCCCTAACCCCGGAGGGGAGGGTGCGCTTGTGGCCCAGGGTTCAAGGTGGGCCTAAGGGTGGCCTGTCCGGGCTGCCCACAGGAGGAACCTCACCGCACTGCCCAGGGGGGCACAGCAGGGTGGACCCAGTGGCCCCAAAAGCCTACCCAAAGTCCTGCAGCCCAAGGACCCTCTGAAGGAATCAGACCTCAAAATGGCCCCAGAGCTTCAGATGCCACCCACAGACACCAAATGCTCCCCAAAGCAAAAAGTGAGCCTCGTGCCACGGGCCTCGTCCCACCGCCACACTCCTGTTCTAACACTACATTCTGAGCTGGGGACAAAGTTCTCTCGTGGCACGAAGGCAGGGGCCCAAGTCTCACCGGACCTGACTTTTTGAAAAAGATTCAGGGAGTTCCCATTGTGGCTTAGCGGAAAAGAACCAAACTAGTATCCATGAGGATGCGGGTTCAATCCCTGGCCCCGCTCAGTGGGTTAAGGATCCGGCATTGCCGTGAGCTCTGGTGTAGGTCACAGATGCGGCTCAGATCTGGCATGGCTATGGCTGTGGTGTAGGCCTGCAGCTGTAGCTCCGATTAGACCCCTAGCCTGGGAACCTCCCTATGCCACGGGTACAGCCCTTTAAAAAAAGAAAAAAAGATTCAGACACAAATTTTTTAAGACTTTAATCATAACTAAGGGACACATGTAACTCCTTCCATGTATTATTACTCTGACAGGCCCGAAAACAGCAGCTCTAGGAAACCCAAGGAGCAGGCCCAGGCAGCTCCCTGGGGACACTGCCTCCAGCATCAACGCTGATACCAGCGTCCGCCCTCAAATGGCAGCCTTTTGAGATCTGAGCCTATTTGGTGGGGACCCGGAACACCTGAGTCGGAGGAACTTGCAGTTGCGTGTTTATCTGGAAAGGGAGGAGGAAAGGCCGTTACACTTTGCCCAGGGTCCTCCTCCCTCCCACAGGCCCCAAATCTTTGAAAGCACTTCCCCGCAAATCTTCCAGCTGCCTGGGAAAGCCCGTGGCCCGCCTTCCTCAGAAGACCAGTCCCGGGCTCCCTGCCTGGCCTCCGCGCCAGCTCGCCAACCTCTGGAAACGCTCTCGACTTGCCCTCCAACCCAGTCTCTTGAATCCCCCCATCACCGCCCGCCCCATCCCGGTCTGGCCCTGGGCGCCCGCCCCCCCCACCCTCCTGTCCTCAGCAGCATCGAAGGAAGTGCACAACTTACAGTTCCTGCATATCTGAGTCCTGTCACGAGGCCACTGTGACCCCCAGGCTCACCACGTCCCCCGCTCAGACACGGCCTGGGGCCTGAGACCCCACGGGCCACACATCCCCAGTGCTGGGCTCACAGGTGGCCTCAGCCGATGGCAGAGGATCCACACTCGCCCAGCGGTAGGACCCTTCACCACCGGAAGGACTCCCTGCGAGCCTGGGGCTGGAGCCAGGGACCATGCCACCAAAGGTCTCTTCCCTTCGGGGCCCAGCTGCCCCTGGGGCAGGCACGAGTGGGGACCGGGCCATGTGCCCCAGATGGAGCCCCCTCTCCTCGGGTCACATCCTAGGCTGGAGAAGCAGGAAGAGCCCGAGCTCTGGCAAGTCACAGAGTCTCGGGTTTTGATTCTCTTTTGGGAAAGGGGGAGGATCACCTCTCCCCTGTGTGCCTCGCAGGCTGGCCGTTGGGACCAAAGAGGGAAACGCATAGGGAAGGGCCCTGTGAGCTGGGAAGCCGGGGCTGGCTTTGGCGCTGCCTCTAAAGGCGGTCCAACAAGCAGGTGGGGCCAAAACAATAGACAGGAGTTCCCATTGTGGCTCAGCAGGTTAAGAACTTGACAGAGTGTACATGAGGATGTGAGTTTGATCCCTGGCCCCGCTACGTGGGTTAAAGGTCTAGCGTTGCCGTGAGCTGTGGTGTAGGTAACAGAAGCAGCTCAGATCCTGCGTTGCTGTGGCTGTGGCGAAGGATGGTTGTTGCAGCTCTGGTTCGACCCCCAACCTGGGAACTTCCATATGCCGCATGCGCGGCCATTAAAAAAAAGAAGCAGCAGAACGAAAATGAGAAACCACGGACATCGAAGGGGCACTATTACAGTCCACATGGCGCCGCTCCCTTGCCTCTGGTGGGGGAGGGGACTCCTCATTTCCTGATAGCTGCTCCAGGCCCACGGCCCCCCCTCTCCCCGCTGGAGGGCCTCTGTCACCCACCTTGGAGTCTAGGTACTGCTGCAGCAGCTGCTGGAGCTCCGTGTTCTGCTGCTCCAGAGAACGGTTTTCTATCAGCAGCTCAGCCCTCTGGGTCAGGATGAGGCTTTGGGCATAAAAATTAGTTAGAGGCCCATTGGCTCCTCCATCCTTTACCAAGCAGGGGCCAGGATCTCAACGTCGGAGGTGGGAGGGGACCCCGGGAGTCCGGCACACTAGAGCAGCACTCCCGCCCTTAAGCCCTGAACAGCCAGGCTTGGGGAACAGAACAGGGAGGGCGGGGCCAGAGGGCTCACCCCACCCCCAACACTACGCCCCCCACCCCCAACAGGAGCTGCAAAGCCAGTTTTTCTCTCCAAGAAGCTTTTCTCTCTTCTCCCTTCCACCTACTGCCGGCTCCCTCCTCCCCCTGGGCCGTAAGTGCACACTCACTGGTACTTCTCCAAGGCTGTGTACAGAACGTCCCAGAGGCTCAGTGTGGCTGCAGGGATAACCGTGCTCAGCGCCTTCCAGTACTCCGAGTCCTTTGAGTCGTCGCGCGCAACCTTCAGCAGCTTTGCTGGTGCCCGAAGGTCCCTGCAAGTCAAGAGCACGGGTGCCATCCTCTCCACCCGGCACCGCGGCACCGACACGGCACCTGCCCCTCACAGACGTGCTGATTTTCCCGCTCCGCTATGCAAGTTCATCAGATCACGAAAGAGTCTCAAAAGGAACACCTGCTCATCATCAATGTTCCTGATTCTTGGTGCCATTGTCACCTTTGTGAAAGCATCACTGGAGTTTCCTCCAACCTCTTTCTCTCAATCAGTTTACCTCACTGGCTTTGTAGCTCATTGCCATGCCCATTTCTTCCACGAATGCAGCCAAAACAGCCCTCGAAATGAGTTTTCTCCGCCTCCTCTCTAGGATAGCCTCCATCCAGGCTCTCCGGTCCCAGGGCGACGGACCTGCCCACTACTCTCCTTGCATCCAGCAGCACCCCCTCCCGCCCCACCACCCAAGTCACCTTTCTAAAATGCAAGTCTGCTCACGGCTCCCTCAAGGCTTAAGATTCTTTTCTGACTCTGGTCCACTAAAGGATAAAGACCAAGATCTTGGGCGATTTGGGCAAAGCTTGCAAGATCTGGCCTCGCTCATTTACTCAAGCCAGTCCCATTTGCCAGACCCTGGACACTGTAGCCTACCTC
Source organism: Catagonus wagneri (assembly GCA_004024745.2). Taxonomy (NCBI): domain Eukaryota; kingdom Metazoa; phylum Chordata; class Mammalia; order Artiodactyla; family Tayassuidae; genus Catagonus; species Catagonus wagneri. The sequence continues at coordinate 12,214,539 of PVHT021183518.1, read as the reverse complement.
TCTACCATGATTCTCTCTGTCTTTTTTTTTTTTTTTTTTTTGCTTTTTAGGGCATACCTATAGCACGTGGAAGTTCCCAGGCTAGGGGTCCCAACAGAGCTATAGCTGCAGGCCTACACCACAGCCACAGTAGCATCAGATCCGAGCCACATCTGCAACCTACACCACAGCTCATGGCAACACCAGATCCTGAGCCCACTGAGCAAGGCCAGGGATTGAACCCACATCCTCCCGGACACTCTGTCGGGTTCTTAACTCACTGAACCATAATGGGAACTCCTGTCCATTGTCTTTGGCCCCAGTTGCTCGTTGGACCGCCTTTAGAGGCAGTGTCAAAGCCAGTGCTGGCTTCACAGCTTACAGGGCCCTTCCATATGAATTTTCTTCTTTATTCCTAACTCTGAAGCTTGCAGCGACATCAGATCCTTAACTCAGTGAGCGAGGCCAGGGATTGAACCTGCATCCTCACAGATACTATGTCAGGTTCTTAACCTGCTGAGCCAGAGGGGACCTCCTTTGTCATGATTCTTGAACGATGCTTCCCTGTGCTGTGACATCGTCCTGAAATGCACTCCCCCGGCCTTGTCCACTGAAGCAATCACTGCCGGTGCCACCTCCTCCCCAAACCCTCTGGTCACCAAATGGAGGTGACCGCTTCCTCTTGAGCAACTTGACACCTTGTATATGCTTTGACCATTGTTCTGACCACAAAGTGTAATCCCTATGGGACTACACACACACACACACACACACACACACACACACACACACACACACACACACAGCAGACCCCAACAGATGTTTGCTGAATGAATGAATGATGAATGAAAACATGCAAAGTGCTTCTCTACTCACGTCTTTCCTTGTAGCGTCCACGGCTTCCTCTCACTCCCCTTCCAGACCTCCCGCTACTCAATCCCCTAAGTTTGGGCTCAGCAGCCTCTTCTTCCCTCCCCAGCACCGGCTGGCCGCCATCCCCTCCAGCTTCCCCAGTTCTCGGGCCAGGTCTTCCAGCCCCACCGCCTACCTGGGCTTCCTCAGACCCATGACAAAGGCCTCCAGAATCTTGAGGACGTCGTTGGGGTGGATGAGCAGGGGAGAGCACAGGGGCTCCTTGCCTGGCGGCTCTCCTTCCGCAAGGCTGCCCTCCCCTCCGCCGAGGCCCAGCAGCTCCTGGGGCTCCAGTGCCGAGACCAGGCTTGTTTGCTCCTGTAGAGAAGGCGCAGATACCAGGGGCTCATATGGAGAGAGGTGCAGGGTAACCATGGGTTGGGGACACACAAGCAAAGAGTGTGAAGACAGACAGAACGGAGAAAAGTTTACAGAAAGTTACAGAAGTTACAGAAAAGATGCAGAGGGAAGAGCTCCCATGTAGCTCAGCGATAACAAATCCGACTAGTATCCATGAGGGTGTGGGTTCAAACCCTGGCCTCGCTCAGTGGGTTAAGGATCTGGGATTGCCATGAGCTGTGGTGTAGGTCACAGACGAGGCTCGGATATGGCGTTGCTGTGGCTGTGGCGAGGCCGGCAGCTGCAGTACCAATTGGACCCCTAGCCTGGGAACCTCCATATGCCGCTGGTGTGGCCCTAAAAAGACATACATACAGACAGACCGATAGACAGAAAAAAAAGATGCAGAAGGAGATATTTACACAAGGAAAGAAATAGTGAGGAGAAAACGCGAGGAAAAAGGAAGTCAGGGCCAGGGAGAGGCATATAAGGGGCTTTAAAACAATGATAATGTTCTATTTCTAAATCCAGTTCACAGGAATTCATTTTATTAATATTCATAAAGCTTACGTGGTATAAATGTCCTCAACTCATAATACAAATTAAATTTAATTTCTAAATTTTAAAAATCTTCCTCCTCCTGCCTCGAGGTTCATTTGGTTTATTTCCTACAGGCAAAACAATATTTATTTGTTTGTTTGTTTGTTTGTTTGTTTGTTTTCCTTTTCCGGCCGCACCCACGGCATATGCAAGTTCATGGGCCAGGGATGGAATCAGAGCCATAGCTGCAACCTGGGCCACAGCTGTGGAAACACCAGCTCCTTTAACCCACTGCACCAGGCTGGGGATCAAACCTGTGCCTCCACAGCAACCAGAGATGCTGCAGTTGGACTTTTTTTTTTTTTGCCTTATCTAGGGCCACACCCGCGGCATATGGAGGTTCCCAGGCTAGGGGTCTAATCGGAGCTGTAGCCGCCGGCCTTCGCCACAGCCACAGCAACGCGGGATCCAAGCCGCGTCTGCAACCTACACCACAGCTCACAGCAACGCCGGATCCTTAACCCACTGAGCAAGGCCAGGGATCGAACCCGCAACCTCCTGGCTCCTAGTCGGATTCGTTAACCACTGAGCCACTACAGGAACTCCATGCAGTTGGATTCTTAATCCACTGAGCCACAGTGGGAATTCCAAGTTCCAAATTTTTTTAATTAAAATTGTATAACATTTTTAACATGATGACTTCCTCAGCATAGTCAATTAATTACAACCAAGACAGGCATTAAAGGAGTTCTTGTCGTGGCTCAGTGGTTAATGAACCCAACTAGCACCCCTGAGGACTCGAGTTCAACCCCTGGTCTCACTCAGTGGGTTAAGGACCTGGCATTGCTGTGGCTGTGGCTGTGGCTGTGGCTGTGGCCAGCAGCTATAGCTCTGAATGGACTCCTAGCCTAGGAACTTCCATATGCTGTGGGTGTGGCCCTAAAAGACCGAAAAAAAAAAAGATAAGCATTTAAAATGGGCTCTACTTTGCAGGAAAGTGTTACAGATCAAATGTTTGGAATTTGGTGAGCCCAGGTCTCACAGTGGTTGAGGCCTGGCTTTGAGGGAGGGCCCTGGTAGAGACCCCTTGGCCTCAGTATAAGAACAGCAGCTCACCCCCAGCCATTCATGGCTTTGCAAATAAGCAAAGGTAACAATAAGGGACATGCTAAACTAGCTACCCTCGATGTAAACCCTCAATATTACCCCAGAGGCCTCTGTCAAAGGCAGCAACGCCCTCTGGGGCCTTCCAGGAGAATTGCAAATGCTCTTATTTATTCTTCTTCACCTTACCTGGATGGGAGGTGAACGATGAGCTTGGTATTTGAGGAAGAAATGCACCAGTTTATACAAGTCATCCTCAGTTTCAATTCCAAGGGCCTGGAGGAAAAATAGAATGACTGCTCACACATCACATGAGGAAGTCTAGAGGATGGATGGGAGTTTGGGGTGAGCAGATGCAAACTACTACGTTTAGAATGGATGAACGACAAGATCCTACTGTACGGCACAGGGGACTACACGCAGCCTCCCGGAACAGGTCAGCGGGAAAAGAACATAAAAAAGATTCTATCTACGTCTATAACTCAGTCAGTTTGCTGCACAGTAGACATTGGCACAACATTGTCAATCAACTAAGCTTTAATAAAAATAAAGCAAGAATGAAAAAAAAAAAAGTAGTCCCCGGTCTCAGGGAGTTAACAGACCCTCTCTCCTGAGAGCAGAAGGCTCGCTCCCCTCAGCATCCTCAGCGCCCAGAGCACAGGCCATTCGGCACCGGAAAGCGCATCAGAGCAGAGAAACGATGCTCAGAGTCAGGACAGGCTCCGCGCAGGCCTGGTGGGCATGAGGATGCCAACGGGGACTGAGGCCACCCCTGAGTTCAGGGCGCTGGGCCCTAAGAGCCAGGAGCTGCCAGAGGAAGGCGGGGTGACGTCGCCCATGCGACCCCAAGGCCCATTCGCTGCGTGCAGAGGAGGTAAAGGGAAGGATGGCCGTGAGCCCAGGGAAGGCCGGAGGCCACATCCACTCGAGGGCTGAAGCAACGCTGGAGACGCAGGAGGCGGCCTCAGGCCGGGCCGGTCCCCTCTGCGCGGTTTGGGCGGGGGGGGGGGCACTCACCGAGAAGACGGCGTCCAGCCTCAGTAGGTAGCGCTCGTTCTTCTCCAGGGGCTGGAGAAGGCTCAGCAGCTTGCCCTCTATGAGGAAACCCTGGGGAGAAGGAAGCCGGCGTCTCCAGTCAGAGACAGGGTTCGGGACAGAGTCCTCAGCCCCGCAGTCCCCTCCGGGTGACAGCGGGGATGACCCTGCAGAGCGGGAGCCCAGGGACCACACGCCGGGCAGCGGGGGCCCTGGAGGAAGGCCTTCCCAGGATGCCCACGAGCCCTTCCCACAGACAAAGCCAAGCCGGGATGGGTCTGGTCACCACGAGTTCACGGGTTCGCCACCCGCCCAGAGGCCGGCGGGCACCTGAGCTCCCCACAGCAGTCCAGTCACGGAGTCCACCCGGCCACGTCACTCCATGCATAGGCTAGTCCTCTAGTGTCTACACGGTGCACGGGAGGTGGGGGCGCGGGGTCAGGAAGACGGGGTGCCCGAGGGGGGCTTTGGGAGAGCCTGGCCAAGGGCAGGACCTGCCCTTGGAAGAAGCGGCCCCCCTCCTCGTGCCAAAGAAAACGGCCCCCGCTGCGCAGGGTAGACCGGAGGCCTCTGACCCTGGCTCCACCTCTTCCCCGTCTCAGAAGTGAAAAATCCATAGAAACACGAATTCTCTTTGGGTGCTTCCAGCTGAACCAACCCCAACGAGGCCTTCACTGGGGTTTGCTCACGTACAGTGAAGACATCCAAGGCCTGCACCCCCCGAGCCACCGCACACTGAGCTCCCAGAGAAAGGCTGCCACCGGCTGCGGCCACACCGCTCCTGTCAGGTGGATTCATGGAAGCAAGACTGGGGCCCTTTCTCTCGCAGAATGAGCTTTTTTCTTTCATTAGCAGGAGCCCGTCGGCCGGCCTGGACCCACCTTACCGACCCACTAAGGCAGGATGAGTTGGTGAGCTTGGCTGATTCTGGGACACGGCCTCGCTGCGACCCCACGAAGCCCAGGGGCCGCCCCCCCTTGCCAACCTGAGGGCAGGTCCACACCTGCCTCCAGGCCACACCCGGCCCAGCCAGAAGCAACCTACCAGAAATACAGGCAGAAAGTCAGCAGAGCCCCCCGGGAGCCCAGCCTCACCGCCTCATCGCACAGGAGCATCAGGATCTTTCGGGTAGTTTTTGCGGAAACTTGCTTTGGCAGCTCCAGGTAAGACTCAGATTCTGAGGCGGCCTCCTCTGCCTTCTCCTCTTCTGTGGAGGTGCGTAGAGAGAGGAGAGACAGAAAAAAAAAAGAGAGAGATTCCTTAGCCTGGTTCGCTTTGAGGCATTCCTTGAGAAAATGTATGCCTTTTTTTTCTTTAAGGGCAGCCCTGCTGACATACCCAAGTTCCCAGGCTAGGGGTCAAGTCAGAGCTACAGCTGCCGGCCTAGGCCACAGCCACAGCAACGCAGGATCCATGCTGTGTCTGCAACCTACACTGAAACTCATGGCAACACCAGATCCTTAACCCACTTAGTGGGGTCAGGGATCGAACCCGAGTCCTCATGGATACTACTCGGGTTGTTACTGCTGAGCCACAATGAGATCTCCAAATTTACATCTTAAAAGGCCTCTTGAAGGCACTAGCAAGTCTCTTTGGCTCAAGAAAGCCTATCATGTGGGAGAAAAAAGGGAGCTTGGGGGTTGAAATATGAGACTATCTGGAAGATTGTGCCATTCTTGGCCAGACTGCAATGCCTCACTCTCCAATTTCTTCTACCTGGAAACATCACACTCAAAAATCCAGCCTTGACCAGGAAGTAGGAGGGAGACCGTGAACCCACTGATTCTTATTTTAGAAATAAAACACCTCCACTATATGGTTTCTGAACCTGCAGCAGATTAGAAGCAGCCAATGAAAACGCAGGAAAAGTAGCTACCTCCCAGGAGAATAATACCAGCAAGAACTGGCAGCTGATAGTAAGACCCAAGAGTTCTTTTTTCTTTTTGCCTTTTTAGGGCTGCACCCACAGCATATGGAGGTTCCCAGGCTAGGGGTCAACTCAGAGCTACAGCTGCCAGCCTACAACACAGCTACAGCAAGGCCAGATCTGAACCATGTCTGTGACCTACACCACAGCTCACAGCAAAGACGGATGCTTAACCCACTGAGCGAGGTGCCCGGGATCGAACCTGCGTCCTCATGGATACTAGTCGGATTCATTTCCACTGAGCAATGATGGGGACTCCAAGCCAAGATTTTTCTTAATTAAGATTTTAGAATTTGAAGTATTTTATACTATACATTCCTAATCTGAAAACAGTAATAAAAAATCATGGTACTGCCCCGGTTTTAACCACTTGCTCAAAAGTAACACAGGATAAAATATATGAAGAGTTTGAAAAGCTATAAGATAGCAAATTGCTGGTGGGAAAACAAAATGGTACCATCGCTACGGAGAAATGTCCTGCAAAATTACAGAGGCATTCACCCTTTGATTCAAAAATCCTACTCATATGATCTACCCCAACAATTCACAGGCAAAAACATGAAAACACAAATGCACAAAGCATGTACAGCATAAACTGGCAAAACATTGTAAATCTACTATAATTTAAAATTTTTTATTTTTTATTTATTTTATTTTTTTATTTTTTGGTCTTTTTGTCTCTTTTTTAGGGCCATACCTGCAGCATATGGAGGTTCCCAGGCTAGGGTTGAATTGGAGCTGCAGCTGCCAGCCTACACCACAGCCCCAGCAACGCCAGATCCGAGCCGCATCTGCAACCTACAGCACAGCTCACGGCAACGCCAGATCCTTAGCCCATTGAGCGAGGCCAGGGATCGAACCCGCAACCTCACAGTTCCTAGTCAGATTCATTTCCCCTCCGCCATGACGGGAACTCCCTAAAAAATTTTTTTAAACAAATGCACAAAGCCATTTATTGCAGCGATGTTTATGATAGCAAAAACAAACAAAAAACTGGAAATATCCCCAGTGACCGTCAACGGTGGACTATTTGTATCAACTATGGGACAGCCACACAGGAGAGCACAGCAGAGACAAAAGCAGGAGTCAGAGGTACAGCGAATGGATTTGTGGTCACCAAGGGAGATGCGGGCAGGAGAGGGCAGGACCCGGAGTTTGGGATCGGTAGAGGCAAATTAGCTTATATAGGATGGATAAACAGCCAGGTCCTGCTGTATACCACAGGGAACGACATTCAATACCCTGCCGTAAATCATAATGGAAAAGAACACATATGCATCACTGAGTCACGCTGCCGTACAGCAAGAAATTAACACAACACTGCAAATCAACTATACTTCAGAGAAATATTTTTTCTTAAGGTCATATCAACCAGTTATGCTCTCCAAACCTCTTGGCTATGAAACCTCTTCCCCTCTCGGCCTCAGCTGGAATGGATTGGCCCAGCGTTCTCAGAGGGCCCCTCCACTCCAGCTGAAAGACTCTGTGACTTGACTCTGTGCCAGTCACCTGCTTGCATCAGCACTTCCTCCAAGATCTGTGTGGCGGACTTGTGCTGCTGCTGAGAAATCGGCCCCACGTTCTTCAGGAACCAGAAGTCGGGGGCCGTCCAGGGGAGCCCCAGATGATGGGTGTGGATGATCCTGTCTACATCGAAGGCTCTGCTGATCAGATCCTTTGCCTCCTCTTCGTTCATCAGCCAAATCTCCCGAAACTGCTTGTCATCAATGAGAGCAAAATGCCTGTGAAGGAGACCTATTGAGCGAGGCCAGCTGCCTCCGGCCCCCAACTCCCACCCTGCTCCACCCACCATTAGCAGCAGGGCAAGGACTGAGGCAGAGCTGTGGCAAATGCTGGGCCTGGCCCAATCCCTGAACCCCTGATTCTCAACCGTGATAGGCTGGAAGCCACCCCAACGAGCCTTAAGAAAAAGCAGGTGACATGCAAATCATGAAGTAGGTGATGAAAGTAGGTGATGTCAAAGTCTCATGAAGTCACGGCCACCACTCACTCTACCCCTGTCACTTCTATTCCAGGGCACGTGCCTTGATACCCGCGTCCCCAAAATACCTCATGGCTTTCTGCATCTCCTTGAATTGCATCACAAGACGTTTGTAGTCTGAAGTCAGCGATTGGTTCTCCTCCTGAAACTGCTTTATCTGCTTGTTATATTTTGATCTCAGATTGTTAAGTACATCATGCAGGCTGGGTTGAAGAGGGGGAGAAAGTTAGTCTGCAGCGGAAGAGAAGCTGCAATGTACCCTACTAGCATCTTCACTTGGCTCTACGAAACCTAGGGCCAGACTTCGTGCAGAAAACCTTCCCCGTAGTCTCTCAAATACAGTTCCGGTTGATGAAGGAAAAGAAAGCAACAGGAGGTAATGGAATCATCCAGAACTAAATGCACTTAAAACAATCCAGAACCCCAAAGCCGCCGAGAAGCCGTCTTCAACTCAGCAGTGACTGAATCCTCCTCAACACACTGCCTGCCAGGGTCTGTCTCTAGTGCCGACCTCACAGATTTAAATAACCTATCTCAACGTCTGAAGCAGGGAAACAGCAAGAAAAACGCTAAAACTGCACCATGGAGTTCCCGTTGTGGCTCAGCAGGTTAAGAACCCAACTGGTATCCGTGAGGACTCAGGTTTGATCCCTGGCCTCCTTCAGTGGGTTAAGGATGCTGCGTTGCTGTGGCCGTGGCATAGGCTGGCAACTGCACTCTGATTCGACCCCTAGTCTGGGAGCTTCTATATACCGAGGGTGCGGCCCTAAAAATAACTGCACCACAAGCTTACGATATGAGTCCCCCAACCCCTGAAGAGCTGATACTGTTCACAAGTCCAATAACTCATTCATCCACTTATCCATTCATCAAACATGGAAGGTCTCTTTTGTGCCAAAGATATGTTTGAATACAGAGATGAATACAAGGATGTGTCTGAGTACAAAGCACCATCAGTCAGGTCAGAGGCAAAGATGAATGCTAATTACAGGACAGTGTCAAAAGTGCTAAGAAGAGTCTACAAGGGGCGCCAGGGGAGCCCAAAAGTGGGGCATCTATCATACCCTGGCTTGCAGGAGAGGGGGTTGCCCAAAGGTTCTCATACAACTGTGAGCTGGCCAGAGCACCATGAATGCAGGCAGGGACCGTCCCTGGCTTGCTGCTCATAGGAGCCCTGCACACAGAAACTTGTCCCACAAAATATGCAGGCACAGCTTTTAGACTTGAGTCCAGAATCTGGACCTCACCCGACTGAACAGACTTTTTTTTTTTGCTTTTTTGTTTTTTAGGGCTCCACCTGCAGCATATGGAAGTTCTCAGGCTAGGGGTCGAATCCAAGCTGCAGCCCCTAGCCGACACCACAGCCACAGCGATGTGGGATCTTTAACCCACTGAGTGAGGCCAGGGATCAAATTCACATCTTTGTGGACATCTGTTGGCTCGTAACCGCTGAGCCACAACGAGAACTCCTGAACAGGCATCTTATGTCAGCGCCCACCTACACAGGAATAAGGAAGTTTGAGAGCTGACATCTTTTAAGTTTAAAAATTCTAAAAAAAAAAAAAAAAAGAATTTCCCTCTTAAGCATTATTCTGAAATAATCAGAAGGTCCCTAAAACACAAACATTGATTATTCCTATTTTATTTTATTTTATTTTATTGGTCTTTTTGCCTTTTCTAGGGCTGCACCTGCGGCATATGGAGGTTCCCAGGCTAGGGGTCTAACAGGAGCTGTAGCTGCGGGCCTTTGCCACAGCCACAGCAACGCGGGATCCGAGCTGCATCTGCAAGCTACACCACAGCTCACGGCAACGCCGGATTGTTAACCCACTGAGCAAGGCCAGGGATCGAACCCACAACCTCATGGTTCCTAGTCAGATTCATTAACTACTGAGCCACGACGGGAACTCCTATTCCTATTTTAATATGCAAAAAAATGAGACATTTTGTAAGTTAACTGGCCCAGACTTTTGAACAAATAGCTGTTTCACACACACACACACACACACACACACACACACACACAAAGAAAAGAGGATACAATAAATACATAAGTAAGCATCCTATTAAAAGGAGGACTGGGGAGATCTCATAGGTCAGAGAGACTTAAGAAATTTAATTTAACAACCCGATGCAATGCCTGGTCCTAGATGAGATACTAGTTTGGATAAAGCTATTGTAAAGAGTGTCTTTGGACAATTAGGGAAATCTGAGTGTGATCCAGATATTTAGATGAAATGAAGTTTGCTGAAATGGAAAGGTCCAGGTTGTTGACTTTTTTAAAAAGGCCGATTGCAAAACAGTAGTTACAGTCTGGCATCATATCTATGTCTAGCTAGCTACCTAGCTGTGTAGAGAGAGGGGGAGAGAGATACATGTAATCTCTGGTAGCAGAAATATAGTATTCTTGGGAGTTCCCATCATGGCGCAGCAGAAACGAATCCAGCTAGGAGTCATGAGGTTGAGGGTTCCATCCCTGACCTCGCTCAATGGGTTAAGGATCCGGCATTGCCGTGAGTTGTGGTGTAGGTCACAGATGTGGCTTGGATTCTGCGTTGTTGTGGCTGTGGTGTAGGCCGGTAGCTGTAGCTCCAAGTGAACCCCTAGCCTGGGAACCTCCATATGCCACTGGTACGGCCCTAAAAAGCAGAAAGAAAGAAAGAAAGAAAGAAAGAAAGAAAGAAAGAAAGAAAGAAAGAAAGAAAGAAAGAAAGAAAGAAAGAAAGAAAGAAAGAAAGAAAGGGAAAGAAAAAGAAAGGAAGGAGGGAAGGAAGGAAGGAAGGAAGGAAGAAAAAAAGAAAGAAAGAAAGATAGATAGTATTCTTATGTTTGGGTTGTTTGTTTTGTTTGTTTGTCTTTTTAGGGCCACACCTGCTGCATATGGAGTTTCCTAGGCTAAGGGTTGAATTGGAGCTATAGCTGCCAGCCTACACCACAGCTCACGTCAGATCCTTAAGCCACTGAGCACGGCCACAGATCGAAACTTCATCCTCATGGATGCTAGTCAGATTCCTTTCCACTGAGCCTCGACGGGAAACTACATATTCTTGTGTTTTTAATCTTGCTTTCACTTATGGTATTTTCTAATATTCTGTAATGTACACGTACTGCTTCTGGAATTACAGGTTGAGAACTGACTCTCCCCGTGCACATGCAAAGTGACACACTGACATGAGTCCTTATGCTGGTATTATTTGCAAGAGATTAAAAACCATCGAAATGTGCATCAGTGTGGGACTGGCTAGGCAAATCCTAGCTAGATCTATGCAGAGGGATACTAGGCAGCTTAAGAAATAATGTAAGTGTCCTCTTTGAAGCGGTATGGGAACACCTTTGGGGTATCGAAAAGTGGGAACAGAACGCTATCACTTGTGAGAAAGCAGCGTGGAATGAGAGTGTTTACGTTTGCTTGTATGTGAGTAAGGAAGTTCTGGAAGAAACAAAAGAGACTTGGTTACAGAGGTGGAAGACGGGAGCCAGACAAGGGAGGGATGGGAGACAGACTTTTTCTGTAAACTCTTGCTTGAGTTGGGAACAGTGGGGCCGGGGGATAGAATTAGTTGAATGTATTCTGTTTTCAAAAAAAAACCCTGGAGTTCCCGTCGTGGCACAGTGGTTAACGAATCCGATTAGGAACCGTGAGGTTGCGAGTTCAATCCCTGGCCTTGCTCAGTGGGTTAAGGATCCAGCGTTGCTGTGAGTGTGGTGTAGGTTGCAGATGTGGCTCAGATCTGGCTTTGCTGTGGCTGTGATGTAGGCCGGCCACAGCACATGATGTAACTCCGATTCGACCCCTAGCCTGGGAACCTCCATGTGCCACAGGTGTGGCCCTAAAAAAAGCAAAAAAACCCTCTTTTTTGTGGCTGCACCCACAGCACGTGGAGGTTCCCAGGCCAGGGACTGAATCCAAGCTGTAGCTACGACCCATGTCACAGCCACGGCAATGCTGACCCTTGGCCCGCTGTGCCACAGCAGGAACTCCCCCTCTTAAAAAAAAACTCTTCCAAAAAGAACTGGCTATACTTTAACAGTTTCTCCTTCCACAAGAGGACCTACCCATCCTCCTTTTCTGCATAGAAGGGCCCAGAAGGAAGACGCTCTGTGTTCTCACTTACCGGTTGATCTTCCTCTTCTGCTGGGATTTAATCACTGTGCTTTCTTCATCCCTCTTCTTCAGCACCTGGAAGTTGTACTCTAACTTCTCTTGGTTTAGCTGATAAGTGGCTTTCATTTGCTGAAGCTGTTGCTCAAGAATCTAAAGTTTAAAAAAATAATCCTAATTGGCCCCGGTACAAAATTATGATGCCTGAGGGACCCTGGCCGAACTTTAGGGACAATTGTCTCCACCTGAACTTTTAGAAAATGTATCGTTAGAGGCAAATTAAAAGTCAACAACTAGGAAAAACAGGAACCATTCAAATGCAAGCTAAAGCCGCTTTAAGTGTATTTAAAGCCCAAGCTTGGTCACTGAGCGTTCAAGTACAGCCACCTCTCAGGATCTGCCCCAGACCCTTCCGAGAACAAGCAGCCCCACTAGAATTACCATACAAGTTAATAACTGCCACGAAAACCTGTGATGCACTGGAGAACAAAGGCTGAGACCCGTGATCCGAAGGTGAGAAGTGCCCACGTTCCCCGTGGAATCGGTGATCCCCACACTATAACTGAGGGAGTTAACACGAGTATAGACCTGGTTATCCCAGAGGCTTTGAAATTCTACTCTGGGATGTTTGGAAGAATTTGAACCTCTCCTTGAGGACAGAAGCCCGCCCCACCTCTTCTTTAACAGGTGGTCACTGAGGAACCTGCCTGATCGCTAACTGTACCTCTCAGATTCTCTGCTTGCCGTTAACTCTTTATTTACTTTTTTCTAGTTACTTGCTTTTCTTTGTAAAAACTTTTCCTCACTGTGAAAGTAATGGTTGCTCCTTGTAGAAAACGCAGAGAGTACAGTAAAGAAAAAAGAAAAAGGAGTTCCCGTCGTGGCACAGCGGTTAATGAATCCGACTAGGAACCGTGAAGTCGCGGGTTCGATCCCTGGCCTTGCTCAGTGGGTTAAGGATCCGGCGTTGTTGTGAGCTGTGGTATAGGTTGCAGACGCGGCTCGGATCTGGCATTGCTGTGGCTGTGGTGTAGGCCGACAGCTACAACTCCTGTTAGACCCCTAGCCTGGGAACCTCCATATGCCATGGGTTCGGCCCTAAAAAAAAAAAAAAGGAAAAAGACTTAGGAGAAGGGGGAGGAAAAACTACCCATAATTCCACCTCCCAAAGGCAATTTCTGTTAACATCTTGGTCTGTTCCTTCCAGGCTTCCTTACCTAGCTGAGATCCAACCATGTACCTACAACTTTATATCCTAATTTTCTCCCTTAATATTACAATGTAAGAATTCTCCGCTTTATTTGAGTTTGATTACTATCATTTTAATGGCACATATTTTATATACTTTATCATATAGGAAGTGTTGCTCTTTATCATATACCATAATATTTTACCACTTCCCTACATATATACATTTATAAATGCAAATATTGTTTTGACAATTTATATTTATAAATGTCTATATTGTTTTAATAATTGTTTTGATAATCTTCAATATCATAAAATAATGCTGGGAGGGAGGAATTACAGCTAAAACTTTGAAAAAAAAAGGGGGGGTGTTCCCATTGTGGTACAGTGGAAACCAATCCGTCTAGGAGCCAGGAGGTTGCAGGTTCGATCCCTGGCCTTGCTCAGTGAGTTAAGGATCCGGCATTGCCGTGAGCTGTGGTGTAGGTCGCAGACGCAGCTCGGATCCTCCATTGCTGTGGCTGTGGCACAGGCCGGCAGCTGTAGCTCCAATTCGACTACTAGACTGGGAACCTCCATGTGCCACAGGTGTGGCACTAAAAAGCAAAAAATAAGTAAGTAAATAAATACTTTTAAAAATGAAAATAAACTTTGGGAGTATATTGTTTCTTTCCTTAAGGCGGATTTTCAGAAGTGGAATTCGAAGGCTCTCAGTAAATCACTGTCCATAGAGCAGTTTACGGTTTACTCCCAGCTTTCCCACCCCATCAGCACTCGGCCCTAAGCAGGGCAGGCCCGGCCCACCAAGGACGGGGCAGGGAGCTCCTGGGAGCTTCACCCCATTCTTCCTGAGCATCTTAAAGTTTAATTTAGAAGTTTCTGACTTGAACAACATCCCAAAGAGCCTATGGAAGATGCTGAAGGCACAGGCTCACCTCAAGGGCAGTTATCCAGGGCGGCCCCAACCTGAGCCCCTGATGGCTGTGAGTGTCTCTTAGGGAAAGGGACTCTCAACAGTTCTTCCTGCAAAGTCAAACGTGCTCCAAACGAAACCAGCCCTGCTGCTTCAACTGTGAGCAGCCCGGGACACAGGGGAGGCCCCTGGTCCATGTGGCCCAGCACAGAAGTCCAACAGAAAAGCTCCCTGGAAGGCGACTCTCTGAGAAAGTGTGCACACCCACAGAGAAGGAGGGTCTCCAGAGCTGCTCTGGATTTGGAATGACACCGAAGCTGTTCCGGGCTTCGACGGGACTTAGGCATCCGGAGCCCCGTGACCTGGAGCGCCTGGGAGTGTGCTCTGATCATATCCAGGGCCCTTAGTCTTCCCCCAGCTTTGCAATGAGCCCCCGCACTAAGCATTTTCCAAACTTATTGGGCCATAGAATAGTTTTTATAACCCTGTAAGAGCACGGGAGTCACAAATTGCAAGTTCTATCATATGAATTCTCACATGCGTTTCAGTCTTAAAGGTGGTTTATTACATAATAAAAATTACACAACTGAGCTCTCTTTTTCGTACATAATACCTCCTGGAAGGAAAAAAAAATATCACTGCATCATTTTTTTGTTGTTGGTTTTGTGAAACCACCACCACTCTCTCACCTAGCTCAATGCAGTTTACACAAGTTTGAACTAAAGTAATTAGGCCATGTCTTCTTGTGACCTGAAAGAATTTAAATCTGAGCTGACTTTATAGGCAAAAAGATATGTCATAATAATAACCCATCACCTATTTTTACTTCGTCTTTTCCTTGTGCCTGCAGTTGGATATTAGCCCAGTTTATTTCTTCCTGCGGAAAAACGTTTGCTCCTGCTCTTTGCTGATGTTCTTAGGGGACTGATGACCGGAGGGACAAGCAAGGCAACACGGATCACAGACCAGCCCCTCCTTCACGTCTGGGGGCTTCGAGTTCCTCATGCCACTTAGGAGTTCTCGGCAGGGGTGTCGGTGAACTTACAGAACTAATAACCGGCTCCTGCCTCTCGCAGTGCGGTGTCTGCAGCCCTCGTTATCATTATCTGCTTGCAACACCTTATGCTCATGATAATTTTAGTACCCGCGACTCTATTGTTAATTATCACAGGGTTTAGACTCAATATATAGCCATCCTTGATTGTGACACATTAAATATAGTTTCGTATGAAAAAATTGTAGGAGTTCCCATTGTGGCTTAGCAGTAACGAACCCAACTAGCATCCATGAGGATGCAGGTTCAATCCCTGGCCTTAATCAGTGGGTTAAGGATCCGGCATTGCCATGAGCTGTGGTGTAGGTCGCAGACGCGGCTCGGATCCTGCGTTGCTGTGGCTGTGGCGTAGGCCGGCAGCTATAGCTCCAATTCAACTCCTAGGCTGGGAATTTCCATATGCCATGGGTAAAAAGACAAAAAAAGAAAATAAAAGTGATCGATTTCATTAAATGTCTGTGCTTATTACTCAATCTGCCAAAGATATTTTGCCAAGTTGTACTCCAGGTTCTCCAGATTAATGGCAAAACATCATTTGTTTTTTGTGAAAACTTTATAAAGATGATGACCTGGAGTTCCTGTCGTGGCTCAGTGGTTAACGAATCCGACTAGGAACCATGTGGTTGCGGGTTCGATCCCTGGCCTTGCTCAGTGGGTTAAGGATCCGGCGTTGCCGTGAGCTGTGGTGTAGGTTGCAGACGCGGCTCGGATCCCGCGTTGCTGTGGCTGTGGCGAAGGCCAGCGGCTACAGCTCCTGTTAGACCCCTAGCCTGGGAACCTCCATATGCCGCAGGTGCGGCCCTAGATAAGGCAAAAAGATGAAAAAAAAAAAAGATGATGACCTAACCTGCCACAGAGGTTCTTCAGTGCTGCAGACACTGTGGGTGTTGATCACACCCCCTTCCCCTCTTTCCTGGGGCAGTAGGAGCCAGGGAGCTGCTTCTGGAGCCGTCTCCAGCCCCAGGCTGAAGCCAGAGGCCATCACTGCCCCAGCAGAATGGAAATCCAGAGCAGCCTCTCCCTGCAGCTTTCACAGCTGATTGCAGAGACCTCACTGGGCTTCTTTATTACTGATCTCAAGCCTGCAGGGGGGAGCCTGGATTCCACTTGGAACTCCACCCCACACTCCTGCTTACCCTTTTCTTCCCTGCTGCTCACTTTCTTACTCAATTGTAAATTCCTTGAGGACAGGAACCATATCTTTATTTTTAGGCTTGGCACAAGGCAAGTTCAAAATACTTGTTAAATAGATAATTTGTATTGAATTTTTTGTGATTACTATTCTGGTGTTAAAGTTGAACCAGACTGTTTTTACAGTTTTAAATGAGCATGTAAGGCCTAAAAATAAACAACAAGTCCTACTGTACAGCACAGGACACTATATCCAATCTCCTGGGATAGACCATGATGGAAAAGAATATTTTTAAAAAGGTTAGAATGGGCTACGGTATACTCTTGGCTTCCATACTAACACAGGAAAGAACTGTTACAAAGAGGAACGGCGCACACTTTCTCACTGAGTATCTCCATCGGCCCGTCTCCCACATCCCCACGCTCCCACCACTGGTCCATCTGGGCAGGGGGAGCAGGACAGCCAGGCCTCCCAGGCTACCCGCTGCTCTGCCCCTCACCTCCCTGGTGGTACCCCCAACCTCTACAGTCTCCCCGTGTCCCAGAATTTTTTTGGCTTCACTGAAGTATCTGAACATTGGAATAAGAACATGAGGCTCCGCTTTTACAACTCAATGGCAAAAAAATACTCAGGAAATGGCCAAAGAACCTGAATCGAAATTTCTCCAAAGCAGACATGCAAACGGCGGCCAACAGGCACATGAAAGGATGCTCCACATCACGAACCACCAGGGCAATGCGAATCAAACCACAACGAGACACCACATCATAACTGGTAGGATGGCTTTGATCAAAAGACACAGGACAGCCAGGTGTTGCCAAGGATATGGAGAAAGGAGAATCCTTCCACCCTGTGGGTGGGAATGCAAACTGCACAGCCGCTACGGACACAATACGGAGGTTCCTCCAAAAACTAAAAATAGAATTACCGTTTGATCCAGTAATCCACTTCTGGGTATGTACCCAGAAGAAACGAAATCTGGATCTTGAAGAGTGGAACCTGCACTCCCACGTTCACTGCAGCCTCACTCACAAGAGCCAAGATACAGGAACAATGTCCAACGATGGACTGATGGTTAGAAAGTGGCGTATTATTATTATAACAACGGCATATTATTCAGCCTTAAAAAAGGCAATCCTGCCATTTGCAGCGACATAAGGGGACATGCAGGATGATACACTAAATGAAATAAGCCAGATACAGAAAGACAAATACTGTGTGATCTACTTATATGTGGGATCTAAGATAGCCCAGCTCATAGAAGCAGAGAGGAGAATTTGCGAGGGGCTGCCGGGGGCTGGAGGTGGGAAGATGGGACGGTACTGGCCAAAGCAAACAAAGGTTCAGTTACGCAAGATGTTCTGGAAATATAATATACAGCAGAGGGCTTATGATTAATAACACTGTACTGTATATTTAAAAACTTGCTAAGATGGTAGATCTTATATTAAAGGCCTTTACCCCAAAAGGAAAAACAACAACGAAAAAAAAAGAACATGAGATTCCATTATTTCACTGTTTGAGGCCAACAGTATGTACTTGTATCATATAAACGACCACAGAATCCAAAATAACTTCAGAAAGCTTAACAATAGCCATTCTCATTAAAAGTGCAATGCATACATACAGCCCACAGAAGCAGTGCTGCTCTCTCACAGACTTCCACTGTTCCTTGTCAGAAACTCTCAGATCCATGACATTAATATGAGAAAGGCCTAGAAAAATCCTCAAGACTGGAAAAATAATTGCAGTCTAATAGGGCTGGGGTGTTTTGGAGTGGGGGCGTTTTGGAAGTTCCTAGGCCAGGGATCAAACCCATGCCACAACAGCAACCCAAGCCCACTGCAGTGACAACGCTGGATCCTCAACCTGATGCACCATAAGAGAATTCCTAATAGGGTTTTGGGGGTATTTTTAGGTTATTTGTTGGTTTGTTTCATTTTATGGCCCCACCAGTGGCACATGGAAGTTCTCAGGCCAGGGACTGAATCCAGCCCACAGCGGCAACCCTAGCTGCAGCTGTGGCAACACCAGATCCCTCAACCCACTGCACTGGGCTGGGGATTGACTCCACACTTCCACAGCGACCTGACCCGCCGCAGTCGGATCCTTAACCTGTTGCGCCACACAGGAACTCCCTTATAGGGTTTTTAATTTAACCTTGTTATATAAAGATACAAGAGGCATTAGGAACTGAAATTCTATCAAAGGCTATGTGGAAAAGCTTTAATTTAACAAGTTTTTCTAGATGGAGACTGAAATGAATAGACCATGCTTGAATATTAAGAGACAATTACATCTAAATGTAATTAGGGATTTTTTTTTTAACCAATGTTGAAACACAGATTCCTAGGTTTGGAAAGAACTTTAGAAACCAGAAAACCTGAGCTCCTTCCCCTGCAGGGTTCCGTCTTCTACACTGAAGACAGACACAGACACTTTACGAGATAAAGGATTCTTTGTTTTGTGGGATAATCTTTTTCTTTCTTTTTCTTTTTAGGGCCGCACCTGCGGCATATGGAGGTTCCCGGGCTAGGGGTCGAACCAGAGCTGCAGCTGCCGGCCTACACCATAGCCACAGCAAGGCCAGATCTGAGTTTCATCTGCAACCTACACCACAGCTTACAGCAACGCTGGATCCTTAACCCACTGAGCGAGGCACCAGGGATCGAACCTGCATCCTCATGGATACTAGTCAGGTTCATTATCACTGAGCCACAACGGGAACTCCGGACGACCTTTCCCGGTATCGGACAGTCCTAACTAGGAGGAGGTTCTTTCTGAGGGTGAGTCAGAATCTGTCTTACTGCTCTGTTCAACCATCAGTCAAGGGGTTGTTTGGAACATTGGAAAGGAGACAGGCTCAATAGAAGCACACAGAACTGGGTTTCGATTCAGGGCTTACTGTTTCCCAGAGAAGAAACCTTATGTTTGAGCCTCTGTTTCCTGGCGTATAAAACGCCGTTAGCGGTTACTCCCTTTCGCATTACTGTGAGGGTTACAGATATTGTGTGTTAGGTGCCTAGAATATGATAGACACCATAGATGGTGGCTGTCCTAGCCCTGATCCTGTGACACAGCTACCTGGCCCTAGGGACATTCTCCCTTTGCCCAACAAAAATGCATAGCTCTCTCACCGACCCTCACATGCCTCGATTTCCAGACCCCTTCAGCATCTTGGCAGTTTTCTACTGGTTTATTAAAGAAAGCGTTCCTCCAAGTGTCTCTGGTACATGAGCTCCTCCGATACGATCATTTAAAAGAGAGCCGATAATAAGTACTGGCCGGGGGGACACCAGCTCTAGGATATTACAGGCGGTCGCTTAGGCTGGGACATCCGCAGGCGCTCTCCGTCCGCCCAGCCGCCCGGACGCTCTGGCGGAGGAACAAGTCACACCTGCACGTCCTGCTCCAGCTTGATCTTGATCATGTTGTACTCTTCGCAGTCCCAGATCCTCTGCCTGTTGAGCTGCTTCTCGTAGTCCTCCACTTTCTTGATGCGGTTCATGAGATACTCCAGCTGAAGGCACAAGGACACAAGGGCAAGGTCAGGTCCTGCCCCTGCCCCGACTCAACCCTTCGGGTGGCCTGACGGCTGTGACACAGTGGAGGGACTCTGTCGGCCCTAAGAACCCCTGCGCCCCAAGGCTCTGAATTCCCATGCCGTGACTGGCATTGCTTAAAGGGGTCCTGACTCCAGAAATTCTAAGAGGAATGCAGACCCTGCAGTCAGACATTTGTATTTCTTTAAAAAAAAAAAAACAAAACAGGATTTTGGTCATATTACTCCTTTGTTCTTTACGTCTCTGAAATAAAGTGATAATACCACACTCTTTAAAATATGTCTTAAAATAGCTTCTTGGACCACAGATACTCATGGCTGGAGGAGATACGCAGGAAATAAAAGAGAAAGTGGCAGAATCATGGAAACCACAGCAGGCCATATGGGCCCCCCGCGGGGAGGTGCAGGCAGTGATGTTGGCCAGGGCAATCCTCCCCAAGGGAAGGAAAGACTAACAAGTTCTTCTTCTTTCTTTCCTTCTTTTTTCCTTTTTATGGCCATACCTGCGGCATATGGGAGTTCCCAGACTAGGGGTCGAATCTGAGCTGTAACCTAAGCCTACACCACAGCCATGGCAACAACGGATCCTAGCTGCATCTGTGACCCACACCGCAGCCTGCAGCAACACTGGATCCTTAACGCACCCAGCAAGGCCAGGGATTGAACCTGCGTCTTCATGGAGACAAGGTCAGCTCCTCAACTGGCTGAGCCACGATGGGAACTCCAAGACGAGAAAATTCTGCCACAAGAGGAGTCACTCCCAGACCCCCTGGATCACCCTTGACACCCCCGCCCCTCCCCCATCGGCCACCCCTTGACCTCTTTGGCGTTGTGAGCCTGCAGGGCCCGCTCCCATTTCTTCTTATTGCTAGTCAACAGCTCCTGTCGCTCCACCTCAAATGCTTTCTGCAACCAAGAAAGAAAAAGGCTCTTGAGTCTCTTTTGATGATTCAAGCCCCACAGCATCAAAGAATTCTCAGACGACGGCACTGGTGCCACACTGCCACCCACACAAAGCCAAAGCCAAATGCAGACTTGCCAAATTTCATGCCACCCGAGGGCTGTGGAAAGAGTTTCATGGAAATTAAGGATTACGAAGTCTATGCTCCACACGGATTCCGAGAGGAAATGTGCCCGCTGTCCTGTGCTGAGTCACTAAGTGATAAGCGAGGCCGGGAGCTGGGGCAAGGCCAGGGCCTTGCAGTCCCAGGACAATCCCTGGCATGTATTCAGCCGTGACCCGGGTTGGGACACTGCTACGGTCAGGGTTCCCACGAGGCCAAGGCAGCGTGGAGCTCACAGGACAGGGGGTGGGGCGGGCAGCGTGGAGCTCACAGGACAGGGGGTGGGGCGGGTCTGTAATCATCTAAAGAGAGAGGCCCCCACCTCGGAGCTCGCCTCCACTCCGGAAAGGCCTATCTGGATCTCAGTTCTTAACATTTCACTCAAATCCTGTTTGGCAGGCCCCTGCCCGCCCCCCGGCCCTGCCCATCTTAAGTCACATGAATGGCTCCCCGAACGCCTGGTGCTTCTGGAGCACGAATCTCCCTCCTCCACTCCTCTTAGCCTGTTTTCTTTTCTTTCCAAGCACTTATCACCACCTGTCATATTATATACTTAGTAATTTATCTGCCTTGCAGGAACAACAGGCCCCATCGAGGGCTTTTTCTGATGGGGGCCCCTGGCATCAGTGCCTGCCATACAGTAGACATCTGATGCATCTTTGTTGGAGGAGTGAATGAATGAGTAAGTAAAAGAGCAAAACCTTAGAGCAGAGGCAGAAATCAGAGGACCGAGAGGTCTAGGGCCCTCCCGGGGCAGTTAGGACAGAGCCAGCCTCCTCCCGGGGACCTTCCAAGGGCAGAGGGCAGCTCTCTCACACGCTGTCACCTCGATGTGATGGAGCTCCTGGCGAAAGGTTTTCATCACACTCTTCACCTGCTCCTCCATCCTCTCCAGGAGCAGGCAGATGTCATCTGCCTGTTTCTTCAAATCCTTCACGTACTGGTCATCTTTTGTCTTTAACTCCTAGAGAAGAGCAGGTCAAAGGTTTGGTCACCCACTCAGACAGAAGGAAGAGGCTGCCGGGCCCACCCTGCTGGGACCCACCTGAGCACGAGGAATTACAACTGTGCACAGGGAAGGTGGCTCGGAAGAGGCTGGGAAGGCCAGGGAGAGGCATGGGCGTTTGGAGCTAAGACCTCCATGAGCAGCGCAGGATCAAACCCCTCGATTATAACTTGCTGCAAATTTCCCTGCAGCCCCTAGGAGAGTCTAGGGTGTCCCAGCCAAGTGACTAATGTTCACTTTCCAACATGAGGAAACACCTACTGCAGATTAAGTTCTATTCCTTGACTAAACACAGAAAATCTGAAACAGCACTGGCTACGACAGGTTATCTCTCTATTAGGTAGCCAATAATTTCTTTCTTTTTTTTTTTTTTTTTGGTCTTTTTGGGGCCATACCTGTGGCATATGGAGGTTCCCAGGCTAGGGGTCAAATTG
This sequence comes from Catagonus wagneri, assembly GCA_004024745.2. Lineage (NCBI taxonomy): Eukaryota > Metazoa > Chordata > Mammalia > Artiodactyla > Tayassuidae > Catagonus > Catagonus wagneri. The sequence goes on along the minus strand of PVHT021183518.1, from coordinate 12,192,246 downwards.
GAGCTGCAGCTGCCAGCCTACACGACAGCCACAGCAACATCAGATCCGAGCCGTGTCTGTGACCTACACCACAGCTCACGGCAACACCGGATCCTTAACCCACTGAGTGAGGCCAGGGATCAAACCTGCATCCTCATGGAGAGTAGTCATGTTCTTAACCTCCTAAGCCACAATGGGAACTCCAGATAGCCAATAATTCTAAAATGGCTCCAAAGCCTTTTTTTTTTTTTTTTCCTAGTTAAAAGTGTACCGCCTGAGGAATTCAAACTGCGGCACAGTGGGTTAAGGATCTGACTGCAGCAGCTCAGGTCGGTGCAGAGGCGAGGGTTCAGTCCCTGCTCCGGTGCAGCAGGTTAAAGGATCCAGGGTTATCACAGCTTCGGTGCAGGTTGCAGCTGTGGCTCAGGTCACAGTCCCTGACCTGAGAATTTCCGTATGCCATGGGTGTAGACATATTTTTAAAAAAAGCCGGGGGGGGGGGGTAAATGGGTAACTGCCTGAGCTGTAGCACCTTCTAGATAATGAAGTAAGACACCCTTCCCCATTCAGGAAAAGCAAACATCCCCCAGCCCCGTCCCCTGTGGCCCGGACTGAGGGCGGGCTCTTGCCTGCTGTAACTCGCTGATCAGTTTGTTCTTCTCTTCTATCAGCCCAGCGCAGTGCACCTGCTGGGTGTTGAGTATTTCCCACAGTTCCTGGGGGATTCTCTTCTGTTTGCCCTCTTCCCACTTGACAGTAATCTCATCAAATTTGTCCTGGCTGGTCTTGACCTCATTCTCCAGCTTTTCAAGTCTGCAAGTACAAACAGCCCAGCTCCAGAGGCTGTCTTCCAAGAAAGCAGGCTGGTTCTCTAGTGTCCGTAACACAGGCCCGGGTACCAAGCACCACCTGCCTCCAGGAATACCCACTGCAAACCAGGCTGCTGCGAGAAACTTTCTTTTAGTTTAATGCCTGACTCTTCATACCTGAGACCAAGTAAACAAAGTGACACATAAAAACAGCTCAACAGACGTTCCCACTGCAGCGCAATGGAATCTGCGGCGTCTCTGCGTGCCAGGACACAGGTTCAATCCCCTCCTGGCACGGTGGGTTAAAGGATCTGGCGTTGCAGTTGCAGGTCACAGTCGTGGCTCAGATCTGATCCCTGGCCTGGGAACTCCGTAGGCCATGGGGGGCAAAAAGGAAAAAACGAAAAACAAAAACAGATCGAGGAAGGAGAGGTGCACCTGTTTCTAACTTTGTACATTCATCTTTATTTCCAGAAATTGGATTCCTAAGGGGCCAGAAGAGGATTCTACTAGACTAGGTTTGACAAAGCCACTTTCAAAGACTGGGGAGAATCTGCGGACCCAGCCGGGAGGTACTTCACAGCCCCCAGGCTGCAGAGCTGGACGCTCCTCACCTCTGGCGCTTTATCTCCTCTTCCTCGACTCTCCTGTGGGTCTCTCTGATATCTGCAGCTACCTGGATATTTGTCACCAACTCAGTGCCACAGAGGAGCAGTTTAGTCAATTTCTAGAAATAAATATAAATGGATGAAGTTAGAAACAGGTGCACCACCGTCTGCAGCTGTTCTATCCAACCAAGCAGGCAGCAAAAGCTACCTTAAGACTTTTAAGAGTGGCGTCTACCTAGCAACCTATTTCTGTCACGACACCTGTGATGTGATGTCACAGCTTACAGTCTAATAGCACTCGGCAAACCTAGATGGCCTTTAGCTTATTCTCCTTAGAGGAGGGGCCAGCCCCCCAGCATGTGGGATGCACTCTGGGGACATCTCAGCACTTCCCCAGAAGGCCTCCGAGTGACGGACGCCGCCAGGCTTCTTCCTAAGAATTTCAGTTGGGGAGGTGAGACACATAGTAATAGCTATCCTCTCCTCCACTGTCCATTTCCCCGTCTTCTTTTAGTAACAGAATACCCAGATTTTAGCTGGACATCTGACCTCCCAAATAGAAACATCTCCCAGCCTCCCTCGCGGCTAGACTGCAGTCTGAGCAACAGGGCGTGAGCGGAAGTGTGTGTGCCACTTATGAACTGCGCCTCGAGGGAAAAAGCGTACCCTCTGCTGCCCCTTTTGCTCCATCTCCCAGGCTGGCACGTGGTCCTAAAAAGTACAACACGCATGGTGAGCAGACAGAGGCCACCTAAGGGAGGGCAAGAGGAACTGAGCTTCCCAACCTCAAGGAGCCCCCATATCAGCCCTGGATCAACTCTTTCTGCTCTGAACCATTAAGTGAACCAGAGAAATAAGGCTCTATCTTGTCTAAGCTAATGCTTTGTGGATCTTTTGCTACAGGAGTTCTAATACAGGAGAGAACTGCAGCTGACCTCACGGCCTTCTCCCTCCACGACAACAAAACATTTTGTCCTTGGCACGGGTTATTTAATTAATTCTATATATCTTTATGCTCTATAATATTATTTTAGTAATTTAAATACTTTTTCTTCCAGTCAGTACACTTCAGTTTCTGCCGGAAATGATCTCTCTCCTCTGAGCTTTTATAAATCCCGCCTGTGTTCCTCAGACCCTGCTCAAACCCCCCTTCTCCAGAGTCTTCCTCGGCCAGGCCGGCTTGGTGAGCTCTCTCCCGTATCTCAGCGCCAGGATATCACGTCCACAGAGTCCACTTGGCAATTCGTTAAATGTGACATTTGGCCAGCCCCGGTTCACTGCTCTGAACACTGTTTATCCCTCCTGCGCCTCTAGCTTCAAGTCCTTTATAGAATGAGCCCCGTCATCACCATGGGAACGTGATCAAAGATTTTCTTGTAGTGTTTACTGGGGACAAGCTGTGCACTACCCCGCAGGTACACAGAGAGGCCCTCATTCCACAGTCCCACTGGGGACACCACACATATACCTTCAAAACGTCACAGAAGGCGGGAAAATATCTAAAATGAAATCAGTGGTATAGCTGAGAAGTATGTGCTGTGTGATTACAAAGAGTTCAGTCTGGGAGGCAGTGGAGTTCATGGAAGAGGGAGGGGAGGGGGGAGGGGGAGGGAGGGGAGGAACTTGACATTGCAGGAGATCAAAGGCCCGGAACCCAGAAACTCCCCAGTTCCTACCAGTCTGCTTTCTTCTTTCTGTTTGTAGCTCTTGCTTTGATCTTCCTCGGTCTCCTTCTTCCCGTCTAAATATTCTCCAAGTGCTTCCCTGGGATGGAAAAAAGCAGAGAAAGTGACATAATTTCAAGGACTTAAATTCTATATTTTGGAGTTCCCGTCGTGGCGCAGTGGTTAACGAATCCGACTAGGAACCATGAGGTTGCGGGTTCCATCCCTGCCCTTGCTCAGTGGGTTAACGATCCGGCGTTGCCATGAGCTGTGGTGTAGGTTGCAGATGCGGCTCGGATCCTGCGTTGCTGTGGCTGCGGCGCAGGCAGTGGCCACAGCTCCGATTAGACCCCTAGCCTGGGAACCTCCACATGCCACGGGTGCGGCCATAAAAAAACCCGCGGTCATAAAATGACAAAAAAGGCAAAAAAAAAAAAATTCTATATTTTAAAATTCCACTGTACATCCCACTATACGCAAAAATACCCTCCATCTGGATAAAAATGTGAATACTGAAAAACACAGTCAAAAACGAACATTAAACATAGGAGAGAACCCCTATTAGAGTAAGATCAAAATTAGAAAAGAAAAAAAAAAAAGATTTGACTTCCTAAAATGTAAACCTTGTATCCCTGAAAGTCAAGGGATAAACTGCTAAAAGATATTTGACAAAATTTTGTTAAAAAATAGAATGGGCTCCTTCAAATCAATACCAGAAAAAAAAAAAAAAATGACAAAATGCCAAACAGGAAAACTGGCAAAGGCTGAGAATGGGGTGGGGACAGGAAGGGTCACAAGCTGTCCAAAAGGCAATTTGGCAAAACTTGTCAAAAACCTACAGGGGCCTTCCCTCCAACCCAGCCTTTAGGCATTTTCTACAGAAAGCTTTCACGAGGGCACAGGGAACTGTGCACAAGGACGGTTTCTGCAGCACGGACTATGCTAGGAGGTACGTGGCAACATTCTACCTACGTATTAACAGCTGCCTGTTTAAATATCTTACGAGGCAACAGTACAAGAAAATATTTTGCAGGCTATCAAAAGAATCAAACATTCTTGCTGATATCTAGCAGCATGGAAAGATTTCCGCAGTATGTCAGTAAAAAGAGCCAGCTGTGGAACAGTATGTAAAGTACAATATAAATTTTCTTCTTAAAATAGGCTTATATACACATAGGAAAAATTTTTGAAAGGATTTATGACAAATGGAAGACGGTAATTAAGGAAAGCGAACTTTACTGAAGACTTATATTTGCTATTTTTCTATTGCATGAATTTTATAAATACCCGTGTGTCTGTGTGTGTGTGTGTGTGTGTGTGTATTTGTGAATCAGAAAATAAGACCAAAGATGAGGAGGAAAGATAAACTTGCAGATACTGGACTTCCTTGGAGGCGGTGTGGAGAGTGACCCAGAAACGCCCATACCCCTCACACCATGGAGAGCCACCCTCCTCCCGCCCACAGAGGCCACCAGGACTCCCAGTTCTGCCTCGAGAAAAATGAAACCATCACTTTATCCACGCTGTGACAAGCAGATCCCTTAATCTCATGCTTTCTTGACTTTTTTTTAACACCGACTTCCATCTTCCCTCCCTTTGTCCAAAGTTCAGCACAGCTCTAGATGGCACGGCACCATTTCTGAGATCTGGGATTGAGTTGGCAACCCCCGCTCCCTATCTAACTAAGGCTCTTCTCTTTTTTTCTTGTCATTTCATTCATTTCCCTACTCCTACTGATCCCACTCCTTGCCCTTACTAGAAAACAATTTGTTTCATCCTATTCAGGGCTTCAGATGTTGCCAGGTTAGGTTTTTTTTTTTTTTTTTAGGGCTGCACCCGCAGCATATGGAGGTTCCCAGACTAGGGGTCTAATCAGAGCTGTAGCCGCTGGCCTACACCACAGCCACAGCAACGCGGGATCCGAGCCACGACTGTGACCTACAACACGGCTCACGGCAACGCCGGATTCTTAAACCACTGAGCAAGGCCAGGGATCGAACCCACATCCTCATGGATACTAGTCAGGTTCATTACTGCTGAGCCACGATGAGAACTCCCCCCCTCTTGCTTTTAGTGCCACGTCCTCGCCTTGTCCCTGGCCAGCATGCCGCAAACCACAGAGCCTTCGTTTTACTTCCTCCAAACCTCCACTCTGCCGTGCAAAGTGGGAGAAAAGTTCTTGACATTTATTAATGTTCCAATCAACTCTCTTCATTTTAGTTCCCTCTTCACATCTGTCCAGAGGTACCCGAGGCTGCCAATTTCCTCGTCTTTGGGAGGTGTATTGCAGAGTGAATCAAGCGGGCTCCCTGCCTCCCTCATTCCTAGTATATGTGTCCACATTTTTGAATCAGTTAAGCCATTTTCCATCTGTTCATATACCTCCCTGCTTCCAAAACGTTGCTGTTGAGTCCTCCTGTTTTGCTTGACTTTGTGGGTTTGCATCTTTTTTTACTTAATTCCTTTAAATGTCATTTTTTGATGGAGATCCCAGGTAAACTCATGTGTTCCATCTTTAATTAGAAGTGACATCTCTCAGGAATTTGAAACCTCAACTGAGACGCCAGAGATTGAGAGTTGGGGTGTTTTAGCCATTAGTCCTATTCTTTAGCTTCCTATGACAACTGATTCTGTAAACTGCTGCCTCTCTGAAACTCTAGCTCCCTGACATACCAGGGCTTGGCAGTTAGGGCAGTGGGCACCACAGCCAATCGAGGAGCATAAGGCTAATTTTAAAGCAATGCAACAGACTAAAAAGTCAGCCTACTTTTTATTAGTGCCCTGTGCCAGCAACAAAACCATGTCAGTCATAAAACGTTCCTTTCTGAAAAAAATCTTTTGTTAATCTTAGTTCCAAACAATTGCTATAGTTACTGTTGATTTTTAATAATATATTTATATTAGCTTCAATATAGCTTTCAATATATCTATTTCTTTCTTTTTTTTTTTTTAGGGCTGCACCATTAGCATTTGGAGGTTCCCAGTTCCCAGGCTAAGCATCGACTCGGAGCTGTAGCTGCCGGCCTACATCACAGCCACAGCAACACAGGATCCGAGCCGCGTCTGTGACCTACACCAGCTCACAGCAACGCTGGATCCTTACTCACTGAGGGAGGCCAGGGATCGAACCCATTTCCTCATGGATGCTAGTAGGGTCGCTAACCGCTGAGCCATGATGGGAACTCCATACTTTTCTATTTCTTATCCTTGAACAAGGAAGTTAATTTGCAGAATTATGCAGTTGGTCCCTGATACACACAGACCCAGCTACATGTATGTTTTTTGTTGTTTTATTTCTACTGACGTATAGTTGATTTACAATGTTTTGTTAGTTTCAGGTGTACAGCAAAGCGATTCATTCATATATATCTATAACTGTATGTGTGTGCGTATCTGTGTGTATACACACGTATTCTCTTTCAGATCCCTCTCGCTTACACGTTATTACAAAAGCTGAGTATAGTTCCCTGTGCTATGCAGTAGGTCCTTGAAGTTTATCTCTTTGATACACAATAGTTTGTATCTGCTAATCCCAGACTCCTTTAATTTATCCCTCCCCCTCCCTTTCCCCCTTGGCAACCGTAAATTTGTTCTCTCCATTGGTGGATCTATTTGTTTTGTATACAAGTTCATTTGCATACGTGCATGTGTTTTGAGAGTATATGCACAATGCTTCAGAACTGCCCCAGCTCACTTCAGCACAGGGCATGTCCACGACCCATCATGTACGACATATCCCTACAGATTAGGGATTCGACCAAAAAAATAGCCCAGTTATTAGAAACACCAAGAAAATGAACTTAAGTTAATCAGTTCTGTCGTTTCCTACACGACTCACAAGTGAACTTGTGAATTCACTCCTTTGGAAACATTTCTTCATATTTTCTCTTTTTTTCCCCGCCAAACACACGTATTCATTCATTGCTTCTCTCTCCTTCGTACTGTAAATTTAATTTTTATTTTCTGCCTGGGTGGGGAAGGGGAGAGAGGAGGGGATGGACAGGGAGTTTGGGGTTGGTAGATGTACACTATTACATTTAAAACGGATAAATAATGGGGTCCTACTGTACAGCACACAGAACTGTGTGCAGTCTCTTGAGTTAGAACAAAACGGAAGATAGTATGAAAAAAGTATGTGTGTATATATGTGTATATACGTATGTATGGCTGAGTCACTTTGCTGTACAGCAGAAATTGAAGAAACATTGTCAATCAACTATACTTTAATAAAAAAATTTTTTAAAAATTAAAATTTTAAATAATTTATTGGCACGGTTATATAAGCAAAGTTCAATAAAGGAAAATGTTCAGTGTCTGCTTTTCTTTTCAGACTGTCGTTATTATCTGTGTTTTAGAAACTAGCTGCTCCTGGTGTTTAGTTCGCTAGGGACACCAACGCACCTCAGATATTTGTTTTTCCACCAGCCTCAACTGGCCTTTCTAGCTCAGTCTCTTTTGTCAGTGCTTGCTCTTCCATCAGTTTCTAAGTGCTGGGCTTCATTAGGGCTCTTTTCTCACCCCTTTCTATCCTCTCTCCCAGTGTAATTTAATTTACTTCTTTGGTTTAAAATACAATCATAACGCTGCTAACTCTTTGCACTGACATCTCTAATCCAGAATTCTCTTCTGAGTTTAAGACCCATACCCAAGCGCCTAATGGACATCTCACTTTGAAGGTCTTACAAAATCTGACTTTGCTTAACGTGGACAAAACCAAACTCGTGATTTCCAACTCTTGCCTCACGACTCCCATCACTGACTCAACCATCTCAATAAAAGGCACCGCCTTCTATCTACCCAGCTGTTTAAGCCAGTCTTGCTTTTTCCCTGTCTTTCATCAGCATATCCAATCAGTAAATCAAGTCAATTTTAATTCCAAAATATATCTTGAGTGCATCTGTAACCAAGCAGGAGCCTTCCCAGAACAGGTCCCCTGTCCGTGTCCTCTGCCTGTCTGTTGTCTGCAGAAAAATTTTAGTCAAAGAATAACTGTAATCACAGAAGTGAGGAAAATGCAGACAGGAAGGGAAACAGTCAAACAACACCAAATAATAATACTTTAGCCATTAACCAAAGCCAAGGACCTTTAGTTCCTCCTCAAAGGCTATAGATAATATGCTAAGCCATGTCCCTTGAGCTGTCTTGCAGATACTGACACCCCCACAGGGGGGATAGAAGTTAACTGTGTGCTGCCCACAAGCACGGAGACTCCAGACCAGCTGGACCCGGAAGGCTGATGACGCTGACTCCCATTTACCTCATCACCAACCAGTTAGAAGAATCTCCACAAGCTGACCACACACCCCACAACCCCCCGCCCTCACTCTTGTCTTTAAAAACCTTTCCCTGACAGCTTGGCACCCTGCAATAAACGCTGCATTTTCCTTCGCCACAACCTGGTATCAGTGGATCGGCTTTACTGCCTGCGGGCAAGTGGACCCAAGTTTGGTTCAGGAACACATCAGCTTTATTTCCAAAACACTGCCACTAATTAGTCCAGACCAACTTCCCCTGGACCAGTGCAACTGCTCCTTAACTGGCCTCCTTACCCTCTGGCTCCTCCAAACCATTCCCCAAAGAACAACCAGAGTGATCTTAACATGCTTAGAAATTTGAGACGTTCTTGCAAGAGATTCTTAGCCCACAGGTAAGAATTATCACCCTGTGGAAGATCAACTGGACACTCCGAAAGCGCATCAAAAAACAATACTGTAGAGCAGGGGATGGTGGGGATTAGTGCCGTCCTGAGGGATCTCAAGGATGCAGGAGTGGTGGTGCCTAAAAAATCTCCATTTAATTCCCTAGTCTGGCCCCTGCAAAAACTGGATGGGTCCAAGAAAATGACTGTCAATGACTGCGAGCTCAACACATGTGTGGTGCTAGAGCAGAGTGGTGTGGGCTTAGGTATGGGGAACGTGGCCATTGATTGGGCCAAATGCATTACTTTCTACCTCAATCAGGAAAAAGGCTCAGGAAGTTCACATTTATGTGGAACAGATAACAAACAGTCACAAGGCCTTCTCACTCACGGGGCCATGTTGATTCTCCTGACCTCTGTCAAAATATAATCCGAATAGTTCAGGACCACCTGACATCCCGCAGAATAACACACTGAGCTCTTCCATCAGTGCTGGCAGACTACGGCCTGTGGGCCGGATCTGACCCACCTGCTGCTGTTTCCCTATTTTTTCCTTTAGGGCCACAGTTGAGGTATATGGAAGTTCCCAGGCTAGGGGTCGAATCAGATGCAGCTGCCGGCCTACACCACGGCCATAGCAACGCCAGATCTGAGCCTCGTCTTCAACCTGCACTGCGGCTCACGACAATGCTGGATCCTTTAACCCACTGAGTGAGGTCAGGGATCGATCCCAAATCCTCATGGATACTAGTCAGGTCCTTAACCCACTGAGCCACAACAGGAACTCCCCGAGCCACCTGTTTCTGTGAGGCTCACAAGTGAAGAATGATTTTTAAATTTTCAAATATTTGTTTAAAAAAAGATCAGGGAGTTCCCTTCGTGGCTCAGCGGTTAACAAACCGGACTAGGATCCATGAGGACGCAGGTTCAATCTCTGGCCTCACTCAGTGGGTTAAGGATATGGCGTTGCTGTGAGTTGTGATGTAGGCCTTAGATGTGGCTTGGATCCACTGTTGCTGTGCCTGTGGCGTAGGCTGGCAGCTGTAGTTCCAATTCGACCCCTAACAGGAAACTTGCATATGCCATGGGTGCAGCCCTAAAAAAAAAAGGAAAAAAATAAAAATAAAAAAAGATCAGGATGAAAAGGCAGAGCACAGAGGATTTTTAGAGCAGTGAAACTGTTCTGTACAATACTATCGTGGTGGAGGCATGTCCTTATATAGTTATCAAGAACCATCCACTGTAGCAAATGGAGCACCCGGGTGGGGAAGGCTGTTAGCGGGCAGTTATACATGTGGGGAGCAGGGAGTATATGGGAAATCTCTTTACTTCCACTCAATTTTTCTGTAAACCTAAAACTGCTCTAAAACACGATGTTTATTAATTTTAGAAAAAAAGATCTAAATACGAAGGATATTTTGTGACACATGAACATTATATGAAATTCAGATTTCAATGTCCTTAAATAAAGTTTTGTCTGAACACAGCCACACCGCTTTGGGGCCCTTGTGTCCGAAGGCCAGAAGACAAGAGAAAAACCACCTAGGCAGGACAACTGACCCCGAGCAGCAGGACAAGGTATAAGCGCTGTCACACAGTGAGGGTACTGAGGAATTCAGGGGCTCACACAGGTTCCTCACGGAACCGCCTTAAGAGAGGCCATTGCGTCTGGGAACGGACAGGTGCAGCAACCTCGGCCTGAGAACCATATCCTTATCAGTCTCAGACCCTTCAGGAAAAAGGGTTTGTGTCACACAACCATATAAGCCACTGAGATTAACAGAAGTGACAGCTGAGGTCCACTCTGTAACTACTTGTGGAAGGAAGGCAGGGTGGGAGACGTCCGCGGGCAGGTGACAGAGTTCCCACGTCTTGGGTGTTATGGCCCGCAGTGCCCGGCGCAGCAGGCTCTCAGTGAAAGTGCTGGAGGGATTATTATTTCCGGCTCTGACTAGTAAGCTAGTGCATTCTTTGTTCTCATATCCCTTACTTGGCTTCAACCTTCTGATAGAAATGTTTTCAATCTCATCAAGAAGCAAGGCCGGCTCACACTTACGATACGCCGGCTTCACACCGCAGGAGCTCCGGCCCCGGAAAGCCTACCCCTCATTCCTGCATCGTGTCACCCGCACTCTGGGCGCTCCTTGACTGGACGCGCCCAAACCCCAGCTCACCGCCTCCGAGCTTCCAGGCGCGCGGCGATGCGGAGGCGCCGGGCCTGGATCCGCTCCTGAGGGTTATCAGAGTGTACGGAGGGCTCGAGAATCGGGGTCGATAAATGTTCCTCCTCCTTGTCCTCCTGGACCCCCAGAGACCCTGGCGGATTCATGGCAGGTGCTTCCCGCCCCCAGACGGATCTGCCTGGATCACCGTGGGACTACCGCCCGGTTGCTAACAACAAGGCGTTGTTAGGGAAAAGCTGTCACCTGACCCGCGGCTGGCGAGGTTGCGCGCGCAGCCCCTCAGGCCCCGCCCACTGATATCCAATCACTGATATCCAACCGCTGAATCCGAAGTAGGGGATCTGTTCTGTTCTGAATCAATTCAGGTGAGAAGCGTCTTGAATCGCCACGAAGGCCCGGTGGTATTAAAGGAGACTTAAGAGCTGGACTAAATCGTGATACATCACTTACTGTGTAGATCCTGATGATTAATTCTTCATTCATCAACTATTCCTCAAAATCATATTCATCCAATATGAGTGCCTACGCCAGCCACTGGGCTAGCGCTGAGGATATAAGCGTTGCCCTTTCCTCATGGGGAGGATAGAATAATAGGTCCGCTCTGAAAGTCAGAACTAAGTTATATTGCATCCATTCCATTTTTTAGCCTCTTTGAGCATTCGGCCCCTTATCCTCTCTAGAATGTGAAAACAGCCCGCGATCAATAAATTTATATCCTGGAGTTCCCGTGGTGGCTCAGCGGTTAACGAATCCAACTAGGATCTATGAGGATGCGGGTTCAATCTCTGGCCTCGCTCAGTGGGTTAAAGATCCAGCGTTGCCATGAGCTGTGGTGTAGGCTGAAAAGGAGGCTGGCATCTGTCGTTGCTGTGGCCTAGGCCAGTAGCTGTAGCTTGGAATGGACCTCTAGACTGGGAACCTCCATATGCTGCAAGGGCGGCCCTAAAAAGAAAAAAAAAATTAGATCCAGCAAAGAATTGTCTTCTGTAGCGGTTTTCAGTAGGGCTGAAACCTAGGACAATCCCACCATTGCCACCTGCAATCACACACTTACAGAGAGAGGAGAGAGCAGAGGAAAACGGTATCAAGTGAAGTGGGGGAAGAGGAGTGAAAGTTAAAGAGCACAGAAGAACGTATAGTTGATTTACAATGTTTTTATAATTTCTGCTGTACAACAAAGTGATCCAGTTACACATGTACACACATCCATTCTTTTTCACATTCTTTCCCCATAGAGATTATCACTGAATATTGTGTAGAGTTCCCTGTGCCATTCAGCAGGTCCCTGTTGGCCAGTCATTCCATATATCACAGTGTGCATGTGCCAATCCCAAATCCCCCAGTCCATCTCACCCCCAACCTGTCCCCTTGGATAACCCTAAGTTTGTTTTCAAAGTCTGTGAATATGTCTCTGTTCTGCAAATATGTTCATCTGTATCCTTTTTTTAGATTCCACATGTAAATGATATGATGTTTGTCTTTCACTAACTTCACGTAGTACTATAATCTCTAGGTCCATCCATGTTGTTCCAAATGGCATTATTTCATTCTTTTTTATGGGAGGAAGCACTGTGAAAGGCACCATTTCCTTGGCATTTTTTTGTGTTGCATTGCCAAAAAAAATACATACTGTTCTTTTTCTTATTTTTTTTTTAGTCAATCGCTTCTCAGCCTTTTGGCTAAGATCAAGTGTATTTTTTTTAGGCAAGAAGTAGATTTATTAAGATAGGACGCTTGTGAGAGATGCAAGCGGGCAGGCAAGGAGGCTCTGCCTACACAGTGTTCTTATTGAGAATTAAAACCCTTTCAAAAACAGGCTGGATAACATTTGACAGAATCTTGTGCCACTGGCCCGAGGGAAACTCAGCAAAGGGCACTGGAGTAAATGCAGGTACTAGCCTTAGACAGGCCCTGCAAACCTTGGGTATGTTACAACTTGACTGCTACATGCAGTCAAGCTGCTACCAGCCTACTCAAATCACGGGCAATTGTGAAGCCAAAGAAGATAATCTCATTGTGAATAAGACCTACCCAGAGGCAAATGGAGTTTTCTTTTTTCGTTTTTCCAGCATGCAAGTGGTAGGGAGATTTAGGCATACCAAACTCTTGGAGCAGCTAGGAGTCCAACAGCTACCAGGCTGCTTGTCCCATATCTAGCCAGGGTGAGGAGTCTGAGGAGACGAGGGCCAGGAGAGGGGGAGTGTGTTTGCTTCAGAGCCTCAGGACCCTCTGCCAAATCCCTTTTTTTTCTTTTATGGCAGCCCAGGAGTTCCCAGGCCAGGGATCAGATACCAGCCACAGTTGCAACCTAAGCCACAGCTGGGGCAATGCCAGACCCTTAACCCACGGTGCTGGGCCAGGGATCAAACCTGTGCTCCAGTATCCTAGAGATGCCACCCACCCCACTGTGCCACAGTGGGAACTTCAGATCTCTCTCTCCTTCCGTTGTAATCTCAAACATTAAACCTCCCTAGGGACCACAGAATCAGGGGGGCAATATTCCGACCACAAACTCCTCTAGGTCCTGGTCCCTGTTTCCACGTGAGAAAAGAGACAAGTACAAGCGTGCGCGTGTGTCTCCAGCTGGGGGTAGGAACCACGAGGAGGTCCACAGGAGCGGGCTGGCACACGAGATGGGAGAGCAAAGGTACCATAAAACCCCCTAGGGATCGACTAATGAGATGCTTGGCCTAAAGTCAGACATCTTTTGTGATAAGGAATATGACTCCCTTTTTTGCTGTTTTGGTTGCTGACAGCCCTTAAACCACAGGTCAGTCTCCCTCTCTGCTCCACATCTGGGCAGATTTAAAAAAAGGAAAAAAGAAAAAAAGTCTGGTGCTCTCTCAGTTAGTGGGAGAAACTGGGTTTATTGGGTACCCTCATCCTGACCCACCTCCTAACTGTAATACCCCAAGCACGTCTCCTTTCCTGGCTCTCTCCAGCCATTTCTACCCCCCACTTTGTCTTTTTAGGGCTGCACCCGCAGCATATGGAGGTTCCCAGGCTAGGGGTCGAATCAGAGCTACAGCTGCCAGCCTATACCACAGCCACAGCAACCCCAGATCCAAGCCACTTCTGCATCCTACAACACAGATCACGGCAACGCTGGATCCTTAACCCACTGAACAAGTCCGCGGATCGAACCTGGGTCTTCATGGATGCTAGTCAGATTCGTTTCCCCTGAGCCATGATGGGAACTCCTTTTCCCCTATTTTTAAATTTTTAAAAATTCTTTTCTTTTTATGATCATACCCGTGGCCTATGTTTGGGGTTTTTTTCTTTCTTTTTTGGCTACTCCCAGGCCAGGGATCAGATCCGAGCCACAACTGCGGCAACACGGGATCCTGACGCAATGCGCCGGGCTGGGGATCAAACCTGCCTCCCAGCGCTCCAGACACCACCAGTCCCACTGCACCACAGTGGGAACTCCTCTCCAGCCATTTTCTAACCGGCCGGGAGATCTCTGCTGCTGTCACGGCCAGCCTCAATTATATTAACTAGCGACACTTTTACATAGGTGTGGGGAAAAAGACACTTTCATTCACTGCTGGAAAGACATCCTTCAGGAGGACAGTTTGCCAATATCTATTTATAGTTTAAGTATATGCATTGAGTAGGCAACTCTATTTAAATAATTTATCTTGGAGAGGAAATAGGTCTAGGCTATAGCCTCCTGGGATCAAAATCGCATCAGTAATTTTTTTTTTAAGTTCAGCTAGACGCAAGCTGGGTACCCCTGCTTGAATGTCAGACACTGACGTTTGCAGTTAGAAGGGAGGGGATAACTGCTAAGCCAACCAGGAAGTTGGGAGGCCAGGAGATTACAAGCACACAGGCAGAGAATAAGCCTCGGTTAAAATATATGGGAACTTTCCTTCCCCACCTTTTTTCTTTTGTCTTTTTTTTAGGACCACACCCCTGTCATATGGAGGTTCCCAGGCTAGGGGTCTAATCGGAGCTGTTACTGCTGGCCTATACCACAGCCACAGCAACGCTAGATCCAAGCCGCATCTGCAACCTACACCAAAGCTCATGGCAACACTGGACCCTTAACCCACTGAGCAAGGCCAGGGATTGAACCCACAACCTCATGGTTCCCAGTCGGATTGTTTCTGTTGCACCACGACGGGAACTCCTCCTCCCCCACCTTTAAGTCTGTTACAGAAAAAAAAATTAAATGCTCACTGCCAGTACGGGGAGATCAATACTGATGCAAAAAACAAAGAAAGAAAGAGAGAGAGAGAGAGAGAAGGAAGGAAGGAAGGAAGAAAGGAAGAAAGAAAGAAAATACCCCCCCCAAAACAGGAAATACTCTTCTCAGAAACAACACTGGAAAATATGTTTTTATTTTTATTTATTTATTTTTGTCTTCTTGCCTTTATGTGGAGCCGCACCCGTGGCATATGGAGGTTCCCAGGCTAGGGGTCTAACAGGAGCTGTAGCTGCCGGCCTTCGCCACAGCCACAGCAACGCGGGATCCGAGCCGCGTCTGCAACCTACACCACAGCTCACGGCAACGCCGATCCTTAACCCACTGAGCAAGGCCAGGGATCGAACCCGCAACCTCATGGTTCCTAGTCGGATTCGTTAACCACTGAGCCACGAAGGGAACTCCAGGAAAATATGAGTTTTTAGTAAGAGCTTATGGTTTGTTCACATCCTAACGTTTAGGTGTATTAAGTGTGGGTTATTAAGTTCCTGTAGAATCAGCCTGGAAAATTAACACCATACGTTAACATTCTTTCTAAGGGAAAGTGTTTTTGAGTATGAAACAACCAACTTACAAGCAATGTGTGTGTCCCAGTTATTATGAGAACAATAAATACTGCCCAATGCTTAGTTCTGGGAGAGTCAAGTCATTATGCATAGCTGTTACCGCCACCTGCCTAGTGTTCTGCTTTCTGAAACAAGTCACAGGATTCTAGGACACCCAGGAGCAAGCAGGCTGATCAAACAAAACCTTTTAATGTTCTGTGCTAAAATAATCGATGACTCTCTGTGACAAGTCACTGGACGTTATTTTTCTCCCCCTAGCCCCCCACCTCTTTCGCACCTACCCCGGAAAAATAAAGAAGACAATCTGAAAACAATTAAAATGATTTAAAAATTATTTACTCTTTACTTTTATTACAATAAATATTTATCAATAATAGAATTAAACAATTTTAAATTAAAGCCTACTTTTCTTTTGGGTTTCACAGCAGCAGAAATTAACATAAATCCAGTTGAAAGGGCAAGGCAAAAAATCCAGTGGCAAGAAACAGTCAGGTCTTGATTATCTGGGCGAGCAATGGGGAACAGGAATGTCAATACAAAGCCCACAGGGAAACGCACAATTGTGCCCTATCAGCTCCTCGAGGGCTTCACAACATTCCAGTGCAGAAAGTGAAGCAAATTGTGCAGCCCCGTTTCCTGCAAGAGCTAGATTTTTTCCCCCCATCAAGCCCATGAGCACAGCTGCTCCCTGGGCTGCCTTCTGGAAAGCATCAGAAAGGGCCCCATCAGCATTCAGTCCCAGAAGCCTCAACTCTGCAGGAAGCAGCCGTCCTTCTCCAAAGCTGTCTTTCTGGCTCACACAGTCCCTGGTGAAAGGGACATGGACAGTAACAGGTGTCAAGGGCCTTTCTTGGGGACTGAGATGAACTGAGAATAGGAAAGACTGCAGCTCCAGATAAGAAAGAGGCCTTACAGAGTTATGGGTGACATGCAGATAAAGCCAACACCAAAAAACAGTCTAGTGAAGGCCTACCATCTTGCTGATAATCAAGAGTAGACTGCATGTATATACGAGTATAGTATACATACATATGCACAGAGAACATACGTGTACATATTAAATATGTATATATATATACACATACCATACAGAACCAGAAAAAATAAATGCTACATGATTTGCCTAGACAGACCAAATCCTAACATGTTCGATTAAACTGCTTGAAAGGGAAAAATAAGACTTTGTGCTCCTCTTCATCTTCTTCTCTAATATATTCCACTTAGAGCAAAAGCATTCCAATTGCTTAAGTGGTATTGTTTCTGGGTACCTGAGAAGGGATGGAATCATCCTTTTGTTTCAGAATCCTATAGAAAGCAAACTGCTAAACAACTCAGTAATTGATTCGACCATGATTCCTGCCACCTATTCTTAGTCACAGGGCATGAAACCTTACTCAGGAAAGTATCAATTTCTTTTCCTACAATTGGCGGCAAATTGAATCTATTATGTTAGATATGAGGGGAAAGAGAGAAGGCAGGCAGCGGGGAGTTTACAGGGCAGCAATTCTCCACTGCCTTCCCCTTTAAAACCAGAAGAAATGCTACTTAAAAAATTTTTTTGAAATTTGGAGTTGAATACTGAATTCTGCTTTCTTGGCACGTTCCAGAAAAAGCAAATCATTACGTGTACCTGGGTCTCTGTCTCCTGAATGGCTGCTCTGATGGGATAAGTTATGCAAGTGCTACCAAAAAATGTTAATATTGTGGGCAGTCTTAAGTAGTACTTATTAAGTCTAATACTGAATGATACCAGTAATTCAAACAGATTATATAGGTCTTGTAAAATTAAAACAGGCTCCTCCTGCAACCTGATTAGTGACATCAAGAACAAAACTAAACATGTTTCTGGTCAAGAACTTTCTCTTAAGAGATTAAAAAGTACTTCTCAAAAATATCAGAATCTAGAATTCATGATGAACTATATAAGTTTTAATAAAAAACCAAAATCAATTCCAGCTCTGTTACCCATAGAAACTGCTCAAGAAGACTTTCACCTAAGAGCCGTTAAGACATCCACAGCATTTAGCCACTGCTTGTATCTTCAATACTGTCTCTAAAATGTACCATCAGGAACTCTATGGCTATGATCCAATTCACGAGCTTTAAAAATACTACACTCTGATTTAACCCAGCTTTCTAAGAATGAGTCTACGAAGGTTAGGATAATGTAAACGACCTCTAGGAGATGAGATAATGCTTCTGTCCAAGTGGACTTTTCCTCAAGACAAGTCCTTCTTAAAATATTCTAAACATCAGTCTGTGTGCCATTTTCCAATCCTGGGAATCTGGCCTTCCTGATCAAATGCAACACAACCCCCTTGCTCAGGCTACCTGTGAAAAAGGTTACAAATGGCAAAACTTCTTTTGCTTCCCAAAATACTAGCTCATTTAAGATCTGCCTGTAAAAAGAGCAGGTCTCTGCTTAAAAAACAATCAGCTAGATGACTATCTCTTGCATATGTATTAAAAAGCAAAGCATTACTAGCATGCAGGTTTAAAAGGTTACGTTTATTTTGCACCGTAGAAACACTGGAAATGAATTAGCCAATAAATCCATGGCTCCACACAAAGGAAAAGGTAAACATAGTGCTGCTTTCTCTGGAAAAGTTAGAACCATGATTTACCAAAGGCCCCGAAGGAACCAGCCGCCAGTGTCAGTCATCTGTACCACTGTCAAAGATGAAAAGTAAAATATACAAATCACATGGATTACATAATTAATAAAGGAAAATCAGAAATCTACTTAAGCTTCCTAAAATGTACTTCAGGACATTACACTTTCAAGTTTCACAGTGATTAATTTAACACCGTTTTTACTGTTAAAACCATCACTTAAAATGTACATGTCACAGTGCTTCAAATGTAGCATACTAGTTACAATTCTTCCTGGAAGGTTCTAGCACTGGCAGCTGATTTAAGGTTACTCACCCACAGGGTGTTCAAGACTGGGCATGCTGCCTTACAAGAACACCTCATAGGACAAAGAAAACTCTAGTCTGACTTCACAAAGTTCCTATGGAGTGTTCAAGCAAGTCCGAAATCTGAGGTCAAGATAAAGGCCGCTCTGAACACAGACGTCAACAAACCGAAGATCTCTGTCTCTGCTCTTGGCTTTTACCTGGGGACCCAAAGTCAAAATTTCTAGTCCATCAGGTTTACCACGTGCCCTCTGGCACCCTCCCTGTCCTTGACTAGTCAAGAGAGCTAAGGCCATGAAGGAGATTTGAATGTGGCAAGATCTACGGGCGACAAAGCCAGTGGCCATCTCTGTCCTAGGAGGTGGCTAGTTAAAAGAAAACTCGGGTGAAGGATGAAGAGGCAGAGTTACACATACGCTTCTTCTTAAAATATAAAGGGGGAAAGCAGCCTCTGCTTCGAACACCTTCAGGCTATTCTTTTTATCCCCCAGAGGTTAGACAATCAAAGTCTGATTTGGAGAAACCAAGGTATGTTCCAAATGCTTTTCGACTGGTTACAAAATAAATGAATTCTCTAAAAACTGAACACTTAGTAGAGAAACTGAAACTGAAACTTAGTAGAGGAATGATGATTTCAATTGTGACCATTTTAAACTGTGCACCGCAGTAGGATCTCCGGGCATTGGGCATTAAAGCAATGACTTCTTCCCTTAGAATGGATGCTATGCCCGCTTTCTCCTTTGCATGTTCCCCCAGAACCCAGGTTCTAGGTCATGACCAATTTTCTTTTAGTAACAATTTAAAATTTGGGTAACCTTAGATATACACTTCTCTTCCCAATACTCCTATATTAAAATAAATAAAACGATGGTAATAGTACTATAATATTTTAGGCCATAACTGGCATTGAACTTTCTTTTTAAAATTGCAGTTAAAAAGTAGTTTAACCATGATATTATTAAAATGCCAAGGAAGACTATTTAATTCTTTCTTTGGAAGTTATTCACTCTATTACCTTTAAGACTAAAATCCATAAACTACATCTATTTCACATTAACAGAGGAATGATGGTTTAAATTGTGGTCATTCTAAACTGTGCACTCCACTAAGATGGTGAATGTTATTAAAGGATCCCAAAAGGCAGCATTAACATACTCTATCCAGGTAGTTTTCAGATTATTCTACACTGTGACAAGCATGAAAGGACATTTTTCATATCATAACCCGAAAAGAAACGTCTTACAGGTCTAGGTAACTTTGGTCAGCAGAAACACAAACCAAACCTCTGGCCTGGCTAAGGCACTCTATTCTGAAATGTACAGAAAACATGTATGTATGATCAATTATGCCACTGCTCCCCCAAGGGCAGCTCAGCGTATGCTGAAAAAAACTGGGGTGTGAACACACCCCAAAATATCATGCATAAGCCTAAAATATCTTTTATACTTTGGAAATGTTATGATAATTGGCAATGACATATATTCAGAGGGCTCCGTGATTAAGTCCTGCTTCAGCTGCTATATCGCTACACAACCAATGGGGGCTTTCCGATGTACTTCAAGACGGTAGACTCAACCAAGAATGAGTCAGCAGTACACTACAGATGCACAAGTCCACAGTATTCTGAAATAGGTAATTATTCACTTTTCATCTTTTATCTTGTTAACTGACCATAGCATAATTTTTAACCACCACAGGGAAATACATTATAAAGTATAGGCACAAAACAATTTTCAAAGAAACCTGATCCAACAGAAAAAGAGCTGAAACACAAAATTTCAGGACATGACCCTATGCCAGGGGTCAAGGGTATTATTCTTTTACTACACTATATGCACAAGGTGAAAAAAGCCTGTGGTCCAAATCTGTCATTGCATAAATATTTATCAGTTCTTTTCTTATATAATACAGATTAATCTCATTCTTGTACACAAGGTCAACAAAACGGTAAAACGATTAACTTAGAACCTTCAAACAAAGCTTTGTTCCCAAATTAACACTTGATCCAGTTCAATTTTACAGATGACACAGAACAAGGTATACAAAAAATAGAGTTACTTTTACTTAATTAGTTCAGTTTCTGACCTCCGTGATGGCAATTTATTAACAAACATGGAATCACTACCCATATTTTCCCGCATCAATTTCTCACCAATTTTCAGTGTTCATTTTTGTCTCAGAGAAAGTCACTGAATATACCTCAAACTTTACAAACAATTAAGTACAGAACTATGTGTTAGCTCCTTGATGCCTCATTTCTAATAACCTGAATGACAATGATTAGACCTCACAAATTTAAAAACTGAAATATCAATTACATAGTTGTTTTTACAAAGCAGCAGACTAAAACCCAACACAGGAATACGCTCTAATTAAATTTAACGATGGTCACGTTTATAGATAAATAATGATTATGGATTTAATTACATATCAATACAGTGGTGCCTATTTTATCCAAGTGCAATCCGTCCAAAAAAAAAGGGTTTAAGATACACTTTTCATTCAAGCACAAACTTCATTCAGTAGAAAAAAATAAGAAAATCTGCCAGTAAATTTCACCACCACCAAATTAAATGGAGACAGGATGAAAAAGAAATAGAATATCCACAAACATGAAAAGGTATGATCATAAAACAATCATATTAAAGTCAAAGAGATTTTTTATGTTTGTCAGTAAACCTCAAAAATTACCCCAAGTCATATTAAGGGAACACATACTCAGTAAGGCATATATAGCAAAAATTTTCTTCCAGTGGGGAAGTGAGCAAGTTGGGGAAGAGAGAATTTCTGTTTCTTTATTCTGG
Source organism: Catagonus wagneri (assembly GCA_004024745.2). NCBI lineage: Eukaryota > Metazoa > Chordata > Mammalia > Artiodactyla > Tayassuidae > Catagonus > Catagonus wagneri. The sequence continues at coordinate 12,170,867 of PVHT021183518.1, read as the reverse complement.
ATGTGAAATAAAAACAAAGCACTCGGCTCCACAGAAACAGACAGAGGGAAAGAGGAAAGGAGGAAGGAAAGACAAACTGAATCAGAAAACTAATTTCATAGTGAGGTTCATGAGATTCCTAACTTCTAAGGAAATTTTTCTTCTAAGGAAGTTTATCTGTGTCCCTCACAAGTAATTATTATAAGACTGGGACTGTTTCATGCATTCATATGATCACAGTTCACAGGCACTAAATCTCAGCAGCCTGCAGCCACGTTTAAACAGTGAACCATGCCAAGGAGTGAGCTACAATTACAATCCATTCTCCACTCAGTCTCAGTAGAATATTTTTCTTTAAAAGAAAATTAAACCATTTATCAAGATCTGTTCCATTACGAAGAGAGCCAGAACACTAGACAACCTAAATATATACATATATATTAGCTCTCTTAGCACATGAGGACAAAAGGCATTTCCATGGGAAAGAGAAACCAGTATTTGGCAACTGTATACTGTTCTGTAATCACATTTGGCATCTCTTGCTGAAGGTGACTTGCTCGTATCTTTTCCCTATATTAGATTTGGGCTATTGACAGCTTCCAGAGGCAAAGACCTACTGCTAAGTACCAAATATGAAAACACATTGGTGGGTTTGCTGAACGTTATCGGTGTCCCTAAACCAATTTAAGGGTTTTAAAAATAAAAAGCAAAGCATCTTTAACCCTGTATGAACCAAAACATTATGGGCTCCTGAAGCTAAAATTACTAGGAACATTTTGCTGATCTAATGTTTTATGTTTAACCAAAACGTCACATGGTTTTATTAAAAAAATAAGCTGGGAGTTAGTAGGTCTAAAATTCTACAAATTCAGATCATATGTATCACTCCTGCTGTTCCAGCACCACACATACTGAGTTCCCACGTCTGTTAAGCAGATCAGTTTAGATCAATGGTGATGGATGAAATATTTACAAGCATCTTATTTACAGTACTTCTTTCTGTAGATTACAGGCCAATATTCTTTTCTTCCTTTCCTAGTCAATCCGAGTTTGGTTTCCTCAATGAGAAGGGGTAAATCTGAAAATGGTTGCTCAGCTGCTTTACCTATAGAGAACCAAAACATGAGGCAATGACAAATATGTACATAATTATTTTCTAAAATCATACAGAATTCACCCTTGGGAGACAACAATTTACTGGCATGGCAAATACTGTCAGAAATGAAGCAGTTTTTCTGGACTAGGATAGCTATAGAGCTAGACAGCTGAATCACTTCTAGAACGTAAACCTGGGTCTGCCCAACACCAAAATCTAGTCTTTCTAGAACGCTCCAGACCACAAAGCCTTATATCAAAATTTATTGAAAAATTAGAGTTATAACATCTGGCAGATTAAATATTTACATATATGGCTAGAGTCAATGTTCAGCTTCTTATAACACTTCCGGGTAATCATTCCTAGTCTGATGAAACGGAATAAAACTAGATCTGTAGATTTTGGATGCTTTAGGCCATATTAGTTAGGGTATCCCTTGTGAGCCTGCGAGCATGGCTATGTCTGTGCCAATTAGCCAATATTGTTTCATACTTATTTCCATTCTGATTCTTAACATTTACATTTCAGTATTTCGAGTGAATGTTTTGTATGGCTTGCCAAGTTTTGCTTTCTGGTCAGAAGTGGCAGACGTGTAGAGCAGGAAGGACAGACCAAGAAAAGATGCTCCTGGAATTTTTTTCAGTTAGCTTGTGCATGTGTTTATTATTAGCTTGTGCATATGTTTATTTACTAGATTTTTAACAATGAAAAATGTCCTGCCTTTGTATTTAAAGAAAAACGTGTTTTGGTTTGGTCTGACATATGTATGGTCTTCTCAAGATATGCTTCCGAGGGATTATAATAAATTAAAACGATCATGAAAGACACTGGCAGCTGTGCTCTACTTCACGCATATGACCAAGCAAGAGAAGTATCACAGTAAAGGCCCACAGTGCTGATCATATAATGTTAAGTTTTGCACAAATTAAAAACTTAAATGATTATCTTCATGTCACAATTCATAGACCTATCATGGTTTTTCATCTATTTTGTTCCCCCAAATGTGGACTACTTTGAGGAGAAATACTAAGGGAAGAAACCTAAGTTTAAGCAATGTATGCCCGCTATAAAAAGCTGTTATCAAGCATGACAGGTGCCGTTTTAAAAACATGTACGACAGTGTAGAAGTAAAGACATTTTGTTTCTCATCCTGACTCACAGCAGGTTCCTTTCAAAACAAACATATCAAACGAAGTATTTTAAAAGCCACAGAAATGTGAATACATGAATCGACTGCCAAGAAATTAAACTCAGAAAATAAAGCGAATGAAGGAAAAATATATTATTCCAGACTGTTCACTACAACTTTATTTTTAATAGTGAAAATGTGGAAACAATCTAAATGATTAAGATAACTGGATCATGGCTAAGTAAATTAATAATTACTAAGTAATCTCCTTGATGGAATACTGTACAGCAGTTAACAATCATAATTATGACACTGCTAAGACATATAAAATAATTAAAAGTTAAAGCGTGAGAAAAAGAAAGCAAACTGTGTGGTTCTGATTTTTATTTTATTACACCTAGCCTAGTCTATTTGTCCTGAAACCAGTTTCTTATTTTAGAAGAGAATATTAAGGCTTGCAGGATACTTCTTAAATCTATTCTCTTCTGTATTTCCCCATATAAAAATGCCCCTGAAGCTAAAGAAGCAAGTATAAAAATAGATAATCAACAAATGGGACTATTTTGTTCTATATAATTAAAAGCACAAAAGTGTTTATAATTCCATTACCAAGAAAATGGTTTACATTTCTTCTCACTTAAAAACAAGAATTCCTCATGATAATTATCCAGCTTTGAAATTATTTGTAGTTAGTACACATATTCATTAGAGAAACAATACCTGAAATTATGCACCTAGATATTACCCATAATTTAGAGAATATCCTCAAATTCTTCCAGCTACTAAAATAAACAAGTTTCTTCTGAAATTTTCCATCACCTCTGTTCCACTATCCATAAGACTCAAATGGAACCAATTCGGCTCTAGATTACTCACCACTCGTACTCCATAATGGATGTGGGCCAGAGTGACAGCAGTGGTTAATATAAATAGGAGAATGCTCTCAACATAAGAGGTTACTCCTACATTTACCACCATGACAATCAAGAAGAGAGGAACCAGCAACCAGCTCAAAGTTGGGCACCGGGTACTGCTCATTTGACAAACAATCAGCTGACACTTGAAGTTATTTTTAAAAAGAGAGAGAGAATGAAAATTTAATTAGCAATGCCCTAGTCATGCCAACATTTAAAGCATTCAAGTACTTGAGCCAAGATATTTACATTACATTATTATTAAGCTCAGTAGTTCTCAGCTACTCAGGAGTCCAACTGGACCTGTGCCCCCACCTCTAAACCCGTGGACCCTTGGAGTGTGTGTCAGAAGAGACTGAAAGGTAATTTAGTAAGGATGCTACAGAAGGCATTCTTCCACTGGGTTAACAGTTTGGATAAAAGATTTTTCCCAACTTTAAGATTCTAGGGTATATATCTGCAAACGCTTTTTTTTAAAGCAGCCTCCCAAAGCCCCGCATGACTAAGTTTCTTCATGCAGATGAAGAGAGGCTCCCTCCAGTTCAATCACATTATCATAGCAACACCCCAGAATGTCTTTGGCCCTCTTCAATATTCTTTCAGAGATGCTTTTGATGCATTGCCTTCATGTTTTCAGATCTTTAAACCGCATGCAATCAGTATGACTTGAGACAGTGAACGTGTGTTACAGTCATGGAAATGTAAACTCAGGGGTTAGGTTGAAAATAAAAACGTATTAAGGGCCTGGCCTGAGCGAGAGCATGGGCTTCTGGGCTGCCAGGACTCCCGGGGTCTCTTCCCACACCCTTCCTATCTTTCCCTTCAGCCCTCTTCCTGGGCCACAGCAGAGAGAGGGATTTTTCAAACAGGCACTATTTATTAAGAAGTTTTTTCTTCTATGTTCTTGATTTAAAAATCAGTTGATCAAAAAACATGTGGAGGGTATGGGATATGCATGTGTATTCCTTCTTTCAAAATCCCCTTTCAAGCTGCCCACCTAATCATCGAATCTACAGCCATTTCAACCATACTATTACGAATATTTAGAGCCTGAAGGGAATTATTCCATGAATTCTTCAAGAGGCAACCAAAACAAAAAGTTTAAACTGTGCCATGGTTCCAAAATACTCCATCCAAATCCTGAGTTCCTGCTGTGGCTCAGCAGGTTAAGAACCCAACACAGTATCCATGAGGTTGTGGATTCGATCCCTGGCCTCACTCAATGGGTTAAGGATCTGGTGTTACCTTCAAGCTGCAGTGTAGGTCACAGATGTGGCTCAGATCCAGTGTCGCTGGGGCGCAGGCCTGCAGCTGTAGCTCCAATGTGACCCCAGCTGAGGAACTTTCATACGCCGCAGGTGTGGCTGTATAAAGAAAAAGCGGGAAAAAAATACTGCAAATCCAACTGGCTTCAAAGGGAAAAATGATTTTGCTCTGTCTTTGAGGTTATGAATTTTTCTTTCAAGTTTCTAATGTAAAATCTTTAAATTAAAATCTGCTTAGGAGTTCTCTTGTCACTCAGTGGGTTATGGATCCAGCACTGTCACTGCGGTGGCCCAGGCTGCTGCTGTGGCGTGGGTCTGATCCCTGGCCCAGGAACTTCCACAGGCCGTGAGTGTGGGAGGGAAAAAAAAAGTCTGCTTTTTCTAATATTATACAGGTTTCTCAAATTATCAAATTCCATCAAATATTCCTTTTAAACGTTATGATTTTTAAAAGAAAAACTTACTGTGATGTTGGAAAAGGCCGTTCCAACCATAAAGTAGAATACTCTAGGATATAACTCTAAAATATCTGAAGGTGACTGGAGGATCCATGCTGTAGACAAAACGAAGAGCAAACATGGAGAAAAGAAGGGAACCATAGCTTCATAGACTGAATTGTATTTCAAGGTGTTATTTTTATAGCTTCTGAAAAAAAAAATCAAGTAACACAAAGAACATTATTACATATAAAACTTACATTGCACTTATATTCCACAGTTTCACACTTATTCTCTCATTTTTTTTTTACTCCAAATAATCCCATGGCATAGGTAGAACCAACATTATGAATCCCATTTTACAGACAGGTTAACTGAGGGTATGAGAATTCAAATTTACATAACTTGCTGCCAAGCGGCAGGGCCAGGACTAAAACGGAAGTCTTCAAACCCCTAATCTCATTCCCTGCACCCCCCACCAGAATATAAAGATGAATAAAATCTGGTCTTTGTTCTGAGACTATATTCTAACAGGAAAAATAAAATGAAGACAAAATGATACTAAAAGAGTACCTCACGGTGCTACTATGACACGCAATGTAAGAGTGAAAGATTCTGAGCTGAGACAGTCCACGGCCTATCTCAGTGTCTCTGAGCACAGAGGTGGTGCTCCCATACACGTCTGTTCATTTGAACCGGGCCCACAATCCTTGTCCTGGTTCTGCTGCTAATTACATAACCCGGGGCCAGATCAGGCTAGGACCTTGATTTTAGAAGAAGAAAAGGAAATGACTCAGATAATCTCTAAGGCCCTCAGAGCTTTAAATTTTATGGCTCTTTAAATCTATGAACAACTGCCAGCAGCCATAGATGGGGAAGATTCCTAGAGCTTGGCTTGACACGGATAGGATTCTGCAAGACAGACTTGAGCACTGAAGGAGGAGTTAGGAAGTAAAGAGAGGGTTCCAAACAGAGGAAACAGGAGCAGAAAGAAAACAGTGTGAGCAAAAGAACTGAGGAGCGAGAGCAGAAAACACATCCAGGTCACATAAGTAAATTCAGTGTGGCTGAGTCCAAATGGAAAGTGGCTGATTCAGAGAAGTGAAACTCCGCTGGGGTTATTCCCCTCCCAAGCTCCACCTGACACCTCGGGGGGAATTTCCATATGGTGAGCAGAGTCAGCACGGGTCCAGGATTTGGTTTTAACTATACATGTTCAGAAATTTTATTTTATGATCATGCTAACTAAGCTTACATATGATCAATTTATAAAAACTTATGATCAATTTATAAAAAGAATGTAAGCCTGTCAATACTGGACAGGAACATACTTGCTCTTAAATCCCTCACAAAAGATTAACAAATTGGCAAACTGTTTGGTGAGCCCCAAACTGTTACAAAAGAACTCACAATGTGGGGCTCGGGTTGAATGGACTACACTAGCCCCCAGACATAACCAAAATTATCCCCACTCATGCTAGACTCAAATTTCCAAAATGTCCAGATTCCAAAAGAAAAAGAGATCCTAAAATTCATCTCTGTAACAATTTCTAAAGATTTTTTCCTATTTCTGGACTGCTAGAAAATAAAATACTTACCTGAAAAAGTTTAATAAACTCATTGGAAGAGTCACGCATAATGCACAACCTAAAGGGAAGAATATTTAAATGATCATGAATTATTATTCAAGAGTGATTTTTATAATAATAGAATAGATACAAAATATGTAATATTTTTAGACTCAATAATTTTCACTCAGGTTTACTTCTGTAAGTGAAATTAAATACACTTTTTAAACAGCATTTACAACTGGGAGAGTAGCAGTACAGTTTGGTGATTCAGAGCAGACACAAGAAACCAAAGTGGGCATGAACCTCAGTTGTGCCACCAACTGGTTATGTGACTTCGGGGAAATTAACTTTTCAATGCGTCGGTTTCCTCTTTTATAAGATGGAGATAATAGTATCAACCCCACAGTGTTCTGAGAATTAAATGAGTTATTACAATACAAAGACTATTGGGACTGGTACTTGGTATATGGTAAATTGCATAAGAGGTGTGAGTTATTTATTGGAAGAAGGAGCAGTTAATAGGTCCTGTTGCTTCCCACTGACATCTACTTTTACTTCCCTAGCATTAATTTCTCCCCCTACGCTATACACTAGGTCTTTCCCCCTCAAACCTGAAAACAAGAATGGCCTTCCCAAGAAACCCCAGCATTGCTTCTGTTACTCTATCTACTATCTTACTCTGCTATTTCCTATCACTCGCCAAACTTTTCTGTTGTCTTTTAATTCCTCAGCACTCTTATTCATTCTGCCTCCCCTCTGTAGAAATTGTACTCTTGAAATTTATCAGCTCTCCCAATAATCAAATTCAGCATCCTTTCGTCATTCCTGACTTCTAAGTAAGATGACTCTGCTGCCTATCCACTAACTGCAATTTTTTCCTCCCTTGGCCTTTGTGACTCCATTCTCCCGGTGTTCCTGCTAGCCATCCAAACATTATTACATTTGGTGTCCTTTACTGGCAATCTACCTCTTGCATATTCCTAATTGGGTGTTTGTGCATATCCAGTTGCCCTCACAGAAGCTTCTCTTAAAGCTTTAACCATAAGCTACCTGCACAGGACTCCGAAATCTAGTTATGTACCCTTGGAAATCAGACAATCTCTCTAGCCTTCAGATTCACAGTTGTACAATGAAGACGGGTTAGATGATTTTCTAGTAATCCCTGAATCTTTAAAATTCTCTGATTCTGTGATCTACAGAGACCTAAATTCTTGATCTCTCTTTCTTTCAAACTCCATATCAATACATGTGGCAACTTTCTGAACACTTCATTTGGGTACTTCTTTATCACTCAACGTATTAGATCATTCCGGACTCCTGGTGACTAAACTTGGCTTGGGGGTCAGGGGATGTTAATACAGCTATAACCTTATGGATCAAAGACAGAAGAAGAGCATTCCTTCAAAACAGTTCCTAAGGCACTTTGCTAAAAATGGATGAAAAGACTAGAATACACCAACAGAAATCTCATCTCAAAAGATAAACTACTCTGCCACTTCCAAGCCCAACTGGAACAAAGTTAGAAGATCTTAGAATGGAAGAAGACAAGATGTGCTCAATGTCCTCAGAAAGTTTTAGCAGTTGACTCCACGTCAAGCACTGGTAGGGAGCCAGAACTAAACGGATTAATCCAGAATCACCTGTAGCTTTGAGGTGTTGCAAATAGGGCCCAAAGAAACTTGCAAAAGATTGGGTACCAAGTATGGTTAGTTTCAAACATCCTGAAAATAGCCCTTTTTTTTTTTTTTTTTTTGCTTTTTAGGGCCACACCCGTGGTATATGGAGGTTCCCAGGCTAAGGGTCTAATAGGAGCTATAGCCACCGGCCTATGCCACAGCAACGCCAGATTCGAGCCGCATCTGTGACCTACACCACAGCTCACAGCAACACCGGATCCTTAACCCACTGAGCGAGGCCAGGGATTGAACCCACAACCTCACGGTTCCTAGTCGGATTCGTTTCCACTGTGACACAACAGGAACTCCTGAAATAGCTCTATCTTAATTAAGTACAGTAAGCACAAAAAAAGCCTGAGCTCAATGCAGGCTGCCAGAAAGAAACACTGCACCTTCTACCTCTTCTCTAAATAGCACTTCATGTACTCTCTGTAATGAGCATTTAATTATTAAATACTTATATATTAAATACTATATTAATGATAGTGATAGAACCCACACATATTCAGACCTGCTTTTTATACTGCCATAGAAAGGCCCAGACTTCATAATACAGGAACCAATAGCCATAGAAAAATCAGAACAGAAGTCATCAAAAACGGGTTGAGTAGAATGAGATGAACACCAGGAATAACATGGTCACAACAAGTGCTTTGGTTTCTCACATTTCCAGGCTTATTTATTAAACAGAAACTTCAATAAAAACCACCAAGACAAAAAGTGCTTTAAGAAAAGTAAAAAAGACAAACAACAAACAAGGGGGGAAATGTCATTTACATCAAAACAAAGGCTTACTATACCCAGTAGATGAAGAGCTTCTAAAAATAAAAGGAATGGTTAACAATCCTATAGCAAAAATTGATTAGAGATAGAAAAAGAAATATAAATGGCTCTCAAACACTAGAAAAGTTCACTCACAGCAACAGAAATACAAATTAAAACTATACAGATACATATAGTTTCTTACCCACCATAGACTGGCAAAAGTGCCAAAGTTTGACAATACACTGCGTTGGTAAAGCTAAATGAAACAAGCACTTTCATATACGGCTAGTGGGAATTCAAAGTCAGGTAGGCCATGTGGAAGCAACTTTGGGAATATTTAGAGGAATTGTATATATCTGTCCTTTACTAACAATTCTACTTCTAGAGATCTCTTCTAAAAGACCCTGGCAGGAGTTCCCGTCGTGGCGCAGTGGTTAACGAATCCGACTAGGAACCATGAGGTTGCGGGTTCCATCCCTGCCCTTGCTCAGTGGGTTAACGATCCGGCGTTGCCGTGAGCTGTGGTGTAGGTTGCAGACGCGGCTCGGATCCTGCGTTGCTGTGGCTGCGGCGCAGGCCAGAGGCCACAGCTCCGATTAGACCCCTAGCCTGGGAACCTCCACATGCCGCGGGTGCGGCCATAAACCCGCAGCCATAAAATGACAAAAGCCAAAAAGATAATAAATAAATAAAAAAAATAAAATAAAAGACCCTGGCAAAAACACGAAAAGATCTACGTATATGTACAAGACAACTTACTGCAGTAATCTGTACAACAGTAAAAGACTAGAAATAACCCAAATATCCATCAGCAGAAGGCTAGTTGAATAAGATATGGTACATCCACACAATGAAGTACCAGGGAGCTATAAGAAGAAATGAGGAAGAGCCCTATACATCGCCATGCAGTGATCTCTAGGATGTACTACTATGAGGAAAAACAAAAACAAAAACACGTGTTAAAATATGTATAGTATGCTACCATTTATCTACAAAAAAGGGTGATAATAATCATACACACACACTTTTACTTATATTAAAAAACAGTAAAAAGATAAACCGAAGTTCCCTTGTGGCACAGCAAGTTTAGGATCCAGAGTTGTCACTGAAGCAGCTTGGGTTGCTGCTATGGCGCAGGTTTGACCCTGGCCCGGGAACTTCTACATGTCACAGGAATGGCAAAAAAAAAAAAAAGACTTCTTTGAATACACCTTCTTTTATATAGAGATTTGACTTTGTAATCGTGTGCATATGTCAGATAATTATAAAGGAAAAATAAATTTTAAAAGAAAAAGTAACACCTAAAAATCAAAAGTAAAATGAAACTTCCTTAAATGTACACATCCACAGTTGGTGGCGTAACCAAAGAATGGCAGCTTCAGAATGTAATAACCTGACTGGGCCCCTCTAGTGGGATAAACCATAAGGAAAAACCAAAATTTTAAACAATTTTCAATAGTCATATTGCTGCTGATTTTGGTACTATATTCTGAGACCCTTGTGGGTATTTTGTGGTATAAAGCAAATGAAATATTATTTTCTGCAGTTGAAATTAAAGACTTTTGACAGAGTTTAAAAGAGATTCAAGCATAAGATCAATGGGGTTAAGTAAAAAAAAAATCTGTTCCATCAAATTTGATTTGGAATTATCAGTATAAATTTATGAGGTATTTTATCAAAAAACAAACTATTCCCCTGGCTAGCCACTGAATGAATGAATTTGTAAGCAATCATCATCAATGTCTGTTAGTACCCTTAGGTGAGGAGTTAAGGCAGAACTTTGTAATAAATGGAACATACAATGCCTAACCCTCTACTCACTACTGACACCACAAAAAGAAAGACAACTAGATACCGTGTGTCTCATAATGTAACACAATAGGAAGTATGCTTACCTGATAAGTATCGTTGCCCACAATTTATAAATTACAAAGAAAACTATTTGCCTATTAAAATACCCACATAATATTCAAAAACATACCTCATATAGCAGAGATTCCACTTTATCTTTACACTAACATTTACCTATAAAATGCAGCAAACCTGCTATAGGACAAGCTACATAAATCAAAAGATTTCACTCATGGCAAGAGATGAAAAATAGCTAGCCTTTTCAAAGTAAAGAAATCATAGTTTATACAGGGACCCCAAAAAATGAACATGTGGTAGATGACAATGGGGTTCCTAAAATACCTGCAGTCCAGAGCCACAGAAAAAGCCCCAAATTACTACTTTTCTGAAAGCCAGTGCCTAATGCACCATCTTATCAGCTGCTTCTAAGCCTTCAGTTCCCATTCGTACAACCAAGGCTCATGGACATAAAGAGGGATGATTAATTTTTGGGTAAGGGGATGGAGCAACAGCCAACAAGTTTGTTTGTCTGTTTTTAGTCTACAAAGGTCTCAGTGCCCCTCCTAGAACCCCACGGATTCCCCTCCCTCCCTGCCCTCTTTCCGTAAAAAAAATACTCTCAACCATCCTGTACATACCCCTCTGGCTAAAATCAAAATGCAAACATTACTATGATCAAAAACCTGTACCTAACCTTCAGAGGTTTAAAAAAACAAAGGGATCTATAGGGAACAGAAGTTCAATTTTTGGAGTGTACATATTATTATAAAGTAAACTCTGTGTTTCACTGATTCAATTCCTCAAACTAATAATCTTCCATTTAGGGAGAAGTATTAGAATCACCTAAATGTGGATCCTTCAGTACGGTCTGGATTAATTTGAGTAGTTACTTTACAAGGTTTGTGTGATCTATTTTGCTATCTCCTTCTGATTAGAAATCGCTTGGTGTTGAACAAAAACAAAACAAAAAACCTTATTTTCCTTAATGATTTTGGTTGAAACCCTATAAGGCTGAAGGATGGTTCTATTTCCTAGAGGGTGTGGGGGAGGAGGGGAGGGTGCTGTTGCTTGTTATAATCAAACACTGGCTTTCATAACAAAGTGATGTTAAAACAGGCTTCAACATGGAGCTTCTTACCAATAATCATTGAAGTGAATAGGTCTCTATATAAGAAATTAAACAGGAAAGGTTCATACCAGGCCTCAACTCCCACAACTGCAGTCACTATGTAGACAATAGAAATAGTCTGGAAGGAAAATGCAGACAAAAGCATACAGAGCATTAACAGCAGGAAAGATCAGGGAGTCAATAACGCTTTCTGTGGTCTGATATTCAGCTTCAGTAAAAGCAAGCAGTATGCTTAAATTTGAATCTGTGGCAAGTCTTCTTGCCATTAAAATATTTTGTTTTTAGCCAACAACACCACAAAATAACTAACTTCTAGACAATACAAGGGCCTGGCCTCATAAGGCAATTTATAAATTGGTTGATCCAACTTGCCCAATCACTTTCTTTAAACACCTCCAACTTCTGATTCTTTACTGCAGTCTTAGGTGTGGAAGGGCAAAATGGCAACACAAAAAAGCCAGGATCCAAAGGCAGGGAGAGTTGACAGCAAGCTTATAAAGTAAGAGAAAACAAATCTCTCTACTCATGGAAAAGTTGGCAATGAAGAAAAAAATGCCAACATTTAACTATATATGCATAACTTTATAAAATCAACAGTTCAAATGAATGTTTATTAAGAAACTGCCAGTTTTTTGGTGTAATAATGTCACTGTAACTATGTACTTTAAAAAGAGCTCTTACCACCTAGAGATACATAGTAAAATATTTATCACATAATGTCAGGATTTTTCTTTCAAGTAATTGGGAGGAGGGCAAGGAAGAGTATACACGAAACTAGACTGGCCACCACGTGTTAACTGCAGAAGCTAAGTAATAGGTACATAAGGGTTCACTATACTATTTCTCTGCTTTTGTACATAAAATTTTCCATAAATAATGTAGAAATAATATAAAATAAAAAGGAAAAAAATTTAAAGCACCCATCAGTTCTAACCAAAAAAGCATAATGTCAATAAAGAAGGAATGACAAAAATTTTCCCCAAAATTCACGACAATGTTGAAAATTTAAGGAAGAACACATACTTACCACCTGGCTAATGTCATATCCCCACGGCAGGAAAAGAATCCCTGTGTTATACTTTTCCCAGTGGGACAGGATGAAAGAAAATAAAACTACCCACAGCAGCAGATAAAGAACAAAAACACTGACACCAGATGATCCTCGTCCAAAAATGGAATACACAGTTACAACACAGTAAACACATGACCAACTGTCTAAGCCATGGTCAAAAAGCTCCCCTAACGGAGTGCTGGAATTGGTTCTACGGGCTTGCTTTCCATCCACACCATCTGCAACAAAACAACATTACCGTAAGAAAAGGTCAACCTCTACACCCATATGCAGAAAATCTTCTGCAAAAAAAAATGGAAATAAAACGTATCAGCATATTATAAGAATCTTAATGAGCTAAAGTATAACTACTAGCCAGTACTATAAAAACCCAAGCTTTCATTCCCACAATGCAAAGGTCTCAGAAATAAAATCCATAGCTTCTCAGTTTAATCTAAAACTTAAAATAGGTTAAATCACACTGAATGGTGTCAATTTCAGATCTGAGAAAGAAGCATTCTCGCTGGGATTGAATTCCTCCAAATCTGCCTAACAACTGCGTTGTCCCACTAGCCACAAATTCTTAAGCCTCCAGAGAATATTCAAGAGTTGTTTTATAATTTATCTAACCATTCTTTGCTCTAGGACCCAAAAACACTCCGTACTTCAGTGATAACACCTGTTTCATCTTGTTTGAGATCAGTCTCTTCTTTAGAGATGGTCTACCTTATTAATTTTAAGTTCTTTCAGAAAAAGCTTTGTACACAGTAGGTGTTGAGTAACTATAAGAATTAAATTAAATCAAACTGTGCCATGCACTATTCTTGACGCTGTGAAGATTATAAAAATCCTAGAATAAATTAAGTTTGTACCCTCATAGAGTGTCTACAATTGAGAAAGGAGGCAACACGTGACAATTACATAATGTGTATCCCAAACCACAGAAGAGTAAGAAAGGGACGAGTTCTCTTCAGGCTAAGCTGTGCTAGAGGGGGTTTCCAGACAAGATGAAATCTGAGTGGGGACATAAAGAATGAGTTGGGTTCCAGCAGACAGGAGATAAAGGAGTATGTCATTTCAAGAGAAGGAAGGGCTATCAGCAGAAACACCGAGATGGAAAAGCACATGCATGTTCAGAGAAAGCCAAGTAGTTTAATTCAACTAGAAACTAGTATGTGAAGAGGGCAGTAAAAGAGGCCAACAGGGAGGTCTGAACCAGTTTATTAGAGTACTAGGGAGTATGAAGAGCTACTGAAACTATCTGAGTAGGGGAGTAAGAAGAGTGAAAGCAGTGAGGTGCCTCGGGAAGACCCACGTGACATCAGTGTGAAGGACAGGCTGGGAAAGGAACGAGAATTAGTATGCCTAAACATAGATGGGTTGCAGTGGGAATGAAAAGCTGGAAGCAGGGGAGGTATTGAGAAAATAAAAATGACAATGCAACAGAAGATGAGAACTAAGGCCCAAAGGACAAAAAGGTCATCTCCCTAATTTCCCATTGGGGTAACTAAGAGGGTGGTAGTGTTAACAGAAATAAGAAAGTCTGAAGAAGGCACAAGCCTGATAGAAAGGATGCTGAATACAACTTTAGATGCTGAAAGCAAGTGTGGGCAGGATATCCACCTGGTAGTGCCAAGCGAGTCAACCTAAGGGTACTTACTAGAAACTCACAAGACAGATCGGGGCTAGATATCATCACGGGAGTCAACTCAACAGTGTTAAGGATCCGGATTACCAAGGGAATAAGGAAGGAGAAAGACAAAGATCAAGGAACACCTTCATTTAGGAGTAGGAACCGGGGGAAGGGGGTGAGGAAAGCAGAGGAGGGGAGAAGAGAGAGAAGCGGGTAAAATGAAGAAGGAAAAACAGGAGAAGAGGGAGAGGGAATGGTACCACGTAGTTAAAAAGGAAGAAGAGCCTGAATTATAAAAATTCCTCCTCCAAAGAAACAGTTTTGTAAATTAAGTGCATCAGAATTAAGCTAACTGTAAGGATTCAGATTCAAGGAATGAAAAATTCCTTATAGCAACTATGCTTATTTTTGCTCACCACAGTACTATCCCCAGTGCTTAGCTCAGTTTGTGGGAAAGAGGGCTGTTAAAAACATTTGTTGATGGAAATATGAGAGGATGAATTGAAAACTCTTGCCCAAATACTGCAGATCTAAGATTGGGAAGTTTTCTGCCCTTAAGTAGCTAAAATATTTCCTAAAAGCCTTTTCTCATTATTTGCTGGCTTAATTTCCCATTCTCAGTGCAACTTGTGTGCAGCTGTTACAAATATTGAATTCTTTCCTGTCGTGGCTCAATGGTTAACGAACCCAACCAGTATCCATGAGGACGCGGGTTCGATCCCTGGCCTTGCTCAGTGGGTTAAGGATCTGGTGTTGCCGTGAGCTGCGGTGTAGGTCGCAGACACGGCTTGGATCTCGAGTTACTGCTACTAGCTATAGCTCCAAATCGACCCCTAGCCTGGGAACCTCAATATGCCACGGGTATGACCCTAAAGAGACAAAAGGCAGGGAAAAAAAAATACTGAATTCATGAACTATATATATTAACCACGTTTTGTACATCTCATTGAACCCATTCTACCTCCATAAGTCTGGGGTCTAGATATGTTTCAGCATGGTTTTTACTTTTAATAAGAACAGCAATTAGCACATATACCACATATTACGAAAAACCCACCAGTAGGACCTAGAGCAGCACCCTGTGATCAAACTCACTAACATTTCTGCAGCAAAATGTAAGAACAGTCACACTGGCAGAAAAAATGAAGATTATAAATTTTTAGCTCTAGGCAGGTTTTGCAACAAATAGTACATGTTAGGTCAAGATACTCTAAGAACTGTGGAGACCTGAAACAGGCAGATGGTACAGTAATTCAAAAAGACTCTTACAACATGTTATAGCAAAATTTTAAAACCAGCTCATCTTTAATAACAAATACACAAAAGCCTCTGTCTAAACAACCTTTTAACTAAGCTTTTGCCTGGTTATTGACTTCATTCTCTTCCTCCCTCTTACAGCTCTGGTCACCCAGCAGATCAGCATTTAATCCTGTACGAGATTATGCTAGTCTTGTGAATACAAGTCATTTTTATCTGAAGAGACCTGAGCCACTTTACATCATGTTCATTTAAAAGCCACATACTGAGTGCCTCCAATGTAAAAGGCAATGTTCTAAACACCGGGCACACAGCGGTGAGCAAAAGAAAGTATCCACCCACAAGGAGCTTACATTGTTAGAGCAGACAGACAACATACAAAAGGCACATGGTTTTAAGTGCTACAGAGAAAAATAAAGCGGAGAAGGAGAACAGGAAAATGCAGGACAAGCCAGGCAGATAATCCTAATGAAATGCACTCCTGGCAGAATAGACAGGGCAGCCTGGCACAGCGGACTTCCCCGATCGCTTCTTCCACCAAAGGAGAACTGATCACTTCCATGTTCGTTCTCCTGCTAGGTTCCATCATGGCAGCTCTCTCAGTATTCTGCAATTACTTGGTATGTCAGTACTGCTTCTCAAACTCAAGGCAAAAATGATGGCTTATTCCAGAGGTTGAAAAATATTTTTTGGAATGGGCAAATGGTTTAGGCACTGAGGGCCAAAAGGTCTCTGCTGCAGCTATTCAACTGTGTCTCTGCTGCAGGAAAACAGCCACAGACATATAAAGAATGAGCATAGCTGTATTCCAGTAAGACCACCTACAAAAACAGGCAACAGGCCAGATTTGGCCCGCAAGTGGTAGTTTGCCAACTCCTATCTTACTCTTTGGATTCCTAGCAAATGACAATATTTTCCACAGAGAAACTCAAGAACATATTTACCAAACTGAACAGGATATTAATAATCCATAGTAAAAATGAATTAAGCATGCGAGAAAATGTTAATTTAGTGGGTGTTTTATCTCTGCTGACAGTTTCACCAGCCTTGACTAAAACGAGTATCTGTCAGTTTCTTACCTAGGGTGTAGGCTACGAAGTTGAGGATGCCCACTACGATCCAAGCCCAGTCAGGTACATGCTTGTGATCTGGTGCTGTAAAGGAAAGCAACTCAGATTTTAAAAAGTCTAAGTACCACTGTTCTTACCACAGCCTCTACTGCCAATGAGAAATGTTTCTACTTACTAAACTTGAAGTATTTTACAATATATCCTGAATGCAGAACTAAGTAAATATTAAAATAGACCAGCAAACTCTGACAAAACCAAAATAACTGCCAACCCCATAAAAACAATAGGCATTTATTCTGAGCTTTAATCGTAACTCCAGACTGACTGTTCATCTTTTCTTGAAAATTACTTATGTGCCTAGAATGAAAAACAATGTTTTTGGAATTTAAAAATGCTGTGTTTAATATGATTCTTGTTATTTACAATTATACTACAAACAGCTATACTCTCTCAATAAATTATTAATTAGCTGAACAAGATCTTGTGATTGGGGCATAGATAAATTACCTCAACTAGATGATCTGGGGATCAAAATCATTCTGAAAGGTCTGGACTTCACTTCTCCCCACTAAGACAGAACAACTGATACTCCAAGGTCTGGGTTCTAAGTCCTGGCCCTGTAATCAACCAGCACTATGGCCCTGACTTTACCATTTAACCCTTCCTGCCTTCCATTTCCCAAACATATTGGGACTAGATGGTTTATCTGGTCCTTCAAGTTGTATGACCTGGGAAATACCTATTATATTTACATATTTTTAGTTCTCTTAATAACTAAGGAAATAATCTTAGTCAGAGAAAATATTTGTTGGGTTGGTTTGTTTGTTTTTTTTGTCATTGGGGGGGGGTGGGACGCACCTGTGGCATAGGGATGTTCCCAGGCTAGGGGTCAAATTGGGGCTGCAGCTGCCAGTCTATACCACAGCCACAGAAACACCAGGTCTGAGCTGCGTTTGTGACATACATGGCAGCTCACGGAAATGCCGGATCCTTAACCCACTAAGCAGGGCCAGGGATCAAACCCGTGTCCTCATGGATACTAGTCAGGTTCACTACCACCGAGCCACAGTGGAAACTCCAGAGAAAATGTACTCAAGAGGTAAACTATTGAGGCTTTTCTGATAATTAAAATATAGTTTAAAAAACTTAATATATCAAAATCATGCTTAATGAAATTTAATCTCATTATTCCTGTGGTACTTCATGATCTTCAATTACCATTTTATCACATGTACAGAAGCTAGGGCTAAAATTTTCAGTTGATAGATAGGCATATGTAGAGTTTCAATATTCAGAATTTCTGTAATATCAAAAGTCACTAAGTGTTTGAAACTCCAAATTCTAAAAAAACAATTTGTCAGTGATTGTTAATTTCTCTAGGTCAGTGCACAAAAGTCTGCTGAACCCACAACAGAGATGAATTATAGTACAAAACTCCTGATTACATCATTTATAAGTATTCTTATTGAAAAATATGCCTTCAGGAGTTCCCGGCGTGGCTCTGTGGTTAATGAACTCAACTGGTATTCATGAGGACGTGGGTTCGATCCCTGGCCTTGATCAGTGAGTTAGGGATCCAGCGTTGCCACAGGCTGTGGTGTAGGTTGCACACGTGGCTCACATTCTGCGTTGCTGTGGCTGTGGTGCAGGCCGGCAGCTGCAGCTCCGGAATGTTGGGTCCTGTTTATATTTACTTTCAGGCAAAACTTTACAGTCCTAATTTTCCATCTTCTTATAAATCCAATTACTCTTTATTTACCCAAAACGCATTGCTTTTTACATAGCGTGTTTAAATCCAATAGCCAAGTTGGTTTCTAGAACCTAACAGAAACATACGTAACAGATTGTGAAAACACAACTTACCTTTTATACCCAATTCTAACATTTTACATACCATTATAATACCTAAAACTTTTCAGATTTGTGAGCTTCTTAATAGAATGAGAAAATAACCGTATCTCATTTTTCTCTACTTAAGACATTTTAAATTTAATGTTAAAGTAATAATCTTACCTGAAGCATAAAAGTCAGGATCAAAGTATGCCATAAGCAGAAAATTGAATACGATCAGCAGAAAGCCAGAAAAGGTTATCAGATTTGGAGCCAACCAAGTAGGAAATATCTGTTTTAAATAATTACAAAATAATTAGAGAAATCTCTCTGTCCACTACATACCACAACATGCAAATGTGTCATGATAAAAGCTATAAATCTGAAGGCTCATACTACAGTTCTCATTGAGGCTCAGCGGTTAATGAACCCAACTAGTATTCATAGGAGGTGGGTTCAATCCCTGGCCTTGCTTAGTGGGTTAAGAATCCAGCATTGCCATGAGCTGCAGTGTAGGTCACAGACACGGCTCAGATCCCTCGTTGCTGTGGCTGTGGCATAGGCTGGCAGCCGTAGCTCCAATTGGGCCCCTAGCCTGGGAAGTTCCATATGCTGCGGGTATAGCCCTAAACAGAAAGACAAAAGACAAAAGACAAAAAAAAAAATCTGAAGGCTCATCTACAGGAGTTATATACATTAAATTCTAAATCATAATCTCCAGCTAATAGAAACAAGCATTTCTGTTTTCCAGGGTCTTTTCTGGCCACCCCACAGTATATGGAAGCTCCCAGGTCAGGGATCAAACCAGTACCACAGTAGCAACGCAAGCCGCTGCAGTGACAATGCTGGATCTTGTGCCACAAGGTTTTAAATAATTCCATAATCAATAAATTTTATAATCATAACATTATATTTATTTTAGAAAAACTTGAAATGCATTGTATAAAGATGACAGATCTAGAAATAAGCTTATACTTCAACAAGGAGATCAGTCAAAAGGTATGTGATGAAGGGAAAGGAGGCAGGGAAAGGAGTTTCTCTAAATGTCTTCCTGAACTGACAGGTGCGTCTGTAATACTCCATAAGACAGTTCAAAATATTTCAAACTCACTAAAACATAAGTATACACTTATTAATCATCTTACCTTTACTACAGTGTTCCAAAACGGATGCATGACGTACAGAGAGAGCGGGTTCGTATCCACAGCACTGTACTGTTCAGAAATGAAAGAAAATATTCAAAGTTAGTCCTTGCATACGTACCAGGAAGTAGAACGATATTTCTCAAATGAAAGTAGTACAAAAATAACCTAGGAAATATATCTATTTGGATGACGTTCTCTTCTAAATATCAGAACCGCAAGGGCAATATGAATAGGGCAAAGACGGCCGAGCTTCGCCTGACATTTTTTTATTCAAATCAACTCTCATAATATTACAAAGTTTCATCGGGAAATTTTATATTGCTTTCAAGTTCTCACCTACTAGGCAGGATAATCAGCACACCGTGTGCATTCACATGGACCACACTGACATTCTCCATCCCTCTCGACTAAGGAGAGCCTAGCTATTTGACCCTTGACACCATTACTAACACACTTACTAACCGTGCAAGCTTGTGCAAGTTACTTAATCTCTGTCTCAGTTTCTTCACCTGTAAGAGGATCACAAGCCTTTACACTTCAAAGGACCACCATAAGGATTAAATAAACTAATAATACACTTGATGCACTTAGAGCAATTTCTAGCCCACAGTGCTATGTAAGTATCATTGTGTTTTGAGCTGCAAAGGAATGACAGATCCTTTTATGGCAGGAAAAGGGACTGCTTAAAAAAGAAAAGGAAGGGAGTTCCTGTCATGGCTCAGTGGTAACAAACCCAACTAGCATCCATGAGGACACAGGTTCAGTCCCTGGCCTCACTCAGCAGGTTGGGGATCCGGTGTTGCTGTGAGCTGTGGTGGAGGTTGCAGGCGCAGTTTGGATCCCAAGTTGCTGTGGTTGTGGTGTAGGCCCGCAGGTGTAACTCTGACTCAACCCTTAGCCTGGGAACTTCCAAATGTGGCACCTGCAGCCCTAAAAATGCAAAAAAAAAAAAAAAGGTAAAGGAAGAAAACAACAGGTTATTGATATTCAAGTGTATTCTCCAATCGTTGGGCTATTTAGTAAAAATTCAAAGGAAATTTTAACAAAATATCTGCATATAATTACGTAAAACCTTAAGAGTCTTGCTGATGGTTGTTCATCAGACATATACACACTGGAGTGCCTGGCAGGGAGGAAGCATGCACTAGGTGTGGGAGGAAGGGACACAAAATGGGTAAGGGAAAATTCTCACCCTCAGAGAGTGAGAATCTTACCTAATTCAACAAGCTGACATTTAAGAGATATCATATTACTCATATGCCTGAAAAAAGCTTCGACTGTATTTATGTTTAGTATGTACATAAAATAAGTAGTAGGCATCTGAGTATCTAATTTTTTAAATCTAACTTCCTGAATGTCTTACAAATATGCAGGAAATATTTTCTCATCACTATTTTGAGATTTAAAAGCATGATGGGGGAGTTCCCTTTGTAGCTCGGCGGAAAAGAATCTGACTAGTATCCGTAAGGACGCAGGTTCGGTCCCTGGCCTTGCTCTGTAGGTTAAGGATCCGTCACTGCTGTGAGCTGTGGTATAGGTCACAGACGCGGCTCAGATCTGGCATTGTTGTGGTTGTGCTGTAGGCCAGCGGCTGCAGCTCCGATTAAACCCCTAGCCTGGGAACTTCTATATGCTGCCTTGCAGCCCTCAAAAGCAATTAAAAAAAAAAAAGTCAGTTCGCCTAACTGGATTTTATAATTAAAAATAATAGCTGATGAGCTCAACTACATCAAGAAAATTTAATACGAGATAACAAAAGGCGTCAAACAATAAACCTAAAGAACACTCTGTGCTCTAGTCTTATGCACTTGAGTATTTTTCAAGGTCATATATCACTTGGAATAAACGAAGAAACTTAAAACTGTCTTGTGAATCAATAGGAGTCAAATCTTCCACATGCATGAAAAAATAAATAAAATGTAAACTTTTAAAGGTGCTAAACTATATTTAGTTAATGTCTGTTAAATATATTTTCATTTTCTATTGGAATGATGTTTGGATATACACCAGAATACCTGAACCAGGTAATAATCCACTGATAACGCTTGCTGGACTTGCCTGACCTATAATCTGTTGGGCCAGACTAAGCTAGTATCCTGGAGAAAGCCTTGAGGCCCACAGCCTGAGCTGGAGAGAATCATTCCAAGACAAACTCAAAACCACAGGCGTTCAGGAGACGGCTCGTTGTCTCACGCCTGACCCCCAGCTATGTGAATAGGTAAGGCTGTCATCTGGCCTCTTTTAAGCTACCTAAGGTTACCGAGAAACTCATTACTTCTCCAAACAGCCCAATCCAATGCCAAAACACCTTAGCTGCACCTTAACAAAATCTTCTCCTCACCCCGTATTTCCTATCATGTTTTCAATTTCCCTTACAAAATTAAGCGAACAAGGGCCCAATTATTCTTCCAACAATGCTTCAAGTATCTGAAGAGGGCCCTCCCCGTCACACCTACAACTTCTCGTCACCTAGTTAAAAATCCTTGTTCCTTTTGCTGTTCCTCTTTTGCCAAAGTTTCGAACTTCATCATCATCTAAGTCTAGTTCTCCAGACCAAAGGTTGGAAAGCTTTTTCTGGAAAAACCCAGACTTTACAGGCCATCTGGTCTCTGCAGCAAATACTCATCACTGCCACTGAAGCAAAAGAAGTCATAGAAAATACAGAAAAGAAACAGGTATGCTGTGTTCTAATATGACTTTATTCATTAAACAGGTGTCTGGGGGCTTTAGTTTGACAACCAATGCTCCAGACAATCTGATGTGTTGTGAAACCAACACAAAAGTATGATGCAGGGCAAGAGGAACATTTCAAGTGGTGAACGAAGTACAAAGGGGAACATGACTATAAGCTCTTCGTCCTCAGCAACTTATTTCTCTAATGTTCAACACAATACTCATATGGTGAGGCAATAAAGTAATCCTGCAGACTTACCCCAACCCTCACAGGCCCCTGAACCCCTTGGGCCTTTCTTAGACAGACTGCCAAGCCACCTTTCTCAGTGCTAATGTGAGGTTGACTGCTGGAACCTAAGTTTAAGACCCTATGTTTGCCATTTTAACATTTCATCCAGCTAGAGTTCACTCATCCTTCTATGCCCTCCAAACTCGGGGTCAGACTCCATTATCCAAGGTACCAGCTATGCCCCTAAATTCTCAGCATGTAAAGCTGTCATGCTAGCAGTGTTTTCACCCAAGTCTCTGTAAAAATGCCCAGCAAAGCAGACCATCTAAACATCCCCCTCAAGACTGCTCCTAGTACATGTATTTATCCTTTGTGTTTGGGTATAGAAGCCTGTGCTGTTATCTCTGGCAATTAGTCTATCTAGCCCAGGAGAAAAGATTTTCATTAAGTCTTAGTGAAATCTGGAATTACCTTAGATAACACTTTGCCAAATATTAGAAAATCTCAAGATCTTTTTGTTTAACCACGGTACAAATCAGGAAATAAAATAAGAGTTCCTTCTTCAGTCATTTAGAAAGTCAACAATTATTTGTGATTGAGTGCCTATGATTTTGCCAGACACTGTGTAAGACCACTAGAAAGAGAATGGTGAACAAGACCAAAATGCATCCTCTGTTCACCTAGTTAAGTGTGAGACAGATGGTAAGCAAGAAAACAAGTCATAATCACAGGCTGCGGTCAATACTGTGAAGGCAATAAACAAGGTGCGGTACCAAAGGACCAGGGGCTGGGAACGCACCTAGTCACGGCGGTCACAGAAAGCGCCTCTAAAGAGGGGACACTTAAGCCGAGTCCTACAAGATGAGAAGAAAGGTAAAGAATGTGTGAGGCATATCAGTGAGTCAAAGAAGTGATACACTAACGAGAACATGCTGTTATAGATTCCATTTATATGAAGTGCAAAAACAGACAAAAAGAGGTTACGACAGCAGTTTGGAGAGACGTAACAGGGGCCCTCTGAGATGCCAGAAATAATTCTGTATCATGATCTGGGTGGTGGTTACATAGGTATACACACAGGAAGAAATTAGTTAAACGATATACTTAAGACATGTGGATTTATATATAATTTATACCTTAAAAAAAAGAGAAAATAAAGACCATATATGCAGCAGTGTGTGTGTGTGTGTGTGTGTGTGTGTGTGTGTGTTAGACAGGCATTTGGGAGGTGGGGGTGCGAGGTACATGCCAGGATACCGTCCATGCAGAGAACAAAATGTGCAAAGACCACAAAGTGGAGGAAGGCCAATGGGGAAATAGCTTACTGAGCACGGACGGGTGCTATGAAATGAAATTGGAGACACGAACAGGCATCACCCAAAAGGACCACAGTGAGTTTTTACTTTATCACATGCCCTGATTTATCTTTTTAAAGGGTCACACTGTTTACAATGTAGAAAATGGACTGGGGAGGGGTGGGGGCAAAAGTGCAAAACAGTTATAAGGTGGCTACAGTATCCGAGGCGAGAGATGATCATGGGTCAGGCTAGAGACTCTACGTGACTTCCAAAATACGCTATAAAGTACCCATTTTTGAGAAGGACACTAGAAATGTGAGTCTCCTCTTAGTTTAAGAAGGAACTGGCTTTAACAAAAGGAAAACTATGGAAACATTTCCTTGGACCTAAAAGTATTTCCTTTATACAGGTACTATACTTTAAATCTCTTTCATACACTGATAAGAAAACTGACTGAACTGACACACTCTTGCACTAAATACAGAGCTTTGGACAACTTATTAATTTGACTGAGCCTATGCTATTGTCTCACCTAATGCTAATATGGATGGTAATAGCCTAACAATCTACAATCAGAAGCAGATTTCCCTCACTTTGTCTTCTAATCAATACAAGGAGGGTAAGTCTCTAACTATCAAATGATTTTTACATAAAGCCTGTCTTTACCCACCTGAAATATACACTTCACACTTATAAAACATATTATAGGAGTTCCCATTGTGCCTCAGTGGAAATGAATCTGACTAGCATCCATGGGGACGTGGATTCAATCCCTGGCCTCGCTCAGTGGGTTAAGGATCAGGCATTGCCATGAGATGCGGTGTAGGTCACAGACGCGGCTCAGATCTGGTGTTGCTGTGGCTGTGCGTAGGCCGGCAGTTACAGCTCCAATTCCACCCCCAGGTTTGGGAACCTCCACATGCCGCAGGTACAGCCCTAAAAGATAAAAAAAAAAAAAAAAAAAATTAAAGTTAACCATGGAAATCCATAAAGTCCAGACTGAATACAAGCTAATAATAGTTCATAACTTACTGTTAAACATTTCAGATGTAGGCAAACTAAAAATGGATGTTTCTGAATTTTTTTTAAGTTATTCCCCCAAATTCTTGAGTTCTAAATCATCCATGTTTTGAGGAATAAAAGCAGGATAGTCACAAAGAACAATTTTAATTCACAACTGGAGTCATTGTATGAAATCATTTATTGTTCCTACCAACTTTCCGGACATCTCTTAAATGAAAGAAAGACTTATCAACCTTTCTTCAGAATTCAGGAGACGGAAAAGAACGTCAACTCTCTTCTGTCCACCTGCACAGTAAAGCTCAGTGTCTAGGGTGGTACTGATATGGTATGGAAGTCAGTCCCTTGCCAAAAGTCTCAAGTTTAGGTGTAAGTCTTGACAGAGGCAGAATCTGTTGTGGCCAACACGTGCCACTCCCTCAGCAGAGTTCTTCAGCAATGGCATACTAAGCCTCCCAGCCAGTCTCTTACACAAAACATAAAACAAAAGATCTCAACTAGTAAAATTATTGGGAGTTACCATTGCGGCTCAGCAATAATGAACCTGACCAGCAGCCATGAGGATGTGGGTTCCATCCCTCGCCCCATTTAGTGAGTTAAGGATTCGGTGTTGCCATGAGCTATGGTGTAGGTTGTAGATGAGGCTTGGATCTGACATTGCTGTGGCTGCAGCGTAGGTCCGCAGCTGCAGCTCCGATTTGACCCCTAGTCTGAGAACTCCCATATGCCACTGGTACGGCTCAAGTAAATAAATAAATAAATAAATACTGTTGGAGTTCCTGCTGTGGCACTGTAGGTTAAATATCCGACCGCAGTGGCGGGTCTTTACAGAGGCACAGGTTTGAGCCCCAGGCTGGGGATCAAGTGTCCCCAACCAGATCTTTTCTGCATCTGGCACACAGTATGAGCTCAATAAACACAACTGAATGTTTGCACGTATGAATGAATAAACGCGTGAGCTACTCTGCATGTTCACTTAAGTGGCAGTTTAGAGTGACCCCCTCTGTGATAAGAGGAACCACTGTCCCCGGGGAACTAGTTTGCAAGGGGCAGTTGCTCTTACACTTTCCCTACTAACAATACCAGGTCTACGTCTGGACGTCTCAGTTTGTAAAGTACAATTATGCCTGTTCTCTTGTTCGATACTGTAAGACAGATAACATAGATTATTCCTGTTTTACAGACGAAGAGACTAAAATTCATGGATTAACAGCTAATAAACAGGACGGTCTCAACTAAATCCTTTTTGAGTCACTGTGGAACACTTCTGTGAAATGGATAACTTTGTTTGAAAGCAAACCACCCTCTCCTGGCTCAAATGTAATCATGAGCTATCCAGAGCCAATATACTCAAACTGTTATTAACATAATGTCCTCCAACACACATTTTTCTCTCTTCCAATTTGTGGCAGACACATCCTAAGGTAATCCCCAGCAAGTCAAGTCCTTGTATAATCAAGCCCCTCCTCTTGATGGTTCACTCGTTCCCTTGAGGGCAGAACCGGTGACTTACTTCTTTCCAACTGAATACAGCACAGGTGACAGACATCACTGCCTTGACTGCCTTCACTGCCTTGGCAAAGGTGATGAGATGTCACTTTCATGACATATTTTGTTACCAAAGACCCTATCTTAGCAATTTTGGAGAAGAGCCTCTCATTGACCCTGGAGAAGCAAACGGCAATGACGTGACCTGCCTATGGTGAGGACCATGTGGCCAGGAAAAGCGGGCACCTACTGGAGCCAAGAGCCTCAGCCGTACAATTGGAAAGAACTGAATTCTGCCAACAAACACACAAGCCTGG
>PVHT021183518.1:12111132-12143944 GCA_004024745.2 Catagonus wagneri | reverse complement strand
TTTTTTTTTTTGTCTTTTGTCATTTTAGGGCCGCACCCGGGGCATGTGGAGGTTCCCAGGCTAGGGGTCTAATCGGAGCTACAGCAACGCGGAATCCGAGCCTCGTCTGCAGCCTACACCACAGCTCACCACAACGCCGGATCCTTAACCCACTGAGTGAGGTCAGGGATCGAACCCGCAACCTCATGGTTCCTAGTCGGATTAATTTTCACTGAGCCACGACGGGAACTCCCCAGCCTCCTTTCTAATAAGAGATACTCTGAGGCTCCTATCCACAAAATCAAGACTACCTGAGAGCTAACATACAAACATTACAGTAATATAGCTTCTTACTCCTTGACATCTGTTTCTTTGTTTTATTAACTGCTCTTCAATATAATAGAATAATTATTTAATGAGGTGCTTCTCAAAACGTAGTCACCAAACTGGGCTCAAATTCTTGGGCACCTCCCAAATACACAGAATCGGACAACCTGGGGATGTTGCCCAGCAATCTGTCTTTTAACAAACACTCCAGTTGACTGTGAGGCACCCTCAAGCCTGAGGACCACTGCTCTGGTGAAAACAAGCATGAACCACATTCCTGCAACTCCTCAGTTGAAGGATACAGCACAGGTGACAGATGTCACTGCCTTGATTGGGAGAACACTATATGGCACAACATCAACTTACACCTTCTGACAGTGATGTCAAATACAGCACTGCAAGCAACAGACAAGGTATAATTAAATTAAGCAGGAGTTTCCGTTGTGACACAGTGGTTACAAATCCGACTAGTATCCATGAGGATGTGGGTTCCATCCCTGGCCTCGCTCAGTGGCTTAAGGATCCAATGTTGCTGTGGCTGTGGTATAGGCCAGCAGCTACAGCTCCAATTCAACCCCTAGCCTGAGAACTTCCATATACCATGAGTGCAGCCCTTAAAAAAAAAAAAGGTCAGCAGGTACTCACTAAATGCAAGGCACTATGCTAAGAATAATCTACTCAGAAAGAAAAACACCAAACCTAACTGAAAATGAGAAAAGGCAGGGGATGGAGGAGAGCATTACATTAACTCTGGGACAGGAAGTTTCTTAAAATCAATGCAAGAGGAGTTCCCTTCGTGGCTCAGTGGTTAACGAATCCAACTAAGAACTACGAGGTTGCAGGTTCGATCCCTGGCCTTGCTCAGTGGGTTAAGGATCTGGCGTTGCCGTGAGCTGTGGTGTAGGTTGCAGACGCAGCTCGGATCCCGTGTTGCTGTGGCTGTGGCGAAGGCCAGCAGCTTCAGCTCCTGTTAGACCCCTAGCCTGGGAACTTCCAAATGCTGCAGGTGTGGCTCTACATAAAGGCAAAAAGACAAAAAAAAAAAAAAAATCAATGCAAGACTTTAGGAACTACACCCATAGAGAACAAGATTCAGTGGGCAATGAGATCCCTTTTCCATGAATATTGTCATTTATATTTGCTAACGAGTCAGAGAGGAGAAGGTGGTGAGAGACGACTGGAGAAGGGCCAGAGGAATAAGATAAGAACAAGCAGTTCAATGACAAACAGGTCCGCTTGCTAGACTTACACAATCTAAAATAAACTCCAACAAGAGATGAGAAGATGAGCCAAACAGAGGGGAACCTGAAAGCCTTCCTGGGGAATCTGGTTATCAAACACATGATTAATACGTGGAAGGCAGATGCTTAAATAGGAGGGTGGGTACTTGAAAAATTTATTTACTCTTCCTTTCCTAAAGTATACTTTCTCTTGGTATAACCTCCTGGGGTATGACTTTCGTGTGTATAAGTTATATGCCAGTCCAGGTTTATAATCAAGGAAGCACAAATGTCAAGTTTTATTTTTTATTTACTTAATATGAACATAACACTAAGTGCCAGGCACTTTATAAATATTAACTCCTGCAATTTTGATAATGATCCTATAAGGTAGGTACTTCCCCATCTCACAGATGAGGAAACCTGGTTAGAGACTAAATTATGCTCAAGATCAAAGAACTAGGTTGTGGGTTCTTCTTAATATCAGTCTCAAAGCTAATCATTTAATCAAAGGTCTTTTACCTTAATTAGAGCTAACAATAAATGAAATGTTCACAACAGTCAACTAAATATAAGACTAGTAAATACAGGCCCATTTGTCCCTACTAACAATTTAAAACTGGGGGAAGATAAAATTAAATCAGGTCTTCCTGTACATTTTCCCCTTCTGTAAACATGAGAAACAAACCAAATTAAGCATGTCACTGAAGGTCTTTATTCTAATATTTATATCTTTTGCATAAAACAGCCAGTAACTACAACGCAGAATTTACATGCCATTCTGAGATTTGAGAGGCAACACAGCATGAAGAACATGGACTCCAGGAGTTCCCGTCGTGGCTCAGCGGTTAACAAATCCGACTAGGAACCATGAGGTTGCGGGTTCAATCCCTGGCCTTGCTCAGTGGGTTAAGGAACCGGCGTTGCCATGAGCTGTAGTAAATGTAGGTCGCAGACACAGTTCAGATCCTGCGTTGCTCTGGCTGTGGTGTAAGCCAGCAGCTACAGCTCCGATTAGACCCCCGGCCAGGGAACCTCCATATGCCGCGGGTGCGGCCCTAAAAAGGCAAAAAATAAATAAATAAAATAAAGCAAAATTTAAAAAAACATGGACTTGAGACCCAGAATATCTGGGTTCAAATCTCAGCTGTGGGACCTTGAGTAAGTTATTTAAATTCTCTGTGTCTCAATAAAATGGGGAAAATAATGGTACTTCTACCTCACCAAGCACTTGTGAATATTAAATGAGGCAATGTATATAAAGCACTGAAAGCAAAGCCTGGCATACAGTAAAATGTTATATATTTGCTTCATTATCATTGTCACTGTTCGCTATTTAACAGTGACGCTGCTCCTGCCATTGCAACTTTTTTTTCACGGAGCTCACCAGGCTCTCCTGGTCCCTCAGCCCGGCACAGTGGGTTAGGGATCCAGTGTGGCCCAAGCTGCAGCTTAGGATTTGATCCCTGGCCCAAAAATAAAAAAAAAAAAAAAACTAAATAACATGAAATAACATAATATAACATAAAATCTGATCCTGTTTAAAATTCTTAAGTAGCTCCCCCAAACCCATAGCATCCAAACATACCTGAGAACCACCTGAAGTTTTTAACATGCAGATAACAGCGTATGTACCCAACCTGAATCTCTCAGGAATCTCCCAGTGCCAGCAATGATCTACAGGGTAAAATCATCCTTCTCTGACAGAGCCCCACCTCCCTCTCCTGTCTCATCTCTTGACACTCCACCATTAAACCTAAACATCCCCCATTTTTTTTTTTTTGCTTTTTAGGGCCGCACTCGTGGCATATGGGGGTTCCCAGGCTAGGAGTCCAATCGGAGCTGTAGCTGCCGGCCTACACCACAGCCATAGCAACGTGAGATCCGAGCACGTCTGCAAGCTACATCATGGCAACGCTGGATCATTAACCCACTGAGCGAGGCCAGGGATCGAACCCACAACCTCATGGTTCCTAGTCAGATTTGTCAACCGCTGCACCACGACGGGAACTCCCTAAGCCTAAACATCTTAGGGTTCTCCTAAATATTCTCAGGCCTCCTCGCCTTTGCACTCGCCCCACTGCTCTCTCCGCTCTCCATCACCTAGTGAGAACTGGGACCTACTCAGCTTCAGCCTCTAGACTGAGCCCTGCCTTCCCCTCGACCCCCTCTCCGAAGCCCTTCTCAGCTTTCTCCTTCACTCCCTGGAGCTCTTCCTTCTCTCCCACAGCAGCCAGCACTCACCCAACTGCATTTATTAACTATTCATATCTGCTTTTTCCCTGCCCATATGCCACCAAACTGAGTTCCCTGAAAGCAGGAATTCTAGCCCAGGGCTTAATTTTGCAGCCCCAGCGCCATGACTGACCCAGAGTGGGCCCTCAGTAAATGCTTACTGGATAAACAAAATCAAACTTTATGAACAGTAAGGGCGAAGGCCAGACTCTAATTCTTTAACATTGCCATCAAGATGTACACAGCCTCTCTTTCTCACCTGAATTCCTAATTATCACAATTCCTGTAATTGGACTTTGGTTGACAGCCAAGTTAATTAACTACCATAATAGCAGAAATCAATTCATCATAAAATTATATTCTTGAAACCTAACAAGATATTTCACACAACACTTCCTCTCTGAAGCAAAACGATACAACTTGAAACTAGCTGCTACACTATCAAAATTAAGCCTTCCTTAGGTTAGATTAGGTAAACCACAATACAAGTTTCACTCTTAAATAAGTGGGAAAATCCTTCAACTACAGATAGGAAGAGAGGAGGACCAATAAGCCTCCTAAGAGTGAAATCCTTCAATATAACTGTCTGAAGGTACATTAATAAGCAACAGAGAGCAACAGTGGTTAAATCCCCGACACCTTCACATTCCAAACACGAAAGTATCCTTCCAATATACGAGATGCATAGCTCCAATTGCCATAGTCTTTCAATAAATGTTTGTCAAATGCCTACTCTGTCCATATGCTAGACCTTGGTGACATCAAGCAAGACAACTCTAGGTCTTGCCCCCCCAGAGCCATTTCCTAACAGAGAAGGCAGACACTCAACTAATTATTCAACCGATTTAATAACATTGGGGTAACACAACAGAGAACACAAGTGTTAAGAGAGCACATAACACAGAATGCAGGAGTTCCCTAGTGGCTCAGTGGGTTAAGGATCTGGCATCATCACTGCTGTGGCTCTAGTTACAGCAGTGGTGCAGGTACGATCCGTGGCCCAGGAACTTCCGCATGCTGCAGGCGTGGCCAAAATACAACAGAGAATCCATCCCAGGCTTTCTTCTGTACTGAAAATCAATCATCTTAGAGTTTCTTACTACAGAAACCTAATTACTACCCTACGTGTGCATCTCTTTCAGGAGTTATTCTGAATAACTGCCAGGTTTCCAACTGTAGCTCTCAGATGTATCTCTAGGGAAAATAAAGAAATTAAACTGGTTCAAAAGTAATTGTTCCACCAGCTGCTTTTATAGTGTCAATTTTTCTCTACAACTCTTTGCTCTAACATACAGGGTCACATCAGGGAAAAAAAACTTCTTTTGAGTGTTTTGGGTCTTTACCCATTTATGGATGATCTTCTTGAAAAGCTGTTTTAATTCAATAAGCATTTACAAAGCACTTACTGTTGAAGTCCACACAATGGGACTGTGTGATCTTCAGGAAGAAAATTTCTCTAGGTGCAATTCATATTCCAGTGAAAAGGACCACACAGATTTTTTTCCTTTGGACACTTTTGGATACATATTTTTAAATATGAACACAGTACTGAGTAAAGAACCTTCTACTTGAAGTAGTTTAGGTTATAAATTTGTGCTGCCCACACTCCCTCCCCAAGTTTTTTAAAGGAAGCCTCATTATAACTAAAATAACATCAACAAACTATATTTTAGTGAACACTGGACACTGTCTAAATTGACCTTTGTTTTCCAGGATGATAAGAAATTTGCTGTCAGACACAGGAAGTGAGTCAGATAACAGAAGAAGAGGTAAAAAGATAGGAACAGAAAAATCTCACTAAAATTTCCTGTAAATTAGGACACATATCTAGTTGGAAATATAAATCTAGGGAAACCTCCTTATAAAAAAAAGTAGATTCCCTATTATAGACAATGCTGTAAATGAAATAGCTATTTTACTGGCCCTTACCAGAAAGCCAGATCCTAGTAAGGAAGAAAAAGTTTTATATGTCAATATTTACAAGGCAGAAATGATAACAGAAAGGGGCTAGAGTTTAAGGGGGAAAAAAAGAGTTACCTGGGTTAATAACCTTTAGTGAAAGTTGTAAAGTCCTGGAGTGGTGGGTTAAATTTCCACTTAAAATTCCAGTCAGCAGCTCAGTTCAAAAAGAGTATGGCACAGTATTACTTGAAAGCAGAGAAATGGACTCTATGGCTGCTAAGGTCCCTTACAGCTATTCCAATTCCAGTTTGACGAGATCCATTATGATTTTCCTCCAATATTCATTCATTCCACAAATGTTTACTAGAGGCCTATGCACAGGAAACTGCTCGGGCCATAGTGATCCATCAGATAAGTACAACCACTCAGGTGTGCATTCCAATGGGAAGACACCTGTAGAACTAATTCCATAAAGGAGCAGAGGGTGCAATGAGAGCACACCGAACGGGAATGAGGTGTGATGGATGCCTCTTTAAGGAAGTAGCATTTAAGTCAGGATGTGAAGATGCACATAAACGAGGAGCTACATTCCCCGAAGACATAAGAACATTACTTGATGGAGGAGATGGCTACTAATGCTGGGAGGGGTAGCCATGAGTGGCATGACCTGAAGCAGAAGTCACAGACAAAGGCTGGGTCATTCATAGCCATGCAGATCATGTTATGGATTTTTGGACTTCATTCCACGAGCAGTGGTAAGAAAGGAGTAACATGACCAGATGCACATGTTTTTAGTTTTTTACTTTTTAGGGCCGCACCCACCACATACAGAAGTTCCCAGGCTAGGGTTCGAATCCGAGCTACAGCTGCCGGCCTATACCACAGCCATAGCAACACCAGATCCCGGACCCACTGATCGAGGCCAGGGATCGAACCTGCATCTTCATGGGATACTAGCTGGATTCGTTTCCACTGAGCCACGACGGGAAGTCCTGCACAGTTCTTTTAAAGATCACTGTGAAACACAGAGAAAGGACTGAAAGGGCCAAAGTGGATGTGGGTAAGCAACCAAATAAAGTGGTACTGGATTATAACTCAAAATATAAAATAAACATCCATGAATTTCATACTGATATCAAGAGATTACTGAATAAATATACATTGGGAAGAAAAGATAAATCTTCTGCGCAGAAGACCAAATAAATTATGTCAAAATACTCCACCCTCAAGAGACTGGAACATAACTCTCTACTCCTTAAGTGAGGGCTGTGCATAGTGACTTCCTTCCAGAGAGTAACTTTATAGGGAGAAAGCTGACAAACACTGTTTATCACTGTTGATACAGTGATAAGCAGTGTTGATGGAACGCACTCTTCGTATGACGCAACGAGAAAGGCACTTCATACCTGTGGTCTTCCCCCCCGCAAAACCCACAACCCCTGTCTAATGCTGATTTGAAAAATATCAGACAAATTCCAACTGAGAGACATTCTACAAAACACCTGACCAGAACTCCCCAAAACGATCAAGGGTAGCCAAAACAAGGACCTTGTCACAGTCGGGAGGAGCCTATGGAGACAGCAAGACTAAATGTGCCCGGAGTATTCTGGATGAGATCCCAGAACAGAACAAGAACATTAGGTGAAAACCAAGATTCAGTTCATAATAATGTGAAAATATTGGCTCATTAGTTAGGACAAACATACCTTTAGGAACAGGTAAAACTGGAATATATGGGAACTCGGTAGGTACTAGCTTCACAATTTTTTCTGAAAATCTATTCTAAAATGTTCTAGAACTATTCTAAAATTAAAAGACGAAAGTAAAGTATAGGTGCAGAGAGAGGTAATGGGAGCCACCTTTCCAGTTTAGGCTGAAAATGACAGAACATACAGGACCTGATTTTTCACCACTTGGCGATTCGATAGTGAAAGCGACATAGGTAGCAGGGATGAAAGGTTACTGCTCGGGTTTCAGGCCTGGACAACTGACCAGATGGATAGCGGAGTCATTCACTGATAGAGGAGTGGTGGAGGAGAACCGCATTTTCTGGAGGCCCATTATGCACGAGGCGCTTCTCGAATTCTCCTAATCATTTTGCACCGTACAGACTATGATTTGGCCCAAAGCCAAGTCAAGAAATGAGATACGGGTTTCAGGTTTGGTAGCAGGTGTCTATGTACTCCAAAGCCCGTGCTCTTTCCACTGCACAGCTCCAGTTCCTGCCCCAGTGCCCGTTTACTTCACTGGCCACCCCGGCGCCTCGCTACCGGGAGTGGAAGTGAGCGCATCAGCAGTATGGCCCCAGCGGTCACTCCCCCTCCCCGGGCCGCATCTGCCAAAAGATTCTCTCCATCCCCTAAGTTGTAGGAAAGAAAGGCTGTAAAAACTTCATTAAAATCAAGACAATTAAGACGCCACAGAAGGGACCTGCATCACCTCTCAGAGGGCTAAAAATAATAGTAACGAAATGAAGCAGCAAAGGGAATTCTCACGCTCCACTCCCGCCGAGCGGTCTCCTAAGGAAAAGGCAATCCCCCGGGACAGTGTCGAGCCGGAGTGGCGGGCCTAGGGTGCTCCCACGCACCCCGACCATATAGCCTCAGCACTCGGGAGGACCCCCGGAGAAACTCCCGCCAGCTTGCCCGGAGCCACGCGGCACAGGTGACACGGACCGTACTGGCCCCTCAGGCGCCTAGAAGAGGCCGGGACCAGCAGAAAGAGGGGCGCCCGCGGGGCCCACTCTACCTTGTACTTATCAAAGCCGGCCAGCTGCTCCGGGCTCACGTACTCGTAACCAACCATGACGACCCGAACACCGAGCGCACACTCGGCAGCGACTCTCTGCGACAGGGTAAGGAAGTACGAGCACCACACCGGCTGAACCAGACTGGGAGGACCCGGGCCGGCGAAGGAGCTGGGCCCGCCGAGCTCCGCCCACCGCGCAAGCGTAGCCGCCCCAGCCACTTCCGCCGGCTCCCAGCGCGCAAGCGCAGCCCCCACTTCTCCCCGCCCACCGAGGGTGGGTCTCCAGCCCGCTCACGCGGTTCCCCTCTTTGCGCAGTCACAGTCCAATCAGTGTGGATCGCGAACCACCAAGTCCCGCCTTCTGGGTCTCCTCATCGCTTCATTCGCTAGCGTCAAAATTGGTGAGTTGAGGTAAGGCAAGAGGGGAGGTGAAAGGTCAGTTTCCCAGGAGACCTTGCTCTTCGTCTCTGGGTGGTGTCGGTGATTAGGTGGCAAAAAAATGTGCCGGGTTGGAGACTTAGGGATACCATTTTTAGTCTGGGGGTAGGGGAGCGGCGGTGGTAGGGTTGCATGCGAACCAGTTCAGCGGTATCTCAGTTGCATCAAGCAGTGAAGTAAAAGCGTTAAAAGGGTCTGTGCCTAGTCCGCTTCCAGCTCCTGGCACGGTACGCTGCACCCAGTAGGAACTTTGTGAACGTGATTTTTCTGTAGGAAAGTCATTGGGAGGCTCCATGGGAGGCTTTTTGCAGTTGGTAAAGGGGCATGAAAAGGCTTTGGAGACAAGGTCTTTGGGTCAGCGTTGTTTATGAACTTTGGACCGCCGCGCCGCATTCCACTCTATCACTGTATTCCAAATGAAGATTGCTGATGCCTCCCGATCAGATAAAAGCACTGATCTCTGAGTCTTTCGGCTTTCTCTCTTCGCAGAGAGTCGCTGCCGAGTGCGTTTACCTGGCTGGAGCTGATTGTATAAAGAACACTAGATAGATGGCTAGTGTCTATCAGTCTAATAATAAAATTTCGTAATAGTAGTAGTTCCTACCATTTATTGATTGCCATCTCTGTGGGGAATTTTACATAGCTTATCACCAACGCCCTGTAACACGGAGGTGGGAGGCTTTTCCCCACTTTGCAGATCAGGAAATCAAAATTCAGAATACCTAAGGTGCTCAGGATCACTTAATTACACAGCTCTGAAATAGTCAACCCAAGAGGAAATGAGGTCTGAGGTACTGAAAGCCACCGCCTACGGGAGGCTCTCAATCTGTCTGGGACTCTGAGAAGGAATTACTTTGAGGTCTCATGTTTTTAACATTCATTCTTTAACGTACTCATTTGGGCTCAATATATTTCAAGTATATTAAAGTTTAAGATTTTTATGAGGTAATAGATATAAAGTATCTGTCATACTCAGTCCATGATAGATGATCAAAAAACTTGGGTATTATCTTCACTTTCCCTAAGGGGAGGATTTCTATCTCAGGCACTTAATTTTCCCCATGTCCCATAGCCCAGTGGCTTGCAAATAATACATGCTTAATACATTTTATTGAATGGAGTTCCCGTCGTGGCTCAGTGGTTAACAAATCCGACTAGGAACCATGAGGTTGCGGGTTCGATCCCTGGCCTCGCTCAGTGGGTTAAGGATCCGGCGTTGCCGTGAACTGTGGTGTAGGTTGCAGATGTGGCTCGGATCCCTCGTTGCTGTGGCTGTGGCAAAGGCCACCAGCTACAGCTCCTGTTAGACTCCTAGCCTGGGAACCTCCATATGCCGTGGGTGCGGCCCTAGAGAAGGCAACAAGACAAAAAAAAAAAAAAAATTCATTTTATTGAATAAATGAGCAAAGAGCTCATTTGCTGTGAAGTGCCCAGCTTTGAAAAGGACATTGGAAATGTGAATCTCCCTTTAATTTAAGAAGGAAATGGGCTCTGATGAAAGGAAAACTATGAAGCCACTTCCTTGGACATAAAAGTATTTCCTTTGTACCGGTACTGTATTTAAATACCCTCTGTGTACTGATAAGAAAACTGAATTGAGGGAGTTCCCGTTGTGGCACAGTGGCAATGAATCCGACTAGTATCCACGAAGATCCAGTTCAATCCCTGGCTTTGCTTAGTGGCTTAAGGATCCAGCGTTGCCATGAGCTGTGGTGTAGGTTGCAGACATGGCTCAGATCTGGCATCACCATGGATTAGGCTGGCAGCTGCAGCTCCGATTCAACCACTAGCCTAGGAATTTCCATATGCCACAGGTGAGGGC
Source organism: Catagonus wagneri (assembly GCA_004024745.2). Classification (NCBI taxonomy): domain Eukaryota; kingdom Metazoa; phylum Chordata; class Mammalia; order Artiodactyla; family Tayassuidae; genus Catagonus; species Catagonus wagneri. The sequence continues at coordinate 12,133,273 of PVHT021183518.1, read as the reverse complement.
CTAAAAAGACCAAAAGAAAAAAGACATTTCTGATTTTGTGACCTTTTTTCCTACTTCTCTGACATTTTCTTCAAAAGCCATGTTTTAAAAAGAGCAGCTTTTCATTTTGTGAAAGCAGTTACAATTTGCTGCCTCTCTTCTGCAGAAGGTTGTAGCAAGTTTGAATCAATTATGAGTCAGTCTGAGAATTTCTAAACCGAAACACAACACAGAACTTTGTTTATACTTTGACATCTGTCACATAATGACTGTGTGATCCTAGACAACTTACTTCACCTAACTTTATTCTTTTTTTTAAAGAGTGGGCCTTAAACTAAATCTCTAAGGTCCTATTCATCTCTGAAACTTAATTAAACTACATTATTTAAATTCTTTAAGATGAAATCAACTGATCTGTAAAGTCATCGTAATTTTTTTTCTTTTTTTTTGGTCTTGTTAGGGCCACACCGTAGGCATATGGAAGTTTCCAGGGTAGGCGTTGAATCAGAGCCACAGCTGCTGGCCTACATCACAGCCACAGCAACGCCAGATACGAGCTGCTTCCACAATCCTTGGGGCAAGGTTGGATCCCTAACCCACTGATCAAGGCTAGGGATCGAACCTACATCCTCGTGGGTACTAGTCAGGCTCTTAACCCACTAAACCACAACAGGAAATCCAGAGTCGTTTTAATTCTTGTTCTACCTTATTAGAGCATGTGACATAATATGGCATAAGCCTGTTAAATTAAGCCCATACAGATATGAGAGACTATTTTTCTGAAACGCCACGTATCCTAGCCCTGGGTGAGATTTACCAGGCACTCTCACCTGGAAAGAGAAAACTATGGAGCAAACAAATTTGCCTTTGCAAGTAAATCACCTGCCTGTCCCCTCTTTTCCTGAATTCCATTCCAGGGCAAATTTATCCCTAAGGCGGCCCAGAGCTGCCGGGGACCGCTCCCTACTGGCCTGGCCATTCCCTCCTATACCCCATGCTGTCTCTTCCTTCTGCACCACAAAACTGAGCATAAGTTGTTACTGCCTTGCTTCCCTGGTCTGCCTCCTCCATCCACTGAAATTTATCTCTTCTATGTCCCATACACACTTCCAGAATGATAATTGTAAAAGATATTTGTGCTGGAAACAATATTATCACCTTGGTAATATAACCTGAGGGTGGGGGGGGTGTTGATTTCATCCCTAGAATTCCTGTTTCCCTTAGTCTGAAGTAAGAGGATGCCTTATCAACGGAGACATCTAGAAAACTGGGAGTTAGGGCTCACAGTAGTAGAGTTAACAATTCCAATCTAAGTTACTGAAGCCATAAAAATGGGCAACTTTTCCCAAGGAAGCTTGTATACAGATACTGATTTGGTTTTTATTTTAAACAATAATAAAGCCTCATAAACTCTGGTTCTCAAAGCAGTTTGACATTTCCCCAGAGCATCTTAACAACCCCGCACCATGGCTGGGTAGTTGTTTTAATTGTACAGAACAGAACAATGGAGGAATTACATATCTTACCCCAAAGTTTATGATACAACTGGAATAATAGCACGGATCATCAAACTTTTAATTGAATGACTTTTTCACTGCATCATGCTTTTATAAGTTACCATGCTAAAATATTAAAAAAAATAAAAATAAAAAGAAGGGGAGTTCCCATCATGGCGCAGTGGAAATGAATCCGACTAGGAACCATGAGGTTGCAGGTTCGATCCCTGGCCTCGCTCAGTGGGTTAAGGATCCAGCATTGCTATGAGCTGTGGTGTAGGTCGCAGACACGGCTCGGATCTGGCATTGCTGTGGCTGTGGTGTAGGCCTGTGGCTGTAGCCCCGACTGGACCCTTAGCCTGGAAACCTCCATATGCCGCAAGAGCGGCTCTAAAAAGCAAAAAAGAAAAAAGAAGAAGTAAGGGCAGGAGGGAAGGAGGAATGGAGGAAGGAAATTCACAAGTTAGTTTTTAATCAAGTCTGGAGGAAAAAAAAAACCTGGGAGGAAACTGAACAGAGTCATTAAGGTGCTTATTGTTTATTAAAAGTGAAATTCCCTGACCAGAATAAACCTTCTCGGGTTGGGTTTTTGCCCTATTTTTGCTATATTTTACATTTTTCAAATACAGTCCCACTATGTACAGAGAACTGGGAGTTCCCTTCCTGGCTCAGCGATTAACGAACCCGACTAGGATCCATGAGGATGCAGGTTTAATCCCTGGTCTTGCTCAGTGGGTTGGGGATCCGGCGTTGCCTGAATTGTATGTGGTGGAGTTGCTGTGAGCTGTTGGTGTAGGTCACAGGCATGGCTTTGATCCCCTGTGGCTGTGGCTGTGGCTGTGGCTGTGGCTGTGGCTATGGCGTAGGCCGGCAGCTGTAGCTCCGATTCAATCCCTAGACTAAGAAATTCCATATGCTGTCAGTGAGGCCCTAAAAAGCAAAAAAAAATAAAGAGAGAGAGAGAGAGAGAGAATGTATAGAGAAATGTATGTGAATGAGACCAATAAAATTCTTTTTTTTTTCCTTTAGGCAGTTCCTTTTTAAGTTTTTATTTTGTTTTTTTTCATTTTTTAAAGTTTTATTGAAGTATAGTTGATTTACAATTTGTGGTAATTTCTGAAGTACAGCAAAGTGACTCAATCATACAAAATTCTTTATCACAGAAAAGGTCTGTGCAGCGTACTGAGTTTCAGCCTAAACTACTGCTGTGCTGTAGCTTCTGCTTCCCAAGTCAGTGGAGCAGGGTGAGGTCCTAGTCCTGTGTATCCTGATCCCACCAGCCTCTCAATGGTTTTGTGGCCATTTTGGGGCTCGTAACTTTTGAACACCAATTCAGTGATATCAACAGTCATTCAAAATCAAGAGAAGCAGGAGTTCCCGTAGTGGTGCAGTGGAAATGAATCTAACTAGGAACCATGAAGTTGTGGGTTGGATCCCCAGCCTCGCACAATGGGTTAAGGATCTGGCTTTGCTGTGAGCTGTGGTATAGGTCACAGACACAGCTCGGATCCCACGTTGCTGTGGCTGTGGTGTAGGCCAGCAGCTATAGCTCCGATTTGACCCCTAGCCTGGGAACCTCCATATGCTGCGAGTGCAGCCCTAAAAAAAAAAAAAGAGAGAGAGAGAGAAGCTGTGTAAAGTTTCAGAGAGACCTAGGGGTAAAATAAAACCCAGACTCTCTATAAACTTGCCATTCCTGTTGTGAAGATGAGTGATTTTCTTTTACATTCATTATTCATGAGCAAGACTGTTAAATAAAAGGGGAATTTTTTTTTAGAGAATTCAACAATTGATATATTTATTTGACACACTGGAATGCAAACTAAGAAAATAAGACAATTATAAAAGATGTATTATCCCTTCATGGTTACTTAGGGTGCTATTTAGTTGAAGAATATTAATCAGACTTTGCATAACGCAGATTTTATACTGACTTGGTGAACTGTTATAATTTCTCTTTAAAGGGTTTTTTTTTTTTTTTGCTTTTTAGGGCTGCACCCGCGGCATATGGAAGTTCCCAGACTAGGGGTCAAATGGGACCATCTGCCAGCCTACACCACAGACACAGCAATTCAGAATCCGACCCAGTCTGCATCCTACACCGCAGCTCAGGGCAACACTGTCTCCCTGACCCGCTAAGCGAGGCCAGGGATCGAACCTGCATCCTCGTGGATACTAGTCGGATTCGTTTCCGCTGCCCCACAATGGGAACTCCTAAAGGAGAATTATTTTTAAAACCTGATCTCGACAAAGTTTTACACTGGGCAACGTCTTATTATCAGCATTCTTTGAGGTTCTGGAGGTGACCCAGAAAGAGAATTAATACCTCCACTGCACGCACATGCTCCTCCCCATTATTACTGCAGTAAAGTGGAAGCAGAGCTCCAGGTAAAGCAAGTACATATCGTTCAGATGGATAGCCTTAGAGCCAGCGCCCCTGTCATGCTCCTCTCTTTATTCCTTTTTGCCTCATCTAATGTTGTATCTGCAAATATAACCACATGTAACCACTAAAGTTTGATCAGTTTTGCCTCCATGAAACTTTGAGATGAGATCATTGGAGCTGAAATGGATGGTTATTCAGTTTGAGTGGAAGAGAAAGGTACTAGCAAACAAAACAAAACCTAAGAGGAGCAAGTGAGTAGGAGAGTTTGCTGTGATCCATTTTCCTGAAAGAATCCTCAAAAACCTGGGGCAGGGGTTGAGGCAATAGTTGCCAACATCGATATCTGCTACGTCAGGCTCTGAGATCTTTCCTGATATGCCCAAGGCTATGCAGGCTGCTTGACCTCCAGCAGAAGTTAAGAAACAAGACGTACAAATATGGAATAATGAATAAGAGTAGCAGCATCATTCTTTCTTCATGTGTCCTTGTTGAACATCAGCTGTGCATCAAATCCTGATCCCATGACAGACTTTAGAGACACAAAGAAGAATAAAACATGGACTCTGCCGGGGAGGATGTTATCACTACACTCTGCCAATGAGCAGTCTTTCTTCCAGGGCCCTGGCTCTTCACAGATGCTCTCTTTCTTTCTTCCTCCTCTCACGCATCCTCTCTCCCTTTAAAACATTCACTGTTAATATATGAGATGTTTTGTCTTGGACAGAGAATTGACTTAAAGACAGGAAACAAATGATTGGAATCAAAAGAAAACTCTGTAAGTAAAGACTTTAAGATTTCAAGAGTTGGAATTCCTGTCGTGGCTCAGTGGTTAACAAATCCGACTAGGAACCATGAGGTTGCGGGTTTGATCCCTGGCCTCGCTCAGTGGGTTAAGGATCCGGCGCTGCCGTGAACTGTGGTATAGGTTGCAGATGCGGCTTGGATCCCTAGCCTGGGAACCTCCACATGCTGTGGGTGTGGCCTTAGAAAAGGCAAAAAGACAAAAAAAAAAAAAAGGATTTCAGGAGTTCCCGTCGTGGCCCAGCGGTAAGGAACTTTACTAGTATCCGTGAGGATGAGAGTTCAATCCCTGGCCGCACTCAGTGGGTTAACAATCTGGCATTGCCGTGAGCTGTGATGTGGGTTGCAGATGTGACTCAGATCTGGCATTGCTGTGGCTGTGGTGTAGGCCAGCAGCTACAGCTCCGATTCAACCCCTAGCCTGGGAACTTCCATATGCCGCAGGTGTGGCCCTAAAAAGACAAAACAAACAAACAACAACAACAAAAAAAAACACTTTAAGATTTCATAGGGATTGACTTAATATTTTGATGAATAATCTAGAAGGTGAAGTGCAGGAAACACGCTTTGAATATACTAATGATACGTGGCTTTTCATAAGGACATGCAGTATCAGTAGGCATAAGCCACAAGAAAAAACACCTTAAGAAAACTGAGCAGGAAGGCATTCTCTTCGTGGCACAGTGGAAAGGATTCTAACTAGCAGCCATGAGTATGTGGGTTTGATCCCTGGCCTCGCTCAGTGGGTCAGGGATCCCTCATTGCCCGTGAGCTGCGGTGTAGGTCGCAGGTCCCGTGTTGCTGCACCTGTTGCGTAGGCTGGCATCTGTAGCCCCGATTCCATCCCCAGCCCCGAAACTTCCATATGCTGAAGGGTGGCCCTAAAAAGTAAAATAAAAATTAAAAATTGATCAGGAGTTCCCTGGTGGCTAGCAGGTTAAGGATTCAGCATTGTCACTGCAGCGGCTCGGATCACTGCTGTGATGTGGGTTCAATCCCTGGCCTGGAAACCTCTGCATTCCGCAGGTACGGCACCCCTGCCCCCAAAACTGAGCAGAACAGAAATGATTGATTGCCACATAACAAATCCTTCCAAATTTGCCTAGAGTACTAACCATTTTACTTACTCATCATTCTGTGGGTGAGAAATTTGGGCTGGGCTTAGCTGGGCAGTTCTGAGTCTTGCTGGTCTTACTATTCCAAGAGGGCTACAAGGCCTTTCAAGGCTGAAGCTCAGATGTCACACAATATTACTTTCTCACTACCGACAAAGCAAATCACAAGGCCAGCCCAGATTCACAGGAAGGGAAATAGATTCCACCTCTTCGTGGATGGAATGGCAAAGTTACCTGGTTCTGGGTCTCTGCAGAGGGATGGGAGAAATTATTGCAATCATCTGTGCAAACAATCTACCACTTTAGATTAGCTGCTGAAAGACAAGACAGTTCATGCCATTAAGAAGAGATCTGGGAACCACTGAAGGATGCTTGAATTATTTTAATGTATTCAGAAAAAGAGTGGCAAAAAGAAATTAAACTGGTAGAAGTCCTCATCATAAGGCTTTATGTAGACGCCATAAGCTGTCCCTTCCTGCCAAACCTCCACCCAGTTCAACCCTCTCCCGGCTGGTTTCCAGTCCTACCAGTTCCACTGCTGTGGCTGTTTCTAGGCCCCTCCACTTTGTTGCTAAATCAAATGGACACTTTCAGTCTTACCTGACTTTCATCAGTTTACACTGCCTGCTGTTCTTTCCTTGAAACTTCTTCCTCCTTTCATTGCTTTGAATCACTCTCATCCTTATTCTTCTCTTTCTGACCCCCGACCCCTCCTCCCAACACACACACACACACACACACACACACACACACACACACACACACGATCCCCCGGAATTATCCGTAAATCCTCAACCACTTCAGGCTGCAGTTTTAAAGCTTCTATTCCTTTGCTCATGCCCGGCTAACTCCCTCTCAGTCTTCAAGATTCACTTTTTTTGTTTTTGTCTTTTTGCCTTTATCTGGAGCCGCACCAATGGCATATGGAGGTTCCCAGGCTAGGGGTCTAACAGGAGCTGTAGCTGCCGGCCTACACCACAGCCACAGCAACGCGGGATCCGAGCCGCGTCTGCAACCTACACCACAGCTCACGGCAACGCCAGATCCTTAACCCACTGAGCAAGGCCAGGGATCGAACCTGCAACCTCACGGTTCTTAGTCGGATTCGTTAACCACTGAGCCACGAAGGGAACTCCAAGATTCACTTTAAGTTTCATTTCTTCCTTCCAACCTACTCCCTCTTCCCATTACTAGAGAGAGTTCTCTTCCTCTGTGCTCCTACAGTATCCTGTGCGTACCTCTTCCTTCATACTTCCGTATTATGAAATCATCTTTTTCTGAAATCATCTGTTTTCTTTTTTTGCCATGCCCGCAACATGCAGAAGTTCCCAGGCCAGAGATCAAACCCACACCACAGCAGTAACCAGAGCCACAGCAGTGACGACGCTGGATCCTTAATCCGTGAGCCATCACGGAACTCCAGTTACCTATTTTTTAATGCCTACTACTCAAAAACCCTTGGTAAGCTTTTGTTGAATTAAATTGATATGAGGAAATAAGAAATATTGCATCGCTGGCAGCAACAAGTGCCATAAAACTCTTCATATCCGTTGACATAGTAATCCCACATTGGACGAATATAATTCTAGGAAACAATTTGAAAGAAAAGAATCTTTGTTGAAAATATTTATAAGAAGCCTAATGATTATTACAGAGGGCAATGCCATCAGCATTCCCAGTGAAATAAAAACCCAAACTGTAAACTATGATAAATCAACATGGTAAAATACAGTCATTAAAAGGATAAATGAGTGGGTACATAAGACATAGGGAAAACTCAAAGAAATAGCAAGTGTTAGCAAGAATGAGGAGAAATTGGAATTCATGTGCATTGCTGGTGGGATTATACTATGGTGCAGCCCCTGTGGAAATTGTTTGACAGGTCCCCAAAAAGTTAAACATAAAATTACCTTAACACCCAGCAATTCCATTTCTAGGTGTATACCCTAAAGCTTGTACATGAATGTCCACAGTAGCATTATTCATAATAGGCACAACTGGAGACAGCCAAAATGTCCATCAGCTGATGAATGGATAAACAAAATATGTAGATACATTCAGTGGAATTTTTTTTTTCTTTTTTTGGCCAAACTGCACCACATCGAGTGCCTGGGCCAGGGATCGGATCCAAGCCACAGTTTCAACCTACACTGCAGTTGCAACCTACACCACATCTGTGGCAACGCCAAATCTGTAACCCACTGTGCTTGGCCAGGGATTAAAGCTGCATGCCAGCATTCCAGAAACACCACCGATCCCTTTGCACCACAGCAGGAATTCCACATTCAGTGGAATATTATTCACCCATAAAAAGGAGTAAAGGACTGAAACATGCTACAACATAGATGAACCTTGAAAACATTACACGAAGTGAAAGAAGCCAAACACAAAAGACTGTGTATTGCATAATTCCATTTATATGAAATGTCCAGAATAGGTAAATCTATACAGACAGAAAATAAATTAATGATTGCCAGTGGATGGGAGTGAGAAGGATTGGAATAAGTACTAACAGGGGTGGGGTTTCTTTTTGGGGTGATGAAAATGTTCTGGAATTAGGTCATGGTGATAGCTGCACAACATTGTGAATATACTAAAAACCATTGAAATGTACCCTTTATGTTAAGTGAATTTTATCTCAATAAAAAAGGAAAAGTGGATTATTGGTGTTACATTGAAAAGGACAAAATAACAGATATCTCTTGTAACCAAAAGTGTATTAATAACCAGGAAAAAGACAAAGGAATATCCTGAATTGGGTGCTTTTAATTAATGGGCTTTTTTTATCACATTTTAGGTAATTTCAAATTTAGTACTTTTATTTTATTTATTTATTTATTTTTTTGTCTTTCTGCCTTATCTAGAGCCGCACCTGCAGCATGTGGAGGTTCCCAGGCTAGGGGTCTAACAGGAGCTGTAGCTGCCAGCCTTCACCACAGCCACAGCCACACGGGATCCAAGCCGCATCTGCAACCTACACCACAGCTCACGGCAACGCCGGATCCTTAACCCACTGAGCGAGGCCAGGGATCAAACCCGCAACCTCATGGTTCCTAGTCAGATTCCTTAACCCACTGAGCCATGACGGGAACTCCAAATTCAGTACTTTTAAAGGCATTCCTGCCAGAACATTATAGCAAATTGTACAAAGATAAAACTGAATATCTATAAAATTCTAAAATATATTTTAATTCTAAAATATAGTATAAAACTATAAAGTATCATTCTATAAAGTGGGCAGGAACAGGTCATTGAGTTAACAGGGTGGTTGTTAAGAATGACCTGTGTTTTACTGGTGGGGAGATGCTCATAAGGATTTGATGTAAGCATCAGCAAATTACTCATTAGATTTCTCTTCCTAGTTTGACATGAGAAGAGGGATAGGAAAGGCTAAAGGGATAATTTGGGAGGAAGTGCTTGAGGTAGCTGCCAACAAGTTCTCTCGAAAGCAGTAGGTTATCAGCAGAAAGTGAATTAAGAGCTTCTCCAAAAAATTTGAAATAAAGAATGAAGGCATTAAAGCATAATGGAAAAAACAAAAATAATTATTTAAAAAAAAAACCTTAAAAATAAAATAAAATAAAGAATGAAGGCATTAATATGGACTCTGGAGCCCAAATTGTTACAGAGGAATGATCCTTGCCAATAAGAAAATAGGTAAAAACCAAAGGGAGAATTAAGTAGGATAAAGCACTGTTCACAAGTAATTTATTTTTAATTCCATCTTTGTACAGGCACAGCCCTTCAAATTTTACAAAGTGCTGGAAGTAAAGACTTTTGGAAATGAAAGCTTAGTTGTATTAGAATAAAATAATTCTTTCTCTCTGTCTCTCTCTCTGGCTGCACCCGCAGCATGTAGAAGTTCCCAGGCCTGGGATCGAACCCTCACTATGGCAGTGACCCTCGCCACAGCAGTAACAATGCCAGATCCTTAACCACTAGGCCACCAGAGAACTCCAAGAAATAATTTTCTCATAAGAGGAGGCATCTGTGGCTGGGGTCTCTGAGGTGGCCACCACCACTGTCCTTCCCTAGTAAGGAACTGCTCTGGACAGGTGATTGAGAAGATGAGGAGGAGCTGGACCAGGAGGAGACGGGAGCCAGGTGAGACCATGCCCGGGAGATGGTGGCTCTGGTCCAAGACAAGAGCAAGTTTTCATCTCTCTCTCCTTGTGGCTCCAATAAAATGCAAGTTTCGTAGGGCAGCCTTGTGGGTTGAGGCCACTTCCTTCCTGACCTTGGCTCTTCCTGTTGTCTTCCAGACCGAAGAGCTCCTTCTAGGGCCCAAAATAGGGCAGTCAGGAGGAATGCCTGGAGTTCTGCTTCACTTCGTGGAAAGGTCTAAATTGTTACTGTGCTATCTGAGTTGTCTTGGTGGGAAACATCTGAAGTTCAGTAGTGTTTGAACTGCTGATTATTAGGATTAGTTTTCCTTTCTTTCTTTCTTTCTTTCTTTCTTTCTTTTTCTTTCTTTCTTTCTTTGTCTGTCTGTCTTTTTGTGTTCCTAGGGCCGCACACGTGGCATATGGAGGTTCCCAGGCTAAGGGTCTGTTCGGAGCTACAGCTGCCGGCCTATGCCACAGCCACAGCAACTCAGGATCTGAGCCGCGTCTGTGACCTACACCACAGCTCACCGCAACGCCGGATCCTTAACCCACTGAGCGAGGCCAGGGATCGAACCTGCAACCTCATTGTTCCTAGTCGGATTTGTTTCTGCTGAGCCATGACAGGAACTCCCTTCTTTTTTATTGTATTGTATTGTATTGTATTGTATTGTATTGTATTGTATTGTATTGTATTGTATTATCTTTTGGCCATGTGGAAGCTCTCTGGCCAAAGATGGAGCCCATGCCACAGCAGCCCAAACCACTGCTGTGATGTCAGATCCTTAACCTGCTTCACCACAAGGGAACTCCTAGATTACGTTTCTTTTATTTTATATGTGGACACCTTGATCTATCTGAATCTGGTGAGGAAAATTCTCCCTGGTTTATGTCACTGAGCAAGTCCGAAGCTCATCCGTGCCCTCGGAGCAGTTCTGACCTGTACCTTCTGTCCTTGCTCATGTGACAAAGTGCTGCAGTGCAGACCAGTGCTCCAGCTCTGGCCTCCCACCCCTTCCACTGAACCGCTCTACTCTAACCGGAAGGTCCCCTCCCACCCTCATTGCACCAGTGACAGGGATGTACCCTGTCCTTAACGACTCTCTTTTATTTTAGAATGGAGATGCTGGGGAGAGACTTGTGAGCATTATAAAGCAGACCAAATGCATTAGAGTTACAGTGTGAAGCAACGCCCCCACCTCCCCGCCCCCCGCCACCCCTGCTCCCGGAATCCCTCTGCGGCTTGGAGAGGAGGAGGGCCCGCAGAGGCTTCAAACACTGGATGGGACTCTGGGGGACAGAGCAGGGCAGGAGCTATTTTCCTGTGTTTATTTTGGCCATTAGACCTCTGTGTGTGTTAAGAAGGAAAAAAAGCAAGAAAGAAAGAAAGGAGGGAAGAAGGGAGGGAGGGAGGCGGGTGAGGGAGGAAGGAAGGGAAAGAAGGAAGGAAGGAAGAAAAGATGGAGGAAAGAAGGAAGGGAGGGAGGAAGGAAAGAGAGAGAGGGAGGGAGAGACACGAAGGAAGAAGGGAAGAATGAGGGAAGGAAGGAAATAGGAAAAAAGTCAGCACTCATTTTTTGTCTTTAAATATTAAAATGATTCAAATTGGAATAAAAAAAGGAGACCTCTGTTTTGAAAGACATGCTGTATATTGCAGCCTATATCTATATCTATAACAATATATATATTGTTTGTTTTTAAGCAGAGAAAGCATAAAGATGAATCAAATGCTCTCTTAACAGTCACGACTAGGATAGCTTGGGAGTTCCCGTTGTGGCTCAGTGTTAATGAACCTGACTAGGAACCATGAGGTTGCAGCTTCCATCCCTGGCCTTGCTCAGTGGGTTAAGGCTGCAGCGTTGCCATGAGCTGTGGTGTAGGTTGCAGACACAGCTTGGATCCCAAGTTGCAATGGCTGTGGCACAGGCCGGCAGCTGCAGCTCCGATTAGACCCCTAGCCTGGGAACCTCAATACTGCACCAGCGGCTCTAAAAAAAAGAAAAGACTAGGAAAGCTTCCTCATCCCTCTGTCTACCCTCATGATCATTATTATCGCTCTAAACTATCACATAGAAAGGAAAATACTTGCTATTCTTATATCCACCACCAGGAATTGATAGAACTTAATCCCTTGCATATGTGCTTCAGAGCTTTTTTGTTTGTTTCAGCTAAAGCTCCAGCTCTGCCATCTCTTTCTCTTCTGTTCCCAGAGTTAGGCACTGTCTTGAAGTTGTTCATTATTCCTAGCCCTATTTTATGCTTTTATTACATACATTTACATCCAGATTCAATATAGTACTATTTTGTGTTTGTGTGTGTTGTGTACTTAAATAGTATCTCACTGTTCTAACTCTTTTTTTGGCTGCACCCATGGCATGTGAAAGCTTCCTGGGGCAGGGATCAAACCTGTGCCACAGCAGCGACCCAAACCACTGCAATGACAGCACCAGATCCTTAACTCACTGCACCACAAGGAAACTCCCCTAACTTCTTACATTTTTTACATTCAGCATTGTTTGAGGTTGATCCAGGTCAACATGTATAGATCTAGTTCATTCATTTTGCTTTCTGTGTTTTGAAAGTATGGGAGTATATTGTAAAGCTGTCTACAGTTTATTTATCCATTCCACTGCTGACAGATGTTAGGTTTTTTTTTTTTCATTTCTTGGGCCATTCTTTATTTATTTATTTAAAACTTTTATTCATTTATTTTAGGGACACATCTACGGTTTACAGAAATTCCCAGGCTGGGGGTCGAATCAGAGCTGCAGCTACCAGCCTACACCACAGCCACGGCAACACCAGATCCAAGCCACATCTGCAGCCTATGCCCAGCTTGTGTCTACAAAGGATCCTTAACCCACTGAGCAAGGCCAGGGACCCAACCCTCATCCTCACTGACACTACGTCAAGCTCTTACCTGCTGAGTCACAGAGGGAACTCCTTGGGCCTTTCTTTAATAATTCATAGACTCTCAAGAAAAAAACAATCTCAGAAACACGTTCAAGGGAAAAACAACTTCTTTGCATATTTTTTTTATGTGTGTGTTAAGAGCAATATGAAAACTTGAGGTTATTTCACATTAAAAATAACAACAGGAAACCTAACACTTTTTCAGTAAACAACTCAAAAGCAAGGTATGTAGTTTGGTTCATTTGCTGAGGAGAAAGGGAACCATAAATACTTTCAGTTTTTAAATTACGCATTTCTCAATTGTCTTAGTATTTTTCAACAAGCTGGCTTTGCTTTAATAATCTAAAATCAAAGTAGGTTTAATGTTCTTTTTTTTGTTTATTTTCATATTTTTAGTGTAGATATTCTGTTTTTGCCTAAATACAGTAGGCTCTCAACTGGTAGGATTTATTCTTTTTATTGTTTTTTTAGGGCCTCACCCGGGGCATATGGAATTGGAGCTGTAACTGCCAGCCTGCACTGCAGCCACAGCAACGTAGGATCCAAGCCTCATCTGCGACCTACACCACAGCTCATGGCAATGCCGGGTCCTTAACTCCTCTCCAGGCCCAGGGATCGGAACCCATGTCCTCATGGATAGTAGTCGGATTTGTTAACCACTGAGCCACGACAGGAACTCCTGGTAGGATTTATTCTTTAGCTCTGAGATAAAGGTCCAAACTAATTCTACCTGAGATTTAAGGAGAGAAGGTGATACCCAACCTCATTTTTATTTAACTTGGGTATCGTGTGGTTAATTCACTTCCCATTGGCAATTGCGACCTATAAAATGCCCTCTACCTATCTCATTATACCGGTTAGACTTGAGGTTGGATTTTATCCTGTTAAGAATATTTTAAAAGAGAATACACTTGAATGTTCTAAGAATACTTTAGAATATTCTTAAACTTTGCTGGAAAGTATTTAGAGAAGTGCTTTTTAAAACTGTGGTAACAATGGTTATGACTGCTACCTCTGTGCTATAGACAACAGTGTTTGGGGGGTTTGTTTTCTTTTTTCTTTTTAGGGCCACACCTGCGGCATGTGGAAGTCCCCAGGCTGGCGGTCAAATGGGAGCTGCAGCTGCCAGCCTTCACCACAGCCACAGCAATGCCAGATCCGAGCCACATCTGCGGGTTACACCACAGCTTGCAGTAATGCCGGAGCCTTAACCCACTGAGCAAGGCTGGGGATCGAACCTGCATCCTCAAGGGATACTAGTTGGATTCTTAACCTGCTGAGCCACAGTAGGAACTCCAAGAACACTGTTTTAAAGGAACAAATGTGACTGCCGTTTTCTGATTCATTTAAAGAAGTATTTTAAAGCATATGTAAAAAAGACAGAGACAGGTGTGTTATGTGCATGCTACTTTCACAAGAGCATTATTTCAAGGGAACTAGAGTAACTTGAGAGAGAAGAAATTCAGGAAGATGAGCCATAGGATTGTATGAAGTCCTGAGAGCTCCTCCCAGATGTGCATGCACGGATTTGACCCTAAACAGCATTCCATAGACTTTGAGAATTGCACCAAGGCATAGACCATCACACAGGTCCCAGACTGGGCAGCATAAATGTGCAGTAAATATGAAGAGTATCACAAAGGCTTTGAAAAGAGAACTGACATTGAAAACACAATCCATGTAGCGTGGTCAGAACTTGTGACCTGAACCAAACTGGGTCAATTGACTGCTAAAACAAAAATATCAGGCCCCCGCTGCCCCTGTGCCGGGGCAGGTAAGGGAAGTGTGATCAGGCCGCAGTACCAGAGCATAACTGGAGCTGTCTGCCCCTGCAGTGACAGCTCTTTTTCGGGAGCAACAGGGCAGCACCAGGCTTGGGGTAGGGATGGGGGCCTGTAATAACAACAGCAACAACAAAATAAACCAGTATTTTCCTAGGGCTCCCTGGTAGTCTAGTGGTTAAGGACCCAGCATTGTCACTGCTGTGGCTTGGGTTTCTGCTGTGGCACAGTTTCGATCCCTGGCCTGGGATTTTTGCATGCCTTAGGTGTGGCCAAAAAAAAATTTTTTTTTAAGTATTTTCTATAGAATTTAAATTAGATCCAGAGTCTCAAAACGTAATATTCAAATGTCCAAGATACAATCCAAAATTACCTGGCATATTAAGAGCAGGAAATCTCAAGTTGTATTGGAAAAAACAATCAACAGACATCAATACGAAAATGACACAGATCATTGGAATTATCAGAAAAAGACATTAAAGCAACTGTTATAAAAATATGAAGAAGTATGAATGCTCTTAAAATTAATGAAAAGTTGAAAAGTCTCAGTGAAGAAACAGAAAGTATAATGAACCAAATGGAAATTTTTGAACTGAAAAATACAATAACCAAAAATGTTTAAATCATTCTTTGTGCTTTGTGTTAGTTTCTTATTGGTGCTGTAACAAGTTACCACAACTACAGTGGCATAAAGCAAAACAAATACAGTAACTTACAGTTCCAAGGGTCAGAAGTCTGAAATGAATTTTACAGAGTAAAAATCAAGATGTCAACAAGGCTGTATTTCTTCTTAAGACTTCAGGGAAGAATAAATACCCTTTTTGCCTTTTCTACCTTCTAGAGGCTACCTGCATTCTTTGGCTTATGGCACCTTCCTTCATTTTCAAAGGACATCACTCCAATCTTTGCTTCTGCTGTAGATCTTCTTTTTTGTCTCTCACATTCCGCTCTCTCTTTTATAAGGACCACGTGATTACACTGGGCCCACTCAGATAATTCAGAATCATCTCCTTTCTTAAGATCCTTAATTTAATTACATATGCAAAGTCCTTTTTGCTGTTAACATTTCATATTCATAGGTTCTTGGGATTAGGCAGTAGATATCTTTGGGTGGCTATTCTGTCTACTACAGGCTCAGGAGAAGAACAGAGATAGCAGAGGAAAGAGTCAGTGAACTTGAAAAGAGAGCAATCAAAATTATCCAATTTGAACAACAGAAATCAAAACAATTGGGGAAGGTGGAATCTAGGGAAAATACTGAAAAAAAAAAGGCTAACATTTTTTTCATTAGAGCCCAAGAAAGAGAGGAGAGAGAATATGGTGTAGCAAAATAATATTTGGAGAAATAATAACTGAAATGCTCAAATTTGTTAGAAGACATACATCTACAGATGCAGAAATTTCAGTGAATCCAAACAGGATAAGTGTAAACAAATACCAGCCGAGACACATCATAACAGCTAAAAACTAAAGGCAATAAAAAGAATCTTGAAAGCAGCCACAGAGAATATGATATATTACATAAAAGGGAAAAATGAGTCAAATGATTGTGGATTTTGCATTAGAAACCACAAAGTCAGAAGGCAATGGAACAACATTTTTCAAGTATGACAAAGACCGTCTAATTTGCCTCCTTCATTTTGTTGATACGAAAACCGAGTGGCTGTCTTGAATGAAAGGTGAAGTGGTGTCTCAAATCTCAAGGCTCTGTAATCCGTATCTTAATATAATGACTGTTTTCCCACCATCACAGTTGTCCTAGCTTTTCTGATATACTAATCATAAAATAAAAAATTTGCTCTATCTAGCTCAAGCCAAAAGGGAAATAATTAAGAGAAGTTGGAATCTCTTATAGAACTCAAGATCAAGAGTACAAATAAGCATCAAGAAAAAATTACGGGAGTTCCCTTCATGGCTCAGTGGTTAACGAATCCGACTAAGAACCATGAGGTTGCGGGTTCGATCCCTGGCCTTGCTCAGTGGGTTAAGGATCCGGCGTTGCCGTGAGCTGTGGTGTAGGTTGCAGACGCGGCTCGGATCCCACGTTGCTGTGGCTGTGGCTAAGGCCCGTGGCTACAGCTCCGGTTAGACCCCTAGCCTGGGAACCTCCATATGCCGTGGGTGTGGCTCTAGATAAAAGGCAAAAAGACAAAAAAAAAAGGAAAAAATTACGATTGAGGAGTTCCCCTCGTGGCTCAGCAGAAACGAATCCAACTAGGAACCATGAGGTTGCGGGTTCAGTCCTTGGCCTTGCTCAGTGGGTTAAGGATCCAGCATTGCTGTGAGCTGCAGTGTAGACTGCAGACGTGGCTCGGATCCCGAGTTGCTGTGGCTGTGGTGTAGGCCGGCAGCTCTAGCTCCGATTTGACCCCTACCCTGGGAACCTCCATATGTCGTGGATGCAGTCCTAAAAACAAAAACAAAACAAAACAAAACATTGCCAAAGAAAACTCACTTCCTTATTTCTGTTGATGGCTTTATGTATCTTGGATACCTCAGCTTCATTAAACCAGGAGTATATTGTTATCCCCCTTACTATTCTCACTACTTCTAGTCGTGAACTCAAAGGAGTTAAGATGAGCTAGGTATCAACTAGGGAAAGTTATGTTTTGGGGCTAGAAGCCTGAGGGGTCTCTCCAGCTCCAGTCACATGTTCCTTCAGTATTTCTGCTTCAAGATGGAGCGTCTTCGCTTTAGGCGGTCTGTCCTCACTTCTGTTAACTGGACGCTGCCATTGCTCAGTCTCCCCCTGCCTTGGAAGCAGCCCACCCCCATGGGTCTCAGTGTCACCTCTCTCCTCACATTCCTGGTCCCCGAGAGCCGCTGTTGAGCGTTGTCCGCAGCCACTTGATGCTTTGACTGACTCCCTCTGGCAACCATAGCAACGGTCTTCCCCAGGGCCCCTTGAGACCACGTGCCGCTGCTTAGATAGTTTCAGCATGCTACAGCGTCCCACCCTGAGCTCCTGTGACTTCTCACTCTGGTTCTTAAACCTGAGTCTACACTGCTTTTCATGTTTTCTGAAATCAATTATTTACAAAGTCTCTGTTCCCACACATGTGTTTGCTCTATGTGTTTGCTGTTCTTTCAACCCTAGCGAGGGGGGATTTGAAGTCATGATGAGAGTGGAAATGTATTGCAGCTGGATTTCTGCCCTAGGTGGTGTGTGTAAATCCTCTTTCTCTTTTTTAAAATGTATTTTATTAAAGTATAGCTGATTTACAATGTGTTAATCACTGCTGCACAGCAAAGTGATTCAGTTATACATATACACGGTCTTTTTCATAATCTTTTCCATTATGACTTATAGGATATTGAATATAGTTCCCTGTGCTATACAGCAGGACCTTGCTGCTTATCCATTCTATATAAAATTGTTTGCATTTACTAACCCCAAATTCCAAATCCATCTCTTCCCCCACCTCCCCTCCCCCTTGGCAACCACAGCTCTTTCTTTTTTTAATTAAAAAAAAGCATGCTATTGTTGAAAAAAATGTATATATCAAACAGTACACAGATCCATTCATACCCTTAATCCCATTCTCCAGAAGAAACAACTACTGACAAGTTTCTGATAGTGTTCCAGAAATATTCCAAGTATAAAAAGCGCAAGTAACTAATATAGAGTCCCTTTTTTTCATAAAGGGGAGCATAATCTACACTTTAAATTTCACCATATATATTGGGATTCACTCCAAATAGGGCTACTTTGCTTTTTTTTTTTCTGTAACAATGTTCTGTTGTTTGGAAATGCCAAAATTTACTTAACCTGTCCTTTTGGACATTTCAGTTAACTCATTTGCTATCATAAGTCTGCTCGAACATCCTTATACACATATCTTGTACAAGTGCATGTTTGTCAATACTTAATATAATCAATATCTTGTCTTTCGATAATGGGTAGGTGGCAAAGAATATTTTCTTATTTCAGTTTGCATTTCTTATGTCTTAAGCCAGATTTTTTTGTTTTGTTTTGTTTTGTTTTGCTTTTTAGGGCCCCACCCTCGGTGGGTTTCCAGGCTAGGGGTCGAATAGGAGCTACAGCTGCCGGTCTACACCACAGCCACAGCAACACAAGATCTGAGCCACATTTGCAAACTATACCATAACTCACGGCAACACCGGATCCTTCACCTACTGAGCCAGGCCAGGGATCAAGCCCACAACCTCCTTGTTCCTAGTTGAATTCATTTCCCCTGCGCCACGATGGGAACTCCTTAAGCCAGATTTTTTTATGTTTACCCAACTATAGGCTGTTTCAGTAAACTGCCTATACCTATTTTTTGCCCATTTTCCTACTGATGTGTAAGATAAAAAATTCTTATGCTAAGATTAGCCCTTTTGGAGTCCTCTTGTGACACAGCAGGTTAAGGATCTTGTTCTGTCCCTGCAGCTGCTTGGGAAATTCCACATGCCATGGGCATGCCCCCCCACCCCGGAAAAAAGAAAAAGATTAGCCTTTTATTCAGTCATAGTCCTACAAATATATTGTCTTCTGCCTTTTTACCTAACATTCTTTTCCTTCCCAATTTGACACTTTTTATACAGTCTAATTTGTTTTCTTTCTGGCTTCTGGGTTTTGTCGTGTTTAGAAAATCCCTCCTGGAGTTCCCGTTGTGGCTCAGTGGTTAACGAATCCGACTAAGAACCATGAGGTTGCGGGTTCGATCCCTGGCCTTGCTCAGTGGGTTAAGGATCCGGCGTTGCCGTGAGCTGTGATGTAGGTCGCAGACGCGGCTCGGATCCCACATTGCTGTGGCTGTGGCGAAGGCCAGCAGCTACAGCTCCTGTTAGACCCCTAGCCTGGGAACCTCCATATGCCACAGGTGTGGCTCTACATAAAGGCAAAAAGACAAAAAAAAAGAAAATCCCTCCTCACTTCAAAATTATTTTGTGAAATTACTTGATAATTCCTCTTGATATTTTTCTAGATTTTTTTGTTATATTTAAAATTCTAGTCGATTTGGAAATTATTTTAGGATAGGGGTTCCAATTTTGTCTTTCCTGGAGCTCCCACAGTGGCGCAATGGGTCAGTGGAGTCTTGGCAGCTCTGCGATGCAGGTTCTATTCCTGGTCCAGCACAGTGGGTTAAGGAGCCAGTGGTGCCGCAGCTTCAGCTTAGATCACAACTGAGGCTCAGATCTGATCCCTGGCCCAGGAGCTCCATATGCCATGGGGCAGCCAAAAATGAAAGAAAAAAAAAAAAAACAATGTTTGTCTTTTCTAACCATGGCTCTTTGATCAATGATTCAGTTTTCTGGGAGTTCCAGAACAATCCAGATTTCCCAGATTCTTGGAGATGTGAATGAACCTGGCTGTTGACACATAGTTGGTCGTGACCTAGGACCCCCCCACCCCCCAATCCAGGTCTTCTGCTGCTCACTGAGTCCTTGGCCCAGACCACAGTAGGGAACCTGGACAGACTACTCTCTCTGGGCCACGTGGACTCCAGGTGGCCCCACAACGACCTGGATACCCATTTGACTGTAGCCTGGGCTGGAGCACTTCCTCTGTAAATCTGGCCCCGGTTCCCTTCCCCTCTTCCCTCCCATCCCGTCTGTCCTGCCAGCAGCTTCTCTGGGGAAATTTGCATCATGCAGCAGCAGGAGGGCTCTTGAGGACTGCTGAATGGAGCCATGGTCTGCTTGGCCGCCCCGGCGCTGCTCCTGGCCATGACTCTCCCCTTCTTGGGGTCACCAGTTGCCCAAGCATCCCAGCCTGTGAGTAAACCTGGGGTGAGGACCCAGGAAAGATCTGTAGAGGTGACCATAAGAGTATCTGGATGCGAGAGGCCGCAAGAGGTAGAATGAAAAGATAGGTGGAGAGGAAAGGACTGGGCGGAGAGGAAGTAAAGCTGGTTTGTTACAAGATCTCTGAGCATTCAGCCTCATTCTCCAGGCTGTGGGGGTACCTTTCGTTTCTTTATTTGAGTTTCTGGGAATGCCAGTGATGCCCGTTGCACCTTGGTAAAGGCTCTTCCAATCAAGCTTGTAGTTTATTTTTTTTTTTACTATTTGTTTGTTTATTGATTTATTTATTGCTTTTCAGGGCCGTACCCACGGCATATGGAGGTTCCCAGGCTAGGGGGTTGAATCAGAGCTACAGCTGCCGGCCTACACCACAGCCACAGCAACACGGGATCCGAGCCACATCTGTGACCTATACCACAGCTCCCAGCAACACCAGATCCTTAACCCACTGAGTGAGGCCAGGGATCAAACTGCAGCCTCGTGTTTCCTAGTGGGATTCGTTTCTGCTGTGCCACAACAGGAACTCTGACAAGCTTGCAATTTAAAAATGAAAAGAAGGGGGAGTTCCCTTTGTGGCTCAGTGGTTAACGAATCCGACTAGGAACCAGGAGGTTGTGGGTTCGATCCCTGGCCTTGCTCAGTGGGTTAAGGATCCGGCGTTGCCGTGAGCTGTGGTGAAGGCTGCAGACGCAGCTCGGATCCCGCATTGCTGTGTCTGTGGCAAAGGCCGGCAGCTACAGCTCCTGTTAGACCCCTGGCCTGGGAACCTCCATATGCCGCGGGTGCGGCTCTAGATAAAGGCAAAAAGACAAAAAAAATAAAAAATAAAAAATAAAATAAAAATGAAAAGGAGTTCCCATTGTGGCTCAGCAGGTTAAGAACCCAAGTAGTATCCATGAGGTCAAGGGTTCAATCCCTGTCCTGGCTCAGTGGGTTAAGGATCTGGTGTTTCCATGAGCTGTGGTGTAGGTTACAGACACGGCTCGGATCTGGCATTGCTGTGGCTGTGGTGTAGGCCGGCAGCTCCACTTGAACCCCTAGCCTGGGAACTTCCATATGCCGCAGGGGCAGCCCTAAAAAGAAAAGAAAAACTTTCCAAACTTGGGAACAATTGGCATAGAGGACAGAGCCCAGTCTGCACTTTAAGATTTCTGTTTTCTCCCAGATGTAGCTCCAGTTCCAGCTCTAGCTGCATCTCTATCTAGAGCAATACCTGGTTTGGGGCACATATCCTCACCTCCACGCGATTTTGAGAGGGGCATGGTTGGTGAGGAAAGAATTTGTGGGCACCAGAGACAAAGAGAAGATGCCTTCCTTCTGCCCCCCTTACAGCCATTCCTGTGCAGGGAAGAGCCCCCCAGCTTCTGGGCCCCAGGCCACTCTGCCCAGCCCTGCCCAGCTCCGAGTCCAGTCATTTCAATTAGCCTAGAGGCCCAGGGACAGGCAAGTTCAGGAAGGAATTAAGCAAAGCATGTTGACTCTCCGGGGTGTGCCTGATTCCTGGGTCCTTGTGGGATTTGCAAGCCCTGGAAGAATCCCTAGTGCTGCAGTCCCACACCTTCTACCAGAAGCGTGCTTCCCCTGCCTGCTGTGCCTCCAGCATTCCAGGCAAAAAGAGGGGCTTCAGGGAAATGAAGTCAGACCAGACGAGCCAGGCTGGCTCCTGGAGGCTTGGGCAAGAAGGCCTCCTTGGGAGAAACGCGTGTCATCGGCTCCCCTCAAAGTCTCCACCCTGTGCTCTATTCCAGGGCCAGAGTCAGGCTGGAGGGGAATCTGGGCAGCGACTGGACCAAGAAAGTAGAGCAGGTGGTGAGTG
>PVHT021183518.1:12096835-12111032 GCA_004024745.2 Catagonus wagneri | reverse complement strand
CTCCCCTCTGCAGCTCTCCCCTCTGCAGCTCTCCCCTCTGCTCCTGCAGCATCAGCCCTGGTCTCAGTCTATGCACAGCTGGACTTTGCACATGAGACCTGGCCAGCGGCGCTCTCCAGGCCCCTGACTCTGCCCACTGCCTCGGTTTCCTCTGCCCCCATAACGCTCACTGGCCTCAGCCTCACCACAGGTAGGGGGGAGACTCTGCTGTCCCCTGCTTCTCGGGGGGGGGGGGGGGGGGCTCTCGCTGCTTGTGTGGGGGGCGGGGCTCAGAGCGCAGGGAGCCCCGCCCTCCCACAGCCCGCTCGCTCGAAAGAGATTCTCCGAGCCCCTCCCTCTCTGGAGATGGTAGTGGGGGTCGGTGTGGCCCAGATCCTTCCTCACCTCCCAACAGATAGACCTTCCCGTCCTGCTGCATGTCCCCATCTTCTAAACTTTGGCAGAGGCCCAGCAGGCCGATGACAGTGGGCGTGGACTTCTGCGCTTGCACCGCTGGTGCCTTTGCCCAGCACGCTCCGTGGCTTAGAACCCTGGCTAAGAAGGCGGTGCCTGATAGGTGCTTGTGACTGAGGTGCCCGTGACTTTGGGATTGTTCCAAGCACCCAGCCCTCGGGCCTCGCAGGCGTCAGGTAGTTGCTGGAATATCCCAGACGGTCCACCCACGGCTTACTCCCCTTCCCTCTGTCACAGAGTGTAAAGTCAACCGCGATGGGTGTAGCTATTGTGCCTGCCAGTCTGGGTACCAGTGGAACGCCAGTGTCTGCTCCCATCACAATCCCTGCCAAACCCATCTCCAGCACCAGCCTTGTGGCTGCCTTGTCTTCAGCCCCGTGGAAGCCGGGTACTGCCAGCTGCTGCCTCCTGGTGAGGATCTTGGAAACCAATGGCCCTGAGTCAAAGAAACCCTCTCTGTTATGCTTTTTTTTTTTCCCCCTTCTCAGACCCTGCGTCTCTACCCAGGGGTCCAAGCCCAGCGGCACAGCTCTGGGTGGGAGAAAATACCAGCCATCATAGGGGATCACAGGCCCTGAGCTTGAGACAGGAGGAGTAAGACAAGGAGTAGGGCCCCAGGTAGACAAGGAGAGGGGGAAGCGGGGAGTCCTAAGCCAGAAGCTTCCCCAGCTGGTTCCCACTGACAGATAGCGTCTTCCAGGCTGGATTTCTGCTGCCACACTCCTCCAGGGACAAAACAGAACAAGAAATGTTAGCGGGGGAGGGCGTGAGGAGGAGCGGGCTTCAGAAGATGGGGCGGGAGAGACAGCTCGGTCACACCAAAGGCCACCAGTTCCTGCTCCAGGGGTCCCCTGTCTCCTGTCTCCTGCAGTCCCTGCAACCCTGAGCCTCAACTCCTGGCTGCAGATGCCTGGCAGCACCCTGAACCTGACCCTCGTCACGAGCCAGGAGACCACCAACCTGAACTGGTTCCTGTGGCGCCTTGGGAGCCCCAGCCCTGTCCTCCTGCGGGCGGGGACACGTGTGTCCCTGACCTCCAGCCCAGGCCGGGCTGTCCTCAGCATCATCAACATTTCCCATAAATGGGCAGGTAGCCCGCCTGTCCCTCCCTACTCCTCTCTTGTCGCCTCTCTCCTGCCCTTCTTCTTTCCCTCTTCCCCCCTGCTTCTCTCCATCTCTTCCTCCGCCCTCTCTTCTTTTCTCCTTTTCCTTTCCCTTCTCCCCATTTATTCATTCTGGGGAAGTTAAGTCTAAGAGGCCCGTTGATGTGAATTATAATGAGAGAACACTGAAAACGTGGTCTTAATTTCCTGCTTTTCTTCCTGCTGTTGAAATGGTAGGAAGGGCGTCTCCTGGAGGCATAGTGGTTCACCTTGGAGAATTCGCTACTACAGGCTAATAAAAAAGGGTCAGCACCTCTTCTTCCTCCTAGAAGTCCTTTTGGGGACAGGGATCTTTTCTACTGGGGTTAATCGGAGGCTGGATGGAGAAGGCAGACCTGGGGTGTGGCTTGGAAGCAGCAGAGACTATGGCACAGGTGGGGGCCAAAGAGCAGGGCAGTGCAGCAGGTGTGTGTCTACAGGTGAGTACATCTGCTGCTTTGAGGCCCAGGGATTCAGGTGGGAGCTGCAGAAGGTGGTGAGGGTGCCTCTGCAGGCGACAGACGTGGCTCGGCTTCCAGACGAGCTCTCCATCTCCTGTGCCACCTCCCCTGGCTTCCAGCTGAGCTGCTGCATCCCCAGCACACACCTGGGCTACACGGCCTCCTGGAGCCCCAGAGAGGGCAGCGAAGGTACGGAAAGGAGTCGGCTGTTGGGCGTGGCGGGAGAGGGGTGGCTAGTGGCCTCCAGGCAGTGGGCTCTTCAAGCAGAGGCTACAGTTCAACCTGGGAGTTCCAGGTCCAAGTGCAATATTGTTTTTACCCCAATTCCCTTTTTTTTTTTTTTGCTTTTTAGGGCCACACCCATGGCATATGGAAGTTCCCAGGCTAGGGGTCAAATTGGAGCTGCAGCTGCCGGCCTACAACCCAGCCAAAGCAACACAGGATCTGAGCCACATCTGCGACCTGCACCACAGCTCTCGGCAACACCAGATCCCTGACCCACTGAGCGAGGCCAGGGATCGAACCCACATTCTCATGGATACTAGTTGGGTTCATTACCACTGAGCCACAGAGGGAACCCCAACCCCAGTTCTATTGATACAACAATAACCACATGTAGGTAGACATCTCTTACAAAATGCTTTCATCCACATGATCTCATTGAATGCGCAGGATATTACTCTATGTGGTTTATTTGGTTATGGGCCCACTTTACAGTGAGTTCACTGGGGCTTCAGGCCCTGGAGCTGGCAAGAGATGCCCAGGCCCCCCTTCCCCCAAATCCAAGCTCTGCCTTCAGTAGTTTGATGCCCACATACACCTCAGCTCTTCCCCCACTTCTCTGTCTGCTCCTGAAACTGCTAGAAAGTCTGTGGGGACATCTCTGGGCCTCCTGGCGTCTAGGTGTGTTTCTGGCCCAGTGACGTTTCCCCTCCCTTGTCTCACCCTCAGCCTCCTTCGTCCGCACACGGGACTCCCAGTGCTTTGGGCTGGCTGTTCAGCGCTGCCCTGCGGCTGACACCACGTATACCTGCGACCTGCAGAGCCCGGGACTGACCCCTATCAGGGTGACCGTCTCTGTCACCGTCATTCAGGGTACGCAGGGCTTGGGTACCTCTCACCTTCTCACCCCGAGAGCTCCTCCCTTATGTCTCCCTGTCTGGCAACAAGGCCAGACACCACCCACGGCCTGCATGGGTTTCCGCCCAAAGAAGAGGCACAGGTTCGACGGGTCTGGTATTTTCAGACGGAGACACCACCTGCCCTGAGGAAGCCTCAGCTGTTGCCTGGAACGTCACCAAGGCTGGCCATGTGGCACGGGCCCCGTGTCCCGGGAAAAGGACAGGCACGGTGAAGAGGCCTTGTGGGCCGGATGGGGTCTGGGGGCCCGTTCAGAGCAGCTGCACAGACACAGGGCTCCTGGCCTTGCTTCGTAGAGTCTGGGTAAGGCTTCTGGCCCTGCTGCGCTCGTGCCCCGCCGTCCATGACCGTCCCTGCCTCACTGGGACCCGGCTCTAGAGTCCTCTTCCCCTGAGGCCCAGCCCAAAGCTTATTCAGCTTCTCTGAACCGGAGCCCTGGCACAGCCAGACAGGGTGATGGGCGGGGTGGGTGTGCTCAGAGCGGCCGGCCAGCACTCCCACAGCGGGGAGTGTGCTCATCTCACACCTTTTTTTTTCTTTTTTGTCTTTTGCCTTTTCCTAGGGCTGCACCTGTGGCATGTGGAGGTTCCCAGGCTAGGGGTCTAACAGGAGCTGTAGCCGCCGGCCTTCGCCACAGCCACAGCAACATGGGATCCGAGCCGCGTCTGCAACCTTCCCCGCAGCTCACGGCAACGCCGGGTCCTTAACCCACTGAGCAAGGCCAGGGATCGAACCCGCAACCTCATGGTTCCTAGTCGGATTTGTTAACCATTGAGCCACGATGGGAACTCCTCGTCTCACACCTTAATCCCACCAAGTGTCCGTCCCACTAACCTTGGTGTCAGTGCCTTCCACATGGCTCACCCTCCTCTCTGCTTCCCATGCCTCTGGGAGGGTACAGAGAAGGTGCTTACGGAGGGAGGGGGCGGCCCCTCCCTCTTGAGGACTCATCCCCCCACCCCCGGCTCTGCCCCGCTGTCCTGTCGGTCTCAGCTGCTACGGGCAGGCCAGGGCTGGCCCGCTACAGAGGTGCCACAGATCCTGGCTCAGCTGCCGGAACAGGTAGTGGCGGTGACCTCACCTTCCGACTTACTGGCACTGGTGCACACCATGACAGTCCTGGCCAAGGTGGTGGCAGATGCCAGAATACAGCTCAACTACAGTGCCCTGGAGGTGAGCTCTCAGCCACGGCAGGGGCCAGCTGGGTAGTGGGGGCTGGGAACTCCTCACCTCGGGCTGTCAGAAGGCAGACCTTTCTAGAATCCAAGTGTCTGCTCCCCCGGTCCATCTGCTTGGATGCCAGTCCCACAGGCCATGGAGTGTGGAGAAGGCCTGGTGCTGGGAGAGGCAGGAAGGGGCGGAAGTGGTGAGCGCTGAGGCGCGCACACACACGCAAACATGTGGCTACGATCTGAATTGCCCCCGTGCCCGGAGCTCTCAGAGCAGGCAACAGCTGGTGACCCATAAGCTGCAGCCAAAAGATTAACCAGGGACAGTGACCCTGCACACCCTTTGTATCTGGGAATGTGTGTCACATGTGGGTGTGCAGACATGCATGTGACCCTCTACTTCGGAACATTCTGCCCTCACCACTGGGCACCACTCCTAGCTTTGCAGACCTGTAGGGGCCCCTTTAGGACTGGGTGGCCCCTAGGGATGACCTAGGGAGCAGGGTCATTAGGCAGAGGGGTGGGAGGTGTCTCGGGAAACCCCAGATTTGAAGGTGCCCCTGCGGTTAGCTGAACAGCCCCCTATTCTTCCTGTCTACAAGATCTCCCTTTGCAGGCCTGTTCTCCTCTTCCCCTTGGTCCCCAACCTTAGGTCTGGCACTGGACTAGGAGCGTGGGTTTGGGGTCTGTCGCTCCCAGTGGCCCTGGTAGCTAGGCCTCATCTCTCTGTCGGGTGCTGCAGGCTCTTCTGAACACCACAGACAAGATCCTGGACCTGGACTCCGGCTCCCTGTGGGCCCCGGCCCGGGCCCAGAAGCCCTCAGTGGGCTCCAACCTCCTGCTGGCTGTGGAGACGCTGGCACGCAGCCTGTGCCCACAGGATCACCCCTTCTCCTTCGTCTTGCCCAACGTGCAGCAGCAGACCCAGCTGCTGGGGCCCACGTCTCCTGCTGACTACAGAGTGTCCTTCCCAACTCAGCCCCCGCTGCAGGCATGGATTCCCAAGCACTCACTGGCCCCACTGAGCCATAATGGAACCAATGTCAGTATTACCAGCCTGGTGCTGCAAAAACTGGACCACTTTCTGCTCTCGAACTATGGACAAGGGCTGGGGGACTCCCTCTATGTCACTCCTGGTCTGGTCCTTGTCATCTCCATCATGGCAGGTGACCAGGTCTTTAATCAGGGAGAGGTCATCATGGACTTTGGGGGCAC
This sequence comes from Catagonus wagneri, assembly GCA_004024745.2. Taxonomy (NCBI): domain Eukaryota; kingdom Metazoa; phylum Chordata; class Mammalia; order Artiodactyla; family Tayassuidae; genus Catagonus; species Catagonus wagneri. The sequence goes on along the minus strand of PVHT021183518.1, from coordinate 12,105,452 downwards.
AGATGGCAGCACCCACTGTGTCTTCTGGGACTTCGATCTCTTCCAGGGCAAGGGGGGCTGGTCAGACGCAGGGTGCTGGGTGCAGGCAGCCAGTGCCAGCCCTACCACTCAGTGTATCTGCCAGCACCTCACTGCCTTCTCCATCCTCATGTCTGGACACACAGTTCCCCAAAACCCCACCCTGGAGCTGCTGAGTCAGGTGGGCTTGGGGGCCTCCATTCTGGCGCTGCTACTGTGCCTGGGCGTGTACAGGCTGGTGTGGAGATTCGTGGTGCGGAACAAAGTCACCTACTTACGCCACGTGGCCCTGCTCAACGTGGTGCTCTGCCTGCTGGCCGCAGATACCTGCTTCCTAGGAGCCCCGCTGCTTCCTCCGGGGCCCCGCAGCCCCCTCTGCCTGGCCGCTGCCTTTCTCTGTCACTTCCTCTACCTGGCCACCTTTTTCTGGATGCTGGCCCAGGCCCTGATGTTGGCCCATCAGCTGCTCTTTGTCTTCCATCAGCTGTCCAAGCACCGGATGCTCTCTTTGATGGTGTTCCTTGGCTACCTGTGCCCCATGGGGTTTGCAGGTGTCACCCTGGGGCTCTACCTGCCCCAAGGACAATACCTCGGGGAGGGGGCGTGCTGGTTGGACAGGAAGGGAGGCGCGCTCTACACCTTTGTGGGGCCAGTGCTGGCCATCGTGGGCGTGAACGGGCTGGTACTCACCATGGCCGTGCTGAAGCTGCTGAGACCTTCGCTGTCAGAGGGACCCCAGGTGGAGAAACGCCAGGCCCTCCTGGGCGTGCTCAAAGCTCTTCTCATTCTCACACCCATCTTCGGCCTCACCTGGGGGCTGGGCCTGGCCACTCTGTTAGAGGACATCTCCGTAGTCCCGCACTACCTCTTCACAGTGCTCAACGCCTCCCAGGTGGGTGATGAGGTGTGGCTGTGCTTTCTGTCCTGGTAGCTTAAGTCACCACCACTCCCTTCTCAAGGAGGCATCGTGGTGGAGCAGAAGAAACATAGGTTCAGGAGTTTTAAAAGGCTTACGTGTGGATCCAAGATCCCAATGACTAGCTGGATAACTTTGGATAAACCTCTCTGAGCTTCGGTTTTCTTATCTGTAAAATCTCTGGACTTGCCATTGAAACCAGGGAATTGTCAGCACCTATCCTCTGATGTGCATCTTCTTTGTAAACCCAACTGTAAGGAAAGCACTGGAAACAGATCCTGTGCACCAAGTGGTGCTGATGTATGTGAAAACAGACACGGGAAGACTCAAGATGTGAATCAGACAAGAGGACAGAGGTTGAAGGCAGTGGAGAGGGATGGAGGTGAACGGGCTCAACTGACTCCTTCCTCCTTGACTAACTGATCCCCGTCTCCCCCTTTTCAGGGCGTCTTCATCTTATTGTTCGGTTGCCTCATGGACAGGAAGGTGAGTCTGTCCACCCGACCGTGTCTGGCTCGCATCCACAGGCTGGGACCCTGGCTGGCATAACGCGTTCAACCTCTCCCGCAGGTCCAAGAGGCTTTACGCAAACGCTTCTGTCGCACCCAGCCCCCCACCTCCACCATCTCCCTGGTGAGTCGCTGGCTCCAAATCCTCACTTCACCTCCTGATATCAGGTCAGATCGCTTTCCCCAGAGGAGACAGACACAGCTAGAAGCCAAGAGGAGATTGAGGTTTTCGGGCAAGCTCTCCAACAACAGAGAAAGCAGCCCAGGCAGAGGACAGATATCAGTTCCTGGACTCCTCTGATTCTTAACCTCGACTCCCGGTCACTCTGGATTGTCCCTGTTTCTCCCTCTGAAAATCCTCCAGTTAGTGTTGGAAGGGAACAGGTAGGATCAAGGTAGGATCAGTATGCACAGGAGTCACCGTAGTCAGAAGAGAAGTTCCTCGGATTTTTCCCGCCCAGGCAGGAGGGCAAGTGAAAATGTAAAAACAGACACAACCTAGTCAAAGGGGAGCTGGCATTAATAACAATCGCCCTGCAATTGGGCCTGTCCACCCCTTCCTAGGCCACAAATGAAGCCTACATCCCAGAACATAGCAAAGGAAGAAGCGAAGATGCCAGGTGAGAACGAAGCCCCGTGAGCAGCGTGGAGGGAGGAGGAGGGTACAAAGGGCTTTCCAGCAAAGCTCTAAAAAGAAAACTCCTCTTCGTATACCTGTCTCGACCCAAAGGATGGAACACAGACTTCTCCAAGTAGATGTTTCTAGATGGGCTGGAGAAGGTGGAGGCCTCAGAGAGCAGTGGCCATGGCATCCCCTACTGCTTTCCCAGAAAGCTGGAGGGAGTGTCACCACCGCCAGCCCTTGAGTCAGCTCACTCTGCAAATTCCTTTTCACACTATCAAATTCTTAATTAACCTGAAAAACAATTGTTTGGAAAGAACTGCATTGGTGGGCCTGGTGTCCAGAGGTGGGGGCGACTGCAGAGGCTTCAGGGCCAGCACCTTTCCTGAGGAAGATAGAAGTTTGAGTGACCCACATGCAGAGCCTGGGCTCCTTCAAGGGAGTTGAGGGTGTGTCCTTGAATCCAGGGACAGGTCCTGGCCCAGGCTCTGAAGCCCTGGGGAAAAATAGGCTTCTGTTTCCATTAGTCACACTCATTTCTCCTGAAGCTCACCTGTCCCCACCCCTAAACTAGCCAAGCAAGAAAAGCATGAAAAACCAGCTAAAGCTACCCAATACCTGTCTTTGCTGAAAAAGTAATCAGCAATATCAAAGTTCAAAATAATTACAAGTAAAACTGTCTCAACTAGTTTTTAACTAATCAACAGTTCATGTTACAGATATATTTGATAAAAATGGTTTTAAGTATTCAGTGATTTCTTGTCTGATTATTTCTTCTCTTTAGTTACAAAGAAAGAATGGCCTAATTGACAGAAACTCTGATCTTCCAAACACTGGAGGCAAAGGGGAGAATTTGGTTGGCCTCTTTTCAAAATTTAGGAAAAGGTGAAATTTATAGGTCTCTTTTTCTTTAAGCTCTATAAAACAGTACTATGAAATGTAAGCTTCAGGAGTTCCTGTTTTGGCTCAGCAGTAATGAACCTGACTAGTATCCATGAGGAGAAGGATTCGATCTCTGGCCTCGCTCCGTAGGTTAAGGATCCAGCATTGCCATGAGCTGTGGTGTAGGCAGCTGATGTGGCTCAGATCCTGCGTTGCTGTGGTGTAAGCCGGCAGCTGTAACTCTGATTCAACCCCTAGCCTGGGAACTTCTATATGCCGTGAGTGCAGCCCTAAAAAGACAATAAAACAAAACAAAAATGTAAGTTTCCTAGACACACACATGTGTACAAAAATTACTGATAGGAGCACATTTGTAAGAATGCAGTATAAAATTTTAAAATAGAACGCTAACACAGACTGCCAAGAATTAAGGAGAAAAGCTAAGACTAGATACAGAAAAGAATTAATGGGTAGTTTTTCCTCCCTCTTCTATGTCTTTTTCTTTTTTCTTTTTTTTAGGGCCAAACCCATGGCATATGGAGGCGCCCAGGCTAGGGGTCTAATTGGAGCTGTAGCCGCCGGCCTACACCACAGCCACAGCAATGCAGGATCCGAGCTGCGTCTGCGACCTACACCACAGCTCACAGCAACGCCAGATTCTTAACCTACTGGGCAAGGCCAGGGATCGAACCCACAACCTCATGGTTCCTAGTCAGATTCGTTTCCGCTGCACCACGACAGGAACTCCTCTACTTGATTTTTCATTTTCTTCTTCTGCTCTATGTTGTTTGAATTTTTTTTTTACAATGAGCATGTATTTTATATTAGAAGAGAAATGGTTTTCAAAAAGTTTCCCTGAACATTTTGCATATTTAAAAACAGAAACTTGACAAGCAAAGAAATACAAACAGAACGCCTCCCCTGGGAGTTCTCCTGGTGGTACAGTGGGTTAAAGGATCCAGCGCTGTCACTGCAGCGATTCAGGTCACAGCTGAAGTGCAAGTTTGATTCCTGGCTAGGGAACTTCCACACACAGTGGGCACAGCCAAAAAAAAAAAAAAAAAAAAAAAAAACTACCTCCTGGAATTTAAGTTTGAATATAAGAATAGATTATATCAGGGGTTCCTGAGGAGTTCTGCTTTGGTAATCAGTTGTTTGATCATTGATGGTCCTTTAAGTATGGAAGGGAAAAGGACTCTTAGTTGAGTAAGGTGTTGAATACATGTCTAAATGTCTCTTCTCTTTAATCTTCTCACAATAATCTACTTCTTTTCAGAAGTGTGTCTACTCACTATTTTTGTCCTTCAATCCCCACATTCTCTCATTTCCTTTCCATAATGGTCCCTCTTCATTGAAAACATGCAATACACCACTTCAGAGTCCCCTCAGAATGACAGCAAAGTGCCTCTGAGTCATCCATTAAAATCTGAGAAACTCTGGGAGACATTACTTTTTACTCCTCCAGAAAACTCAGGACTGGAAAAATAAAACTGAAAAAGGATAAGGGGAAAAGATAGGTTGAGGACAATTAGACTTCTTCTCTCAGGAATCTTGGAAGCAAACAAATCATCAGAAGCAAACAGCTGGGGACCAGGTGGTAGTGGTGGAGACAGGGTCAGGGAGCCAACCTTTTGAAGTTTTAATGAAAGAAGATGAGGGCAAATAAAGGCTCCGCTCTCAATGGGCATTTGGTGGAACAGAAGGTCTAATGAAAGTTTTCCATGAAAAGAGAGACACTTTAAGTTGGGATCTTTAAGAACAGAATAACCATTTTAAGATATTTAAGAACAAACATCAAGGAGGCATCTACAACCGCCACAGCTAAGGGTGATCTTTTATCGCCGCCACGCTAATGAAAATAATTTGGTTCTCCCTTACATGTATATAAATGTTTAGAAATAGTACATAGCTTTAGCCTGTGTGCTCCTCTCCAATCCATTTCCTAGGTGCCCCCCACCTAGAGGAAACCTCTGTTCTGAAGGTTTTCCTTTAAATTTTTTTTTCAAATGGTGGTAAAGTACACAAGAATTTATCACTTTGAACCTTTTTTAAAGTACACAGTTCAGTAAAGTACACGCACAGTGCAGTGCAACCAATCTTCAGAATTCTTTTCATCTTTCAAAACAAAGTCTGTACCATTAAACAACCCCTCATCCTCCTCCTCCAACTCCTGGCAACCACCCTTCTTTTGTCTTTACAAATTTGTTTTAAATGCCTGGTACGAACGGAATCATACAGTATTTGTCTTTTTGTGCCTGGCTGATTTCACTTAGCATAATGTCCTCAAGGTTCATCCACGTTGTTGCATGTGATGGAAGTGCCTTCCTTTTTCAGGCTACATAGTATTCTACTATATGTACATACACATTTTGTTTATCCATTCGTCCATAGATGAACACTTGAGTTGTTTCCAAGTTTTAGTTATTATGAACAATGTTACGTTATGAACATTGGTGTATGTTCATCTCTTAGACCCTCCTCTCCATTCTTTTGGATACATACCTAGGCCTGCTGGGCCACAGGGAATTCTACCTTTAATTTTTTAGGAAATGCTATACCATTTTCCATTGCCTCTACACAGTTTTACATTCCCCTCAACTGTGCACAAAGATTTCAATTTTTCCATATTCCAACACTTGATATTTTCTGATTTTCTAATAGCAGCCATTCTATTGGGTGTGAAGTAGCAGCTTGTTGAAGTCTGCACTTCTCTTAACAGATTAGTGATGCTGAACATCTTTCAATGTCCTTATTGGTCATTACATATCTTTAAAGAAATGTCCCTTCGAATTTTTATTTTATATATATATATATATATATATATATATATATATATATATATACACTTTTTTTGCTTTTTTTTAGGGCCACACCTGTGGCATATGGAGGTTCCCAGGCTAGGAGTCTAATTGGAGCTGTTGCTGTCAGCCTACGCCACAGGCACAACAACTCGGGATCCGAGCCTTGTCTGCAACCTACACCACAGCTCACAGCAATGCCCACTGAGCAGGGCCAGGGATTGAACCCAGGTCCTCATGGATATTAGTGGGGTTTGTTACTGCTGAGTCACAACGGGAACTCCTACAGGATGATTCTGATTGCCAGTAGCTTTCACAGACCTAACCAATATTCACATAAATGGTCGTTAACTAAGACTTTTGCTTCTTCAAAGCACCAGCATACATGCTATTTGATGCAGTCTGGTTATCAAAAAACTGAGAGGGTTTCTAGTATGCTGATCAAATTTCTAATATTTCTTTACACTTTGTTAAACCTTTGGTAAAGAGAAGCATCTCCAGTGAAATAAATGTACATCAATTGGGCAGTGGGTTGGCAGGGGTGTGGTACGGGGCAGCTGTATTCTAAAGCAGGAGCTTCTTTATATTCCTAGCAGCCTCATGGTTGACTAAAATGCTTAGAAGTTACAAATGAATAATCGAAGGCAAAAATCTCTTCCTAAGCCAATCTCTTTAGCTTTAACCTCTAAAAAAGAACCACTTTAACCACTAACAAAACATAAGGCAAACGGTTCTCTAACACTTCTCCGCTTTATTAAGGTTAACCAAGAACGGTATTTAAACATTTACTGTAAGTTTCAGTTATGTTTAGATTCTGAATTCTTTCCATAATGAAGTTAATTGAGGCACATTGGTTTGTATTTTATAGAAAACATTTATCTTTAGGTCACAAATAGGAGTGAGTTATAATTTGCAAATGTTACAAAAATGACTCCAAATTTCAGCTCACCTCTTTCCCAGACTGCATCCTACTCGTTCGGTCTTTGATGCAAACAGAGACAATTGTTTAAACTTATCGCTCCGAGAGATTCTAGTAACTAAGAAACCCCTGAAAGAGTAGTAAGCCGTGATTACTGGAAAGCTCAGAACACCAGCAAGGCTTAATTGCAAAGTATTTAACAGAAGGCCACAAATTTTGTTTTCCTAAGAGGAGCTAGGAACTAAAGATGTCACTGAGTAGTGCATTGAAATGGCATTGCCTATGGTGAGATTTGCACAGAAACTCCGGGTCACCTCTTCTTGATCTATTATTTTGGATAGGCTTCCACTATCATAGCATGGCCCTATAAAGGAAAAAAAAAAGTTCATTAGAGCAATGAAAGGCAATGAATCCAGCCAGCATGGAGGCAGCAGAGGACAATGGGGTAAGCAAGGGAATTCAATTCTGGCTCTGTCATTCCAACACTGTGATCTTGGTAAAGTTATCAGCCACACAGAACCTCAACTTCCTCTAGAAAATGGGGCTCATGGTGCCACTTAATAGTGTTTTGTGAGCATTAAATTAGAGAGCATACAATGTGTGTGTGTATATATTCACATACATATATCCATGTATACATATGTATACATGTATACTGTATCAGAGTCTATCTAGCAGAGTCTGATCCTAGTAGATGCTTCTTAAGTGGTTGCTATTAAAATAAGTCACAGAGGCATTTTTAGCTGTACAAAAATAAACATGTTACAGTGAGTGCCAACATCAGTTTTTTTCTCTCTTCTGGATGAGAAAACTGAGGCTGTGAAAGGTTAAGTTACACATCCAAACCCACAAAGCTATTAAGTAGCAGGATCAGGATTTGGAAACTGTTCTCTTCTTTGCTACTCTATACAGGTGAAGAAAATGATGTGAAGTCCCGGAAAAGTAAAAGGCAGAAAATCCCATCCCTTACACTATATACAGTGCTGTGTACCAATTATCTCCCCGGTTTAAACCTAGTACAGACATATACAATTCCATGAGTCTAAATCCCATCTGATAATCACAGTCATTCTAATTTTTGGACTGCTCTCAAACTAGTTAACAGCCTAACTAATCTCCCTGCCTCTAGATTCAATTCAATCCCCACAAATATTTATTAAGCAGCTATTATGTATAAGGCACCAAGCTGAACACTGTGTGAATACAAAGATTGGCTACATGGTCTCCACCCTCAATCTAAGTACACACCAAGTTCAAAACAAACTGTAAAGGACCTTGATACAGGCACAAGACAACAAAACAACAGGGATGGGAAGGTCTGCCTGACTTGGGGTTGTCCTAGAAGGACCCCTAAAAAGGGAGAACATTTTTTTCTCCTGTTTTATTTAAACTGTGTTGTTTTCATGTTCCAAATCTTGTATACTGCTTGAGATCAGTGGTCCTCTACGGGGGATGATTTTCCTCACTACCCTCGCCATAGGATGTTAGCAATGTCTGCAGATATTTTTGGGTGTCCCAAAAGGGGGGTATATGGCAAGGGGTGGTGGGGAAGTGGTTTGCTACTTGTATCTAGTGGGTAGAGACCGTGTAAAGTATCCTACAACACAAAGAACAACCTCTCCCCCACCAAGAAAAAATTATCTGACCCAAAACGTTACTAAGTGCCAAAGCTGAGAAATACTGCTCTAGGTCCATAAAGATGGAGGATCCCTCCTCTGATCTAATCGTGTTTGTGGCACTCATTTGACCCTGGATGAAACAATGCCAAGTTTAATCTAGTCTAGAATGCATCATCGCCCTCCTCACGAGACTGTAAACTTCTGGAAGAAAGTACTGATATTGGGTCTCATTCTTTGTTCATCCACAGAAGCATCTAGTATTGTTATTTATACTCTATGTGCTAGATTAAAAAAAAAAATTAGGGAACAAACACTCAGAACCAAAGGACAATAA
>PVHT021183518.1:12072124-12095835 GCA_004024745.2 Catagonus wagneri | reverse complement strand
GGCGGGGGGGGGCTCAAGTCTTCATTGACCACGGTCCTATAAACAAAGTTACACAGATCTCAAAATTCTTTTCATCATGAAGTCTAAAATGTTCCAACCTAAAAATATGTGACCTCTTGCTCCTTCAAAGTCTCTGAGGAAAAGCCTAAATAAAGGCTCTTAAATGGAAGATGTTTATACTTTTACATATCTTACTTATTCATCTTAATTAGCAATAGAAAGTCTCTGTAACCTAAAGAAAAATCATAATCTGTTTCCATTAGGGTTAAAAAAAAAAGATTAAGGTTGGCTTTCTTTTCAGATTTTATTCCCACAGTGAAATGTTTTGTCTGTAACACAAGGAGAGCTGATAGAAAAACAAAATCTGTAGGAAAACCATTTCCCCTAGCTAAACAGCAATAAGTTATCCAGAGGTAAATTAATTCTCCACTAAGGTATTGTTCATTTCTCAAGAAAGACAGTTTACCACTTCCTTTCAAAGTACTATCAGAATTAAAGCTGTACTCGTCTCCTAAAAATGGGCTGCTTTTTTTCTGGCTGTCTGCCATCAGAAAGACTGCTCTATGACGGTTTCAAACTAAGTGAAATCAAACATTCTTGGATAAGTGTGTTTTGTTTCCAAGAAAGTGATTTTCTGGAAGCTCCTATGAAGCGTCTGTGACATACCTGCCCTCCAGCGGCACAGGCAGCAACTAAAGCATACTGGCCTCCTTCTTTCCGTAACCTGTTGGCAGCTGTCATGACCAACCGACAGCCAGTGGCTCCAAACGGGTGTCCCAGGGACAGTGATCCACCCCAGTTGTTAAACTTCTCCAAAGGAGGCGATCCAACCTGGCTCCCAAAAAAAGAAACACAAATATAAAGATAAGTTGACTTAAGATATGAATCAGGGGTTCCGGGCATGGCTCAGTGGAAATGGGTCTAACACCTATGAGGATGCAGGTTCAATCCCTGGCGTTGCTCGGTGGGTTAAGGACCCGGCATTGCTGTGAGCTGTGGTGTAGGTCGCAGACACAGCTCGGATCTGGTATTACTGTGGCTGTGGCATAGGCTGGTGGCTACAGCACTGATTAGACCCCTAGGCTGGGAAACTCCATATGCCGCGGGTGTGGCCCTGAAAAGACAAAAAAATAAATAAATAAAAAAGACCACAAAAAGAATTTCCAGGAGCTATTTTTCAACAAAGAAATATGTATTTATTTATATGTAATGAAACACGCCATTCTTCATTAGAAGCTTTCCTCTTCGTATTTTTTATTAGCAGGTAACAAAGCTCCAAATATTAATAAAGTGCTTTGAAAATTCAGGCATATTTGTAATCAGAAACTTACCTTGACATTTCTACCCATGTAGTTTTTGGCAAACCAGTCAGAATCCATGGCTTTCAAATTAGCCAAAATCTGACCCTAGAAGGGAAAATAACAGTAAGCCCTTTGTGAGTGATGCCCCTTGAGGCTTTTACACATGAGTTTGTCTAATTCTAAAGCTAGGCAAATCTTTTAAGTCAGTTTTGAGTGAAAACTTCCTAATGAAACAATCCAGTACTTTTGAAAGGCCTCTAGGAGACAGGTTCAAAAGATGTTTTCAACACTGAGGCCTTAGAGCCCTTCCATCATGCCCTTCCCAGCCAGTCTAAGTCTTCAAATACAGAGCTCCACTCTCATATTACTTTACATGACTACAGGCCTTTGATAGTTGTCTTTTTTTGGGGAGGGGGGGCACACCTGCAGCATATCAGAGTTCCCAGGCCAGGGATTTAACCCATACCACAGCAATGACCCAAGCCGTTGCAGTGACAATGCTGGGTCCTTAACCCACTGAGCCACAGAGGAACTCTGATATGTGTCTTTAAAGCTACTTACTGAGAAAGCTTCATGAAATTCAAAAGCATCAATATCATTCATCGTTAATCCTGCCTTTTCCAGAACTTTTGGGGTAGCATATGCCGGTCTGAAAAGAAAACACAAGTGATATAACGTTAAAACTTTAAGTTTTAACCTAAGAGCTCCTTCATAGTCCTCAAATTGAATTTTACATAATTATTAGCATGTCCTCCACTCATTCATTGATTGTACTGTACAAATATTAAATGTTGGTGATACAATAGTGAATTGAACAGATATGGCCTCTGCCCTTTGCAGTTAATATTCCAGACTCAGAGAAGCAGATAATAAGTAAGTAAACAATAAAAGAGAAGGATAAATTAATAATGTGACGAGCTAGACGAACACAGAGTTCAAAGGGCAGAACATAAGAAGGGGCATGCCTAGTTAAAGGACATAATAGAGGCTGGGGAGGATAGTCTTATGAGGGAGGGAGAGGAGTGTAAATACTAGGAGCCTTTTATAAAAAGCTATTCTGAAGATTGTGTAGCAGAGTATGTAGCAATATGAAAAAATGCTTATGACATCTAGATGTAAAAAAAATTCAAAGCTGTATATACATTATAAGTAGGAAAGTACAGGGAAAAGTAGAAAAGAATCCAAAAGTATAAAATGATAAACCAACATAAAGGATTACTGTTATTTAAAAAAATCCAACTCACAAACCAGTTATGAATTCAGGGCTTAACACACTTTTTTTTTTTTTGTGGCCACACCTGCGGCATGAAGAAATTCCCAAGCTGGGGATCAAACCTGAACCACAGCAGTGATAATGCTACATCCTTAAGTGCTAGGCCATCAGGGAACTCCTTAACATACTTTAAAATCCATTTAATAGGAGTTCCCATTGTGGTACAGAGGAAACAAATCAGGCTAATATCCATGAGGATATGGGTTTGAACCCTGGCCTCCCCCAGTGGGTTGGGATCCAGCGTTGCTGTGGTGTTGGTCACAGACACAGCTCGGATCTGGTGTTGCTGTGGCTGTGGCTGTGGCATAGGCTGGCAGCCGTAGCTCCGATTCAGCCCCTAGTCTGGGAACTTCCATATGCTATGGGTGCGGTCCTAAAAAGCAAAATAAATAAAATAAAATAAAATTTATTTAATAAATGTGGATAACCACGTTTTAAAATTATAATATACAAATACACATTGCTACCTACCCGAGCAAAAGCTGATCTTTCGGATCCTGAGACACGTATGTGAAATCCCTAGGTAAAAAAATAGAGGGGTTAGTTCTAGTACTAAAATAAAGAAACCAGAGAGTAGTTGAACATTTACTTTACCTCAAATATGCCTTTGGCTTGTAACCCATGGCCAGAGCTTTTTCCTCTGCCATAATTAGCACTGCAGATGCACCATCGGTCTGAAATGTAACAAAAATGTTAAATTCTGAAGTCTATCTAGCAGTCTTTCTATAGCCACCTCTATGCCTTGTTTCTAAACCTATGAACTAATGATACTTACACAGCAATTCTATATAATAAAACCTTTTCATTTTGTCCATCAAGTTACAATTCTCACACACACACACACTCACCCATTTGGGGGAGGATAAGGATAAAAGAGACTATTCAAAAAGTACCAAAATTATCAAAATAGATGAGGAGAACAGGTAATTCTAGAACTATGTATTCATAATAAACTAAAAGTTTTTTGCTTTCGGTGCAGAATAGGAGAAATTTTATGCATTAAAACAACCTCAAAAAATATCTTATGTACTGATTTAATTTTACATTTTCTGGAATGTTTCTCAGCTATTTCCTGACTATGGCTTCTAGGTGATTTTTTTCTACTTATAGACTATAACAAGCAAAACAATGACAGAAGACGAAATAATAGAAAGCTGAGAACATAAGAAGCATGGTCTTCCTTGGTTCACTGTATTACGATCAATTGTTTTTATCTCCAGTGTTTAGGACTGGCAGCTAGTTTTTTTAAGGTGAAGAGCCTGAAGAGGACAGCTTTTTGTATCAGAGTGGTGGATGAATCAGTGACTTCTAGGACTTTAAAACTATGATTCTATTTTAACATTATCTTTGCAATGAGTAGCTATGTTTTTTAAGCATCTATTCATAATACACACAATGACCATTTTAGGCTTTTCTATTGAGAATATCCAAATATTAAAGTCTTTAGTAAACACATATAGTACACATAGTTACCAGGAATGAAGAATTTGCAGCTGTTACTGTGCCATAGGGCTTGATGAATGCAGGTTTTAGTTTGGCCATCTGCTCCAGGGAGGAAGGACGAATGCCATTATCTTGAGTAACTGTATCTTTTCCTATAAAAACATGAACCTTTTAACTCTAAGGAAAAACAAGGATTCTATGTCTTTTCTAGAGAAATGTGATTTAGAACGTACGAGAACAAATAAAACGTAAATCATACCTATTCACTAAAAAGAAAGCCTTTTATAGTTATCAAGATATTATCAAATTGGAAAGTAAACTCTTAAAACATTTGGGAAATAACCTAAATGATTTAACATAAAAAGGACACCCTATTTTCTTAAGATATTCACGTGTGGCTCTTCTATACAGAAGACACATGAATGAAGAATTCTTAAAATAGGCATGCACATGAGAACTAAAAAGCATTTGTAAAATCTAAAGGAGGCTTATAAAGACTTCTCTTTTTAAAATGTTTACCAATTGTTACAACGTAAATTGAAACTTGAGTCCATGTTTAAGAATAAAGGCTTAGTATTTTGGAAAGAGAACCAGCATGTTTACTGAGAAGTCACTTGGGGTTTTTGAAGTTTCAGAAGAAATTCAGAACTCCCTAACAAATACCATGGAGCATTTCCCTTTACAAAGTTGAGCAAACCATTTTACCTGGGACTTTGAAGTGCACAATATCAGAAAGAAGTCCTTCATCCTGTGCCTTCTTGGCCAGGCTATGCGAGCGCAGCGCGTACTCATCCTGCTCCAGCCGAGAAACAGCAAAGGCAGCAGCCAGTCGGTCTGCTGAGTGGCCCATGATCTCATTGGTGGAGAACTCGGCCACCGCAGGGAGCTGGGAAAGGAGACATTCCGGACCAGGGACACTTGTTAACAGGTAATATGCCACACCCAGGGTTTGGGGCGAATCAGTCAGACCGAGACAAGGGAAGCTCTTTGTGAACCGGGCAGCTCGGAAAAAGGACATACCCATTCCGATCTTCTAACCACTCTTGCCCCCGCATCTTGACCAAATAATTAACCTCTCACTGGAACTAACAGAATCTGCACCTATCAGAGCATAATAGAACCCATGCTGCTTTAGCCTAATTCTAAACCTCTGCAGCGGGATGCTTTGGAAACACGAGTCTCTATGTAACAAGCATTCATGAGTAATAAGAAACACGAGTCTCTATGTAATAAGTCTTACCTCAGGTGTGAGGAAATTCAGTCTGAATTTAGAGAGTAAAGATAGTCGCTGGCCCAGAGTTTTGGCCTTATTGAGATCAAGCATCATTTTCCTCATTTTCCTTGAATGGCGAATAGGGATGTCGGACAGTAACTCTGTACCACCTGCCACAACCACGTCAAACTGGCCAGAAGCCACCAAGCTGACACCTATAGGGCATAGGTCATATGTACATGGGTATCTTTTGGATAAATTAATAGGCCACTGGTAATTTAAGCTGCTTCTTTTTTAAAAATTTAAGCTTCCTTATTTAAAAACTGTATGTTTTGGGGTTTTTTTTGGTCGTTTCAGGGCCGCAACCAAGGCATATGGAGGTTCCCAGGCTAGGGGTCAAATCGGAGCTGCAGCCGCCGGCCTACACCAGGCCCACAGCAACGTGGGATCTGAGCCAAGTCTGCGACCTACACCACAGCTCATGGCAAAGCCAGATCCTTAACCCACTGAGTGAGATCAGGGATAAAACCCACGTCCTCATAGATGCCAGTCAGGTTTGTTAACCACTGAGCCATAAGGGGGACTCCTAAAAACTGTGTGATTGTTATTATCACTGTACATCTGTCATTAAAGTTTTTATCTTTTTAGAGGGACTAGGGAATTTTTTTTTATTAAAGTATAGTTGATTTACAATGTTGTACCAATTTTTGCTGTATAGCAAAGTGACCCAATCACACATATATATACATTCCTTGTCTCATATTCTCTGCCAAGAGACCAGATATAGCTCCCTGTGCTGTGCAGTAGGACCTGGCTGCTTAGCCACTCTAAATGTAATAGTTTGTATCTACCAACCCCAAGCTCCCAGTCCACCCCACCCCCTCCCTCTTTTCCCTTGGCAAACACAAATCTAGGATTTTTTTTTTTTTAGGGCTGCACCTGCGGCATTTGGAGGTTCCCAGGCTGGGGGTCAAATCGTAGTTGTAGCTGGAGGCCTACACCACAGCCACAGCAACACCGATCCTTAACCCAATGAGCGAGGCCAGGGTTTGAATCTGCGTCTTCATGGATATTAGTCAGGTTTGTTTGCGCCGAGCCACGGCAGGAACTCCAGACAAATTTTTTAAATGGCTAAAAACACATTCAGTGCAGGAAAACAAGTTTCATTCTGGCTATATGGACATCAACTTCTAGAAGTATCCACTGGACCAACTCTCAAATCAGATTCTAAACCGGAACTTTTGGCATACTTTATAGGCTAACAGCTTTGGTTTCCACAGTGACTTTTTTCTATAAAAAGAGAATGTTAATTTCTAGCACAAGCTGGAGAAATTCTGGCTTTCAGATGTGAGGCAGCCCCCTTCCCCTTTCCTGGCCACTGGCAAGTATGTGTCGCTCCCACTGGAAGTGGTCACAAGCTGCGTGGAGTGGAGGACGCCCCCATCACTGCCTCTGGATTCATTCCCTGACATGTCTGAGGCAGGCCGGCCAACCTGGCCTTCATGTTAGTAAGATACCATGTGATTACTACGTATTTCAGGTTTCCTGTCTTTTCACAGTAAGAGCTAATACTGCAAAATGTCCCACAGATTCAGTAAGTTTGTTAGGAGAATTTGTAACTAACTGGAAAAATGTCCAGATGCGGGGAGAAAGCAGAGGAAACAGTCTCACCATCTAAAGCAGTCATTTAACATTGTGGCGATGGGAGAAGGAGGAAGGCCACAACCTCCCCAGAGGAGGATCATATTAGAATTATCTAACTTTAAAACCTAGCAGGTTACAAATTTCTTTATGCCTACAATCCAGAAGCACCCTTCCAGCTGATAACCCCTGCCACAGCCAGCCACATTACTGACAGAGAAACTACAGGGATAGCTGCATTCCTCAGGTCTGGAGAACAAGAAAAAGGTGGAGAACTACAGTCAAAAATAAAAAAATTTAAAGTTGGTACAACCATTATGGAAAACAGTATGGAGGTACCTTAAGAAACTACACATAGAACTACCATATGACCCAGCAACCCCACTCTTGGGCATATATCCGGACAAAACTTTCCTTGAAAAAGACACTTGCACACGCATATTCATTGCAGCACTATTCGCAATAGCCAAGACATGGAAACAACCCAATGTCCACTGACAGATGATTGGATTAGGAAGATGTGGTATATACACACAATGGAATACTACTCAGCCATAAAAAGAATAAAATAATGCCATTTGCAGCAACATGGATGGAATTAGAGACCCTCATACTGAGTGAAGTAAGTCAGAAAGAGAAAGACAAATAACATATGATATCACATATCTGGAATCTAATATATTGCACAAAAGAAAATCACGGACTTGGAGAACAGGCTTGTGGTTGCCAAGACGGTGGTGGAGGGAGTAGGATGGTATGGGAGTCTGGGGTTAATAGTTGTAGACTATTGCCTTTGGGATGGAAAAGCAAGGAGATCCTGCTGTATAGCACCAGGAACTATGTCTAATCACTTGTGACAAATCTATATATGTATGCATAACCGGGTCACCACGCTGTGCAGTTGAAAAATTGACAGAAAACTGTAAATCAGCTATAATGGAAAAAAAAATTTAAATGTACTTTATTTTTTTGAAACACAAATTCAGAGATCATTTATTCCTGTGAAGAGCAGTCTTTAATGATCATATAGAAGACAAAGGAGAGCCAACATATACCTTCTGTTTCCAGAAAAACATACCTGTGGTCATGGCTTGGTTGGAAGAGATGCAAGCCATGGTGACAGTGTGGGCAGGAGTCTTGTCAGAGAAGCCAGCTCCAAGGGCAGCCTTCAGGAAATACAGCAAATGAAAGGCTCACTTATAAAAGAAGGGCTACATATAAATGATGCTTTAAGTACTTCACTGTATGATAAAAAAAGGAAAGGATCTGAGTTTACTATTCCACAGAGTAATATTTAAGATGAAATTAAGCCCATCATAGAAATGGTTTACGAATTTTTCATCTAGCCATTAACTGATAAGCACCCTGCCAAAGTCCTTGCAGCCGTTTTCTACGTGATGTGCAAACCTACGAGACTCTTGTATCTCACCTAATTTCTTAGCAGTGCTTCTCTCAGAGCCTTCAAGGATATCAATATATAATTTGATATTAACTTGTTTACATTTTCAAATTAACTTAAAGGAAACCTGTTAAATACAGTTGATGGAATTATGTGGGGTGGGTTCCTCACGACCTATGTTCCTTCCTGCAGTTAGAAGGCTTCATAGTAAAGCAAAGCTCATCAAACACGAAAATAATTTCTGAAGAACTGCCCACTCGTGATGAGATTCCCACACAGGTCCCTGCCCACTCAACATTCGTCACTACCCTGACTGCCTGATACTTTAGACAGTACTCTGTAGACTCAGAGCAAACTTGAAGTGGAAAACATGCCAAATATGGAGGGGTTCAAGTCAACGGAAGAAAATCTGGAAAATTGCCTGGACCACAGGTGAGTCTCTGACAAATAAAGGGTACAGCAGTTAACAACTGGAAAAGAGAAAACTGGTCAGGATGATAACACAACAGGTGCTCAAAAGAGAATAATTTGATGGGTCTTGAGAAAAACTAAGGTCCTCTATTAATCTTGCAAATATGGCCTCTATTACCATGGCACAACAAAAGTCAAAAATGAAATGAGAAAAAAAAAATGAAATGAGAGGGAGTTCCCACTGTGGTGCAGCAGTAACGAACCTGACTACTATTCATGAGGATTTGGGTTTGATCCCTAGCCTCATTCAGTGGGTTAAGGATCTGGTATTGCCATGGGCTGTGGTGTAGATCTCAGACATGGCTCAGGTCTGGCTTTGCTGTGGCTGTGGTATAGGCCAGTAGCTGTAGCTCCAATTCTACCCCTAGCCCGGGAACTTCCATATGCTATGGGTGCTGCCCTAAAAAGACAAAAAAAAAGAAAGAAAAATAAAATGAGAACATCCATTATTTTATTATACTTTTTATTGAGGAACTTATGCTGCCAAAAAAACAATAAATGCCTGATTCCATTTTTGCATGCGTAAAGAATTCATGCACAGGTACAAAATAAAATATTTTTATTAAATTAAAGTTTCACTTTAAAACAAAGCTCTGGGCACAGCAGGTTAAGGATCCAGAGTTGTCACTGCAGCAGGTCAGGTCACTGCTTTGGTGTGGGCTTGATACCTGGCCCAGGAACTCTCGCATGCCACAGGTGCAGCCAAATAAATAAAAACAAACCTCTCAATACTCCATATGTCCCTACTACCACCACTTACTAGGAAATTCTGGTTCCCTTTAGGGGAGTTTATTTTCAATGGCTTTTTTCTGAAACTATTTAACTACCCTCAGAATATAAGAGCTCCTATAAGTAGGTAAAATAAATATGTTTCCAAAGCTGCGATAAAGGGATTCAATGTTTCTTAACTGAGTTTTAGCTTCATACTTACATATGTTTTAGCTTCATACTATTTACCATATTTACCACTATCTACAATAATCTACAAAAACAGAAATGTGTTACAGTCGTGTTCACTCAGCAACACGGCCTTGCTCTAGTCTATTTCTAGGTAGGCCTGATACTAAATGTTCACCACGCTTTGCCGAAAACTGCCCCCTGGCAACTGCACATCAGCCTCTCAATATAAACCAGCCCAAAAGGAAGGAGAGGCAAGCCTCCGGGGGCAGGGGAGGAGAACTGCCCAGTGGGGCAAGTGTAAAGGGCACTCAGGTCAGAAAGGCCTGATCCTCACGAGGCCCTTTCTAGAGTGTGTCACACCCTTGGCCCGAGCTGACTCTCAGGCCTGAAGGAACTTTAAATAGAAGTGGCTGCTGGTGAACCCCATCCACGTGCTTCTGTTTAAAGTCTAAAGGCTCTCAAGGCAAAGCTTATGCTCCAGGAAGTGCAATGAGCAGAAAGGAGAAGAGGCCTCTTAGTGAAGCTGGAGAGCAGGGAAATATGCTGAGGCCTTTCAGTGAAGTCAGGTTCCTGGGTATTCAGCACCAGAAGCCTTTTAGGATTTCATTATTATGTTATTAACACAGACAACAGACTCTTAAAAAATTCTCTCGCTCCAAGTAATGATAGCTTTTAGGTTACAGACAACTTTAGAGAGATACTCTTGTAGCAGAGCCCCTCATCTTAGCCTTTAGTATTAGCATTTGTCTCTGCCATGACCCCTGGTACTTTAGACCGGACACTGCAGATCCAACGCAAAGCAGAATTGGAAAACATGCCAAATGTGCAAGAGTTCAACAAGTCGATGAAAGAAATTTTGGAAAACTGCCCGAACCACAAGTGAATCATGTCAATCTAAAGCTAAGACTTTTTTCCAAAAAAAGGAAAAAAATCAGAAGAAAAAAACATTATGGATTTAAGTGCTGGGACAGAAGAGAAATAGAAAATTGAAACATTTAATATTTATTTTTTAAGTGCTCCTCTGAGTCACCTTTTTTCAGACTCTGAAAGTTAAAAATGTATTATGAATAGCTTGATATACTTCTAAAATTGCCATATTCAATACATTTATAAGTGTAAAGGTTCAGGGCAAAACGAAAAAATCAGGAGGGGTGAAAACCTTGTTCTTCCTTCCTGCCTCCCTAACAATACACAGTGGTTGATTTTTGGGGACTTCCATAACACTAGGCCTTCAGAAGTTTTAATGTTTACCAATAAGTAAAAAACATGGGGAAAAGCAAACACTTTCAATCCTGCTCACTTTCACTTTTCTTAGCTGACAGTTACAGAAGTTACTGCCCTTCCAACTATACTGAACAAGTAAGTATATGACGAGCACAAACTAGAAATAAAGAAAAAGCTTAGCATACTGCAGTGTGCTCTGGAGCTAACTTTATCCAGTCACTTTCAAATTGAAACAAAGCCCAGAAAATGTGTTTGGACTATTCATTATGAAATGCCTGTAGGACATGCACGCCACAGAAGTTCCAAAGCCTGTCATTATCTCGTTTATCTCATTTGTCCGATACATGGAGCTTTGCCAACTAGGGTAAAAGTAAACTCCTATGAAATAGCTTCTAAAAAAACCCGCCCTATGTGTCATCTAGTCTGTGGAAACAAATGACTAAGCACAGCTATCTCTAACGAAAACCGTACTATGAAATAAATGCTTTGCAAAGTGTTGAAATTTTAATTAGAGACCACGATACCTAACATTACTAAAAGTCACATCGACCATACTTCGCCATAATATCTATTTTCCCAAAAGAGAAACAAATGAACATAACTCAAACCAGCTCAAATAACTGATTTGATTTATTGTACAGTATAAATATAGCGTATGTCATTTGATTTACACTATAGATCTTTTATTTTTTAAATTTATGTATTGATTTAATTTGGGTGCACCGACAGCATGCAGAAATTCACAGTCCAGGGACCAAACCCACTGCAGTGACAAAGTCGGATCCTTAACCTGTTGAGCCACCAGGGGACTCCGATATCCTTTTGAATACAAAATAATTCAAGCAGTAAAATCACATTTTAAGTCAAATATAACTTTAATGAATTTTAATAAATTAAAAGAACAAATTTTATTAATTAAAATTCAAGTAGACTCTCCTAGCCATCTCTTTAAACAATATACAGGTTGTTTTACTCACCTCTCTAGCCACATTGCTTGTTTTCACTTCCTGCATAACTGTGCCAAAGACAATATAATCAACAGCACCCTTTGGGACATTGGTCCGACGCAACAAACCCCTGAGAGCAGAAATCCAAAGCAAAGAAACTTTTACACATGCAAAATGGTGTCACAGATCATCACATAAAACACTACTGTTCTTTAAAAAGGTTGACCTTGAATTTACAAGAGTAAAGACTGTATCTTTTCCTTAACTTGGTGAGCATGCAGCACCTTATCAAAGAAAGGACAGATGACTTACAAAGTCAAAAGGCGATGCTCTATTGGCAATGAGAAGTTAAACAGGAAGAATTAAAAATAATTTAGAATATATACTATAAAAATTTCGAATCACTATGTTGTATACCTGAAAGTAATATAATATTGTAACTACATTCCAATAAAAAAACAAAAGAAAAAACAATTTGGAATATGATAAAACAGATTCATAAATCAACATTTTCAGTCAAAAAGAAAGACAAATAGAAAATTAAAGAGAGGAAGTAAAATCCCAGTTACGATAAATTTAAATCTAAAATATCAATATAAACACATAATTTAAATAACATAATTTTTCTAATCCTGCTCACTGATAGAGACTACAAGTAGTAACACTCCTGTAGGAATGAGCACATCTGGAACTCAGACTTGGTTTCTAAATGTCATTTATAGTAAAATAATCAGCTCTTTTTTTTTCTTTTTCGGCTATACCCACAGCACATGTAAGTTCCCAGGCCAGTGACTGAATCTGGGGCCGGAGCTGAAATCTACGCCGCAGCTGCAGCAAAGCTGTATCCTTAACCCACTGTGCCCAGCCAGGGATCGAACTGGTACCTCCACAGAGACAAGCCAGATTGTTAACCCACTGTGCCACAGCGGGAACTTCAGGAGTCAGCTCTTTTAAAAATGACTGATGCCAGGTCAGGCAAAGCACAGAGTGAACATCACTGACATTTTTTGTGCCAAAAATAAGAAAGCACTCAAAGATTAATGGGATCGTACCAAAACTAGGAACGAGGAACACACTTATCAAAACTCATCAAACTATATACTTAAAAATCTGTGCATTTCACTGTACACAAATTACACTCAAAAAACAATTTTCTTTTTTTTTTTTTTTTTTGTCTTTTCTAGGGCTGCACCCTTGGCATGTGGAGGTTCCCAGGGTAGGGGTCTAATCGGAGCTGTAGCCACCAGCCGATGCCACAGCCACAGCAACACGGGATCCAGGCCATGTCTGCAACCTATACCACAGCTCACGGCAACGCTGGATCCCCAACCCACTGAGTGATGCCAGGGATTGAACCCGCAACCTCATGGTTCCTAGTCAGATTCGTTAACCACTGAGCCATGACGGGAACTCCTCAAAAAACAATACTATGCTGAAAAACCAACAGGACATGGGAGCCAACTTGAAGGAGCTCCCGCAGATAAAATATGGGACAATCTGAACTTCAAAAAGAATCATGACCATACTAGCTATAACAGAATAAATAACTAAAAATCTGTGCCTATATCATCTTAAAAAGAAAAAAAAAAGGAGTTCCTGTCGTGGCTCAGTGGAAATGAATCTGACTAGCATCCATGAGGATGCAGGTTCAGTCCTTGCTCAGTGGGTTAATGATCCGGCGTTGCCGTGAGCTTTAGTGCAGGCTGCAGACACTGCTTGGATCCTGTGTTGCTGTGGCTGTGGCCGGCAGCTACAGTTCCAATGTGACCCCTAGCCTGGGAACCTCCATAGGCTGTGTGTGTGGCCTTAAAAGGACAAAAGATGAAAGGAAGGAAGGAAGAAAGAAAAAGAGAGAGAGAGAAAGAAAGAGAAAGAAGAAAAGAAGCTCTTTACAGAAAAACACTGACCAATAAATATAGAAGGAATAAGAGAATTAGCAAAATCACAATTTTGTAATCTCTACTGTAGTAACTGATGCAGTGAATGAAGAAATAAATGCTAAAACCATTTGGCCAAAGGTTGTTGGGGAACAGGACAGTCACATGGTATTAATACATCACTTTAAAGATAGCTTACTAATTGCAAAGGAAAACATACCTTTATAATCAAAAGATCTAGTAGTCAGGTTACCGTGACTGAGTGGTTAGAGTGAGCACTGCACATCACGTGCCTCTTGACATGATGCAAAATCCATGTGCTTTACCTATGAAGCATTCTTACCAAAAAATGTTTAACCGTAGTCAAATCAAGCTTCTAGATCTAACCTCCAATTTACAGGAAAGTTAAATATCACTATGAGGAAACATACAGAATGTGGAACATTCTACAGAACAGCTCTGCCTGGAACTTTCAAAACAGTCACTGTCATGGGTGGTAGGGTCGGGGGAATGTCCTGAATTAAGAGACTAAAGAGACATATCCATTTGTAATATGAACCTTAATTGGATCCTGGTTTAGAAAAAAAAAAACTATTAAAAGATGGACCTAGAAATTATCATGCTAAGTGAAGTCAGCCAGACAATGAGACACCAACATCAAATGTTATCACTTACATGTGGAATCTAAAAAAAGGACACAATGAACTTCTTTGCAGAACAGATACTGACTCACAAACTTTGAAAAGTTTCCAAATGAGACAGGTTGGGGGGTGGGGGGATACACTGAGGGTTTGGGATGGAAATGCTATAATATTTGGTTGTGCTGATTGTTGTACACCTATAAGTGTAATAAAATTCATTAAGTAATTTAAAAAAAGACATTCTTGGAATAAGTGAAGGGGGATCTGACTATGAACTGAATGTCAGAAATTATCATGGAATCGTTACTATCTTAGCTATCATAAAGGTATCGTGGATAGCAGAGAAGGTCCTCATTCTTAGAAGTATTTAGGTATTAGCTGAATTAATTAGGGCTGAAGTATCAAGATGTCTGAAACATACTATCAAACGTTTCAAACCATAGCTATAGAAAACACGGCAAAATAATGACAACTACTCATGCTAGGTGATGGGTTTTTGGAGTTCACTATATTATTCTTTCAATTTATTATATGTTTTGACATTTTTAAAAACAAAAAGTGAGGAAAAGCTTACAAATCTCCAGCCTGGGATCATAATCAGAAATAGCACCATTAACAGAAACAGGAAAAGAGGAGTTCTCACTGTGGCCCAGCGGGTTAAGAATCCGACTGCAGTGGCTTGGGTCACTATAGAGAGGCAAGTTCAATCCCTGGCCCAGAGGATTGACTTAAAGGATCTGGCATTGCTGTAGTTGTGGGGTAGGTTGCACCTGTGGCTCAGATTCAGTCCCTGGCCCACAGAACTTCCATATGACATGAGAGCAGCTATTATAAAAAAAAAAAAAAAAGAAAGAAAGAAAGAAAAAAAAAAGGAAAATAAGCTTGCTTCAGGGAAAACATATTTTTATTTTTTACATGATGAGCTTGAGGTGCCGAAGGAAAGACATCAAACGTAGAGATTTGGGCTCCTCTAAGAATAAAGATTAAGTAGATGAGACTTTTAAGGAAAAGCATGCATACAGAAAAATGCAAAGCTTTTAAGGACTGAAACATAAAATACCTTTAATAAAGAGAAAGAGAGGAGTTCCCGTCGTGGAGCAGTGGAAATGAATGCAACTAGGAACCATGAGGTTGCGGGTTCGATCCCTGGCCTTGCTCAGTGGGTTAAGGATCCGGCGTTGCTGTGAGCTGTGGTGCAGGTCGCAGATGCGGCTCGGATCCCACGTTGCTGTGGCTGTGGTGTAGGCCGGCAGCTACAGCTCCAATTCAACCCCTAGCCTGGGAACCTCCGTATGCCAAGGGTGCGGCCCTAATAAAATAAAATGACAAAAAAAAAAAAAGTGGAAGAGGAAGAGATCCAGTTTTTTTAAAATGTAGAGGATAATCAGTCAGAAGATGGAAGGAAAATTATAAAGGCATAACATTAAGAAGTCAAAGGAAGACAGTTTCAAGTACAGCATCAGTGCCAAATGCTATAGAAGACAATGAGGCCTAATAAAAGATTAATGCATTTCGTGATGACAAAATCATTATTAAGAGACGTTTCCAAGAGTTCCCACCTTGGTGCAGCAGAAAAGAATCCGACTAGGAACCAGGAGGTTGCAGGTTTGATCCCTGGCCTCACTCAGTGGGTTAAGAATCTGGCGTTGCCATGAGCTATGGTATAGGTCAAAGACATGGCTCAGATCCTGTGTTGCTGTGGCTGTGGCGTAGGCCAGCAGCTGTAGCTCCGATTTGACCCCTAACCTGGGAACCTCCATATGCTGTGGGTATGGCCCTAAAAAGAAAAAAAGAGAGAGAGAGAGAGAAAGAGAGAGAGAGAGAGAGAGAGAGAGAGAGAGAGAGAGAGAGAGAGGGAGGTTTTCAAAGTATAGTTACTCTAGAGCAATGGGAATGGAAGCAATCATGGGATTAAGGAGAATAAATGAATAGCAGGGAAAGAGAAGTGACTGCTGCCTGCTGCTTTCATTCATTCATTCTTTTTTTTTCTTTTTATGGCTGCACTTGTGGCATTTGGAAGTTCCCAGGATAGGGGTCAAATCAGAGCTTTAGCTTCCGGCCTATACCGCGGCCACCAAGGTGCATTTGTGACCAGATCCTTAGCCCACTGAGTAAAGCCAGGGATCAAACCCGTAACCTTGTGGTTAATAGTCAGGTTCTTAACCTGCTGAGCCACAATAGGAAATCCTTTTATTCATTCTTAAAGTCTGGTAGGAAGAGAAACAGAACAAGATGGAAAGAAGGGTCCACTCAAGGTATTTTCAAACTAGGAAAGACCTGTGGCAGGTTGAAAACACAAAGGCAAAGCATCAGTGGAAAACGAATGATAGTGCCTTCTATGCTGACTCTCAGCAAATTATTCTTCTATCTCAAGCTCATGTAACCACATTTAATTTTATATTTTTATTGGTTTGCACATGAATCTTAAGGGCTCATTCTAGGCTTCTTTCTAGATAAACATACTGCACCCCCACTCCATCAGGGATACCAAAATCCAAGGATAATCATGTCCCTTAAATAAAATGGTTTAGTATAGTCGGTCCTCTGTATACACAGGTTCTGAATCTGTTATGTGCATAATTTGTTCAGCTATCCTTGTACAGTAATAAAGTTTCTAAGATAATCATCAAATATATGTATTGTATTGAGTCTGATTAATCTAGTCCTACTCACTTAGTTTATAACCTGTAGCTAGCTACAGTACTCATTAAAGAGTACTGTCATACCAAGAGACTGTCAAGACTGCATATACGGCTAAAACGAAGAACATATGAATCTTGTAAAATCTAATATGTGTTCTTTCTCACCACATAAAAGTTAACATGTCCAAGATATGGAAATTCTATTAAACATGCTATTTCAAGGGTAAAAATGGGATAAAAGTGCTCTAAATGAAATAAGAACTAAAATGAAACTATGTATACTTACAAAAGTGCTGCTCTAGCCAAGTCATGTGGCATCAGGTCCTTATATCTGGGGAAAGAAAATAAGTAATTAAAAACAAAGCCTAGAGCTTTAATAAAAAGTGTTTTTCATTCTATTTGAAATACTGAAAGAAATCATCCAACATATGCTGCCGTAAATGCACTTATCATTTCAAACAAAGAAAAAGTGTGACTTTGCTATTTGTCATCCTTAAAAATCTGGTAAGCCTTGACTCCTATTGAGGTGGCTAAGAATCTAACAAAAATCTGGCCCACTATCTTATTGATCAGCATGATATATCTTAAATAAGTATTCTTTTCTATCTTTTCTTTTTTGGCTGCTCCCATGGCATGCAGAAATTCCCAGGCCAGCGATCAAACTCGCACCACAGCAGTGACAATGCAGAATCCTTAACAGGGAACTCCAGTTAAATATTCTTTAAAACTAAATCCCAACTTTTCAGTTCTCCTTTATTTTTTTTTTAAATTCATTATTTATTTTGTGATGTCTAAAGTGACATCAGGGATATATCATAAGTTTTTAAGAAAAGTTTGTTTTGCAGTAATTTGAGATTTACAAAGAACTGGACAGACAGAACAAAGTTCCTATATGTCCGTGCCTGGCTTCTTCTAATGCTAGTATCTTACATAACCATGGCGCTTGTCAAAAGTAAGAAATTAATACTGGAACAATACTATTCACTAAGCTACTAATTGTATCTGGATCCCATCAGTTTTTCCACTAATGCCCTTTTACTGGTCTGTCCCAGGATCCAATCTATGCATTTAATAGTCATGCTTCCTTAATCTCCAATCTGTGACAGTTTGTCAGTCTTCCTTGTCTTCTTGACTTTGACACTTGAGACACTGAGGTTATGAATCTGGGGAGAGTATAACAGTGATGAAATGCCCTTCCCATTGTTTCTTATCAGAATGTACATGATAGCAACACATTACTGGTGATGTCAGTTCAAGTGGCATCTGCCAGTTTTCCCCACTATTCTTCCCTTTCTGAACTCAATTTGTCACAAGTGAGTCACTATTCTGGCCCTTACTCAAGGAAGATGAATTACATTCCATATCCTAGTGGAAAAAGTAACAAATAATTTGTGGACACATGTTAAAATCATCACAGTAATTAATAAATATTTGGGGAGAGAGAGTTTGAGCCTACGCAAATATCAGCACTTTCCACTAGTAACTTTAGCATTCATTCACAGATCCTGGTTGCAGCAATTATTCCTGTGGTGTACTAATGGTGATTTATTTATTTTCCTCATTCCTTCTATATTAATTCATTCAAATTCTTCTATAAGAAAGATATATCCTTTCTCATTTCTTTATTCAATCATTCGTTTATATTAGTTTACACTCAAGAGATATCTAATGTATTTTTTGGGTAATGGTATAATACCTTTACAATTTATTTCATTGATCGAATTGTTCCAGGGTTGGTCACTGGAAGTTATTTTAGATTTATCCTCTGTCCTATTGATATGCCCCTTTTTTTTTTTTTTTGCTTCTTTTTTAGGGCCACACTCGTGGCATATGGAAGTTCCCAGGCTAGGAGTCAATTTGGAGCTGTAGCTGCCGGCCTACACCACAGCCACAGCAACACAGGATCTGATCGGCATCTGCAAGCTATACCACAGCTCAGGGCAACGCTGGATCCTTAAACCACTGACTGAGGCCAGGGATCAAACCCATATCCTCATGGATCCTAGTTGGGTTCGTTAACTGCTGAGCCATTTTTAAAAGCACCTTTTTACTTTCTGGCACTACGAAATGCTCCAGGCGCATCTTGGATTTCCTTCGGGACAACCCTAGTCATTCTTCTAGGAAGCCTGGTTCTTCCACTGAAGAGTTAGCATTTAGGAACCAAGATCTAGATGTGAACTCTGTTTAAATGTAAAAATTAATAAAATAGGAGTTCCCATCGTGGTGCAGCAGAAACAAATCTGACTAGGAACCACGAGGTTGAGGGTTCGATCAGTGGCCTCGCTCAGTGGGTTAAGGATCTGACGTTGCCGTGAGCTGTGGTGTAGGTTGCAGATGCGGCTCGAATCTGGCATTGCTGTGGCTGTGGTGTAGGCCGGCGGCAACAGCTCCAACTGGACCCCTAGCCTGGGAACCTCCATATGCCGTGGGTGAGGCCCTGAAAAGACAAAAAGACAAAAATAAAATAAATAAAATAAAATAATAAATAAAAATTAATAAAATAAATTCCCTTTCTTTCTTTCTCTATTTATTTATTTTTGGCCACCTGTCAGTATATAGAGTTCCAGGCCAGGAATCAGATCTGAGCCACAACTGCAACCAAAGTGCCACAGCGGTAGCAACGTTGTGGCTGGGGATCGAACCTGCATTCCGGGGCTCCCAAGATGCACCACAGCAGGAACTCCAAAATTCTCTTTATTTTGGTCAAAGATTTAACCAACAGGAGGAGTTCCTGCTATGGTGCAGTGGTTTAAAAATCCCACTGCAGTAGCTCAGGTCACAGCTGCGGTTTGGATTCAACCTCTAGCCCAGGAAACTTCCATACGCCATGTATGTGGCCATTAAAAAAAACTAATCATTGGATTAAATAAGAATATTCATTCTTTAAATTCCTGCAAACTAAAACCTAAAAATAAAAAAACGCTTTTATTTTTACTCTGAATCACAGAAGAATCATTAGTAATTTTTAAAACCTGTTATAGGTAAAGCCAGTTCCTCAAATTTAAAGCAGAATGATTCAGGGAAAAGTTGTGTGTCAAATTTAAAATGTCCAAACCATAAATTCTTTATCATTTTATAATCTTTATTCTCATGCTCCTATACCCCCTCTTCCAGGATGACTGATAGACTTGCAAATCCCACTCCTAAGTGTATTCCTAGGAGTGCTTCCAAAACACCTTTTCTTCTAAGAACGTCCTGGTTTTTCAAATATCACAAGCTGAAAGCAAAACTTCTTCAAATTAAGTAGAAAAAAATCTTTTTCACCTAGAAAATGACTTTCTATTATAGAAGACTCATTTGTCACCTCAACCATAAGATTAATAATATAACTAAACAATGTCTTCTTTATAAATTTCTCCCTCTATATTATTTTCAGTCACTTTTTTTTTCTCTTTTCTTTTTTCTGTTTTTTAGCGCCGCACCTGTGGCATATGGAGTTTCCCAGGCTAGGGGTCAAATTGGAGCTGCAGCTGCCAGCTTACACCACAGCCACAGCAACACCAGATCCTCAACCCACTGAGTAAGGCCCGAGATCGAACCCGCGTTCTCATGGATACTAGTCAGGTTCATTACCACTAAGCCACAGCAGGAACTCCCTAGTCACTTTTTTCTTTATGTGAATATTACCTTAACATTTTTGGAGTTCCCGTTGTGGCTCAGCGGATATGATTCTGACTAATATCCATAAGGACGCAGGTTTGATCCCTGGCCTCGCTCAGTGGGTTAAGGATCCAGCATTGTCGTGAGTTGTAGCGTAGGTCACAGATGCAGCTCAGATCTGGCGTTGCTGTGGCTGTGGCATAGGCCAGTGACTGCAGCTCTGATTCGACCCCCTAGCATGGGAACCTCCATGGGTGCCATGGGTGGGGCCCTAAAAAGACAAAAAAAAAAAAATTTATTCTTTCTTCTCTATTAATTATAATTTCTTATATTACTCAATATTCTTCTGTGTGCCATTAAATTACTCATGAGCTGTCTTCTTTCTCTACTAGGATCCTAAATTAAACAAAAACATAACAATAAAAAACAACAAAAGGAATAAACCCTATACTACTGTGCTGACGATCTCCAATCAAATTTCATGCAAATACCAATTATCAAAGCAAAGGTTTAAATAATATAAGTAAATGATATAGTTGAGCATGTTTGTATTTTTTAACAGCTAGTAAAACAGCTGGAATCAAACATCTACCCAATATACAAACAGCCCTTACAAAAACACAGTCTTCCCAGCCAAGAACTTTCTTCTCCGGATGGACGTGTCTTTTCCCACCCCGCTGTTGCTGAATACAAGGAGGATCCTCTCTCCTCACTTTTCTGCTCCTAAAGCTTCAGATTCTTACTCTTACTGTTGTTGTGTCGGTATACAAAAAACATTACAGGGAGAAATACGTTACCATATTGAGAAAAGAGGCAGAATAAAGAAACTTCTTGACCATTTACTTACATAAGAAAATGCTCTCTAGGTCCTAAACCATTGTTTAAAAATGAACATTTATTGTTTGTGAATGCATGTACACACACACAAATTTGTACCTTCCAAAAATGGTGGAAATAAACACACTGCTCTGGACCTTGATTTTTACACCTCACATATCTTCAAGATCTTCCCATAGAATTATAGGTCTCATTATTTTTAGCACAGAATGATAGGTCTCATTATTTTTAGGAGATGCCTGACCTTCCCTAGCATGTTTTGTTTTATTTTGGCCACACTTGCAGCATGTGGAAGGTCTCAGGCCAGGGATCAAACCCAAGTCACAGCAGCAACCTGAGCCACAACTGACAATGCTGGATCCTTAACCTGCTGCACCATAAGAGAACTCCCCTAGTATGCTTTTAAGTAAGTGACTGCTTGTTCAAAATACAAACATCAATGGAGTTTCCATTGTAGCTCAGTGGGTTAAGAACCTGACAAAGTCTTTGGGAGAATGTGGTTTCAATCCCTGGCCTCAGTCAGAGGGTTAAGGTGCCATCATTGCCCCAAGCTGTGTGTGGCATAAGTTGCAGATGTGGGCTTGATCTGGGGTTGTAGCTGTGGCTGTGGCACAGGCCTGCAGCTGGAGCTCTGATTCAGTCCCTAGCCTAGGAACTTCCATACGGCACAAGTGCAGCCCTAATAAGAAAAAATATGAATATCAAAACAATCTAAACAGAATAGAACTAATGTTTCATTTAGTTTCAACCTAGTTACCAAAGTCCATCATCAACTTTTAAGACAGACTGGGCTTCACCTGGGGACAAAAAAGGAGGAGGAAAGTTGGGTTCTGGGGAACTTGGGGGCTGGCCTAGGATCATTCTCGTTCCATATATTTGGGGCTGTGCTATACCAGGGTTTGGATCAGTACATCAATTCCAATTATGAAGATTTCCAGGAGGCCAAAGCAGCAGATTAAAGCCCCTTCAGAATGCCCATGGGCCTGCATCCTCAGTATTCAAACTCCCAAAGAGACACAGAAACAACGTACTTATTTTCAGATCAGGAAAGGATGCCTCTATTGGAAGCAAGCTATCTGGTCCCACACTTCATTTTCAAAATAGAACTTATTCAACCTGACACTACACTATGCTTGCTCATGAGAAAGGATCCAAAACAAATTCTGCTATATTATTTCATCACTGGCTTGAATTATTCTGTGTTAAATTCGTGAGAAAGTTATTCATATATTAGTCCTCTAGCAACAGGATTACCTACTGGGTTACATTTACAAAGATCACTTTTGGAAGTGCCTAAAAAGAAGGAATAAATAAACTACCTGGGGTGATGGATGTGTTAGTTAACTAGACTGTGGTAATGATTTCACAATGTACATATACATTAAATCATCACCTTGTATACCTTAAAAAATTCATGTTGTACAACTTACATATATACAGTTTTTATTTGTTAGTTATACCTCAATAAAGCTGGGGAGAAAAAAGAGATAAAAAGAAAGAATAAGTAACACACAATCATTTCACACTTACGAAGTGCCTGACTGCAAAAATGGAATGCGAACACCATCCACCACCACAATATTCCTTATATTGGGTTTGGCTAGGGTTTTCTTCGATTTCGTCTGGACAGCTTTAAAATAAAGTTCAAAGAACAATTAATTAAAATACATGAAGTCTGATGATTTTTTAAAGGCTGATATTCTAAGAATTATATATAATTATATCATTCAATGCCAAGTTGCATTTGCCATTTACCAAACCACTTCAACTTAAAAAAAAAAGGGTTAAGAAATTAACTAGCATTTGCATTTGCTTATGCCATTAACAAACTGTTTCTTTTTATCAGGTGCTTGACACTCTATCCCACTGAAAGCAACCAATTAAGTCTGACCTTAATATTAGAAGTTACAATAAGTGATATCATTTACTCTTCACATGGCTTAATATTCTTGCCTTTCTATGTAGAAATAAAGGCCATTCGGTTGGTAACTACTGCCATTCCACAAAAACCCAGAATGCTTCTTGAATCTCTCTGACTCAATTTGTCCAGTTATTTTCTAACATCAAAAGAGCAGGAGTTCCCGTCGTGGCGCAGTGGTTAATGAATCCGACTAGGAACCATGAGGTTGTGGGTTCGATCCCTGCCCTTGCTCAGTGGGTTAACGATCCGGCGTTGCCGTGAGCTGTGGTGTAGGTTGCAGACGCGGCTCGGATCCTGCGTTGCTGTGGCTGCGGCGCAGGCCAGTGGCCACAGCTCCGATTAGACCCCTAGCCTGGGAACCTCCACATGCCGCGGGTGCGG
>PVHT021183518.1:11923103-12072024 GCA_004024745.2 Catagonus wagneri | reverse complement strand
GCAACCTTTCTGTAATTTTTTAATTAAAAAACAAAACATGAATATATGCTGGTGGTTTAAAAAAAGAAAAATAAACAATACTAAAATACAGAGAGTCGGAATTCTCTTGTGGCACAGCAGGTTAAGGATCTGGTGTTGTCACTGCAGTGGTTTGGGTCGCTGCTGTGGCGTGGTTTCAATCCTGGCCCGGGAACTCATGCCGCAGGCACTGCCGATAAAATAAAATACAAAGATAAAACTAGAATTCCCTCTTTATGCCCTCTGCTGCCATATAATGTTCCTCCCAGAGGCAGATACTGCTAATTGCTTTCATATTTTTTTTCTTTTAATGCATGTACACGCACACACTTGCGTATTATGGTTAATTTTCTGACTTAAAATAGCTTGGTATATTTCTGTATCTAAATGTATTTCATTCTTTTGTCATTGTTGTTAATGTTGAAATTTATCTGCTATCATCACTCCTTTATTACCAGAGATAGAGAAAAATCCTAAAGTATAAAATTTTGGAATTCTTAGGGAGTTCCCGTGGTGGCGCAGTGGAAACAAATCCGACTAGGAACCATGAGGTTACGTGTTCTACCCCTGGCCTTGCTCAGTGGGTTAAGGATCCGGCATTGCCGTGAGCTGTGGTGCAGGCCACAGATGCAGCTCAGATCTGGCATTGCTGTGGCTCTGGTATAAGCCGGTGGCTACAGCTCCAATTAGACCCCTAGCCTGGGAACCTCCATATGCTGCGGGTAAGGCCATAAAAGGACAAAGAGACAAATAAATTAAAATAAAATAAAATAAAATAAAATTTTAACAATCACCTTACCACGCCCACTTATATCATAGAGAACTATTCATGATAAATATCTATAACCAACTTCAAGGAAATAGTAGTCAAAGCTTAGAATCAGGATAAAATAGGATACAAATATTCCCTTGGTAGCTCTAGTGGGTTGGTGAAGGAGATAAAGGCACAAGGAGATTAGCAAGGAGACTGTAGCAAAATCAAGCATGTGGTGCTAAAGGCTGAGATGAGGGCAGCATCACTGTGAATGGAAAGGAGGGGACCAAAAAAGAGATTTTTTAAAGGAAGACTATGTATCATGGTGGCCAATCAGATATGGAAAGAAGAGAAAAGATTATAAAGGAAGCTTAGAGGCTAAGAAAACCTAGCTACTCTATATATACAGTAAGAACTGGTTTGGGAAGAAAAATGACTTAAGTTTTTAATCATAATAACTTTGAGGTGATGGAAGACACTCAGGTGGATATGTCCATTTAACAAGAGAGCTAGAAATGCCAAACCAAAGCTCTGAAATGAGGTGCATCTGAGAGAACAATGAGATATACACATTTTAGAAGACAGAAGAAAAGCAGAGACATATATTATAGGGTCTGCTCATCCACAGCCCCCTCTAAACAGAACTGCCCTATTTAGAGTCTCTGCAAAGAGGCAAGCACAGGTATCATGCCCCTAAGCCCACAGGTAAAGCTGATTAGATTCAGACTGGGCACCAGACTATCAAAAGTCAATTCACAGAGAGGCCAACCAGTAACCCATGTCATCTACCCATAAGTGATCAGCTGAGCCAGTCAGATTCTCTCTCTTAGGAATCTAAGCAAAGCATGGAGAGAAAAGCCAATGAATGAGTTGAAGCTAAAAAGATGCAATGAGAAAGAACCAGTGTGATAGTAAACTGAAGTCTTTGTAAGTCAGTTATGGAGTAGCAAAAACCCTGAGTGAGCAAAGCAGCCAGCAAGAAGAGTGAAGAAGAATACAAAAAGAGAAGCAAAAAGGCCGGGAGAGCAACACACCATGGGGCAATGAGCAAAGTAGCTGCTTGGATCCTAATGTCTCCCCAGCTGCCGTCCTCAAGCCCTCTTATCCTCAACCTGAGTGGGTCCCCTACTCATGATAACAGACACTTGGCTTTGTGATCCCCCCATGCTCAGAGGGCAGGGAGATGATGTGGGACAGAAGGTAAACTTGAGAGGTGGTAGGAGAATCAGG
Organism: Catagonus wagneri; assembly: GCA_004024745.2. Lineage (NCBI taxonomy): Eukaryota > Metazoa > Chordata > Mammalia > Artiodactyla > Tayassuidae > Catagonus > Catagonus wagneri. The sequence continues at coordinate 12,070,022 of PVHT021183518.1, read as the reverse complement.
AGAGAATGATGCATGAAAGCGAAGGCAGCAGAGCACTGAGGAGCAGAAGATGGTCAAACGCTTCAACACTGGAGAACAAGGAATGAAAAAGCCACCAAGTTTGACGATTTGCAGATTACTTGTGACTGACTTTGGAGAGAATAAAGTGATGAGAGGAAAAGTCAGATGACATACCATCATGTCATTCCACTTTTTAAGAACTGGTCACATGTTCCTTTTATACACTTTCAGATAAAATCCAAATTCCTAACGAATTCCTGGCTTTACTTAGTTACAAATGAATGACCCAAAGGTGTTTCCCACTACTTCTCAACATGCAGTGAGATGAGCAAGTCCCCAGTTCCCCAGAGCCTTGCTCATTTCACCTCTCCGGCCTTCATTCATGTATCCTATCATCTGAGTGGCCCCTTTCTGTCCATCTAATTCTTATCTACCCTCAAGGCCTAGTTCACATGCCACCTCCTAGTAAAGCCTTCACCGATAACCACAATTACTTGTAATTCCTTCCTCTGAACCTCCATGGTTACCTCTGGAGCAAAAATTGGCTATTCCAAACAATTTAGCATATTATAAAATAATGCAAGTAATGCTATAAGCCACATTTAAAAATAATATTTATTATATATTGAACAGTCACACAAAGGACTCTCATTCTATTTCACATGCATACTGGCTCCTAACCACATCGGAAACTAAAGCACAGGGAAATACAGTGATCAGCTGAAGGCCAAACTGCCCCCAAAGAACTAGAACTGGAACAGAGTAGTGTCTTCTGAATTCTGGTAAGGCGCTTTTTCTATTAAGTTACCATCCAAGAGAAATACCATAATTACACCAAAATCAGAAGTCATTGGTCAATATAGGACCCAGACAAAGAGAATAATGGTATGAACCTGTCAGGCTGTTTAGCACTGGCCAGTGAAGATACATATCCAAACAAGTTCTGCAAAAGTATGTATTCAATAGTGAAGAAGTCTAACTCATCGGGTTTACCAAGGTCTAAAAGACCAAACAAAATCAACAAATTTCCATCCTTTTTTCATTTCATATTGATTAAACAACCATCTTTTATTAACTAGTTCCACAGTGAGATCTATTTCAGGTATGGGTCCTGCTGTACATGGACTAGGAAGATGCTCATTAACAGAGAAGCCTGTCCCTGAAAGTTGAGGAAGTTAACTTGGCTCCACAATAGTCCCCAGAGGGTTGTGAGATAATCATCTCCAGGGCTGACAGCCAGTAGCTGAGTAAACTGACCAGCAAGGTTCATGGAACCTCTCTGACTCCAGCAGGTTCCAAGTCCCAGAAAGCAATGTCCTGCCAACATCCTTGAGCCCAACCCTACGCCACAATCTATTATTATTGATTGGTCCTATCCTGTTTTAATTTGAAGGCAATAGTGATGTTGAGGTTGCTTATAAATAGGGGAGAGTTAGCAAATTAGTTTTCGTGTTTTATTCAAAATTCACAAATCTAGATTCCAGAATCTAACACTTAAATCGAAAATGTTTCTTTTACAAATTACGATACCTGCGGCAGCTCGTAGCTGGGAGGAACAGCTCAGAGGTCTTAAAGCTGGAAGACAAAATAAAGGGCTTAAAAAGGCAGTACAATGCCACGTCTATACAAGACGCTTACATATCCCAATCTAATCCAAAAAAGAAAGAACAAATAAAACTTACAAAATCTGAGGGCCCATTTTGATGTACTGGGAAGATTTTTAAAAGTGTAAGTCAAGAGGGAAGTCATTCTGAAACCTAAAAAGAGAAGAACAATAAATAAAAATGAAATACATTCTGGGTTATTTGAACAATCTGTAGCTTATTCTATAGTCTACGATCTCTGATATCTCATCCATGGCTACTATAAAATACTCTAAAACTCACTCTACTACCAGCTGCCTTTCCTCTAATAATAATACTATTATAGCTGCATTGGCAAATCTTTCATGGTATGCAAACCACTAATCTAAGCATCAACCCATCTAATCCTCACAATGACCTGTGGGGAAGGCAAGGGTGATTATCACACCCTTTGTAAGAGATGAGAAACTGAGGCATTCAGAGACTGAGTGACAACTAAGAGGCAGAGCTGGGATCTGAAGCCAGGAAATCTGGCTCCAGAGTTCATGCCCTTCTCTAGGGTCAAAGAAGAAAAGAGATTGCTGGACAGGACCATCAAGCCACCAACATGAACTTCCTGACGTTGATGGTTGTACTGTGATTACATAGTATGCCTTGTGGAAAGTTTCTAGGGAACATTTGTAGGGAATACATACTAAAGTATTCAGAGAAAGTGCAGTATCACGTCGTAACTGCTATAAGAAAAAAAAAGTTCTGCAAGATGGAAGACAGTATGAGAAAAATAATGTATATATATATGTATGACTGGGTCATTCTGCTGTACATCAGAAATTGGCACAACATTGTAAATCAACTATTCTTGAATTTAAAAAAAGAAAAAAATGTTCTATACTATACTCGCTATTTTTTTTCTTTTTAGGGCCATAACCAGAGCATATGGAAGGTCCCAGAGCTAGGGGTCTGTCAGAGCTACAGCGGACAGTCTACAGCCTAGGCCACAGCCACAGCAACACTGGACCCAAGGTGCATCTGTGACCTATGCCACAGCTTGCTGCAACACTGGATCCTTAACCCACTGAGGGAGGCCAGGGATCAAATCCACAGCCTCACGGATGATAGCTGGGTTCTTAACCTGCTGAGCCACAAGGGGTACTCTATGTACTTGCTACTCTTTTATAAGCTCAATTTGTTTCAAAATAATGAAACTATAAAATAAAAACCCTTACATATTAAAAATATTTAAAACATTAAACACCTACCTAAGTTCCCAAAATTGAGTTCCTACAAATCAGTAAGAGAAAAATGGGCAAAGGATATGAACAAACCGTTCACAGACATGGAAACACAATGCATTTAGAGACATGAAAAGATGTCCAATCTCATTCATGAGAGACATTCAAATTAAAAGCACACAGAGACGTAATATTTGACTCAAAGGTCTGATAGTCATTGCGTGGTAGAGTGTAGGCAAACAGGCAGTTTCATATATTGCTGTTATTGGGTGCAAACTCAGACACCTCCACAGCTGGATCCCTATGGAGGGCAATTTGGCAATCAACGGTCAAAAAACTACAAACCGCATCTAACTTCTGATCAGCAATCCTACTTGCAAGAATTTTAATTTACACAGTTGGTCTGGGTAAACAAAGGATATGTCAGAAGTGATGAGATGTCACTTTTGAGAACAGGCTATAAAAGACAGCGCAGGTTCTGCTGTGGTTTGTCTCTCCGATCACTCCACCCGGGAGAAGCCAGAGGGCACGTCAGCAACTGCCCCAAGAAGAGGCTCATGAGGTGAGGAACTGACACCTCCTGCCGACAGCCACGTGCGTGAGCTTGGAGCAGATCCTCCAGCTCAGACAAGCTTTTAGATGACTACAGTCCTGCCCAACACACTGACCTCAACCTCATGAGAAACTCTTAAGCCAGAACAACCCAGCTAAGTCACCCTGGATTCCTGACCCTCAGAAACTATATGAGACAATAAATTCGTATTGTTTTAAGGTGCTACATTTTGGAGTAATTCATTACACAGCAATGACTAATATAAAAGCCTTGCTTAACCTCTCTTAGGTCTTCACAGATTAAAAAGAGATGCCCTGTGGCTTCCAAAAAGGAAAAAAAAATCACATTGACCAAATATGTCGACTGGAAAAAGATGGAGGAGTCTAGATACATTCAAGGGAGTCTGGCCAAGGAGACACAAATTGGCCCACCACTTTTCAGAAACTACATCTGATGTCACTTGAGTCTGGAATATAAATCCCCATAAGTAAAGTTCACCTTGAAATAAAATTCAGGAAAATAGTCAAGAAATCAGGGAAATGACTAATCACTTGGGAAAAAGTTAGATCCATAGCTCACACTGTAAGTACAAATTATTGATGAATTAATCTAAATATACATATTTTTTTAACTTACTACAGGAGGAGTTGCCATTAGGGTTCAGTAGTTAACAAACCCAACTATTATCCACGAGGACGCGGGTTTGATCCCTGGCCTTGCTCAGTGGGTTAAGGATCCGGCGTTGCTGTGAGCTATGGTGTAGGTCATAGACTTGGCTCAGACCCCGCGTTGCTGTTGCTGTGGTGTAGGCCAGCAGCTGTAGCTCCGATTCAACCCCTAGCCTGGGAAGCTCCATATGCCATGGATGCAGCCCTAAAGATACCAAAAAAAAAAAAAAAGACTTGATTAAGTATTTGAAATATCTTCATAGGAGTTTTGGTCATGGCTCAGCAATTTAAGAACCCGACTAGTAATTATGAGGATGCAGGTTCAATCCCCGGCCTCCCTTAGCGGGTTAAGGATCAGCGTGAGCTGTGGTGCATGTTGCAGACTCGCAGACGCGGCTAGGATCCTGCATTGCAGGCTGGCAGCTGCAACTCCAATTCAACCTCTAGCCTGGGAACTGCCATATGACACACGTGTGGACCTAAAAAGAAAATAAATAAAGAAAATATCTTCACAGCACAACATACTAAAATAAAGTTAAAAGGCAAACAATGGATTCAGAAAAAATACTTGTAATGTGAAACACAAAGGGTTAATACAATAATCCATAAAGAATTTATACAAATTATAGGAAAAGAGAAACAATCTAATGGAATCTGTGGTTTTCCAGCCCAATATCCATTTGCTCCATTACGTAGTTCCACATGTGGTCTACACGGGATTTAATCTAGCTCAACTCTAGGGTTTAAATCAATCAAAATAATCTCATTCTCCTTGCCAAGATTATTGGTTCAGGTAACCAAGGCCTCAAATACTCATACATGGTATTGCCTTGACCGCTAGTATCAATTTAGGGATAGTCTAGTCAGTATGACACTCAAGTCTTCTGCCTGGAATTCTGGAACACAAATCTTCTTTCCTTCTGAAACTTGGCATGGCTACAGGTTGCAAACATGAGAAAAGCTAGTTTAAGGCAAGAGCTGGTCTCAAAGGACAAAGCTGAGAATTCAGAAAAAGAAACCAGAGTCCTGACTGAATCATATCTGAAACCCACTCTCCCATTACGCGTTTCTGTCTTATAAGAAAATAAATCCCCTTTATTAAACCAATTTAAGTTGTAATTTCTGTTATTTGCAACTGAAAGGCTCCTTTCTGAAACAGGACCAAAAGGAAAAATGAGCAAATGAGCGATTCACAGAAGAAATACAAAATGTCCAATAAACAAAAATTTAAATGTACAACCTCACTAACAAAAAAAAATTTTTTAAATTAAAACAAGGTATTGTTTTGGGGTTATCACATTGGCAAGAATTAAAAACTGGTTAATAGATTATTCTAATAAGAATGGATTTATTTAGGGAGTTCCAGTTGTGGCTCAGCGGAAATGAATCCAACTAGGAACCATCATGTTGCAGTTCGATCTCTGGCATCGCTCAGTGTGTTCACAATCTGGCGTTGCTGTGTGCTGTGGTGTAGGTCGTAGACATGGCTCAGATCTGATGTTGCTGTGGTTGTGCTGTAGGCCAGCAGCTGTAGCTCCGACTAGACCCTTAGCCCAGGAACCTCCATATGCTGCAGGTGCAGCCCTAAAAAGACAAAAAGCCAAAAACAAACAAACAAATGGAATGGATCTGTTTAGGCCCTTCCATACACAGCTGATAGAAGTGTAATTGCTAAAGCCTTTTTGGAAGGCAATTTTCAGTTATCTCTCAAATTCTGATTTGTGAATTTCTTTCTTTTTTTTTTATGGCCACACCCATGGCACATGGAAGTTCCTGGGCTAGGGATTGAACCCAAGCCTCCGCAGCAACCCAAGTCACTGCAGTCTGATTCTTAACCCACTGTGCTACAGCGGAAACTCCTGAACTGTGAATTTTTGAGCCTAGTAATTCTTCTTATTGGTCTTTAAGCAATAGAAATATTCAAGGTGTATGTATAGCAATCATAGATCTCTAGCCAATAGAAATATTCAGGATGTAAATGCACATAGTAGGGAACAGCAAGCATACCATGAAACACTGTTCAGTAATTTGTAAAGAAAAGTTAAACATAATGATAAACATGTATATACTGAATGGAAAGATATTCACAAGATATATTAAATGAAAAAACAAGCTGTAAAATAATACATAGAGTAAAACTCCATTTTATGACAGAAAGAGAGAAGAAAATCCATAAAGCTGAGTCAATATATGGAAGAGATAAAGAGGGGCTTTCATTTTATATTCTTTTTTGGGGGGGCCACACTTATGGCACATGGAAGTTTCTGGGCCAGGGAATAGAACCCATGTTACAGCAGTGACCCAAGCTGCTGCAGTGACAACACTGGATCCTTCACCCACTGTGTCACAAGAGAACTCCAGCATTTTATATACTTCTGTCCTCTTAATTTTTTTTTTTACAATGAACATTTTGTTTTTAATGTACAGTATAAATCTAGTTTTACTGAAAATTTGCATAAAATATCTTACAAGTAAAAATATACAAATGCATAAAAAATATTCAGAAAAATACACAGTAAAATATTAACAGTAGTTATCTCTGGGTGGTGTAGTTATTGGTGTATTTATTTTCTTTAGATTTATCTGCAGTTTCTGAAAAAAAATTAAATAGAATATATATTCCTTCAATAATTTATAAAAAGTAGAGACAGATTTCAAAAGAAAGAACTAAGCAAAGTACCCTGCGGGAGGGTTGACCTAGTTACTGTCATTCGCTTTAAGCTTTAGGAAATACATTTTGACTCAAGTATTTGGGGAGCTTGCTAGGCTTGAGTAGGCTGTGAAACTATGAAAAGACGCATGAGGAAAACAAGTAATGAAAGCAAGATGGACTGGCTCTAACAGCTCATTATTACAACATCATTAAGACACAGTCAACCATGTCCTTAAGGGCACAGACACTAAAGGCAGACCTTCTAACCCACATCCTGGCTCTACCATAGTTATGACCTTAAGCAAGTTACTTAACTTGCAAAAAGGATTCTTGGTGACCTCCAAAGGCCATTTTCTTTCTCTGTTTTAAGAGTAAGATGTAGATAACTCATCTGTAAGATGAACCTATAAACTGTAATTAAAGTGCCCACAACTCATAGGGCTGTTGTGAGGAATAACTAAATTAATAAATATATAAAGCACTCAGCACAGTGCTTGATGCATAGTAAGGGTTATATACCCGTTTGCTACTAATATTAGTGGGCGATGGTACAGATGTACTGAGTTCCTCTTTCTGTAAGCCACAGTGAGAAGCATCTATTTCTGCCCTTGATAGAGCTTACGATCTCGCTGAGAACACAGGAAACCAAAATTCAAGAGCCAAAAGAGCGATCTAAATCAGGGGCTGGCAAACTACAGCCCTGGGGCCTCCAGCTAATAACAGTTTCTACATTTTTAAAGAGCTGTAGAGCAAAACAAAAGAAAGAAAATATGACAGAGATGGATGTGGATTGTAAAGCCTAAACTATTTACTACCTTGCCCTTTACAGAAAAAGTTTGCTACTCCTGATCTAAACAACAAATGCTACACTAAATTAGAGGCCGAAAGAGCGTTATGTGGGAGGAGGCAGCTTTGAACTGTAAAAACCTTATGAGTTGGAGGGCTTTTGGAGGTCATCAAGAATTCTTTTTACTAATTAAGAGATCAGTGGTCAACCAATATCTGCTTAACATGATCACAGTGATGGAGGACTCGCTATATGACCTGCACTTTAAACAGAAACCTTTTCTTCTTTCTTTCCATACTCCTCATTTCAGTCTCAACTTCCTTGCCATTTCCCCCTGCCTCTTATCTCCCTCTCGAGGAACAGTCAATCCGGTGAGCAGTGAGACTGAAATGTATGTCTCAGTCTTGGCTCTGCCACCTACCAGAAAGTTTACATAACCTCCGAGCCCCCCAAATTCCACTTACAAAATGCAAATTACACTTCCGGGATATGAGATGGCCGTGAAAGGGCCTACAAGGCCCTCTTTTTGGAATCAATCACCTGATTCCAGGACTCAAACCTATTTTTCCAGCACAAAAACAGCAATCATGCACTGAAGAGTTCCTGACTATAAGTTAGTAGATGTAGGCTCTAGTCCTATTTCTACCAATTGTAGCCATGGGTAAACTCACCCACTCTGATTCAGGGGCTTCACAGATATAGTGAAGAGTGAAGAGAATAAGTGACCGGATGATCTTCGGGTCCCTTCTGGATTAGAAAATAATCTTGACCACTGGATTTTAGGGCAGGGCACAGGAATGTCTCAGCTCCTCCCACACCTGAGTCCCTAAAAGCCGTAAGACCAATCCCACTCTCGGTAGCATAAAAGAGATAAACCTCTGGCTCCATCCGAATCTCTATGGTCATCGACCTGGCTGGAGGCAAAGCAGATCAAACAACAGTGGCACCTGGGGCTGTGTTTTAAATTAACACAGACACAAGCCAACAGTTTGTTACCTTGTGACGATAAAGTAAACAACCCAGGCGACACCAAAGCTCAGAGCTACTGATAACGCTAAGCCAAACTACTGGTACCGGAGACTAGCTTGAGAAGCTTCCTTCAGCCCCCTCGAACTCCACTCCCCAAGGGAAGAGGCGGCCGCGGGCAATGGGGTAGAACGTGGGAAAGGAAGTGCGGACCCAGCCGAGCGGCAAGGCCAGGGGGAGAGCCGAGAGCACGCTCCTTCTCACCTTAGCTCGCGCCGCTCAGGCACCTGTGGCGGGAAAGGTTCGGACTCAAGTGACGGCAGCCGTCGGAGCCCGAAGGTCAGGCCCTGCTTAGGAAGGACCCCTTCCCCTGCGCGCAGGCTCCGCGGGCTTCGCGGGCCTCCCGGGCTGCCCTCCGACTGCCTGACTGTAACTCTGTCCCCTCCTCCCAGGGTTTTCTTCCTTTCCGCGGGGGAAGCGTCCTTGTTAGCTGGAAGCGAAGGGCGAGGTAGCCGGCGGCAGGCAATTCGTCACCGGGGTTTCAGTCAGGCAGCACGTCGGACGTTGGCCCGGGCCAGGCAGCTGCAAGAAAAGTCCTCTGGCTGCCACCAGCTGGAGCAACTGTACAGTTTCGTCCTCTCCTGCTCAAGATGGTGGCCTCCCGGGTAATAGGCAGCCTCCGTCGCTTCACTGCCTCCCAGATGCTCCGCTACCCAGGTGAGGCCCGCTTGAGGACAACCTACAGCCCTGGCCAGAGACCTGGGCAGCCCCGGAACCTTATCTTCCCAGCGCTGCCTCCATGTCCAGGCCCAGGCCCAGGAGCCCAGCCTGGATGAGGGGGAAGGATTCTACTTAGTGGGACCGCAGTCTCTTGTTTACTGGCGCAGGGACTGGTATTTTTTCTCCTGTCCTGGGACCATTTCAGGCTCCGAAACCGCTAACGTTTCTGAGTGCTGTCCACTTGGTCTGGCATCTTCCCCGGTCTCCCCTTCTTTCCTTTAATGAACAGGACAGGCCTTGAGCCTGTCCCTACTAGATTGAGAGGTCCAGAGGACTAGGACAGCCCGGTCCGTCACGTCTTTGTGGCTCCACAGCACCTTGCCTGTAGAAGGAGGTATCTTGGTAAACCTTCTTGTATGAAATTAACCAGCCTTTCAAATTGCTGCCGCTTCCTCCCCCTTTCCCTCAAAACCTATTTTGTACCTCTTATCACACTTCAGTAGGAAGCTCAGCCGTTGCAATTCCATGATCCCAGTATGAACCCAGCATAATATGTTGAATTTCAAAGGAGAGATTCTGCAACTTGCAAGGAGAAAACTTTTTTTTTAATACGAAGATACTCAAGTAATAAAATGTTAGATAATTTTAACAACTATTTCTACCCTAGTTTCTTACAATACCCAGGTAGCTTTCATTAGCTATATTGTCTTTTTCTCTTCAAACTGGAAAGAGAAAGAGTTAAAGTGGATGATTGTGGAAAATCAAGCATTTTCCTTCCACCTCAAATTTTTAAGGTGAAATGTGATTTTTTAATTGCATGTTGTATTTAATACCGATTACTTAACTAGAAATTTTATTTATGTCTTCCTCTTTCAGAACCACTAGGGTAGCACTGTATGCTCTTTTAGTGCCTGGAATCTCCCTTTACTGTAAGGGATTAATTTTAAATGATTGAATCTTTTCTGCTTTCTTATTTCGACCAGTGTTTTTAGTCTCCACAGGACTGTGTGTGTGTGTGTTTGTGAATCCCACTCATAATATTACAAGAAACTGAAATGTAAAATTGGGGAAAGGGATTAAGGAAAAAGAATCACCCATTCTTTCACTACTCACATACCTACTGTTAGCATTTGGTCATGTTACCCGACAGTTTGATTTATCTGTTTTCCACATTTTTGGTTTAACACTAAAAATATCCAATGTGGAGTTCACATCATGGTGCAGCAGAAACGAATTCGACTAGGAACCATGTGGTTGCAGGTTCCATCCCAGGCCTCGCTCAGTGGGTTAAGGATCCGGCTAGACCCCTAGCCTGGGAACCTCCATATGCCACAGGTGCGGCCCTAAAAAGAAAAAAAAAAAAAAAAATCAAATGTATATTTTTGAATTTTCCTGTTCGTTGCTCTTAAGGTAATGCAATTAAAACCATTAAGTTTGGAGTCTGACTTCTGGGTTTGAATCTGGCTTTGTCTTTTACCCTCTGGTGACTTTCCCCTCTGATGACCTTGGACAATTAATTTATGTTTCCGTTTTCTCATTTGTGAAATGAGGAATAATACCATCTTGTGAGCTTTAAAAGAATTGTTTTAGGTGTAAAACAGGTTTTCATGAAGTAAGTGCTATTATTAATGTTAATAAATGTTAGCAATTATTAACACTTTTTTGCCCTGAAGAACTATGATTTGTGTATATCTGAGAATTTTTGAAGTAATTTTTGTTTTACATGTGTAGTAAAAAGTTACAAGCTTAGTTTTTCTATATTTTTTTGTGTAGAAATATATATACATACAAATGTGTATATATTTTGCATTGTTTTTTGCCAATAAAGAAAATATGGCTGGAGTTCCCGTCGTGGCACAGTGGTTAACGAATCTGACTAGGAACCATGAGGTTGTGGGTTCGATCCCTGGCCTTGCTCATTGGGTTAAGGATCCAGCGTTACTGTGAGCTGTGGTGTGGGTCGCAGACATGGCTCGGATCTTGCGTTGCTGTGGCTCTGGAGTAAGCCGGTGGCTACAGCCCCAATTCGCCCCCTAGCCCGGGAACCGCCCCATGCCACAGGTGCAGCCCTGAAACGACAAAAGGCAAAAAAAAAATATATATATATATGGCTTATTATAGTTATTACCTCTTTTAGTATCAATTTATAGATTTTGAAAAAAGTCCCAGGAGTTTCGGTTGTGGCTCAGTAGGTTATGAACCGGACTAGAATCCATGAGGATGTGGTTTCAATCCCTGGCTTCATTCAGTGGGTTAAGGATCTGGCAAATTCCAGGCTAGGGGTCGAATCAGAGCTGCATCTGCCAGCCTGCGCCACAGCCACAGCAATGCCACATCTGAGCCTCGTCTGCAACCTGCATCCCAGCTCACAGCAATGCTGGATCCTTAACCCGCTGAGCAAGGCCAGGGATTGAACCTGTGTCCTCAAGGATACTACCATTGAGCCACGAGGGGAACTCCTAGATGGTGTATATTTAAATTTGACTCTTAGAGTTCCCATTGTGGAGAAGCAGAAATGAATCTGACTAGTATCCATGAGGACTTGTGCTCAATCCCTGGCCTCACTCAGTGGATGGTGTTGCTGTGAGCTGTGGTGTAGGTCACAGACTCAGCTAGGATCTGGTGTTGCTGTGGCTGTGGTGTAGGCCAGCAGCTATAGCTCTGATTTGACTCCTAGCCTGGGAACTTGCATATGCCACGGGGTGCAGCCCTAAAAAATAAATAAGCAAAAAATAAATTAATCAATGAGTTAAATAAATTTGACTCTCACTTCCTTAATCCTGTCCTTTCCTCTGGGACTAAGTATTGAGAAAAACATGATTGTTACAACCAAGGTAACATTTTCATATTTGACATTTGTGTCAGCATAATACAGCTCTCTCCACTGCTATAGTCTTAGGTCTTGTAGGTTATCTTCTTGAGTTAAATTATTTAAATAATCAAAAAGTAGGACAAAGGTTTCCATCTCTTTTGCTGGCACAATAAATATAGGCTAAAGTTCACCCAGCTGCTCTAAGGCAAGCTCTCCTAATTAGGTAATGAGTGCAGCTGAAATCCAAAAGTAACGCTATCTTGTACTTCAACTTGATTTGATTAACTAATTTGAAATTGTTTTCCAGATATGTTTGTAGATTTACTGATTTTCTGTTTGCTTTTTTGTCTCTTGATTTAGAGGAGGTTTTGTGTATGGGTGTGGGGCAAAGGTAGGTTAGTGGGTAAGAGTTGAAAAGCTTAATGGCCCCAAACCTGTTGTCTCAAATATTTGGTCTTTAGAATTGCAACTCACATCCAAACTCTCTCACCTGCTTTGTTTTCTTTTTTCTTAGGCACTTATCTTCTAACAAATTGAGTTCCATATTTATGTTTCTTGTTTATCTGTCTTTCCACCTCCTCCCTCCCACTCTGTATTCCAGATCAGTTCATTCTCACCGATTCAGTTTACACCGTTCTAGCTAGACTTGCCTATTACCTGGCTCCTCTCCCCCTGGAATTTCTACTTTTCAGACAGACTCCTTTTTATGCCAGGCCTGTTTTCACCTCCTCCACAAAAACAGAGTTTTTTGTTTTTCTGTTTGCTCTAGGTTCCTGCAACAGTGCGTAGTAGGACTGCTAGATTTTTGCTGTGGAACGAATGACGAGATGACATTGGAGGAGATTACAGTTTAGTTGGGGGAAACACATGCTGCAAATGCACTAGAGAACAGAACAGTGAATAATAAAGAAAAAATTGGGCAGGGAAGGGAAAGATCATTGTACATGGATTCTCAAGATAGAACTTTGTGAAGCAATTATACAGATGTAAAGAAGGAAGAGGAATAAGTACAGATGATACAGATTTCAAATGGCAGAAAAGCAAAGAAGGAAAGTATATCACTGGTGAAGTAGAGGTACTGGAGTTTGAGGAGATGACGGGCTTGTATCTCAATTTCCTTTGGTGCAGCACTTTGACATACAGGTCTTTTGATAATCGTTATATCACTTTGACTTCTATCTTTTTAAGAACACTGAAATGCTCTAAGATCCTTGTGAATTGTCATATGGCTAGTAAATGATAAACTTGATGGTTGAACCCAAGTTTTTGGTCTCTCAAGGCCTTTGCACTTTGAGGCCTGACTTGGATTGCAGAAAGAAATACAGACAGAACCAGAGATCACCCCACTCTGGTCCTGGTGCCATCTATACAGTTTTCTTTTTTTACTACTACTTTTTTTTGTTTCACCTTCGAAAGCAGTATTAAGCTGCGCTTTTCTGTGCTTTCTCTTCCTCTCTTTTCAAGAACTACAGGATAGAGAGAAACATGGAGCCTCTGGTGCCTTTTGATTTTACTCTTTGTGACACTGGAAAGTTTATCCCTCCATAAAAATGCAAGAGGACCTGACTGGAGAACATGATTGAAATATATTTGGAATATATTTGGAGCTAACAGTATGGATTGCTTTGTAGATTCCTTGTTTTTTAATGTATTTGTTTTCCTATTGCTGCCCTAAATTTCCACAAACTTGGTGTCTGAAACAGTACGAATTTATTATCTGACACTTCTGGATGTCAGAAATGAGTCTCACTGGGCTAAAATCAAAAGTGTTGACAGGGCTGTGTTCATTTTGGATCCTCTAAATGAGAATCCATTTCCTTGCCTTTTCTAGCTTCCAGAGACTGCCTGCATTCCTTGACTTCTTCAAAGCCATGGGTTCTCATGCTGCCATCGCTGGTCCTCTTTGCTTTTTTTCTCCCCCTTGTAATTACGTTGGGCAGACCTGAATAATCCAGCATGATCTCCCTGTATTAAGGTCAGCCAATTAGCCACCCTAATTCCGTTTGTACCCTTTATTTCCCTTTGCCATGTAACCTAACATATTCCATTTCTGGGGACACATGGACATCCTAGAGAGGCCATTCCTCCACCTACCACATTTAGTGTCCAAATAGTCATATGAGCTGATAATTAAAATAAAAAAGATACAGTAGTAGTCACAATAATGGCCTAGAGCACATTGTTTTAACTTTTTGTATTTGTTACAGTTCTTTGTTTTGTTATAAACTCCAGCTTCATTATAAAGAGCAAGTACTATAGAAATTCCATTTTATGGAATAATTAATTTTGAAATACCTTTTTCTTACAGGGTATATTTGCCGCAACTTGACAAGGTCTTCTGCTTTGCTGAGTAAGTTTAATTTCTCATTGACATGCTTACATTGCTTTTTATACTTATTTAGCAATAAACATGTTTACAAGTAAATTTTTCTTCTCTTTTTAGCCAGAACCCATATTAACTATGGAGTCAAAGGGGATGTGGCAGTTATCCGAATTAACTCACCTGGTTCAAAGGTACCTAACTTAACTTGCTGCAGTTTCTTTCGGCTTACTACATTCATTAATCCAGTCCTGAATGGCAAAGAAATAAATCCACCGATTTGGCAATAATTTTATCTGATGAACTTATAGTTTTGATAGAGCTTGAGCAATTTCCCCAAGGAATGCAGTTTTCTGAAGCAGAGGTCCTTGTTTAAGAATTCCTTCTAGCTGACCTTAGGTATCAGATAAACATTAAGGATTAATAAAACTAGCCTTCTGCTCCACTGCAGAATGATAAGGTAAGAACCAAAGCACAAGCTTTGTTTATAAGTAAAGCTGACCTACCTATCTTAACTATGAGGTTGATACATTGTCAGTTTCCTTTAGTACCTGCCTAAGTCATTGTTCATAGTAAATTGTCTCTATTATGCATCATTGTCATTACAAGTCCTGAGGAACTGGAATGACTTGGCGAAGTTCACATATTGGAAATCAGGTTCTGTTCAAAGTGGAGCTTCATTTATTTTTGGCAGCTTCAACAAAGCATGCAGCATTAATCCAGTCTTTTGCCAAAAAGAACTTTATTGCAGGAGCTCATCCTTTTTTCCCACCTAAAGGTGGTGTAAAGATTTTATATTTCAGAAATCTTGTTACCAGCAGCGTAATTGAAGTAGGGAGACCTATAGGTAGAATTAAGGAAACTAAGAGCAATTCCCCTCACTAAAGTAAATCTTGGCATTTACTGAGCAATGATTCAAACTTAGGTATTTTGTCAGAACTTTCTAAGTTGAGTATCATTCATACTCCAAACCTAAAGATAAGTGCTTTTAACGTATCATCCAATTTCAACAAATATTTTAAAAATTCAAATTCCTATGTGTCTAATTTTTATATTTTTTCCTTAACATTATATAAATTTTTTCCATGCTGATAAATGTTTGTAGACTTATTTATAGCCTGCGTATGATTCAAACTCTTAGGAACATGACCTTCCTGAAGAATATGAGTTCTTCCTTGGAGTAGAACTATTTTTAAAGGGAAAAATGCTTACAGTTGGCCCATGCATAGACAGCTACTGGGATTTTTGTTTTTTCCCTGTCTCTCTTTCTTTTAATAATATATTTCTCCTGAGTAAACACATTTCCCTTAAATCAAAATAGCATTTGATGGTGATTTGCACATCTGTTACTTTAAATTTAAACTCTTAGTTTATATGTATGTGCCTTTGGCAGGTTAATACTCTGGGTCGGGAACTGCATTCAGAGTTCATAGAAGTAATGAATGAAGTCTGGTCTAGCAATCAAATCAGAAGTGCCGTCCTTATCTCATCAAAGCCAGGCTGCTTCATTGCAGGTGCTGATATCAAGTAAGTTTTAAGAAATTTTTTTTTTTTTTTTGCCTTTTGTCATTTTTTTTATGGCCGCACCCACGGCATGTGGAGGTTCCCAGGCTAGGGGTCCAATCGGAGCCGTGGCCACTGGCCTGCGCCGCAGCCACAGCAACGCAGGATCCGAGCCGCGTCTGCAACCTACACTACAGCTCACGGCAACGCCGGATTGTTAACCCACTGAGCAAGGGCAGGGATCGAACCCGCAACCTCATGGTTCCTAGTCGGATTCGTTAACCACTGCGCTACGCCGGGAACTCCAAGTTTTAAGAAATTTGAAGTCACCTTTTATCTTGGCTAATAGTATGACTTTTAGGCCTAATCATTTCTCATTTTAAAATAAGGTAGAAGAAAATTTTCTCTGAAAGTTTTTTTTAAGTTATTTTCATGACTGTAATAAAAACTTGATAACAATGAAGGGCTTGTTGCTTAAAACCTGCAAGACGAAATATACCCTTTCTTTAAAGATGTTGAAAGCAGTTCAAGGAGCGATATTTGAATGTAATCTAAAATACTGTAAAACTGGGGTTGCCGTTGTGGCTCAGTGGTAAAGAATCCAACTAGTATCCAGAAGGACTCTGGTTTGGTCCCTGGCCTTGCTCAGTGGGTTAAGGATCCGACATTGACATGAGCTGTGGTGTAGGTCACAGACACAGCTCAGATCCCACATTGCTGTAGCTGTGTCATAGGCTGGCAGCTGCAGCTCCAATCCAGCCCCTAGCCCGGGAACTTCCATATGCCACAGGTGCGGCCCTAAAAAGACAAACAAAAAAAAAAAAACTGTAAAACTAACAATGAGAGGCCCTTTTTTTTATCCATCAGACCAGCAAACATTTAAAAAGTTTGAAGATACCACGTTAGCAAGGACTTGGGAAATGAGACAGTCAAATATTAGTAAGAATGCAAATTGCTGTTCTTTGCCACTTTGGAGAGAAATCTGTTAAAATTTAGTAAAACTAAAAATACATATATCATATAATGAAGTGATACCTCTTCTAGTGCTACCTCTTCTGGAGTAATCCCACCCTTTGTTTTTAAGGACCCATACATAAAGATGTTCAATCCTATATAGTTTAAAAATAATGAAAATCTTGAAGCAAGCTGAATGTTATTCATTAGGAAAATAGATAAGTATACATGGAATAGTCACAAGTTAAAATGCTTAAAACTGTTCAAAGAACCCGATTAGATCTACAGCTTAATGTTAGAACTCAAAAACATAATGTTAAGACCAAAAAAAAAAAAAAGAGTTCAATCACGGCTCAGTGGTTAACGAATCTGACTAGGAACCATGAGGTTGTGGGTTCAATCCCTGGCCTCGCTTAGTGGATTAAGGATCAGGTGTTGCCGTGAGCAGTGGTGTGGGTTGGAGACGCGGCTTGGAACCTGCATTGCTGTGGCTGTGGCACAGGCCAGCAGCTACAGCTCTGATTTGACCCCTAGCCTGGGAACCTCCATATGCCATGGGTGAGGCCCTAGAAAAAGACAGAAAGACAAAACAAAAAAAACAAAAAAAAAAACCCATAATGTTAGGGAGTTCCCTGGTGGCTCAGTAGGTTGAGGATCCAGTGTTGTCACTGCTATGGCACAGGTTTTGATCCATGGCCCGGGAATTTCTGCATGCTGCAGTTTTAGCCAAAAACAAACAAAAAATAAAAGCATAATGCTAAGTTTAAAAAAAAAGCAAGTTTCAGAATTTCAATAGAGTATATGGTTTATGTAATTTTTTTTTTTAAGGGCTGCACCTGCAGCATATGGAAGTTCTCAATTTAGGGGTCCAATTGGAGCTGCAGCTGCTGGCCTAAACCATAGCCACAGAAACACCAGATCTAAGCCTCGTCTGTGACCTATGCTGCAGCTTACAGCAACTCCAGATCCTTAACCTGTTGAGCAGGGCCAGGAATGGACCCCACATCCTCATAGATACTAGTCGGGTTCATTACCACTGAGTCACAACGTGAACTCCTGTAAACATTTTTAAACCATACATGAGTACTTTTCTGTCTTATTTATGGATACAATTATGTAGTTGATCTAAAGAATACACTGCAAACATGAAAACAGTTGTTTCAAGGTAAATGAAGTGGCTGGTAGAACTTGAGGAAGTCAAAGGGAACTTTACCAATACAACTAATATTTTCTTTCTTTTTTTTTTCCAATGATGTATGTATATATAACTTGTTTATAATTTGTTACAAAAATAAGGAGGAGAAATGATGTCTTAGGGTTAGTTTAATGGGTTAAAAGGTTAATAGTTGTTAATTCTGTCAAAATATGGGTACTTGTTATGTTATTCTTTGTATTTTTAGGCATCGATAGCCAGCATTATCAATTTAGTAATTTGTACTTAAGGTGTGTGTATATTTTTAAGCTTTGTTCAATATTGTGTATCCTTTGTTTATGTATAGTAATTAGAAATTTTTTTTTTTTGTCTTTTGTCATTTTAAGCCTGCACCCGTAGCATATGAAAGTTCCCAGGCTAGGGGTCTAATCAGAGCTGTAGCCACTGGCCTACGCCACAGCCACAGCAATGCCAGATCCGAGCTGCATCTGCGACCTACACCACAGCTCATGGCAGTGCCAGATCATTAACTCACCGAGCAAAGCCAGGGATCAAACACGCAACCTTGTGGTTGCTAGTCAGGTTTGTTAACTACTGTGCCAAGATGGGAACTCCGTAACTAGAAATTTGTATTCTGTTTGCTTAATGTTTATTTTTTTAGAAAAAGCAGAATTGTCTCCATCAAAAGCTTTTTCTTCTAGCTCTGGTATTTAAGCGTAGCCAGACACTAGTATACGTGACAATAGCTGCCTAAATCCACAGGCAAATACTTGCAGCTTCTGTGAGGCTAACTGAGCAACTCCAAGCATTATAAAATGCTTTGTGAAAAGTACAAAATCCACAGCTTAAATGTGTTCGGAAACAAAATAAGTTGCAAATAAAACAAAATGAAATTAAAGGACATTGAGGACAACATTATTGTAATAGATCTTTTTTATTTATTTATTTACTTACTTACTTACTTTTTGTCTTTTGTCATTTTGGGGCCTCACCCCCAGCATGTGGACGTTCCCAGGCTAGGGGTCTAATCAGAGCTACAGCCACTGGCCTACACCACAGTCACAGCAATGCGGGATCCAAGCCGCGTCTGCAACCTACACCACAGCTCAAGGCAATGCCAGATCCTTAACCACTGAGCAAGGCCGGGAATCGAACCCGCAACCTTGTGGTTCCTAGTCGGATTTGTTAACCACTGAGCCACGTCGGGAACTCCAAGGCAAAATCATTTTTAAACATCTGAGTATTTGAAGATTCACTACCAAATATTGATATAGGATAAGGATACGGTGGATGAATTATTATACAAAGTAGGTTTAGTTTCATTTTTTTTTTTCTGTTCTCTGCAGCATGTTATCAGCTTGCACAACCTCTCAAGAGGTAGTGCAGATATCACAGGAAGCACAGAGAACGTTTGAGAAACTCGAGAAGTCCACAAAGCCTATTGTGGCTGCCATCAATGGAACCTGCTTAGGAGGAGGACTTGAGGTACACATTTATTCCAAAGTCATTGCAATACGGTCCAGCTTACTGTTGGCATTCACCAGCTGCAAACCTTTAGACTACTGTTTTGCCTTAGGGAAGTTGTTGAGGGAGCATCAGCTTTTTTTTAGTTATCAAACTTCTAAATAGGTTTTAATCCTTATTCTCATGTCACCGAGCACATGAACCAAAGTGTCATGTTTTCATTTATAAATTGAGAAGATTTGAACTCGATCTCTAAGGTCTCTCTCTTTCAGTTCTAGAAAACCTTGTTCAAGTTTACAGGGCAAAGATTCAGAAGTGTGACTCAGGCGCTTGAGCTGCTTAAGTCTAGTTGAGACATATGCGTAATATATGTCAAGCGTTTTGTGAGTAGTAAAGATGGTAACACAAAGTTTGAGAAAAGAGAGGCTTGCCAGACTGGATCATAACTTTTATTGAACATTTGTCACATGCTGGGTCCTATACCAGACATGTTGACGTGCATTAGTTAAGGAAACCTGTGTTTGGTCCTAAAAGATGGGTGGAATTTGATTAACCGGAGAGTAGTGGAAAGAATTCCACTTGTGGTGTGGTGTGAGCACAAACAAGGATAAACAAAGCCTAATTAGGATGCCAGAAGTAGGCCTGCTGGATTACAGAGTCCCTGTAGGGTACAGGGCTTCTTAACCTGGGGCACATATATAATTGTGTATACAGTTTTCTACTGAGCATATTCCATAGCTTTCTACAGATGTTCAAGGAAATCTGCAACCTAAAAAGAGGTCAATAAATTAGGGGGAAAGTATGAAGTAAGGCCAGAAAAGTAAATCGTAGAATGCATCAAATACCAGCCCAAGGAATTTCAGTTTATTCTTTGGCACCTTCCACTTTATAAGTAATCTTTAGACCCCACCTATCCTAAGCTATTATAAAGTTACATTTCCTAACATTCTAATTTTCTTTTGCTTGTTCGAAGCTTGCCATTTCGTGCCAGTACAGAATAGCAACAAAAGATAAGAAAACAGTATTAGGGTCCCCTGAGGTCTTGCTGGGAATCTTACCGGGAGCAGGAGGCACACAAAGGCTACCCAAGATGGTGAGTTTATGATCCCCATATGAACTTGAGAACCTTGGTACCATATGCCCCTTCAGATCTGTTTCCTTTTGTACAAAAGGTGTCATATGGGTATTTACTGTAAAATTTAGAAACTAAATAAAATATGAATATATAGGATCAATAACATTTTATTCCTGATTTTTTTTCAGTTGTACTTTTTATTTTTTTCAACTCCTTAATCAAAATTATTGATCAAAGTCTTTTGGTAGGCCCTAAAGAAGGAAAGAGATAAATGAGATAAGTCTTGCTTTTTGGAACTGATATTTTAATTTGTTCTTCTCTGCACAGTGTGATCTTTTCAGTTTTTCACATCCCTGGATCTTATTTCATGATAACTGTTTAGAGGCAGACCATTCCCCTGATTTGGATGACCTTGTTGTAGTCTGTACAACCAGAAGAAGTTCATCAGTCCTTTGCATTCCTTTTTTTTTTTTTGACATCCCCTTGGCAGTATATGTATTTCCTAGGCTAGGGATCAGATCCAGGAAGCAGCTGCAACCTAAGTGGTAGCTGCAGCAACACCAGATTCTTAACCCACTGTGCCAGGCCAGACCAGGAATCAAACCTGTGTCCCAGCACTCCCAAGACACTGCCAATCCCATTGCGTCATGGTGGAACTCCAGGCTTTCAAATTCTTAAGGAGAATAGAAGGACAATGAGACCTGGAGGCTGCAGAGCAATCTTAACATCAAACTTGAGGGCCCACTGAACCTCATGGCCTCTGGTGCAATAGATTCTTCAGTGAAAACAACACTCAGCAGAATTACTCTTTGGAGAGAAGCTGATATGAGCTGGACACAGAAAAATGGGAACGTTCATGTTATTTGTTTCCTGATAGTAAATAGTGTCCATTTCTTCATAGGAATGGTCAAGGGGATTTATTGAAAGTATAAATAAGCCTATATTTGTGTAGAAAATATTGCTGTTTCTTTTGCTTTGTTATAGTTGGTTCTTGAGTGGTGCTAAAAGCCATTCCTACAAAGCCCTAGCTGAGTTCTCTTTTTGTTAAGCTTAAAATCCTCTCTAAAGACATTGTCAGGGAGCTCCCTGGTGGCTCAGTGGGTTAAGGATCAATCATTGTCACTGCCGTGGCTAGGGTACTACTGTGGCGCAGGTTGGATCCCCAGCCCAAGAACTTTAACATGCCATGAACAAGGCCAAAAAAAAAAAAAATGCATTGTGAAAACTATCAGGTTTCTCAGAGTCTTTACTAATTCCAGTATAGGAATTTTAAATATTTTACAAATGATAGAGAGGAAACTTGGATTGACATAAATGTGCAATTTTAAGAAACGTGAAATTTTTTCCATCTTTTCAGTCTCTATGCAGAAATCCTATCTATTGAATTAAAAGAGATATAAAGACATTTTTACTTCAGCTGGAGTTTTCTTTTTTTTTTTTTTTGGTCTTTTTGCCTTTATGGAGAGCCGCACTCGCGGCATGTGGAGGTTCCCAGGCTAGGGGTCTAACAGAAGCTGTAGCCGCCGGCCTTCGCCACAGCAACGCGGGATCCGAGCCGCATCTGCGACCTACACCACAGCTCACAGCAACACCGGATCCTTAACCCACTGAGCAAGGCCAGGGATCGAACCCGCAACCTCATGGTTCTTAGTCGGATTCGTTAACCACTGAGCCACGAAGGGAACTCCTGGAGGTTTCTAATCTAAAATTTACCGAAATGTCAGAGTTCCCATTGTGGTTCATGAGGATGCAGGTTCGATCCCTGGCCCCACTCAGTGGTTTAAGGATCTGGCGTTGCCATGAGCTGTGGTGTAGGTTGCAAACGTGGCTCGGATCTGGTGTTGCTGTGGCTGGCATAGGCTGGCGGCTACAGCTCCGATTAGACCCCTAGCCTGGGAACCTCCATATACTGCAGGTACAGCCCTAAAAAGACAAAAAATAAAATAAAATAAAATTTACCTAAATGTGTGTTAGTGTATAAAATTTCCCTGATTTGGAGTTCCGATCATGGTTAACGATCCGGCATCGCCGAGATCTGTGATATAAGTTGCAGACATGGCTCAGATCTTGTGTTGCTCTGGCTGTGGTATAGGCCGGCACATATAGCTTCAGTTTGACCCCTAGCCTGGGAACCTCTATATGCCTCTATATACAGCCCTAAAAAAAAAAAAAAAAGCAAAAAACAAACAAAGTTTTTCACTGATTGATATATAATATAAAAATCTGGTCTGACTTTTCTCATTTTAATGTTTATTTTGCTCAGTTAGATGATTTGTAAATTTCTTTGGCCACACCTATGGCATGTTCCCAGGCCAGGGATTAAACCCAAGCCACAGTAGTGACTCAAGCCACTGCAGTGACAATGCTAGATCCTTAACCCACCGCACCACAAAAGAACTCCCGGATGATTTGTAAATTTTAATTTTCGCTCTGATATTTTTCCCCCTCTGCTCTAATCCTTGCCTGCCTGTTAGGTGGGTATGCCTGCTGCTTTTGACATGATGCTGACTGGTAGAGGCATCCGGGCCGACAAAGCAAAGAAAATGGGGCTGGTTGACCAACTGGTGGAACCGCTGGGTAAGTGTCCACACATCTCAGGGTGGAGCCTTATGGAGTTACTTATTTTCTTAAAGAGTTAATAATATCTTGAATATTGGTTAGAGTGAAACTCAAACACTTAAGAAATGAGTCATTATGGAGTTCCCGTCGTGGCTCAGTGGTTAACGAATCCAACTAGGAACCATGAGGTTGCGGGTTCGATCCCTGGCCTTGCTCAGTGGGTTAAGGATCCGGCGTTGCCGTGAGCTGTGGTGTAGGTTGCAGACGCGGCTTGGATCCTGCGTTGCTGTGGCTGTGGCGAAGGCCGGCGGCTACAGCTCCTGTTAGACCCCTAGCCTGGGAACCTCCATGTGCCACCGGTGCGGCCCTAGATAAGGCAGAAAGACAAAAAAAAAAAAAGAAATGAGTCATTATTCTGAAGAGTGAAATTTTCTAACAGTAGCTAATCCTAAATCATTTTCAACATCACCCCAATTTCTATTTTATGTCATTTATAATTAGTTTTTTCCAGTTTGGGGCTTTTCTGAATAATGTTGCTCTGAACATTCATCCACAAGTCTTTATGAGGACAAATATTTCATTTCTATTGGACAAATACTGAAGAATAGATTGGCTGGACCGTGTGATAGATGGTTACCTTTTAAGAACCTATCAAACTGTTTTTCCAAAGTGGTTATACCACTTTGTGTTTCTACCAGCAGTATAGGAGAGTTCTAGTTAAAACCACTTTGGAGTTCTCCTGTGGGGCAGCAAGTTAAGGATCCAGTGCTGTCACCGCAGTGGCTTGGGTTGTTGCTGTGGCACGGATTCAGTCCTTGGCCCAGGAATTTCCACATGCCACAGACGCAGCCAAAAAATAATAAATAAAACCACTTCGCACGTTCAGCCTTTTTTTTTTCAGTTTTTATTGAAGTATAGTTGATTTATAATTTGTGAAAATTTCTACTGTACAGTCTCTTTAGTGTTTTTTTTTTTTTTTTTTTTGTCTTTTTAGGGTCACACCTGCAGCATATGGAGGTTCCCAGGCTAGGAGTCTAATCAGAGTTGTTGTTGCCGGCCTACTCCAGAGCCACAGCAATGCCAGATCTGAGCCACGTCTGCAACCTATACCACAGCTCACGGCAACGCCAGATCCTTAACCCACTGAGCAAGGCCAGGGATCGAACCCGCAACCTCATGGTTCCTAGTCGGATTTGTTTCCACTGCGCCACTATAGGAACTCCCAGTCTTTTTAATTTTAAACATTCCAATAGGAGTGTAATAATATCTTATTGGAGTTTAATTTGTATTTCGCTAAAGACTGAAGATATTGAACTTATTTCATGTGTTTATTTGCCTTCTGATAAAGTGCTTGTTCAAATATTTTGCCCATTTTGTTTGAGTCGTTTTCCTTACTATCGAGTTTTCAGAGTTCTTTATGTATCAGGATATAAATCCTTTATGAGATTTGTGACATGCAAGTATTTTCTTTCACTCTCTGTGGCTTGTCTTTTCATTATCCAAGGGTAGAAACTCAACTTTGATGAAGTCCAGTGTACCAAAGTCCTCTTTTTTGGATCCTGCTATTGGTGTTTTAGAAACCTTTTCCTAACAAGATCACAAAGATTTTCTCCTGAAAGTTCTGTAGATTAGCTCCTACATTTTGATCTGTCTACTTCAAGTGAACGTTTATGTATAGTATGCCGTAAAGACTGATTCGGTGTTGTTGTTTTTGTGTATGTGCTTATGAATATCCAAATATCCTGGCACTGTTTCTTGAGAAGACTCTTCTTTCCCCATTAAACTACCTTGATACCTTGACGGGAAATCTGTTGACCCTCTGTTTGGGTCTATGTCTAGATTTTCTATTTCCAATTATTTATGTGTATTTAGTTAAGACAGTATCACACTGTTTTGATTATTATGTTTTGTAATAACTCTTGATATCAGGTAGTATGGCAACCCTCCAGCTGGCTTCTATTTTTCAATATTATCTTGCCTTATCCTAGTTTCTTTGCACTAACATATATTGTAAATCATCTCATCCATATCTACAAAAACATCTGCTGGAGTTCCTGTTGTGGCTTAGCAGTTAACAAATCCAACTAGGAACGAGGAGGTTGCGGGTTCGATCCCTGGCCTTGCTCAGTGGGTTAAGGATCTGGTGTTTCCGTGAGCTGGTCGCAGATGCGGCTCAGATCCTGCGTTGCTGTGGCTGTGGTGTAGACCAGCAGCTACAGCTCCTATTAGACCTAGCCTGGGAACCTCCACATGCCACAGGTGTGGCCCTAAAACGACAAAAAGGCAAAAAAAAAAAAAAAGAATCTGCTAGTATTTTGATTGGAATTACATTAAACCAGGGAATCAATTTGGGGAGCATTGACCTTTTAAAAATACTGAATCTTTTCATCATGGACATAATATAACTTTCTGTTTGCTTAGGTCATCTTTAACTTCTCTCAGCAGTGTTTTACACTTTTTATTGAACATATCTTACACATATTTTGTTAAATTTGTGCTTAAGTATTTTGTGCAAGGCAAGCAATCAAACCCACATCCTCATGGATACTAGTTGGGTTCATTATCACTGATCCACAATAGGAACTCCCTCCTTTTTCTAGTTTCTTAAGGTGGAAGCTTAAATCCTTGATTTTAAGCCTTCTTTTCTAAGATAAGCATTTAAAGCTGTACATTTCCTTCTTGGCATTGTTTTTTTGTTTGTTTTTTGGTTTTTTTTTTTTGCTTTTTAGGGCCACACCCACGGCATATGGAGGTTCCCAGGCTAGGGGTCGAATTGGAGCTGTAGCCGCTGGCCTACGCCACAGCCACAGCAACGCCAAATCCGAGCTGTGCCTGCGACCTACACCACAGCTCACAGCAATGCCAGATCGTTAACCCACTGAGCAAGGCCAGAGATTGAACCCACAACCTCATGGTTCCTAGTCGGATTCATTAACTGCTGCGCCATGATGGGGACTCCTTTCTTGGCATTGCTTTATCTGCATATTTTAACTTTGTTTTCAATTCCGCAAAGGTCGGAATATTTTGAGATTTCTCTTGTGATTTCTTCTTTGACTCATGTATAGTTTAGAGGCATGCTGTTAAATTTCCAAATATCTAAGGATGTTTCAGGTATCTTTCTGTCTTTGAGTTCTAGTCTAATTCTGTTGTGACCAGAGTACAGTTGATCCTTATTATTTTTAGTTTCCCTATTTGCAGATTTGTCTACTCACTAAAATTTGTTATAACCCCCAAAATAGCACTGTAATTCTTTTGCAGTCATTCTTAGGCATGTACGGAGTGGCAAAAGATTCAGATCTCCCTGAGTCCTGCCTCTGTGCAGTGGCTTAGGAATCCGACTGCAGTGGCTAAGGTTGCTGCAGAGGCCCTGCACAGTGTGTTAAAGGATCCGGCATTGCCACAGCTGTGGCGTAGGTTGCAGCTGCAGCACAGATTTAATCCCTGGCCTGGGAACTTCCATATGCTGCGAGTGCAGCCATAAAATGAAAAAAAAAAAAAAAAAAAAAAGATTCAAGTCTCCCAATGTACATGTTCCCAGCTGAAGTCAAGGCAATATCTGCCTTCTTATTTCAGCTTTTATAAAGCCAGTAAGTGTTCTTTTTACAGTCTACTGCCATGTTTTTCTCATTTTTGTGCTTTTTGTTTGTGACTTAGCTGTTTAAAATAGAGCTAGGAATGGAAAGGAATTGAGTCAGTGAGGGAAAACGTCTTTAGGGTTTCTCCTTTCTCTCCCATTGAGGAGGCACTAGCAGAGGCACCGGAATAAGACCTCGGTTTAAGGTCGCATATAAAGAGACTTAGGAATGAAGGCATATGGGCTCGTAATGAAAATGTGTTTAAGAGCATAGCCAGTCAGGGAGACCTGAGTTGTTGACTGCAGTTCCTATTAAAGACTGCAGTGCGTTGGCAGTGCACCAAGTCTTGTGTGGGAAGGACAGCTTTCTCCATGAGGCCTGAGAGGTAAAAGCCCTTATAATTGCCTGTGCTTGGGTAGAAATTCCTCAGCTGGTTGTGGTTCTTTGCCTAGCAGGGTGACCTTCATTCTGAAGAGGTCTAGTCCACTAGGAGTCCTGTATGAATTGGGTTGTTGTAATTTTCCATTAACTAATTGTAGGTCACAGTAGCACTGAGAGACACCCAAAGAGATCCCCTGTTGGAGACATGCTCTCCCTTACCTCCGTAGTCGTACTGACCCAGCTTTCCCTGGTAATCGGCATTAACCACCTCAGCCAGAGCAGTAATCCCTCCTCTGCCTGTATTGTCAGAGGCATGAAGAGCCCAAAGTGGCCAGATGGCGGTCTCATCTCCCAGTTCAGTAGAATCATTGCTATGTCTCCTAATGGAAGCATTACTCCCTTTGGAACTAAATCCTCTAGACCAGCAGAGCCTAAGGTTGTAGGGACAGAAGCATGTTTTTTGCTGATAGATCACTAGGGGTAGTAGCAGAGCCATTTCTATTTGTGCTTGATTCTCGGTCCCATGAATTCTTGCTATGGAAGAAACAACACCATATATCAGAGGTTAATTGAGGGTATATACAGGATCCATGGATGACGTTGCCCCAACCTCACAAAGTCCTACCACCTCCCTAGCACTGTAACTGAGTCTTTAAAAATCAGTTCCACATTCTGTTAAGCCAGCTTCTTCACGGTGATGGGGCACATGGTGAGATCAGTGCATTTCTTAAGCATGGCCTATTGTCACACTTCATTTACTGCGAAGTGAGTTCCCTGATCAGAAGCAGGGTGGTATGGGATACCATGATGGTGGCTGAGGCATCCCGTAAGTCCACAGATCATAGTTTTGGCAGATGCATTGCATGCCAGGAAGGCAAATTAATACCCACAATAACTGTCTATTCTAGTAAGAAAAAAGTGGCAGCCTTTCCATGACGAAAGCAGTGCAGTGTAATCTGCCTTCCAAGAGGCAGCACCTGATCAGCTTGGGCGAGTCCTGATATGAGACAGCCAGTGTTGGTCTCCTCTGTTGTTTGACCCTGAGCAGTGACTGTAGCCAGGTTGGCCTTGGTGAGTAGTTGTTGCTAAACCCATGCTCAACCTCTGTCCCTACCATCATGGCCACTTTGTTCATGAGCCCATTGGGCAGTGACAGCAGTGACTAGGAAAAGAGGTTGACTGGGGTCCACAGGATGGGCTCTCTTTTGCACTCAAACATTAAAAATCTTCTACGAGATCACCCTTTGGTGACCGTTGGCATGAATAACAAATATTTTCACATTCTTTGCCTACTCGTAGAGGTCTACCCACGTACACATTTCCCAGATGTCCTTGTGTGTTAGTAAGTTAGGGCTGCCATAACAAAATTCTGCAGAGTGGGTGGCTTAAACAATAGAAATTTATTTTCTCAGAGTTCCCTGGTGACCAAGCGGTTAAGGATCCAGCATTGTCACTGCTGTGGCACGGGTTTAATCCCCGGCCCAAGAACTTTTGTGTGCCATGAACATGCTGAAAGAAAGGAAGGAAAAAAGGAAAAGAAAAGAGAGAAATTAATTTTCTGATAGTTGTGGAGGCTAAAAGTCAAAGGCCAAGGTGTTAGTAGTTTTGGCTTCTTCTGAGGTCTTTCTTCTTGTGTTCAGATGGCTGCCTTCTCCCTGTGTTCTCACTTGGTCTGTCTTCTGCATGTGTTCCTCGTATCTCTTCTGTGTGTCCCAATTTCCTCTTCTGAGGACACCAGTCAGATTGGATAGAGTCTACCCTGACAGCGTCATTTTAACATAGTCACCTCTTTAAATAATCACCTCCAAACACAATCGCATTCTGAGGTACCGGGGCTTTGAGCTTTAACATAGAAATTTGAGAGGCTACAACCCAGCGCTTAATACCTTGTCACCAGTTCTCCTGAGTTCCTGACCGTCTAACTAAACTTGGCCACAGCCTGTAGATCAGTATACAGTCTTATCTCTGGCCATTTTTCCTTCCAAGCAAAATGAGCAGTCAGATCCACTGCCCAAAGTTCTGCCCACTGGGAGGATATCCCTTTACCACTGATCTTCAGGGCTGTCCAAGAAAGAGGCTGAGGTGGCGCAGTAGTCCACTTTCAGGTGGTGCCTACATGTCCCAAAGAGCATCTAGAAACCAGGGCTGGGTTTTCTCTTTCCCACTCAGCTGGCCATAGGGAAACCCTGAGGCCATAGTGCAGGTTAAGAGAGAGTAAGGGTACTTTGGCTACTTCATGCAGCTTGTGCCTTTTGGGTCTGCCCAAGGCCAGTCTCAGGCATACCACTTCCACTTGGTAATGGAGGGCTGTTGTGCACACCCAGTTTTATGGCTTAGTGGTTGGGACAACATCCATTTCATGATGGGCAGCTCAGGTCACCTGGTAACTTGGTGGCCCTTGGTTAAGCTTTGAGTCTCTGCTAAGGCCCACTAACAAGCCAAATGCTGTTTCTCAGTAGGAGAGTAATTATTCGCAGGGGATGGTAGGGCTTTGCTCTAGATGCCTAAGAATCCGTGACTCGCCTATTCCAGGGGCCTGCCAAAGACTCCAAACAGCATCTCTATCATCACTGGTACTTCAGGCACCTTCAGGCAGGTCTGAATCGTGTGGTCTTAAGAGCAGAACAGCTGTTCTTGTCCTGAACCCAAATCAAAACTGGCAGCCTTTGAGTTACTAAGTTCAAAGGGCTAGAGTAGCACATTGAGGTAAGATGTCACCTCCAAAATCCAAAGAGACCCACTGGGTGCTGTGGTAGGAGGGGCCAGATGCAGCAACTTATCCTTCACCTTAGAAGGAATGTCTCAACATGCTCCACACCACTGGACCCCTAGAAATTTCACTAAGATGGATATGTCTGGAGTGGTTGGCGCTTCCGGCTCACCAGGTCCATTCATTGTAGCAGTTATCATCAGGGTCCTGAACTAGCATGGTGTCTTGTGGAGGGAAAGGCAATCAAGGTCCCTGTGGACTAAAATATGATTTACGGCTACAGAGTTGATCAACCCCTGAGGTAAGACAGTAAAGGTGTATTGCAGGCCTTTCCAGCGGAAAGCAAACTGCTTCTGGTGGTCTTTACTACCAGCTATCAAAGAAAACAGCACCTTCAGATCATTAAGTGCACAGCAAGTAAAGTGAGATGTGTTAGTAACTTGCTTGAGCAATGAAACCACATCTGGGTCACCAGCTGCAATTGCAGTTACCACTTGATTAAGTTTACCGTAGTCCTCTGTCATTCTGTAGGAACTGCCTGTTTTCTGCACAGGCCAAAACACGTAAGGTGAATGAGGACGCAGTGGGACTCACCACCTCTGCCTTTTTTCAAGTCCTTAAAGGTGGCACCAGTCTCTGCAGCCCTTCCAGGAGTGCAGTATTACTTTCAATTTACTCTTTGTCTGGGTAGAGGCAGTTTTAGCGGCTTTCACTTGGTCTTTCCCACTGTAATAGTCCTTGTTCCACAGGTCAAGAAGCTAATAAGGGGAAACTGCTAGTTGCTGAGGATGTCTGTTCCAATTATGCATTCTGGAAATGACAGAACAAGTTCAGGGACCCACTTGGCCCACTGTGAGATAGCTAACAATCCTTTGGTCACATGACCTTATGAATCCTTGCTGTGACTGGCGGACCACAGTACTATTTGGGATCTTTTGAAATTAGTGTCAGTTCAGAGGCAGTGTCCATTAATCTCCCAAAAGTCTGATTATTTTCCTTTCCTCAAAGAAAATGACTATAGAGTCCTTTTGAGGAAAATGAACAGTATAACCCCTTTAAGGAGTTACAGCCTCCCCTTTATTCATGAGGTTCTGGCTCTTTAAACTAGCTCATTTCTGGGAATTGACGAGGGTGATGACTCTCTTTGGTAATTCAAGTTATACTTATGTTTACTAAACCTAGATTTCTTTTGAATTCAGTGGGCTACTAATCTGTTTCTTTTCTAGAGTGCCATAGGTCTCCTCAAGTCAAACTATTTGGGTTACTGCCTTGGTTCCTCTGTCCACTTAGGTAACCGTGCCCAACTTGCTTTTGGCAATGAACTGTTGCTCCTTGGCCCCTGCTACCCCAGAATCCCAGTATCCCCACTGCATTTAGGGATCCTAGTTGAGAGTAGCCATTCCCACTGGGTTTTGACCTAGGGAGAAGAGCAACCACAGAGCTCTTCAAGGATGCTCCGTGCCTAAATTGGTTTCTCACGGTCATGGTGAAAAGTGTCCTCTAACCCTCTTAGGGTAGCTGAGCAGGTCCAGCATGATAAATCCGTGCTACCATTCGAATTTCTTAAGCCTTTCATACTGTGTCCCCTACAGTATACCAACACAGTTCTGGCATTTCAGTTTCATTTAATGCTGTTTGTGTGCTATAGGTTCCATCTGTTCTTCTTTCTACTTTCCTTTGGATTAATCATTTTTTACCTTTTGGACTTTTACTTTGTTTTACTCTTTTAATGGTTGCTGTAGGATTTACAATATACATCTTACAGTATACAGTTCCTGTCTGGTTTAACATTCCTCCAAAATGAAGAACTTTCTTTAACATGCCCTATAGTGTATGTCTGCTGGTAGTTAATTCTCCAACTTTTTGCTTTGTTTTAAAAAGTATTTGTTTATTTTTTTATTTATTTTTGGCCACAGCTACAGCATGCAGAAGTTCCCCAGCCAGGGGTCAAACCCACACCACAGCATTGAGTCAAGCCACAGCAGTGACAGAGCCAAGTCCCTAACCTACTGAGCCACCAGGGAACTCCAAAAAGTCTTTATTTTATGCTTCCTTTTTCAAAGGTATTTTTGATGGGTATAGAATTCCAGATTTCTAGTGTTTCCCTTTTGGTACTTCATGAATATCCGCATTGTGTTGTCACTTGCATAATTTCTGATAAAAGGTCTGTTGTCATTTTTATCTTTGTTCTCTTCTGCACCCCTACTCCAGCCCTCCCCAAACTGCTCTTAGGTTTTCCCTTTGTCACTGATATTAGGAATTTATTTATGATATGCCTTGGTTTTAGGTGTGTGTGTGTTTAGTGTTTGTTATGCATGAGAGTCATTGAGCTTCTTAGATAGTGGGTTTGGAGTTTTCATCAAAATTAGAAACTTTTTGACTATTTCTTCAAATTTTTACATCTCCCCTACCCCTTTTCTGAGATTTTAGTCTTACATATGTTAGATCATTTAATATTGTCCCAAAATGAAGCTCTGTTTTTCAGTCTGTATATTTTCTATTGCCATGTATTCAAGTTTCTTGATCTTTTCTTCTTCACTGCATAATTTACAATTATTAATCCAATCCCTGTATCTTTTGTTTCAGGTATTTTTTTCTATCATATTAGAAGTAACATTTGGTTCACTGTTGTGTCTTCAGTTTCTCATTATGTTTCTGTTTTCCTCTGCCTTCTTGAACATACGGCATGAATATATGGTAGCCTTTCTAACATTGTGTCTGCTTATTCTGTCTTCTCATTTCTGTACCTGTTTCTATCAGTCAGTTGGTCTCCTAGCTATAGGCCATTATTTTCCCTTTTTTTTGCTTTTTAGGGCCGCACCCGCAGCATATGGAGGTTCACAGGCTAGGGGTCGAATAGGAGCTGTAGCTGCCGGCCTATGCCACAGCCACAACAACGCCAGATCCGAGCCACGTCTGCGACCTACACCACAGCTCACGGCAACACTGGATCCTTAACCCACTGAGTGAAGCCAGGGATTGAACCCGCAACTTCATGGTTCCTAGTCGGATTCGTTAACCGCTGCACCATGACAGGAACTCCTAGGCCATTATTTTCTTGCTCCTTTTCATGCCTTTATGATGGTTCTTTCTCTCGCTTCAGGTCGTTTCCCGTCATGCGTGTGTAGAATGTTTCTTGGCCAGAGTTTCAGGAGGCCTCTCTATAGATCTCTGGAGGTGTTCTTTTGTGTAGCAACTGTTCTCCAGTATTCTTCACAAATTCCAGGTGCCTTAGCCTCCCTACAGGGCACACTGAAACTTTCATGGACCCTGTGCACTTATGTCATTCAGAAGTTTGGGGCTTAGTTCTTTTTCTTCCCTCTCCACGGAGGCCGAAAGCAGGGCAAATGTCCTAAGGGAGAGATTGCAGCATATTTGTTGTAGGCCTCTCCCTCTACCCGGATTTTGTTTCCTATATACCATACATAAGCTTGCACAGGATTGTCTTTTCAACCCCAGCCACCTCTTTCTCCAGTGTGGCTCTTACAAGCTTTTGATTGAGAGCCTGGCTGGTGTCAGTTTTCATAGCTCTGTAAAAACAGCTTTGGGGTTTTTTTGAGTCTTGCTCTTTATCCTCCATCAAGTTTAACATCAGGCAAACGCCTCAAGTGAAAACCAGTTTTTGGCATGTTCCTCTCTCCATAGAAGTATGGCGTGTACTCAACAATATGACACTGTGAGAGATTCACTCTAGCTTCCAGCCTCTTGTAACTTTAGAACTTCACAGATGTTGCATGGGGAAAACTAGCGTGGTGTTTGGCTTCCTCCAGTCCTGATCTCTTGCATGTGACCACCAAAAACTCTGATCATTTCACTTTCCCTCAGTAGCATCCTTCTCCTCGAGCCAAGTCCAGTCTTCAGCTCAAGCCCAAAAGCATCACGTATCCCCAGAAAAGAGAATGTCCAGCAATCATCAGCTCACCTCGGATAGGCTCTTCCCTCTTTGCTATTCTATTCATGTAACCCTCGTTGTTTCCACAGCTCTTCATCGTCTTTACAAATACGTTTTTGCAGTTGATTCATTTTTTTTTTTCCAGTTTTGCAGCATGAATACAGGCCTTATGAGACATACTACATCCTACTCAGAAGTGGAAGCCAGACTGATAGGGCTTAAGACTTGTTTTCTGCCTGGAGTAGGTTGTTGTACCTTCACTCAGCGTGACTTTTCTTTTAGTCCCTAGTTCATGACTCTGCCGCCTACCATCTCTAGTCTGACTTAGAAAGCTGGGCTGAAAGTGGGTGCTGGAGCCTGTGGCTTTGGCCTGCCTGGGTTTTTGCCCACCTGGGACTGATCCAAGCCTGATTTACATTCCTGTGTGTTGTGCTTATTTTTATAGGACCAGGATTAAAACCTCCAGAGGAACGGACAATCGAATACCTAGAAGAAGTTGCAGTTACTTTTGCCACAGGACTAGCTGATAAAAAGATCTCTCCAAAAAGAGACAAGGGGTTGGTGGAAAGTAAGTGTCATTATTAAAGAACAAAGGCGAAGCTTCTTTCCAGGGAGTTTAATTTTAGTTGCTGTAAATTGGAAATGAGGAAGAGGTCAATGCATTATTTACTCTTAAGTGTAAAGTCTGACTTGAAGGGTGCTGTAAGTCTGCCCCAGGCATGATCCCTGGACCTTATAATGGATAAAGACATTTTTTTTCCTTTTTTGACCGCCCCTCAGCATATGGAGTTCTTGGGCCAGGGATCAGATCTGAGCCACAATTGTGACATAAGCCACAACTGCAGCAACGGAGACGCCTTAACCCGCTGTGCCGGGCCGGGGATGGGACCTGCGTCCTGATGCTCTCAAGATACCACTGATCCCATTGCGTCACAGCAGGAGCTCCAAAGACATCTTTTTAGAACTTTATTTTGGAAATGTTAAAACAATACCCAAATAGTATAATATAACTGTAATAAATGCCCATTTACCCAACACCCAGCTTTAACATCTCCCAAGTAATGCATAAAGAAGTGCTGAGGTTGGAATTCGGATTGTGTATATCAGAGTAAGGAGCAGTTCTTTCAGGTCGCTGGATTCCCTGCGTTTTTGGAGTTCACAGACCAAACTAACAAGGAAGGCTGGACTCTCTCTAAAAGCATTTTACCTTACAGAATTGACATCGTACGCCATGAGTATTCCGTTTGTCAGGCAACAGATTTACAAAAAGGTGGAAGAAAAAGTACGAAAGCAGACCAAAGGCCTTTATCCTGCACCTCTGAAAATTATTGATGTGAGTCTTTCCCCCGTACTCGCACATTTCTCAGCTTTCTTCCTTTTGCCCAGAGCAAGGCTCCACTTCCATTGTGAACCATGTATGCCAATACTAAAGTTCATGTTGCTGCCAGCCAAAAATAACATGAGAGCAGAGCAAGCTGCGGGGATTTCTGTAAATGAATATTTGGGGAAAATCAGTGCCAGGCATGATTATTAGTTGATGAGCTTGAAACTCAGCGAGGTTGCGAGATAAGTTTGAGAAGTGTTGAGATCAGATACTGCTGGGAAATTCAAGCAAAAACGTTTAGACAGAGAAGTCAATAGGAATATAGATGTGGTATTTATTTGTTTTTTAATGTCATTCCCAGTAAATGGTGATTGAATACAGGGTTATTTCTTTTATACTTGCCACTGTACTTGGGATAGTACTTACCCCAAATGTTAAGTTGAATTTCACAGAGTTCATGATTAATGTGATAAACTAAATAATGTGCCTGAGGAGAAATGAATAAAGGGGGAGGGGCTGAAAGTAGAACTTTGGGGATTTGCCCACATTTGGAGAACAGGAGAGGAGCTAGAAGAGTTATTTAAGCAGGCAGGACAGGGGTTAAGGGGAAAAGGTAGACCTATTACTGGACTTGGAAAGGGGCGATGACAGCCTTTCTCCAACAAAATAACAGGATTCAGAGGTAGGCAAGGAGGTGGAGTTTGAGCTGAGGAACCTCTGTGTTCTTTTCCTATTCTGACTTTTTTTTTTTTTTTTTTTTGTCTTTAGGGCCGAACCCATGGCATATGGAGTTTCCCAGGCTAGGGATCTAGTCAGAGCTGTAGCTGCTGGCCTACACCACAGCCACAGCAACGCCAGATCTGATCCGCATCTGGGACCTACACTGCAGCTCATGGCAATGCCGGACCCTTAACCCACTGAGCAATATCAGGGATCAAACCCGTGGGTTCATTAACTGCTGAGCCACGACGGGAACTCCCCTATTCCGACTTTTTAATTCTCTTTCCCTGTATTTTATTTCCTTCCGTTTTATGCTAGATTTAGCGGTAGCCTCAGAGATGGAGAATTAGTCTTAAGCAACCAGGCACTCAGTCCTCTCCTCTCTCACTTCAGTCTAGACTTTTGCCTTGCTCTTTTTCTTTTTTTTTTAAATGGCCACACCCTCAACAAATGGAAGTTCCTGGGCCAGGAATTGAATCCTAGCCGCGGATGCAGAGTATGTTGCAGCTGTGACAGTGCCACACCCTTTAACTCACGGTGCTGAGCCAGGGGTTGAACCTATGCCTCCATAGTGACCTGAGCCACTGCAGTCAGATTCTTAACCTACTGCGCCACAGCAGGAACCCTTTTTTTTTTTTTTTTGCCTCAGCGTGCAGCAGTGAAAACGCCAAATCCTAACCAGTAGATTGCCAGAGAACTCCCTCCTTGACTTACTCTTTGAAGACTGACAACACTGGCAGTTTTTTTCAGCATTATTGTGCACCTCCCCAATCCATTCCAACAAAGAACAAGCACTCTCTATGTTTTTTAGGTTGTAAAGACTGGGATCGAGCAAGGGAGTGACGCCGGCTATCTCTCTGAATCTCAGGTAAAGTTATTTCCTTTCAGTGTTTTGTTAGATACAGGAAAAACAAGATCCAAAACACCATGTATAATTGCAAAGAAAAATATTCAAAGCCTAGTGAAAAATGTTTTCTTCCAGTGGTTGTAGAAGACAACCACTTACAATTCTTACAATTAATCTCGGTGATTAAGTAGATGCTAAGAAAACCCTCGTGGTCCCCAGATATTTGAACTTGATCTCAATAATGAGGGTATAACTAGGAAGAGCAGGGGCAGAGTTATAATCCTTTCAAAAGGAACCATTTGGAAGTTTTTGTTCTGTACCTTGGCTGGTTTTGTTGTGGTAAAATGAATACACAGGTGGAAAACATGGTTCTTACTTGTTAGGGCCTAA
The DNA here is from genome assembly GCA_004024745.2 of Catagonus wagneri. Taxonomy (NCBI): domain Eukaryota; kingdom Metazoa; phylum Chordata; class Mammalia; order Artiodactyla; family Tayassuidae; genus Catagonus; species Catagonus wagneri. Next base: position 12,033,181 of record PVHT021183518.1, on the reverse strand, counting down.
GGAAAGCTGTGAAGCCCCGCCTCCCTTTGACGAATTAGGAATGAAGGGAAATGGTTTGCACCCACTAAAACTAGAAGACAGAGCCACACACGAACCAGCCTCAGCCCTTGCACTTTCCTAACAAGTTGGTGGTAATGTAGATTTTAGTGGTTTACATTGCTTTGAAGTTTTAAGCAATCATTGAAGGATGATTGCTCTTCAATAATAGGACAAAGATATCTGAAGAGCTCAGGACGAGTTCCAGAGAGAACGTTTCTAGTACTGGATTGCTTATTGCAGTGCACCCTGATTTATCCACATATTATAACCAGGCACACGTATACGTATGTACAGAAAGAGTGAACCACATTGGACAAATTAATAATTACCCTGTACATAGAGTATTTCCTATCCTCCTTATCACATGCTGTTAAGAAATTCATGACCACTGGTGGATATCTACCCATGGTTTGAAAATCACTGGTTTATTGAATAGAACCTGTTAAATAATAGAACCAATTATTTAATGTTCTGTTCCGACATGAAGGCAACACTGTTAGAGGGATTCCTTCCTTGGAATGCTATTTGGGACCATGTAATTCTACCAGTAAATTCTAGTAATATTGTTGATGGTAATAGCTAACCTTGAGATCCTAGTCATTTTACTAGTGTTCTCATTTACTTCCCACAACAATACTATAAAATAGGCATTGTTTTCCCCATTTTAAGGATGAAGAAAACTCCATAACTGGGAAATGGCAGAGCCAGGATTCAAACCCAGTTCTGTGAAATCCAGGCTCTAAATCTCATGCTCTTAACCATTCAGTAGAGACTCGCTCTCTATAAGTGTTAAGGTACTTTTCAAGGGGTAGACAGCATGTGGGGCAGCCTGCTATCTTGGAAAGAGAACTGGAGTTGGGGAGCCATACTGTCTGAGTTCAGGTTCTGTTTCTGCCCCTTTGAGACAGTGTGACATTGAGCAAGGTCACTTCATCTCTCTAGATCTCCTCTGCCCGATCTTTAAAGTGAGAGAGGTGGTTGAGATGATTGGTCACTGTGGCTCTGATGCTCTAATTCCGTAGAAGGGTTACCACAGCCTCTGGTGTAGGGAATCCGAGAGTTCAGTTGTGTCCAAAACCTTTTCAAAGCAGTTGTTGGAAGTGAGTGAGATGAGGAGAGTGAAAGAAGGACCATCGGCAGGAGACAGATTTCTGTAGCTCAGGCCCCTCTGAGCCCCCGGGGGATCTGAGGCTTTGTGTGTGTTACCTCTGCTCTGCAGAGAAACCAACCTAAAGGAATCCACGTCTCCAAGACTGGGAAGTTCTACCTTTTCTTGTTCCCCTTTACTTTCCAGAAATTTGGAGAGCTTGCAATGACCAAAGAATCAAAAGCCTTGATGGGACTTTACCATGGTCAGACCCTATGCAAGAAGAATAAATTTGGAGCTCCGCAGAAGGAGGTTAAGTAAGTCCAACTCTACCTAGGAAGCCTTGTGGATTTCAGCACGCTCTGAGCTTCTGGATGCCTTTGAAGATCTGCAGAGCTAGGCTTACACCTTCAGTCTTGCCCTAAATTTCTTCTGCCCTGAGCATAGTAGATCCTGTTCCTGCCAAGGATTTTTTGGCTTTTAGAGTTCTGTCTGCTGAGTTTCTCCAGAGTCTTATGGTTCCTGCAGAGGCGTTCTCGTCTCTATTACTGTCCACTGCTGTCCCTAGAAGTATGGTTTAGGTTCCTCCTTCCTAAACCAAATCTACACACTGCGTCCTTATCTCTCCCTGTGACTTAAGATAACCATGTCCGGGAACTCGCAGCACTCCCTCATGAAAAAAACATAAAGCCTCATTCTAGTCCTTCACAGGCTGTCCTTCATTTAGCTTACGGCCTGAGCATTTGAGAGTCTACTGCCTGTTGCATATCTCTTCTCTTCAGCAAGCTTTTCAGTGTTATGCTGCCTAAGTAGCTCTTCGGCATCTTAAATTTAGTATCGACCCTCAACTCACCTTCATCAGTGGTTCTCAGCCTGGGCTGTTGAATGCCACCAGGGGACATTCATCAATGTCTGGAAACATTTTTGGTTGTCACAGCTGGGGACAGAGGGCTACTGGCATCTGGTGGCTGGAGGCCAGGAATGCTTCTGAACACCCTACAGTGCCCAGGACAGCCCCACCATAAAGAAGTATCCAGTCCAAAATGTCCGTTATGCCAAGGCTGAGAAACATTGTTCTGGCTGAGTTATGGGACTGGGCTTTACAAAATCAGCTAGAGATTACAGTCCAGAGCAGAAGAGGAGATGGGTGAGAGAGAGAGAAGATTCTAGCCAAGAGGGCTGATTTCCGAATAAAATATAAAGTAAACTGTAACTGCTGCTTCAGCTCAGTGGTGATCGGTACCAGTCAGTTGCCTGTTTTCCACTTAATATCGACAGTCTCGCATTCAGTAGGTGATATAAAGTACTTCCTTGTTGCAGTGGAATGATCATGGCCACCTAAATCTGCCTCTCTTCATCTATCCTACAGAAATTACTCTTAAGTTTAAAATTTTAAATTATAAGACGCTTACTCTTAAGAAACCTGATTAGCCACTCCAGATTCTTATTGCTATCTGCATGTAACCCTTATTGTTATATGCAGATAGGATATACTGCCACACGGAAACGCTGTTTTGGTGTGCCAGATACAAAAAAGGCAACATGCATATGAAACTCATGTAAGAAAAAAATAAGAAAATGAGAATCAAAATACTTAAGCTTATGAAAAATTTGCCCCCAAAATGACCACAGTGCAGAAGAAAACCATAGCAGAATGCCTCCAAACTTGAATTATATATCCTTAAGCTAAATAAGTGTTTGCAGATAAGAAGAAATCAGTTTGAATCAAAAATTCAAAAATTCAGGAGTCCCTGTGGTGCAGTGGGGTAAGAGTCCAAGTATAGCCACTCCAGTTGCTGTGGAGGTGCAGGTTGGATCCCTGGCCTAGCACAGTGGGTTAAAGAATCCAGCATTGCTGCAGCTGTGGCGTAGGTCACAGATGCAGCTCAGATTCAGTCCCTGGCCCAGGAATTTCCATATGCCTCAGGGGCGGTCATAAAATGGGGAAAAAAAAAAAGAAAGTTCAAAAATTCAGAACTAAATGGACAGAAAAACATTAGATGTTGACCTAATTTGGTTTTTTTGGTTTGGTTCTTGTTTTTTGGGTGTTTTTTTTGTTTTTGTTTTTTTGCTTTTTAGGGCAACAATTGTCACGTATGGAAGTTCCTAGGCTAGGGGTTGAATCGGAGCTGCAACTGCCAGCCTACACCACAGCCATGACAGTGCTGGATCCGAGCTGAGTCTTCAGCCTACAAGGAAGCTCACGGCAATGCCAGATCCTTAACCCACTGAGCGGGGCCAGGGATCAAACCCGTATCCTCATGGATACTAGACAGGTTCTTAACTAACTGAGCCAAAGCAGGAACTCCACAGTTGACCTAACTTGGGAAACAAATTGAAGAAAAAGATAACATTTTGGAAATGAAGAATAAATTATTATAAAGTGTGCAAGTCAGGACAGGTTGAACTGAAAATTTAATAAAGATTGATAAAAGGGCGTTCCCCCTTCGTGCTTTCCCAGTTGTCAGTAATATTTCCACTTCTGTCTCGTTAGGCCTCTTCCCCCTTACCTTGGATAAATAATTTGAATTCCTTATCTGTTTTTTCAATGTATAAATTAACTTTTTATACAAAGAATGCATTCTTATCCTCCTTTTTATTTATTTATTTATTTATTTGCTTTTTAGGGCCTCACCTGTGGCATATGGAGATTCCCATACTAGGAGTTGGATCAGAGCTGCAGCTACTGGCCTACACCACAGCCACAGCAACATGGGATCTGAGCCAAGTCTGCAATCTACACCACAGCTCGGGGCAACGCTGAATCCTTAACCCACTAAGCGAGGCCGGGGATCGAACCCATATCCTTGTGTATACTAATTGGGCTTGTTACCTCTGAGCCACAATGGGAACTCCTCTGTTCTCTTCTTTAAAACAACTATAAATAAGTTTAAATACTAGATGAATCTATTTTGTATTTATAGCTCAAATGTTTTAGTTCAAAGGGATTCTTCTGTATGAAACCTGCAACTTGCTCTTTTTTACTCAGTGGTGTGACTTGGAGACTCTATATGTGGATAACGTATTGGTTAACTCATTCCTTTTAATCTACTGATGAATTGATGGCCGTTTGTAGTTTTTCATTATTATAAGCATTGTGTGACTGTTCATCATAGCATATTGTGGGCAAGTGAATTTCTCTAGAGTAGATAATTAGGATTATAAGATCGTAGAGGATGTGATTTTTGTTTTAATACATTTGACCTCATACGTAAGGCATGGTATATACTTCCAGCAGCCATTTATGAAAGAACCAATTTTTTTTACATCCTCACTGATAACTTTTAAAATTGTCACCAAGCTGGAGTTGCCATTGTGGCTCAGTGGGTTAAGAACCCAACTAGTATTCATGAGGATGTGGATTCAATCCCTGGCCTCGCTCAGTGGGTTATCTGGCATTGCCACAGGCTGCATTGCCATAGGTCGCAGATGTGGCTCGGATCTGGCATTGCCGTGGCTGTGGCATAGGCTGGTGGCGACGACTGATTCCACCCCTAGCCTGGGAACTTCCATGTGCCATGGGTGTGGCTCTAAGAAGACAAAAAAAATTTTTTTTGCCAATCTGATAAGAGATTTTTTTTTTTTGCTTTTTTTAGGACTGCACCCGCGGCATATGGAGGTTCCCAGGCTAGGAGTCCAGTTGGAGCTACAGCTGCTGGCCTGTGCCACAGCCACAGCAATGCCAGATCTGTGCCACATCTGTGACCTACACCACAGCTCACGGCAACCCCGGATCACCAACCCACTGAGCAAGGCCAGGGATCAAACCCACAACCTCATGGTTCCTAGTCGGATTCGTTAACCTCTGCACCACGATGGGAACTCCCGAGAAGAGAATATTTAATTTACGTTTCCCAGATTATCAGGGAGATTAGGCATTTCATTGCCAATTTGTTTTCTTCTTTTGAGAATTGCTTTATATAAACCCTTGCCCATTTTATTGTTGTCTTTTGTAATTGATGTGTGTGTTCTTTATATTTCCCCAGTAGTAATCCATAGTCTGCTATAGATGTGACAAATTTCTCCCTGTTCTATGGTTATCTTAACTTCCGAGGAGTCGTTTGTCAAACAAATTTTTGTTTTGATGCAGTAAATTATGAATAATTTTTTCAGCCCCTATTCTTTATTTCTCTACCATGCTTTTTCATGTTCTTCAGTTACTCAACACTCACAATATAAATATGTATATTATTACAAAGCTGCATTTGAAAGATGCTTCCAGGAGTTGAAAAAAGATTTCCTTTCCGGTCTTGAATGTGATTTTTGAACATTATAATCAGAGTTGTTAGGAGTGAAACAACTCTAATTTAGGTCTGCAGTGTTGTAAATGGAGCTTCTTTTATGAAGGAAAAAAAATTTAATTATTTATGGGGAAAATGGCATATTGTTCCACAACTATCAAACACTAAAAAGAGGCATCAGACATGATCTCTGTCTCTCAGAAAGCTTAGAATTTAATTGAGAAGACATAAATAATGTACATGAAGCCATTCCAGAATACTGTGGGGTAAGCCAATTGGTCCTGACAAGTTCAAGAGGAATTCAGGGGGTGGAAAGGGTGAGAGTGTGCGTATATGGATGTGTATGAGGGAGCAGCCAGGCCTGGAAGCAGAGAGACCGTCCAGGAGGCTTCTGAACCAACCCAAGGGGTAAAAAAGGCACAGATTTCAGGAGAAATGAAAGGTGACTAGGAAACGGCAAGATTACTGATAAGTAAGTAGTGGGAAGAAGAGAGGTTAGTCCTCTGGGCATACTACTGCGAGTTGGCTTTTGTTTGAAGAAAAATACTCATGTTAACCTAAGGGTTATCTGGGTGGTTTTGTTTTCAGTGATCCCAGGCATAATAGAAAATCAATATAATTCTGTCTTCTTGGATAGACCAGTTCTTTTAGACCTAATGGGTTTTTGCATTTAACTTTGAAAATCAATCATTTATGAGAGGTCTTTTTGTAGAAAAAAATGATTTTACTGAAATCCATTGAGGAGTTTGGGCTTTTTTTTTTCCCCTCTTTTGGCTGCCCTGCGACATATGGACCTCCTGGGGCCAGGGATCAGATTTAAACTGCAGCTGTGGCAACACCGGATCCTTAACCCTCTGTGCCAGGTCAGCAGTCGAACCCACATCCCAGCGCTCCCAAGACGCCGCCAATCCCATTGCTCCTCAGCAGGAACGCCAGTAAAACATTACTTTAAATGCCTTATTGTTGTCCCTGCTTTAGTTGGTCTATTGGATGATAACCTGGGCAACCTCCCACTTTCACTGAATGACGAGTTTTTACCAAAAGTTATTTCATCCTTTCCTTTCAGGCACCTCGCCGTTCTTGGCGCAGGGCTGATGGGAGCCGGCATTGCCCAAGTTTCCGTGGATAAGCACCTAAAGACTATACTTAAGGATGCCACGCTACCGATGCTGGGGCGAGGACAGCAGCAAGTGTTCAAAGGGTAAGCCTGCTCTCTGCCTTTGCCAGGAGACAGTGTGTTTCGTTTTTTGCCTTCGTAGTTTCCTTTTTCCTAAACGTGATCTGTACTGAATCCTCTCACTTCCACTGATTTTTAGAAACACTAAATCCTTCGTTTGCTTTTTTTGTTGTCATTGTTAGAGATATTATAGATCGTTGACATCATTAGAGCCTATAATCTTTGAGAACAGAATATCTGTTAGATGTTTTTAAATGCCAGATATTTTATACTTTGGTATCAGACTAGAAATTCTCATGTTTGTGAATTTTAGCTACTGTACTGTTATGGAACATTGAAACAGTATGACGCTGTGTCCATGTCTGCAATTGTGATGTAAGGAATTGTGTGTAATTGCACCTGGAAGGCAGGGCTGGAGTCAGAACTCCTGAACCTCATATTTGCTGACTGGCGTTACCTTAGAGAAACAGTTAACTGATTTGGCTCCACAATGTCTAGATCTTTATGGGCCACGTCTCCATCTTACCTGTGAATTAGTAAAGGGTGAACAGGATCCTCCCCCTTGCCCGTCTCCCCCACCTCTCCTACCCGCTCACACACTGCGGTTTTACAGAGGAGAAAAACAGAGCAGCAGCTCTCCCAAGCTAGGGATTGGTTTCAGCTCATTTCTCTGGTCCGGTGTAATGGACTGTCTGAGGCTGTCTGCACTTTGACTGTCTTACATGTGACTTTTAGCCAAGTGAGCTTTTTGTTTGTTTCTGAAATGGAGTATGCAGCTTAAGCATGTTTCTGCAGCTTTTCTGCAGAGAAGCTCACACACTGAGTATTGTGGTAGTAGCGCCGCCGTAATGCGATGCAGGACCTGGCAGGTCTTATTGTATTGGCAGATGGCAACTGACTTAATGTAAGATAGCCAGGCGTCGTAGTCAGAGATTCTGACGCCCAGAACGGCACCTGCTCGCCAACGGCATTGCCCTGAGACTAGCAGGCAAGGGGTCCCAAACAGCATTTCACATAGTCCCCGAAGTGACAAATTGCTGCTCCAGAACAGCTTCTCCCTCCCCTTCTCTTCTGGACCCGGCCGTCCCAGGCGCCCTTTTGCCTTAGAAACATCAGGCTCCGGTGAGTGCCCCCACCGGACCGCTGACTTGGAACACATGTTTCTCGTCCTCTCTTGGGAACGGTTTCATTAGGCATCGGGATCAGGGCAGCTAGTAACGTTTTGGGCTCTCACAAGTGTCTTGTTGGCTGACTGCCAACGTGGTTGTCCGAAACCAGGTTATTTGCATCCATACTTTTAGGGCTTTGACTACTTCTTTGAACTTATGTTGTGGCTTTGCTTTCTCTGTTGGTTAAGGGAGCTAGTGAATGGGGTGTAGCTTCAGTCTTCATGCAGAGGAAAACCCTGGGTCACTTATTTTCAAAGTACAGTCAGATTAAAACCTAAGAGAGACTGCTTTCCTTGGCAATAACAAATAATCAGTTAAGTGTCTGAGAAGCAGGAGCCCTTTTTAGCTCTCTCTTGGAAAGAAGAAACCCTGACTTAATAGTTTATGTCATCAATACGGTGTGCTGCTAGGGGCTGCCTGGGAAGTGGATTAAGAATATAAGAAATAATGCTTGGCCTCTGTCCTCCAGTAGATCGCAATTACAGGATAACAAAACAGTACGTAAGTAGGTTGAAACTCATGTGGGCGAGGACATGCGCTGACCATTCCCTGTGTTGTAGGTGGGGAATTACTAGAGCTGCTCTTCTGTTTGGTCTTTCTGGGTTCATGTTTACTCCCCTTGACAAATTTAACTGTTTCATTAATGGTATCATTTTTGCAGCTTAGGCGTTTGGAGGCACCTTGTAGTAGAAGGAACGTGATGTGGGCTTCAAGCTGTCTCTGAATCCTAATCCCCTCCCGTCACTAGTTCTTGGACCAGAAGTCCCGCTGAGCCTCTCTGAGGAGCTCAGCCTCCTCAAAATGAGGGTAACATGAGTTTGTGAAAAGCACGTAGCATATTCTCTGACCCGTGGACACTCAGTGAAGGTCAGTTTCCTGTTCTCCCCCTCTGACTAGAAATGTGTTTTTTCCAGACTGAATGATAAAGTGAAGAAGAAAGCAATAACGTCATTTGAAAGGGACTCCCTTTTCAGCAACCTGACTGGGCAGCTCGATTACCAGGGTTTTGAAAAGGCCGACATGGTGATTGAAGCTGTTTTCGAGGACCTCGGTCTTAAGCACAAAGTGCTCAAAGAAGTAGAGGCGGTAAGTCGGGGCCTGCTGCACTGAGTCCCGGTGCAGCGAGTGGAAAACGCGATGGGGTTGCTTGAGGAATTGGAGGGAACGCGTTGTTCTAGGGCCATTCATTCCCAAACATCAGTTTTTATGTGAACCCGTACACACTGTATCTTATAAAGGTCAAGTCAAAGTCCTCAGGGAAGACAAACCGAAGTTCCCATGTGACTCAGCAGGTTAAGGAGCCAGCATTGTCACTGCAGCAGCTCAGGTTCAGTTCCTGGCCTAGGAACTTCCATATTCCACAGATGTGGCCAAAAGCAAACAAACCTTAAGGGAAGATAAGCAAGTAGCTTATTTAACTAACCACAGGGTTTGTTAGCCTTATGTGGAAGTTTAATCACCCAAACATACAAATAATCTTATGGAGTGTAGCCAGGTGTCTTGACATTTTTTGGCTGGCTGCAAGCTGCAACTAAACTTCTTCAGGCCTAGGCAGCAGAGGAAATTGGGGAGAGACAGTTTCTCGAGGCAAAACTCAGATGCTCGTTTTGTGGAAATGCTGAGCTCCCATGCTGTACGTAGTCAGTTCTTGAGATGGGATGACGTGAACAAAACAAGTCCTTGAACTGGGTGGTGTGAGGAAGAGGAAAGCAGATGTGGCGGTAATCCAGGATGGGGCAGAAGCGGGGCCTTGACCAGCCTCCAGCTAACTACACAGGGTGTAGGCTAGTAAGTGTTGTAGGTGAAGTGGCACTGACTTGTGGTGGCTGTGCTCCCAAGGCCCCCTTCTGTGTCTCTGCTCTACTACAGACAGAACCTGAGGAGGTGCAGAGACTGAAGACCAGCAGCTGCCTGGGACAGCTTCCACTTGGGCAACACACAGTCCAGAATCTTTCTTTAGACAGAGTGTAATATAGATTCAGCTGAGGGAGGAAATTCACAAGAGCTGGGTCAGTGTGTGTTCCCCAGAGCGAGATGGCATTGCAGCTGAGACCTGGGCATGGTGGTCCCAGGGTGGCGCGGGCACCGCTGGGCCAGTGGGCGGTGGACTGAGGAGCGGGCAAAGCACGCACAGCATTTACCGCTAAAAGAGCGTCTCCGCCTGACTGGATGATGGTGTTTGCTTTTGGAAAATCAGGGTTGGGAAGTATCTGAGTATTGAAAAGTTTGTTAGTTTTAGCAGTTGGGAAGCCAGTGATCAAGGAAGAGAAAGAGAAGGAAGAGGGATCCGATCAAGAGACGTGCAGACTATGAACAAATGAATACAGTAGTTCCCATGGAAACAGAAAGGTTGGAAAGAGATGGGACAGAACCTGTTAGGGAAAGAGAATGAAGAGGGGGCACCCTGGGGCGGGGAGCAGACGAGATGGGAAAGGGAGGGTATTTGGAGAATCACGAAGTGTTAGCAGGTAGTGAGAAAAGAGCCAGGGAGGTTATTGCTAAAGGCAAAATCCAGAAGGTCGCATTTGGGAGTTCCCATCGTGGCTCAGTGGCTAACGAACCCGACTAGTCACCATGAGGACACGGGTTCGATCCCTGGCCTTGCTCAGTGGGTTAAAGATCCGATGTTGCCATGAGCTGTGGCAAAGGTCGCAGATGTGGCTCAGATCCTGTGTGGCTGTGGTGTAGGCCAGCAGCCGCAGCTCTGATTCCACCCCTAGCCTGGGAACCTCCATATGCCTTGAGTGCAGCCCTAAATTGACAAAAGACCAAAAAAAAGGTCACATTTGTTGTGGTTATTTATGTAACATGTCAGAGGCCTTTACCTCTTTAGTGAAGTGAGTGAAATCGTCTAAGGTAGGAGATACTCAAGGAAGTTAGAAGAGCGAGGTCCAGAACAGATCCATATTTAAAAAACCAAAGAATTTCAGGGAAAAGACCTTTAGGAGGGCATCCGTCCATCCTCTCCCCTGGCCCCTGCTTTCCTTAGAGGAAGACGTTAAAGCGGAATCCACAAGGTGTTCCTCACAGATTTACGACTTCTCCTCCTCGTCACAGAACTGAAGACACTCAGTCCTTCAACACCTTCACAGTCCTCGTTGCCAGGCCCTCGCTGCCTTGGTGTCTCCTTTGCTCTCCTCTCCATGTCTCAGTGTTCTCTGGGCATGTGACAGGCCACCGCAGAGACAACCCCCTTTTCACAGTTGTGCAGTTGGGACAGGGCTCTGCACAGGCGGCTGGCCCTTAGCTGCGTGCGCCCTCCCAGTGGGGGTGCTCCTGGGACTGCACTGGGCTGAAAGTTTGGTGAGGGCGCCTGCCCTCGATTAATGTTCCAGCCAGAACTCCCCTGCAGCAGGGCCGCTGGCTTCCGGGAGGGCAAAAGCAGAAGCCGGTGGGCTTCGTGAAGCCAGAGCTGAACTGGCAGAGTCACTTCTGCTGCTTTCTGTTGGCAAAAGCAAGTCACAGGCCAGCCCAGGTCTAAGGGGAGGGGCGAGGCTCTGCCTCTGGATAGGGGGAGAGAGACACATGTGCGAGGAGGGGGAGTCATTGCCAGCCATCTTTGGGGACATTAGTTTGCTCTTCACAGAGAACTCTGCCAGCACCATTGGACACCACACTGCAGATGATGCAGCCTGAGACTATGGTAGCTTTCTGACTGTCAGGCTCTCCTTTTGACTCACATTATACTTTTGATTAAATAAGATCATGGGCTCTTTAAAACAAGGTTACTGCCAAGCCAGGTCCTGTGCCTTAGGTGCCTATCCAGTTCTTTTTTCTCTTCTCTTCTTTTTTACAAAATCTTATTATGTAGTGCTTTACCTTCAGCCTCATTATAATTGATCTTACCTTACACTCAGCTTTTCAGTGTGTCGAATATGTCTGAAACCTTGATTCTCATTTCAGGTGTCAGGATTCTGCCTGTCACAGATTTGCACACATTTGAGAGGTGTGCCTTCCATGTTTTTCATCCAAGCATCTGAATAAAAACATGAATATGTTTGGATAGTGGGCAGAAGGCTGGGACAGCCTGCATTACAGACTCTTCTCCAAGCTAATAAAGCCAACAGTCAGTGGTATTCATGCACTGGGCTATAATCAGAGTGGTGTACCATCTCTTGGTAACACACTTTGTAAAACATCAACTAGGCGGGCACATTATGGCTTGTTCTTACAAAAGTGAAGGACCGGGGTGTCTTCTGTCTGAGCAGTTCTGGGTGAGTGGGTGGGCAGGGCCCAGGTGTCGCTCATTGACTTTGCTTTGGACTCTAGTCATCTCTCAGGCCTACATGACACACTCTTAAATGCTTTTCTCCTGCAGGTGGTTCCAGATCACTGTGTCTTTGCCAGCAACACGTCTGCTCTCCCAATCGGTGAAATTGCTGCTGTCAGTAAAAGACCCGAGAAGGTAAATTCTGAACAGAGGAAAACCCTGAAATGTTTTACTGCTCCAGGATCATTGACTAAGGCTTAGAACATGAGAAGGGACCGGTATGGATTATGAAGTGGATGAGGGTGCTGATGTCGTCCCCAAAACTGGGCACAGAAAAGACCAGTGTGAGATGCAGGAACAAGTGAAGTACCACTTGGGTATACCTTTGCAGTGATTTGTACCCCTAATGGGTGTTATTATTCCGGTTCAGGCTATAAACCCTTCCTTTATTCCAGCTAGCCCTAGTGATAGGCCTTAAAATAAGGCGAGATGCTCCAAAATAGCACTTTCCCTATGGAGCAGACTCTGATGACTGCCTGGGACGGGTTTGGTTCCAACTCCAGAGCCAGGAGTGAAATAGCAGGGCGTGTGGTGGGATGTACCCTCCCATGGCTTTGCTTAGCCCTCCTGCCCAGGACCTGCGGGGCGGCCGTAGAAGCACCTTCAGTGAGTATTTGGAATGATGCCTCGACACTTAGCTGTGGGCTTCTGCTCTCTACCAGGGAAATCGAGTGAGGTCATTCAAGGTGAAATAAAACAGTTCACCTCTACAGAGGACACCAGTTAGCCTCAACTAACCAGAACTGGGCAAAAGTAGACAGCAACTATAAAAGGCCTTTAAGCAGCTGAAACTGTTAATAAAAAGTCCATGCACTAAAAACAGGAAAGTCTGGAGTTCCCGCTGTGACTCAGTGATAACGAACTGAACTAGTATCCATGAGGACATGGGTTCAATCCCTGGCCCCACTCGGTAGGTTAAGGATCTGGCATTGCTGTGAGCTGTGGTGTAGGTCGCAGACGTGGCTCGGATCCCACGTTGTTGTGGCTGTAGTGTAGGCTGGCAGCTGCAGCTCTGATTCAGCCCCTAGCCTGGGAACTTCCATATGTTGCATGTGTGGCCCTAAAAAGACAAAAATAAATAAATAAAAATAAAAACACGAAAGTCTGTTTATACCTATTCCAGTAGCTTGCTATTGCAGGGTAATCTTGTTTCCTAGCATGCAGTAGATTAGACGTGACGTGGGCCTGAGAGAGGAAGGCTCAGTGATGGCAGGAATAGGTCCCAAGGAGAAGGGGCAGCAGGTCGCACGGCCCAGGGGGAAGACACAAACATGGCGTAAGGGCAGGTGGACAGTCTGGCCCTGTTACGTCACTCAGAGCACCTCCTCAGCATTGAAGTCAGCAGAGGAGACCTGTTGGGCCTGTGAGGCTGGCCTCTCCTTCTCCCCAGGATGAGAGAAACAGGCATCACTTCGCAGTCCTCGGCCCCAGAGAGCTTGAGCGGCTTCTATCACCTGCTCGCCTGTGTTGTTCCTTTAAGAGTAAGAGGAGGTCCTCCCCATCAGCTGGGTTTTGCCTGGGACCGACAGCTTTTCCAGGACACAGGCCCTTCGGTACTGCAACTGGGAAAGTCCTAGGAATCCAGGACAAAGTTGGTCACCTTTTGGCACAACTTTTTTGAGTGATGTAAATAGATTTTGCTTGGGTAGTGATTACGTGGGTGTATATACAGTTGTCAGGACTCATCAAACTGAACACTAAGATCTGTGCGTTTTACTGTACATAAATTCTACACAGTAAAGGCTAATTCCTTTTGCTCAGGAGTACAGACAGGATCAGGCCCTGTCTTTTTAAGCATGTTAGACATAAGCAGAAGAATAATCTAGATGTTAGAAGCAACTTTTGGGTTGGTGAGTTGGTATAACATTTAAGTGGCCTGTGCATTACACGGCAGCAGGTGGGCAGGCAATAGACACGGGCCGGCCTTGATGGAATCCCACTCTGCCACTTACCAGCGGACCCTGAGCTACTAATTTTGTTTTATTTTATTTATTTTTTTGTCTTTTTAGGGCCACACCAGGACATAAGAAGGTTCCCAGGCTAGGGGTCGAATCAGAGCTGTAGCCACCGGCCTACACCACAGCCACAGCAATGCATGATCGGAGCCGTGTTTGCAACCTACACCACAGCTCATGGCAACACCGATTCTTAACCCACTAAGCGAGGCCAGAGATCGAACCCATGTCCTCATGGATGCTAGTCAGATTTGTTTCTGCTGCACCACAACATGAACTCTAGAGCTACTAATTTTAACGTCCTAATAGCTCTCTTCTTCATCTAGATAATTAGACTGACTAGTTCACAGAGTTGTAATGGATTAAATGATAAATATATTAATGAATAATGGATAATAAGCAGTCAGTAAATGGTAGATAATTAGTTTTACGTTATAGCTAACGGAGCGGGGAGGAGGCAAAATTATAAAGTAATGGCAGACTTCTTTCACAATTCAGTTGTGAAGGCTATCTAATTGTTAACTTAACGAGGCTGTTCTCAAACTTTAGCACGTATCACAACCACCTGGAAGGCTTCTTAAACACAGATCTGGGAAGTTCCCATGTGGTGCAGTGGGTTAATAAGAACCTGACTGCATTAGGATCCAGCGTTGCCAAAAGTTGGGACATAGGTCACAGATGTGTCTTGGATCCAGTGTTGCCGTGGCTGGGTGTAGGCCCCAGCTACAGCTCTGTTTTGACCCCTAGCCTGGGAACTTCCATATGTGTGGCCATTAAAAAAAAAAGAATCTGACTGATCTGACTGCAGTGACTTTGGTTGCTACAGAGGCGTGGGTTCAGTCCCTGGCCCAGGAACTTCCATATGTCGAAGGTGCAGCCAAAAAATAAAGAAATCCAACACCGATCTGGGCCCTGCCCCTGGAGTTCCTTATTCAGTGGGTCTGAGGAGGACCTGAGAATTTGCAGCTCGAACATTCCGAGATGATGCTAACACTGCTGGTCCGGGTACTTGACTTTGAGCATCACTGGGTTTATGAGCCTCAAGGGAATTTGAGCGTTAAGAAATGCTATTTAGGAGTTCCCTTCGTGGCTCAGTGGTTAACGAATCCAACTAAGAACCATGAGGTTGCGGGTTCGATCCCTGGCCTTGCTCAGTGGGTTAAGGATCCGGCGTTGCCGTGAGCTGCGGGGAAGGTTGCAGACACGGCTCGGATCCCGCGTTGCTGTGGCTGTGGCGAAGGCCGGTAGCTACAGCTCCTGTTAGACCCCTAGCCTGGGAACCTCCATATGCCGCGGTGCGGCTCCACATAAAGGCAAAAAGACAAAAAAAAAAAAAAGAAAGAAATGCTATTTAAACCCAGCACAGTCGTCCCTCGGTATCCATGGGGGTTAGTCCCAGGAACCCCAGCAGATACCGAAATCCACAGAAGCTCCACATGCTGTAATACAGTGAATACAGTTGGCCCTCTGCATCCTCAGATTCAGCCAAATGGATCTGCAGTTGGTTGAACCTGTGTATGCAAAATCCACGGATATGAAGAGCTGGTTGTATCCTGATGGTGAGACCCATCTGTGTAAAACCCAAATACATCTCTGAGAGTCCAGCCTATTAACCAGTTCTTCCGCCTGTCTTTCCCCTGCATAAAAAATCGACCTCTGACCCAAATCATCAGCATCATTAGTATGAATGGAACCCTCATTCGTTCTTCCCCGGGAAATCTAATCTGGCCTTTAGCTGCGACTTGGGCATTAATTGTTGGCAGGATCCATTGCCCTTAGTGAAAAGCTCTAGAAACAGGTGGAAGAGAATTCCAGTCGGCTTTCCCCTGAACTTACTGGACTTTTAATCAAAGAACTATGAGACCAAACCCCTTGACTGTATCAGGCAGTCTTTCTGTATTGCAACCACCTTTCTCTGCGGTGCTTTCCTAGCAGGAAGGAGTGCTGTCCGTTTCCCCTGTCAGAGTCCTTGAACCTGTCCTTTGTCTCCTTTGCCAGGTGATTGGCATGCACTACTTCTCTCCCGTGGACAAGATGCAGCTACTGGAGATTATCACCACTGAAAAAACCTCTAAGGACACAGCTGCTTCTGCTGTAGAAGTTGGTCTCAAACAGGGGAAGGTCATCATTGTGGTCAAGGTAAGGAGCCGAGTATCAGAGAAGTTCTGTGAAGACGCCTTCTATTTCCAGGCTTATTTGTAACTCTTCATGTCACATATACCAGCTTTTGATATGATTTCCCCTTGGTTGTCTGCAGTGTGGACAGCGGTGTGATGTACCTCTGAGTCAAGCTCTGGGATGTGGCGGGTTCTCCCCGCCATTCCAGACCTTTCAGGCGACCATGAGATGATCTTCTGTGCTCTTGGATTCAAGCCAGGCTGTCCCGGCTATGGCTCCCCCTGCAGTTTAATTTTTAAAGTTTCTAACTGAGATTTTAAACCACCTTGAATTTTGAAATGACTTCTGGGCAAGAGACTGCTTTCAGACTGGGGCAGTGCCCACAGCTGAGGGCCCATGAGCTCACGTTTTCTCCTTTGGCAGGATGGACCCGGCTTCTACACCACCAGGTGCCTCGCACCCATGATGTCTGAAGTCCTTAGAATTCTCCAGGTCGGTATCGGTCTTAGGATGGTCGAGGCGTCTTCCACTCCTTAAACTAGTTTTCCAAACTGGTAATGTCCAGATGAGGAGCAGGCTTCCTTCTAATACACTTGCTGCTGGCTCGTCTCCAAGAAGGCCCTTTGGTGCCCTCCCCTTGCACGCGGTGCTGGGCAGTCACAGGCCCATGCTGCGCTCTAGTGGGCAGAACGAACTCTGCTCCCTTAGCATCCTCTCTGCTCGGGACGCCGCAGGCCTCCCGACGTGCTCGCTGTGCTGCTTCACACCCCCAACCAGAACAGGCTCCATGTGGTCTGATGGATGCTGCAGCTGCATCTGCCGGCTGCGGACCCCCAGGAGGCCATACAGGTGGAGGGCAGGGGCCTGGCCGGGCTCTTAGCAAACTAGGGGCCCCAGGCACTGCAGCACTGCTTCTTGGGGACACCTTTTCCCTCAGCACTGGGAAACAGCCCTGTCTGGCATGGAATCTGTTACTCTTGAGATTTCAGGATTACAGACAAGAAGGGCATGAATACTCTGTTCATCTCTAGACTTCCTTAAAATGCTGTAGGTTAGGAAAGGCTCAGACTTTCCCCTTGTGGCTCCTAAGCTGTGCTTCCCTGAGTGAAACAGTCCCAGACCTGGGCCAGGCCGGGTGGCACCCGGGAGAGAAGTGGGTGCTGCACACGGCCGGCTCCGGGGGAACACAGGGAGCCCTTAGGGGAACGTGGGCCGGCCCTCTCTGAGGCCCCAGCTTTACTTCCCACCCAGGAAGGAGTTGACCCTAAGAAGCTGGACTCCCTGACCACGAGCTTTGGGTTTCCTGTGGGCGCTGCCACGCTGATGGATGAAGTTGGCATGGATGTAGCAAAACACGTAGCAGAAAATCTTGGCAAAGTCTTTGGGGAGCGGTTTGCAGGTGGAAACCTGGACGTGCTGAAGCAGATGATATCCAAGGGCTTCCTGGGTGAGTTGCCTCAAAGAAACATAACGAGTGCCATTAGCGACAGAGCTCCTGAGCCCAGCAAGGTACACAAGGCCTGTGTGGAAGAGTGTTTCCTAAACCTAGAGGCCGCTGTCACAGGGCATTTTAAAATGATTTCCTGACAGTCTCTTCTCAGGCTGGCCCTGTAGCAAAAGGTAGAACTCTGGCCTCCCGAGGCCCCGCCGTTGTGCGGGCTCCGTGAGGTGCGCGCTGCCCGGGGCCGCCGCCACGGCTGAGAGCGTGGCACCCAGGTTTCCGTGTTGTCCGGCCGCCCGCGTGAAGGAGGAAGTAAACCTCTGGGTACAGAGTGTGTAGTCAAGGCTCACCAGAGGGGAGCTTGCTCTCTTGGCAGAGTAGCAGCAAAATCAGCACTAGGCCTGGGGAGGCACAGCTGGACATTCCAACTCGCCCATGGGGCCTTCCGCCTGAGACACACAGATTTCCAAGCTCCAGGAAACGCAGGCTCTTTTTCCCTTCTCCACCAACTCTTCCAACAAACACTGGTTTCTCAGGTAGGCCAGATACACAAACTCCGGGCCCAGGATCCGAGAACTTGTAACTCTGCCTTTCCGCTTGTCTTTTAGGCCGCAAGTCTGGGAAGGGCTTTTACATCTACCAGGAGGGAGTGAAGAATCGGAATTTGAATTCTGACACGGAGAGTATTTTGGCAAGTCTGAAGATACCCTCTCGGCCTGATGCGTAAGTTCACTGGAGGGGCTGATGGTATAGAAGCTTATTTCCCACCAGCCCGAAGCCTCTCCGACCCCCTTCGGTCGGTTTTGTTATGAGCACCATACCCGACCAGAGAGAACAGTTCTGATGCTTAGCACTCTTTGCCCTTCCGTACTCCACCTCGTTCTCCTCCAGGCCTCGGGGCAGGGACTGCGGCCGAGCCTTGGGAGGGCGCCTTGGGAAGCCTTCCCTCTCAGGGTCCCGGAAAGCCCCTAGAAAGACAGTTTTCCTAGGCGCCTTCACCCTGCGCATCTGTAGTCAGCAGCTGCTGATGTCAAGAGACCCTGTTCTCGGTGCCCGGTTTCAGGTTAATTAGGGCAGGTTAATTGGGTTTCAGGTTGATTGCTTGGAGTCTGACCAGGGCCAGCCCTCGGAGCTCTGGCACCCCGGCCCCTCACTCCCGGTCTGCGCCGGGGCTCCCCCGCCCTCCGCTCGCGCCCCTG
This sequence comes from Catagonus wagneri, assembly GCA_004024745.2. Taxonomy (NCBI): domain Eukaryota; kingdom Metazoa; phylum Chordata; class Mammalia; order Artiodactyla; family Tayassuidae; genus Catagonus; species Catagonus wagneri. The sequence goes on along the minus strand of PVHT021183518.1, from coordinate 12,014,485 downwards.
CTCTACCTGCGTGTCTCTCCCTGCCGGCAGCTCTTCAGACGAAGACCTCCAGTACCGCCTGGTGACCAGATTCGTGAACGAGGCCGTCCTGTGCCTGCAGGAAGGGATCTTGGCCACGCCTGCTGAGGGGGACATCGGGGCCGTCTTTGGGCTCGGCTTCCCCCCCTGTCTTGGAGGTCGGTCTTGCCCGTCGGGGAGGTGGCTCGCTTCATCCTGGAGCTCGGTCCGCTTCTCCTTCAACTGAGCCCTTTCCTCCATTCAGGGCCCTTCCGCTTTGTGGATCTGTATGGTGCTCAGAAGATAGTGGACCGGCTCCGGAAGTACGAGGCCATCTATGGGAAACAGTTCACCCCGTGCCAGCTGCTGATTGACCACGCCAGCAGCCCGAACAGGAAGTTCTTCCAGTGAGTAAGCCTCCACTCTGCTCACTCGCCCACTGACACCAACGGCGGCAGCACTGCTTCTCCACGGAGTGGCGTCCAGACCCATCACAGCAACCAGGAGGAAGACACACTCTGGCATTGGGCGTGTGCCTTGATTAAAGTGCCTTCAGCCGTAACCGTCTCCCCCTCCCGGGGAAGTCTGCCTGGGAAGTAGTTTCTACTCCATGTTGGAAGGTGGCACCCTCGTGCTCAGGAATTTACGGGCCCGATGCCCAGAGAGGCAGTGTCTTTGGCACCATCCTTGCTGCCTGTTCCTCCTGGGAGCCCGGCGCTGGTGAGGGCAGTTCCGCACCCAGCCATGTACTTAACAATAAAAACCCAACTCTTTAGCGGCCTGCCTGCCTGTTACTTTGTCTTCCGTCTTTGCCCTTATGGTTTAACCCCCTTTCCTTCAAGGAGTGAGCTGGAATAAAGCCCTGTGCTTTGGAAGTGGGAAGGTATTGGGAGAGTTTGGGGTGGCACCTTAAGAAAGAAACTGTGATGATGGAAAGTGGGATTCTTTTTTTCTTTTTAGGGCCTGCATGTGTGGCATGTGGAAGTTCCCAGGCAAGGGGCTGGCCACAGCAACACCAGATCTGAGCCACATCTGCGACCTCTGCCACAACGCGCAGTAGCGCTGGATCCTTAACCTGCTGAGCAAGGCCAGGGACTGAACCCGCATTCTCATGGATATTAGTCAGGTTCTTAACCTGCTGAGCCACTACAGGAACTCTGGAAAGTGGGATTTGAGGAGCCTAAAAGCCTTTTAAGCTGGCTGTACGTAAACATTCAGAGAGGGAAGAGGCCCTTGCTAACCTGAGCAGGCTAAGAGGTCCAGAGGACCAGCACCTGAAGGAGACTCCTCTCCCAAACTGCATGTCCTTCTTGCAGTTTTCTTGCTGTGACTCATTCACGTGTGTGTCTCTGGATGTCTGTGGAATGCAGGCGGCAAGCAGCAGAGATGACGTCTTCCTGGTCAGTATATCCTGCCCCAAAGCACGGAGAGCGGACAAGGCCCAAACGGTGATCACGGGCAGCCCATGTGACCCACCCCCACCCCACCCGGCTAGAGCCTCCACTCCTCCCCCGCCCTGCCCTCTGGTGTGGAAAGCACCGCGCCTCGGGTTCTGGCAGCAGCAGTAGCCGGTCTGAGCAAAGAGCTTTGGGGCTTCTCACTGGGTCTGGCAGAAGGATCCATCCACACTGAGTGTGTCGGAATCCTAATTCCGATCCCGTCACACTGTGCAGTCTCACCTTGGAGATGTCACCCCTTCCTCCTGCCTCTACTCCAGCTGTGGGTACTTCAAATAGCCCCCTGGTGCCAGCTCTGCTGTGGGGACTGGCAGGCGGGGAGCTTAGCTCCAGCTCAACACTCAAGAGTTTGTTGCTAGGAAGCCAGACCCAAACCAGGGCGTCTCTGAGTTAGCATTTTCAGTGACTCATAGAAAGTAGAGAATTGATGCCCTACACCAAGGCCATGAACAGGCTTCTGGGGGTGAGGGGTCTGGGCAGCCTCAAGCCAGGTGTTAGGACAGGACGGGAAGTTAAACCTGGATGGTGAGCTGGAACTCTGAAGTGTGACCTTTCCAGCAGCAGCCGCAGCAGCAGGTAGGTGTGAAAGGTTCGTGAGAATGAAGGTTCTTGGTAGTTTCAGGGCCAGTGAGGGGTTTTCAGAAGGGAACGAGGGCGGCTCTACCAGCTGCCTCGGAGGAATGAGTGGGCCATGTGCACACGCTGTGTCCTCTCCCGCCCGCAGGCGCTGCACCTGTGGGTCCCTGTGGCCTTCTGAAAGAACGCCGGTGACACCAGAATTCCACCCGCGCTACCCTTCAGTGGTCTAGCTTTTATTTCACTTGAGGATTCACGAAGTGATCAGCAAGGAAACCAAATGTCACAGTATCCCAGTTTCTGTGCTCTCCCTCCCGACTCCCCCGCCCTCGGCGCCAAGGCAGCTACCTGGCTGTGAGCGCTGCACAGCTGTGCTACTCTTTAGGCAGAAAGACGGAGAAAATAAATATTTCGGTAAGGCAGACGAGAAGGCGGGCACCCCTGGGCCTGACACGGGAAGAGCGTGGTTCTGGTAGGCGAGACAGGGAAGAGCACCCTGGCCACATGCCCTGAGCGCGGCCAGGTCGCCGTGCTTGAGATCCAGGCCACCAAGACCTGTTCTTGGTGAAGCAGGTGAACAAGTGCTGGAGGATGAACTCCAGGAGCAAAAAGCAGGTTTTCCCAAAAGCCACTGTGCTTTTTCTTTCCTCCCCACCCCATATGTGCCAGTGACAGAAAACCAGAGAAGGACACGGTGTGTTTACCAGAGTTAAGCGATGGGACAGGAGTTGGGTGGGAGTGACCGAAGGCCACTTGCCTCAAGAACCGGGGAGCAGTTGCCCTCAATCCACGTGCTCTTCCAGGGGGTCTTCATGGACCGGACCCATCAGGCAGGATGGCGGGCTAGCTGCAGTGAGCTCAGGGCAGAAGCCAGGGTGCTGGAGACGTGGGGGAGCGTCTGCCTCCCTAACTAAAGAAGGTGGTCAAGAGCAGAGCTGCGCTCTTCCAAGGCCATCGCCCACCAACCGGAACCCAGAGGTGGAGGCCCCTGTCCGGCGGCACAGGCCGGACTCCACGCACCTGCGCTCGGGGCCAGGCCCAGCACACGGTGGCGCGGAGCGGAAAGGAGGGCATTCCGGAGATCCAGGGATCGGCACCCCGCCTCCGGGGCGGCTTAGGCCAAAAGCCCACAGAGCGCAAAGGAGAGAGGGCACTTGAGGAACCTGTGCTTAAATTACGGCCCGTTCCTTCCCTTGTCTCCAGCCTGCACCTACGCGTCGTGAAGCGCAAGTGTCAGCGGAGCTCTGCAGCAGGACGGAGGGAGCTGTGAGGTCACCACAAAGGCCAGCTTTTTCCCTCCCACGGGGACTGCGGCAGTGTGTCACCAGGCCCAGGTGTGCACAGGGCCTCCAGCCCCTTCCCCTGCGTGCTCTGCCAAGGCGGGACGCAGGCAGGGGTCTGGACCAGAGGACCCCGTCTCCGGGTGTGTCTCCCCTAGAGTCGCTGAGCAGCCTCAGTCTCGGCCCAGGTTCCCGCCTCTGGGAGCGCTGGCCCCCTGCAGACCTGAGGCAGGCCCCGGGGCCTCCGCGCCAAAATCCAGCCGAGCGGCTCCAAGCTGGGAAGTCAGATCTTGGGCCGCCAGCCTTTGATGAACTGCATGATCTTCTTGACCTGCAGCTTGGTGAGGTGGAAGTCGTCTGCCAAGATGTCCTCACTGAGCTGCACGAAGATGCTGCCGTCGATGCGCTCTCGGGCAAAGAAGCTCACCACGTCCTCTGAGAGCCCGATGAACCGCAGACTTCGCGAGACCTCCTCCAGGGAGAGTGCAGACAGGTCCGCGGGGGGCTGCCAGGAGGAGGCATCCCGGCCTCCCCAGCCTATGGCCCCGTCCCGGGGACTGGCAGGAGGCCCTTCTGGGCGCCCCTGGGTGAGGAGGAGTCGTGCTCCACCCGCCTCGGACCCCTGCAAGGCCGCTGGTGACAGCGGGGCGGGGACCTGCCGCAGCACCAAACCTTCGGGCTCAAAGGCCTTGGGGGGTCCAAGTGGTGAAAGGCCAGGTCCAGGCGCGCCCACAGCTCTGGGCTCCTGACAGCGAAGCAGCTCCGGCTCTGGAGAACTGCCCCGGCCCAGCTCAAAGGGATCGAAGGGCTCCGGGGCCGGGTCCTGCCACTCAGAGGAAGAGGAGGAGGAGGTGGGACAGGAGGAGGTAGGAGCAGCTGAATAGGCCTGGCCTGGTGAGCCTGGGCCCGGGGAATAAGCGGGGCTGGAGGTAGCCAGCGGGCCCGCGGTGGCTGGCGGCCCAGAAGAGGAGGCCACTGAAGGGCCCGTGGGGTAGGCGGGCCCGGAAAAGGGGTTGAGAGCTCCGAATGGGGCAAAGCGTTTCTGGGGGTGGGAGGGCTTGAACGGAGGAGGCGGGCAGCTGTGATAGGTCTTGAGGGGGGTGTCGGCCCCCAAGAGGGAGGCGGCTCGACTGCTCAGGGGCTCTCCCAGGGCCCGGGAGGCCTGGCTGGGCTGCGTGGTCGAGGGCAGGGGTCCCGGGGGTGGGCGGCTGGAGGACTCGCCCACCTTGCAGTCTCCCCAGGTGCATGGGTAGCAATAGAGGGAGTAGGCATCGGGTGACGGAGAGCCACTGCCACTGCGGGAGCCCGCCCTGTGAGCAGAGAGACAGACGCGGACGGGAGGGTAAGCAGAGCAAGAGGGAAACTGGACAGGGCCACACACAGCTCACAGCAAACCGCCGCTCCACCAGGCCCCAGCGGCAGCCACTCTGATCTCAGCAACCCCGGCCCAGCCCCCCGTGGCCACCTGGGATGGCCCTAGTCTTTCTTCCGCGCCCCCCACCCCAAGAAAAGTTAAACTGAACTATGGAGAAAATTTGAAATAGCAAGGTGCACGCCATCCTGTAGCGGATCCCAGTCTGGAGGGAAACGGAGCAATGCTCCCATCCCATCAGCATCATTTAGGAAAGGAGAGAACTGAAGCAGGGCGTCCCAGCCCTCAGTGCCGCACCCTCCGAAACGCCCCGCCCTCCCTGCCTCAATCCGCCCAATGCCCAAGAGAAGGAAGGGGCTCACCCATCCTGGAGGCCAGAGGAGTAGTAGGAGAGACTGGAGCTGGGTGAGTGGACAGGCTGCAGCTTGGGGAAGCGAGGGGGCACCGGGGGGCTGCCCGAGAGCCGGCCGCTGCCACTGCCACCCCGGGGGGGCACGGGTGGGGCATTGAGCAGGCGGCACTCCTCCTTCACCTGCAAGCACAGGGTCGCAGATGAGCGGCGGGGGGTGGGGGAGGGGAGGTCTGGGACCAACACCGCCCCACTTTGCCAAGAGGCTGCTTTGCCTTATGCCCCAGCTACTCACACACCCACCCACCCCACCCCTTCTAGTCTCTCCAGCCCATTTCACTCATCGAGAGCCGACAACACCTACACTGTCTCGCTTGGCCTTAAAAATCCATCATGAATATAAAAAAAAATAGATGTAGATCAAAACCAATCAGTTAGGTAGACATATTCCGTCCTCAAGGAAAGAGAGAGAAAAAAGAAAAAGATGCAATGAGAAGAAAGAGCAGGACAAATATCTGCCATCTAGATCCCTTCCTTATGGGTCAGCGCTCAAAGCGGACTCAATGGGGCGTTCATGTCTGTAGTCTGTGGACAAGCTTGGCTGGAATATTCTGTCTTAAACAGATAACAGGGTTTCCTTAGTGCAGGCCTTCTCAGAGCCTTTATTATATAAATAGTCTGTGGCTCCAAAGTGAGGAGAGAGAGGGCTGGGATCATAGACTACATTTTCTAAACTTACTTCACTATACAACCTTCTTTTCTACAACCTGAAGGACTCCTGTTCTGTGGAACCTTCTGGGTAATGCTGTTGTGGGCTAATCCCAAATTCTCTAAGGCTGGGGACCTGCTGGCATCTTTGTCCCCAACACTCCCAAAGCCACCGGGCCGGTATCCTTTACTACAAATGCTCTTGCGTCTCTTCCCTCCTCCGCTTCTCCCCTTTCCCCACCTGGGCCACCCTGGGTCACATCCTCCAGGGGCTGGAGGCTGAGATGCCAAGGCTGGGGCCCAGGAGAACTAGCTTTTCCAGCCCGATCCTTGCCTCCTGGATGGTCAACCTTTTTGGAGGATGGCGCCCACAGAGCTCAGTGTCCCGCCTCCCACCCTCCTGGCTTCCACGGCGTCCACTCACCGCCTCGGATTTGGGAGGCACGGGAGGCGGCGGCGCCACCTCGGGCTCCAGGCGGGGTGGCCCGGTGGCCCCGAAGGAGATGAGGTCGGGCCCGGGGAGCGGCCGGGCCCTGCCCTCGGAGAGGCCCTCGGCCGCCTGGTGCGTCCACAGCTCCTCGTAGGGGATTTCGGTCGGCGGCGCGGCGGGCTCGGGCGCGCCGGCCCAGTCGGGGCTCACGTATTCCTGGTCGCCGTCGCCGGCGGGGCCGGGCGCGGGGGCGCGGGCGGGCGCGGGGGCGCGCGGGGGCGCGGGCAGGCAGAGGCGCGCGCGACGCGGGCTGGCGCAGTCGTCGGCCAGCTCGGCGGGAGCCTCGCGCACGGCGGTCGAGTACTCGTCGGGGTCGAAGCGCTCGCGGCAGTAGGAGGCGCTATCCCGCACCAGGCGCTCCACGCGCGGGTCCCCGGCCAGCAGGCCCTGCGGCAGCGCGAAGCGCGGCGTGTCGGTGAGCAGCAGGAAGTGCAGCGGCGCCGGGCCCTCGCGGCGCAGCGCCAGCCCCAGCACCACGGTCTTGGAGATGATGCTGACCAGCTTGTAGCAGTGGCCCTCGCGCACCGGGTGCAGGTCGTAGGGGTTGCGCGGCGGCCGGCTGGGCACCAGTACGTTCACCGGGAGCCGCACGCGCTCGATGATGGCGCGCACCGTGTGCTCGCCCTCCTGCATCTGCAGCTCCAGCGGGCTGCGCGTGCTGAAGCGGCCCTGGCACTGGAAGGGCAGGCTCAGGCTCTCGTTGGTGCGGTGGTTCATACAGATGAGGCAGGGCATCTTGCCTTTGATGGGCCTGGCGCCCCCGCCGCCGCCCGCGGCCCCGGCGCCCCCTGGGCCGCCGCCGCCCACCCCTGCCAGCGCCCCGGCCCGGCCCAGCTTGCGCAGCAGGGTGGTGAAGCGCGAGCGCTCCTTGGTGGTCTTGGCGCACAGGATCTCCGCCTGGCCCATGAGAGTGAGCTCGTCGCCCGCGTGCAGCGTGAAGTTGTACACCTCGCTGTCCTCACTGAACTCCCCCGAGACCACCTGGGGATCCCAGAAACGGGACAAGGCCTTAACCAGAGCCCAGGGTAAGCCAGTCCCAAGAAGCCCTTCGCAAACCAGGAGGACAGCCCTCCTCTTGGGTCCTTCCCAGGTCTGAGGCCAGATCGAGAGTGCTGGACTGGGGACCGTCCATCCTGGAGAGGCCACGTGGTGGCTGTGCCGCCTTCAATGAGTTACCTCTTGGGACCTTAGTTACTCTTACTTGGAAGCATTGCTGTACGGATTAAATAGGCTACATGTACAGTGGAATTCTTAGAAAAGTTTCAATATATGGCAACTTTTGTTATCGTTTTCTCACAATTAGGGCAATAATAATTCTCCACCTATTCAACAAGACAACTCTGAGGAAAAATGAATTGAGGGATCAGAAAAGAGTTTGTAAACAATAAGGAACTATCTGTACATAAGTAGGGGGCTGTGCTGTGTGTCCCCCACAACCACCAGCCCCACCAGTGGATGCTAGGACGGCTGCCCTGAAAGGTCCCCCAGTCAGGGCGTGACCCTCCGCACCTCTGCTCCCCCACCTTTCGCAGGAAGTTCCTGGGCCGTTCCAGGAAGTTCACACACCTAACCAGAAGCCACACTGTGACACTTCTACCTCCCAGAACCTAAAGGCAACCCTCAACCAGGGTCAGGCTTGCCTCCCAGGATAGTGGAAACCTGGAGGCACCATGCCTCCTGTGGGAAGTACTGACCTTGACACTGAAGGTGATGGCTTCCATCACAAAGATGCGGTCAGGGAAGACGCTGGCCACCTCCTCCACGCTGCTGAAGTACCTCACTGGCTCCCGCACATCCCGGGCCTGCTCCAGGAGCTTGAACTTCCCTGCACGGGAGGGAACGCAGGCCTTTAAGGTGGGCCTGCTTGCATCCCAAGAGGCCTCACCATCCCCACTGCTGGCTCCCCTCGCCCCAGCCAGCCCCTCTGGAACTCAGGTGGGCAGAAGGGCAGGTTTGCACTAGTGGAAGGAGCTGGTCAGATGGTTCAAGCCTCAGCAGGGCGGTAAGCACAGATCCCTAGGAACTACAGCCCAGCGCTCACCCAGTGGAGAGCTAGTGGGTGTGTGACAAGGCCAGTAGCTGCCTGCTCAGAGAAACCCAGGTGCACACTGGCACCCACGCTTGGACACAGAGCCGTCCTCTGACCAAGCGGCAGTGTGGTGCTGGGGATGGTGAGTCCTAGCTTGGTCCCTTCCCCTCTCTGGGGCTCTGAGTCCTCAGCTGGGGAGGCTGGAGCAGATGACCGTGGGCCCTGCCCCGGTCTGGCATCCTGCGCCTCTCCCTTGGCTTGCTGACCCCCACCGATGCAAGGCTTTGGAGGCCCATGAAAGCCACTCTGATCTCTGCCCTGTTCCCAAACCCTTCCCTGGTCCAACATCCAGCCCCACTGTCCCTGAGGCCTCTGATCTGAGCCCAGCAAAGCCTCCCTCAGATGAGGCCTTCCCAACCTGAAGTCCAGGGCTGTGTTGTGGCTGGCTCAGCAGATGCCCTTCACACACACAGACTTTAAAGAATGATGTGAATCCACGAACTGACACCCAACCCTCTGGGTACCTGTCTGACCTCACTGGCCGCACACCTTTTATATGCCCACCTACGAGCACAAAGACAAGCCATGAACCACCCTGGCCTCTGGATGGATAGTCCCGTCTGGGGCTTCACAAAAGGAAGAGTCTTGTATAGGCCAAGAGAAGGCAAGGTGACTCTTTAGCTTCTGCTGTCATGCTGGTGGTTGCTGCTGTTATAGTCCATTTGTTTATGCACTGCACAAACATTTCTGGAGCACCCACCATGTGCCAGACACTGGCCTAGGCCCAACTGGGCGTGCAAATCTGAGTAAATTTTGCCCTCGAAAATCCAGATATAGTGTGCAGGATATGACAAACGCTAAAACAGATTCATGACAAAGAACGAGAGGAACACTGTGTTGGGGGACACCTGCCTGAGAGGCTGAGGGGGTCTTATGAATGAAAAGGGTTTTACAGGATGGACATTCCACATGGAAGAAACAGCGTACGCAAAGACACAGAAGCATAGAAACAGACTGCCTGCCCAAAATGGGGAGTGCTTAGAGGGCAAGACTTGTGGGCTGAAGCAGACAACGACTGGGTGCCATACCGTAGGACTTTACTCCATAAGAATAAAACCCACTGCGGAGTTCCTGTCGTGGCGCAGTGGTTAACGAACCCGACTAGGAACCATGAGGTTGCGGGTTCGATCCCTGGCCTTGCTCAGTGGGTTAAGGATCCGGCGTTGCCGTGAACTGTGGTGTAGGTCGCAGACACAGCTTGGATCCTGCGTTGCTGTGGCTGTGGCGAAGGCCGGCAGCTACAGCTCCTGTTAGACCCCTAGCCTGGGAACCTCCATATGCAGCGGGTGCGGCCATAAAAGGACAAAAAAAAAAAAAAAAAAAAAAAAAAAAAAAAAAAAGAATAAAACCCACTGGAGTGTTATGAGCAAGGAGAAACCAATATCCAAGTTGAACTCTATAAGGATAACAGGGACAAGGGATTCCTGCTGTGGCGCAACAGGCTGATGATCCAGCTTTGTCTCTGTGGCATTGCTGGTTTGATTCCCAGCCCTGGAGTTGTGCCAGCTGTGGCATGGGCTGCAGATGCGGCTTGGGTTCGACCCCTGGCCTCAGAAACCTCCATAGCTGCAGGTACAACCATAAAAAGAAGAGAAAAAAAAACAACAACTTTATTTTGGAGTTCCTGTTGTGGCTCAGTGGGTTAAGAACCCAGCATAGTCTCCGTAAAGATGTGGGTTCAATCCCTGGCCTCACTCAGTGGGTTAAAGATCTGGTCTTGCCATAAGCTGTGGCGTAGGCCTCAGCTGCAGCTCTGATTCAACTCCTAGCCCAGGAACTTCCATATGCTGCAGCTTCCGCCATTAAAAAAAAAAAAAAAGAACAGGGACATCATTCAGGTAAATAATGCAGTAATGAGTTGGGGTTTTTTGTTTGTTTTTAATAGCTTTTTGTTTTATTTTATTTGAGCTGGGGGCAAGGAAAATAGAAGTCTAAGACTAAAGGCCCCCCCCCTTTTTTTTTTGTCTTTTTAGGGCCGCACCCGTGGCATATGGAGGTTCCCAGGCTAGGGATCTAATCGAAGCTGTAGCCACCGGCCTACACCACAGCCACAGCAACGCCAGATCCAAGCCGCATCTGTGACCTATACCACAGCTCATGGAATCGCCAGATCCTCAACCCCATGAGCGAAGCCAGGGATGGAACCCACAATCTCATGGTTCCTAGTCAGATTCGTTTCCGCTGCGCTACTACAGGAACTCCTGAAGGTCCTTTTCTTTAAAAGAATAGATACTTCATATTAAAGTAGAAATGGTATCAGACCATTCCAAAGACAGTCACCTCTAGCTTAAAACAGCTCCTCCATAGAGGAAATTAAAATGTCTCCTCCAGTATAACAAGATGAACTTTTTTTTTTCCAACTTTCTAATTTTATTCTTAAAACATAAAGCATACCATACATAATATGGAAGAGGAACAGGAAATGAACAAATATCCAAAGAGAAATCACGAGAGGGGAAGGAGAATAAATTTCGGGAAGGAGATCAGGTGGAGGGGTTTTTGGGGAGCTGATGGGGAGGGCACTTGCAGGGGCGGAGGGGACCTTGGGGAAGGTGGTTTTGGAAAGTGGACCGGGGCTCTTGCAAGAGCCAGCGCAGGACCTAGTACAGGGGGCGCTGGAGCAGTCAGTGCAGGCTCTCCCTGCAGGGCTGCAGAATTCTTCTCTGGCCCTTGGTCTCTTGCAGGAGCCGGTGCAATGTTTCCCTCCCCTGGGAACACATCAACGTCTGGGGCTGCTGCCAGAGTCGCTGCAAATTCTCCCTGCAGGCTGGTAAGTCCTCATGTGGACCTGGGCCTCCTGCAGGAGCAGCTGCAGGTTCTCCCTGCCCGGACTATGTCATGGCCTCTGGCTCTGGGTCTCCTGCTGGAGCTTCAGGCTGGGCCTCGGGGCTGGCCAGGCCATCTAGCGGACTCAGGCACAGGTGGACTCTGTCCTCCGTGCCCGAACCAGATGTGCTGAGCTCCCCATGAGCCCGGCAGAGGACCCTGGGGAGCAGCCTGTGTGGAGTTTCATCTGGAAGGCATCAGCCTTCCTTGCCCAGCTCCTGGTGGGTCTCAGGTCGGGGGCTCTGCAATGACAGTGAGTGGCAGAGGGCCCGGTCCCGAGGTGTCAGAGACCTGCAGGGCCATTATCTTCTCACCGCTTCTTCTGCTCCCTTGACCTTCTGCTCCAGATCAGGTGAGGCCTTGTCTGCTCAGATACTGCACTCCCCCCACCCCCCACCCCCGTAAGGAATGAATGAGACCCCCCTGGAGGGCTGGGGGTACAGCTCGCGCACAGGGCTCGGCCCTGACTCTCAACACCCCCCTTCTCCCCAGCCAGCTTTGTCCTGGGGTGTGGACATGCCCCGCCCAGCAGGCACCCAACCCAGTGTCACCTGCTCTTGCTTGAGGCAGACCCACCCCTCACGCCTCTGCACGCAATCATCCAGCAAGGGGACACGGGACTACTGTGTGGGACCAGAGAGGTCCCTGCACTGGGCTGGAGCTCCCTCTCCCTGGGTTACCTCTGGGTCCCTGTGGGCCCAGGCCCATAGGTGTCTGCCCTGAGTTCTGATCCATTTTCTGCTGGTTTCACAGATATTGTCTCTGCCGCGCCCTCGGCCTTGGGAGATGGGGAGACAGCAGAGCAAGTCCATCCCTCCTCTGAAGTGGGGGCCTGGCTACCCAGGTTCCAAGTTCTGTTAGGCTCCATTGCCAGGGAAGTGAGGTCACTTCCTGGGGTCCGCTTAGCTGGGCTTCCTCCTTCCACAAAGCTCCCCAAGGGTACCTCTGGGCTGCTCCAGCTCACCCCCCGCCAATCCCATGTTCTAGTTCTGTGAAAAATGTCCTTGGTAATTTGATAGCGATTGCACTGAATCTGTAGATTGCCTCGGGTAGTATAGTCATTTTGATAATATTTACTCTTCCAATCCAAGAGCATGGTATGTCCTTCCATCTGTCTGTGTCATTTTTGATTTCTTTCATCAGCATCTTATAGTTTTCGGAGTACAGGTCTTCTGTCTCTTTAGGTAGGTTTATTCCTAAGTGTTTTATTCTTTTTGATGCAATGGTAAATGGGATCGTTTCCCTAATTTCTCTTTCTGATCTTTTGTTGTTAGTATATAGAAATGCAGTCAATTTCTGTGTATTAATTTTGTATCCTGCAACTTTGCCAAATTCATCGATGAGCTCTAACAGTTTCCTGATGGAGCCTTTAGGATTCTCTAGGTATAGTATCATGTCATCTGCAAATAGTGATAGTTTTACTTCTTCCTTTCCAATTTGGATTCCTTTTATTTCTTTTTCTTCTCTGATTGCCCTAGCTAGGACTTCCAAAACTATGTTGAATAGTAGTGGTGACAGGGGGCATCCTGGTCTTGTTCCTGATCTCAGCGGGAATTCTTTCAGCTTTTCACCATTGAGAATGATGTTAGCTCTGGCTTTGTCAAATATGGCCTTTGTTATGTTGAGGTAGGTTCCCTTTATGCCCATTTTCTGAAGGGTTTTTTTATCAGAAATGGGTGTTGGATTTTGTCAAAGGCTTTTTCTGCAACAATTGAGAGGATCATATGGTTTTTATTCTTCAGTTTGTTAATGTGGTGAATCACACTGATTGATTTGTGGATATTGAAGAATCTTTGCATCCCTGGGATAAATCCCACTTGATCATGATGTACAATCCTTTTAATGTATTGTTGGATTCGGTTGGCTAATATTTTGTTGAGGATTTTTGCATCTATGTTCATCAGTGAAATTGGCCTGTAATTTTCTGTTTGTTTGTTTGTTTGTTTTTTTCTTGTGGTATCTTTGTCTGATTTTGGTATCGGGGTGATAGTGGCCTCATAGAATGAGTTTGGGAGTGTCCTTTCTTCTGCAATTGTTTGGAATAGTTTCAGAAGTATAGGTGTTAGTTCTTCTCTAAATGTTTGATAGAATTCACCTGTGAAGTCATCTGGTCCTGGACTTTTGTTTGTTGGAAGTTTTTTAATCACAGTTTCAATTTCAGTACTTGTGACTGGTCCATTCATCTTTTCTATTTCATCTTGGTTTAGTCTTGGAAGATTGTACTTTTCTAAGAATTTGTCCATTTCTTCTAGGTTTTTCATTTTATTGGCGTGTAGTTGCATGTAGTAGTCTCTTATGATCCTTTGTATTTCTGTGATGTCTGTTTAACTTCTCCTTTTTCATTTCTAATTTTATTGATTTGAGTCCTCTTTTTTTTGATAAGTCTGGCTACGAGTTTATCAATTTTGGTAATCTTTTCAAAGAACTAGCTTTTGGTTTCATTGATCTTTTCTATGGTTTTCTTCATTTCTATTTCATTTATTTCCAGTCTGATCTTTATGATTTCCTTCCTTCTGCTAACTTTAGGTCTTGTCTGTTCTTCTCTCTCTAGTTGCTTTAGATGTAAAGTTAGGTTGTTTATTTAGCTTTTTCTTGTTTCCTGAGGTAGGCTTGTATTGCTATAAACTTCCCTCTAGGAACAGTTTTTGCTGCATCCCATAGGTTTTGGATTGTTGTATCTTTGTTGTCACTTACTTCTAGGTATTTTTTAATTTCCTCTTTGATTTCTTCAGTGATCCATTGGTTGTTTAGTAGCATGTTGTTAAGTGTCCATGTGTTTGTGTTTTCTACAATTTTTTTCTTGTTGTTGAGTAATGAGTTCTTGAAAAGAACTGAGGGAAGAGTGAAAATGAGCAGACGAGGTATGCTTAAGGGAGCCTCATCAGACTGCGGTGCCTGATGATGAGCAGAGTGGGGAGGAAGGGACTGAGACCATCAGCCTGGTCAGAAGTGGAGACAGCAGAGCTGTTAACCAAAACTCAGACCCTGGGAGCTCCCATTGTGGCGCAGTGGAAACGAATCTGACTAGTATCCAGGAGGATGCATGTTTGATCCCTGGCCTTGCTCAGTGGGTTAAGGATCCAGCGTTGCCGTGAGCTGTGGTGTAGGTCACAGATGAGGCTTGGATCCCACGTTGCTGTGGTTGTGGTGTAGGCTGGTGGCTGTTGCTCCCTAGCCTGGGAACTTCCATATGCCGCAGGTGCGGCCCTGAAAAGCAAAACCAAAAACCTGGGACCCTGGAAGGAAGGAGTTGTGCAGCATGAGCCAAGCTGAGGAAGCCAAGTGAAAGCCTTTGGGGGGGTGCTCCCAGAGCAGCTGAGCGTGTGAGTGCAGGGCTCGAGGGCCCCCAGAGCTAACAGACAGAAGGTCACCAGCCCACAGCTGTGAGGCAGGCAGGATAGCTCAGGGAAGAGGAAGAAAAGAAGATCTTGACCTTTTGGAGACTCTCTTTTTAGAAAGTTTTCACAGTGTACTCCTAGCCGGAACACACACACCATTCTGCATACAGTATGGGAGTTCTTGGAGCCCCTAAACCCAGCCAGGAACCCAGACTGAGACACACACACACACACACACACCCCACCCCATGCAGAGTATAAAGAGCAAAGGACTGAGGCAGAGCCTGCAGCATTATCTACGAGCGGGAAAAGTGAGAATAAAGAAAAAGAGGGGGAAATGCCTAGGAGACAGCTGGAGGGAACATATCTCACACACCCCCATGCTGTCCGCCCCACCCACTCTGAGACCCTAGTGGGAAGGGTCCTTAGAGGTGTCACAGCCCTGGAGGGCAGCAGGGATAAACTAGGGAGGGAACCCGGAACCTAGGCGGTGTCTGCAGGTTGGGAAACACTGAGTCACAGGTCAGCGACCATCCAGCAAGAGTGGCCCCCTTCTCTTACCCAGTCGCCTCCCCTATATCCACACACACACACCCAAACTCAAGCAGCCAGTCAGGGAGAAATGCCCCCTGTCCCCTGTGGGGAGAGCCGGAGCCAAGTCAGGGCTAGAGCCGGGGAGCATGTGGCAGCAAAGATCGATGTAACCATGGCAGCCAGCACCACCCCCTCGGCCACAGCCTGAGCCCAGCCCCGGTCATCACTGCCCGGAGGAAGGAAGGGAGACCTCCCGGGAGCGATGTTCTGGCCTCTCCAAGCCTCTTCCTCCTTCTGCAGCCCCCCTGGGGGCAGCTTCCTCTCCGCCTCCCCCTGTAAGAGACCCTCAGGTCCCGCTCGGCTCTAGGGACCTGCTCTACCCTGGCCTGCCCCCTCCTCTCTGCTCTTGACTCCCGGAGCATGTTTGTACGGTCCTGAGCACCCTGCCGGCCTGAAACAGGGTCTGGCTGGTCATCCCTCCCTGCCAGCATCTGACCCAGGGCAGAGGCTCCATACAAAAAAAAGAAAACCGTGGGTAAATACACAGACTATGGAGTCTGACAGACCTGGTTGAATCCCGGCTCTGCCACCTACCACCTGGGTGGCCTTGAGCAAGTATTTCATCTCTACAGGCTTGGGTTTTTCCCATCTATAAAACAGAAGCATACTGCTTGGTTCGCGGGGCTGCCAGGCTCCACGGGCCGGCGGGGCTGAGAGCTGCAGGGCAGGGCAGGGCGGGGCGGGGGAGGGTTGTCCCCGAGGAGCCGGGGGTCCCAGCCTCCCCGCGCCCGGGTGCCTCGGTCTCGAGACCCAGGTGGCGGGCGTTGGCCCCCGCCCCACTCGGTGCAGGGGCGCCGCCCTGCGTCCCCCTCCATGGTCCGCGCCCCTGCCCGCGCCGCCCGCCCACGCTATTATTAATTCATTAGGAGGAGCGGGAGCCCAGCGCTCGAAGCTACCTCGTTAACCCGCAGCGGCCCGGCCCCTTCCCCTCCTGGAGCCTCGGCCTCCCCGCTTCCCCAACCAGGAAGCTGGGGCTGGAGATGCGAACCCCGCAGGCCAGCTGTCACCCTCTGCTCACCGTGGTACCCAGGCACTCAAGGAGGCACCAAAAGAGATTGGGGGCAGCGGCGGCCTGGAGTCCCATTGCCAACTTCATAGTCCCCTAGGAGGCTTTACACCTTGGTTTCCCGGATTTTAAATACACACTGCGCAGTTCCTGAAGTCCCATTACTGTCAGTGAGGGCTTTGTCCAATCTTTGCTTTTTTTATCGTAAGAGAAAGACCTGGACCAATGCCAAATACCTAGGCTGGGGAAGTTTCTAGCTTGGGCAGGCCTCCCCCAGGGCTCCAGGCCCAGAACAGGACTCTAGGTCGGCAAGATACTTGAAAGAGTTTCCACATCTTTTAAATGGGCTGTGGTGGCTACAGGAATGCTAAGTTCACAGGGCATTGTCAAGAGCAGAAGCCCCGTAAAATGTTTAGTCCTGTCCCACCGGCTGGGGAGAAACCCAGGCAGGGCCAGAAGGAAAACAACCTGCCAGCGAGGAAGGGACTGGGACTGAAGGGGGTCCAACTTTGCTGAGGGTGAATGGCACTGGCACACAGAACTGGGCTAATTAGCCCTGGGAGCTTGATGACACTTTCTCACAGGACTGCTGTGAGGATGCAGTGATGGAAACGCTCAGCTCAGCCACTGGAGCGCAGCACGTGTTCCATGTACAGGACCGGCTCACATGGAGCCGGACCTGGCCTCCCTCCCCGACAGCGGACAACAACCTTGCATTCCTCGTGTGGCGGCAAGCATCAGTTCAGGAGTCAAGATACCTGCCTTCTAGCCCTCGCTCTGCTGCTCACTAGCTGTGTGACCCTGGGCAAGTCACTTCCCTGCTCAGGCCCCCGTTTTTAGCAGCAGAATCCGTTCTTCAAACAAAATCTTTAGGACATCAGCATCATCCATAAAACAGATAGAAGTAGAATGGCATTAGCATCATCTTACTTAGAAGTCTAAAAATGGAACATTCACTTATAAAGTCAGTCAATGAAAACAGTAAGTTTCACACAAAAATTGGGAAAAGCAGGTTCAGAGCTGGCACCTGCAGCCATATAATCAGTCTTGGCATCCTGTTGTTTTCGAAGTTTTTTGGCTGCACAATACTGAGAGGGTCCTGGCCGGAGATATTCTCTTTGAGGGTTTGTACACAAAGGGTTAATGAGGCAGCTTATGATACACATTGAAGGTCTCTAGTCAGGGCTAAGGCTTGATTTGTAGCAGTTTGAAGGTGTGGGTATTTTTTTTAAATCATTAGTTTCAAACCTATTTTAAAATAAAATGATTCAGGAGTTCCTGTCGTGGTTCAGTAGCTAACGAATCTGACTAGGAACCATGAGGTTGCGTGTTTGATCCCTGGCGTTGCTCAGTGGGTTAAGGATCCGGCGTTGCCGTGAGCTGTGGTGTAGGTTGCAGATGCGGCTCGGATCCCGCGTTGCTGTGGCTGTGGCTCAACAGCTACAGCTCCTGTTAGACCCCTAGCCTGGGAACCTCCATATGCCATGCGTGCGGGCCTAGATAAGGCAAAAATACAAAAACAAATAAAAATAAAAATAAAATGATTCAGGGTGTTCTCATTGTGGTTATTGGGTTACAAATCCCACTAGTATCTGTGAGGATGCAGGTTCGATCCCTGGCCTCGATCAGTTGGTTAAGGAACTGGTACTGCCGTGAGCTGTAGTGTAGGTCGCAGATGCAGTTTGGATCTGCCATTGCTGTGGCTGTGGCACAGGCCGGCAGCTGTAGCTCCAATTCAACCCCTAGCCTGGGAACTTCCATATGCTGCAGGTGCGGCCCTAAAAAGCAAAAAATAAAATAAAATGATTCAAAGGTCTGCAACCAGAAACCCAGGGCTCTCGAGAACAGTATGAAACCACTGGGCCCCACCTCTAACCCTAATTCTAAACACCACTCTGCCGGCCATGACCTTGCTCATCCCTTCAGCTCCAAGGAAAGACGAGAGCTTCCCCCAAGACTCCCCCTGATGCCCACGCCCAGCCCCCACTCCCCACACCTCCCACCATCTGCCCCTGGCTGAGCACACCTGGGTACTGCAGGGGGATGTCAATCTTGGGCCCGATGACGTAGTGGCCCTCCTCCAGGGTGTGGGCTGTCACTGTTGTCCACTGGCGGCAGGAGTGAATGAGCAGGATGTCTCGCTCACTGACGCCCTCGGCATACTCCCCTGGGAGCGGAAAGGAGGAGAGAGGAGGAAGGACAGACAGACAAAGACAACATTAGGAGGGGCAGAAAGAAGAGGCAGGGTGACCCATGATCCCTGTCCAGGCCAGCAATGCTCAAGGGACAGGCGGGCTGCCAGCTGTGACCTTGGAGCTGAATCAAGCTCCCTCTCCCAGGGCTCAGGCTCCCAACGGGGCCCCAGCAACCAGCCCAGCCGCCGTCCTGCATTCACCATTCGATTGGGCTGCCTGCTGTCCTGGTCCCTGTGCTGCAGCCAGGGGCTCCCAGCAGATGAGCCCAGCCCCTGCCCTTAGGGGGAGGTGGGAATAGATGTGAACAGAGAAGACAGGCCAGGTTTGGGGTGCTGAGTGGAGGGTGTCTGAGCTCTCACATGGAGGGCAGCAAACTAGCGGGGGTGGGCTGGGCTGGGAAGGGAAGCAGCTTGAACTGGGCCTCAGAATTACCTGAGCTCACACCAGCAGAGTTCCCAGCCCCTAAGTCAACTCCCAGGCCAGGGAATGAGGACCTTGTTGGGGGCACAGAGAGGACCAAGAAGGGCCTATCCATTGTGGATCCCAGCTGGGAGGGGCCCCCCAGAGCCATGGGTGGCAGGACTTAGAAGGAGCTGATCCCGGGCTCCTGGGCAAGCCCCTTCCTCCTCACTCACTCTCCAGGCAGCCTCCTGCATGCCAGAGACCTCAAAGGAGAAGGGAGAACACCTGATACCCCGGCCCCATCTCAGAGAAGCTGCTTCTTGGCTCGCCCTCCTTCAGCCCTGCATCCTCCCAGTCTTTGGAAGACAGTGATGATGGCCAGAGAGGGGGGCGGATTGAAAAGCGGAGGGGAGCTGCTCCTGGGGCAGCTGCACTGGGGCAAAGGCGTTAGGAGGGGCCTGGGCCCCAGAGGCTCCAACCCCAGCAACGGTTTCCAGGAGAGCAAGCTGGCCTAGCTTCCAGGAGGCCGGCGAGCCGTCTCCTGGATGCAGCTGGTGGGGAGGGTGGGGGTGGGGAACCCCTCCTTCTCAGCCCCCTGAGACAAAACTTACTACATTTTTGCCACCCCATCAAATGTGAAATGGTTTACTCTGATGGCTGGGGACTCCCTGAAATGTGTTTATTTGATGGTGGAGCGCAGGGTGGGGTGTTCAGGACCTGCGAGGAGGGCCTGCCTCCCGCTCTGTGGAGTATATGTATGGTGGGGGGAGGGAGTCTGAGCCTTCCTCCTTCACGCCTCACCCCCTTGGGCAGAGGAAGCTCTCCTACTCTGCAACCTCCTTTCAGAGCCTCGTCAGCCCCTTCCACGGGGATGCAGGCCACAGCCACACAGGACGCATACCAACAACCATGGCTTACGGTCACCGTGGTTGAGCCAGCACAGCACAGCCACATGGCCCACAGTGAAAGGGGCTTGTCACCCCAGTGACACAACGCGGTCCCTTGGTCCCACCAAGGGGCCCCTCCCAAGTGCACAGGCACGCAGCGAATTTCAAGATGTCAAGACATACTTTTTCTTTTTTTGCCACACTCTCAGCATAGGAAAGTTTCCAGGCTGGGGGCTGTATCCGAGCCACAGCTGAGACCTATGCTGCAGCTGCAGTAACAGATCCTTTTAACCCACTGCACAGGGAAGGATCAAACCCATGCCTCCACAGCAACCCAAGCCACAGCAGTGGGCTTCTTAACCCCACTGCACCACAGTGGGAACTCCTCCAAAACGTACCTTTGAGGAGTTCCCTTCGTGGCTCAGTGGTTAACGAATCCGACTAAGAACCATGAGGTTGCGGGTTCGATCCCTGGCCTTGCTCAGCGGGTTAAGGATCCGGCGTTGCTGTGAGCTGTGGTGAAGGTTGCAGACGTGGCTCGGATCCCACCTTGCTGTGGCTGTGGCGAAGGCCGGTGGCTACAGCTCCTGTTAGACCCCTAGCCTGGGAACCTCCATATGCCATTGGTGCGGCTCTACATAAAAAGGAAAAAAGACAAAAAAAAAAACGTACTTTTGATCACATATTCACACCCACAATTTCTATCACAGAAGCTGACCACAGCCATAGCCACCAGACAGACAGCTGGGCCATCACACCAGTTGCTCATTCCTTCCTTCATTCATTCCGTCCTTCCATAATCTTTGTTAGGCAAGCTGCCCTCCCGCAAAAAGCCTGCAGACCAGTAGGAAGACAATAAACTGACCATTATAACAGACGCACAAGGGTGCCAGAGGTGTCAGGGGGTCCAACCGAGGTGTGCCAGGCTGAGGAGCTCAAAAAGACCCCCTAGGAGAGGGAGATGCCAAAGAGGACGTGTGGGAAGTGGCCAGGCAGCACCTAGGGCCAGCAATATCCCATTCACTTGAAGACACACACTGCCTGGCTGTTGACATGGGCAGTCTCAGCATCACACGCTGGCCATCCGGACAACAAGACACCGGAGTGCGGGGCAACCCTTCCCGACAGCCCAGGCCTGGACGCTCTCACCGAGCCCGCTCCTGGGACACGCTGACGCACTGTGCCCGCTCCTCGCCGCCGCAGGTCGGCAGAAGGGCTGCCCGGCCTCGCGGTGCGGCGAGGAGCCTGTGGCCGCGAGTCCCATTAGCATTCAGGGAAGCGAGTGTGCCAGCGCGGGCCAAACCCCTATTCTTCTCACACACAAAACCCCCGGCCTGGCTGCCAGCCCCGACTCCCTCCCCTCCCCCAGCCAAGCAGCCCCCCTTCCTTCAAACAGTCCCCTCGCTCCGTCCTGCCTCCGGGCGTCCCCTCCCGGGGCCCCAAGCATCAGCAGAGCCGCCCTGGCCCCCGGGCCCCAAAGAGAAGTGGGGCAAGACGTGGGGAGAGCCGGGCGCTTGGGGGTCACGCCCGGAGGTGGCCCGCGGTCCCCGAGGACCGGAGGCTGCTCCTCCGGCCACGAAAGGAGGGTGCGAGAAGGGCCTCAAGAGGGACCCAGCGCGGCTGGGGGGCTGTAGCTGTGGGAAGACAGAGTTCGAGACCCAAGGGATGCGGGAGGATCGAGGTGAGAGACCGGAGACAAAGGCAGGCAGGGGGGCGCCGCCCGGGCGGGGGTCTGAGACCGGCGGGGAAAGGAGGGTGCACCGACGGGGCGGCCTTGGTGGCTCCGCCGAGCTCCGGGCTCTAACTGGGCCGGAGAACTCTGTCCTGGGCCCAGCCCCAGTCCCTGTCCCAGGTTTCTGCCCATGTGCCCGTCCGCGGGACCCGGGAAGAGGCGGCCCCTGGCTCGTGGGCCCCGGGTCTCCCGGGAGGAGGGCCAGGGGCAGCACCCGGCCCGCGCCGGGGAGAAGGTCAGGGGCCGCATCTTCACGGCCCCGCCCCGCTAGCACCTGCCGGGAGGGTCCCGATGGCCCCGCGGTCCCGCAGTAGCCCTTCCCCACACCCTCGGTACCTGGCCCGAGGCAGGCGAGCGTGGGCAAGCGGCAGCGGCTGACGATGAGGTCGAGCGGGAAGGCGCCCATGCTCCAGCGCAGGCCGGCCAGCCCAGCCGCCAGCTTCTCCATGGCATGGGCGCCCCCGGGGCCGCCGTCCTGGGGCCCCGACGGCCAGTCCCTCGCGGCCCGGGCTTCCGCGCCCGCCGCCACCTCCTGGGGCCGCCGCGGCGCTCGCAGCCTGGCTGCCGGGCAGGGGCTGCGGGCGTCACGTGGCCGGCCTCCCGGCCCGGCGCCGGCCCCCGCCTCCCGCCCCCTGCCCCACCCCCAGCCCGCCGCCGCCGCCGCCGAGGCCCGCCTCCCCGCCCGCCCCGCTCGCCGGCCCCCTCCTCGAAAGTCCAGGTGACAGCCGGGGACCAGGGACCCCAGGCGGGCGCCTGGAGGGAAAAGGATGACTCGAAGAGGCATCCGAGGTGTCGGGGGGCGGGGGGCGGGGAGCGTCGCCGCCCTCTTCCCCGCGGAGTGTGCTCGGATCCCCGTCCCGGCCAAGAGATGCGCCTCTCCACGCCTGCTGGTGCCCCGGCCCCGTCCTGCGCCGTTCCGCGGGACGGCTCTCCAAAGCTTCTGCTCAGAATTCAGCCACTGCGATCCCAGCAGCAGTTGCTGCCTCTAGGACATCTGTTACCTCCAGCCTTACACGTGGTGGCGAGGCCGCCTCATTAACCCCATTTTACTGATGAGCAAACTGAGGCTCGGAGAGGTGGAGGCTCGCCTTGAAGCCAGGTTTGACTACAAATCCCACTGCCTTGCTGGGTTGTGGGAAGACTAATACCGCCCTCTCCACCCCGCACCGTAGTGCACTTACTTCCCAAGGTACCAGCGCCTTCTTACTGATTGTCACCAGCCCTGTGAGTCAAATAGCTCCAGCATAGACACAGGCTGGTCTTTCCAGAGGCTTCATGGACTCGAGTCCTCAGCCTCGGTGCCCCATACAGGCCCCCACACACACAAACCCTCTCTTCGCAGGTGACTGACATCCCCCATCACGTTACCTGAACCCCAACAGAAAGGACCCCAGAGAAGATGAACACAGCTTCTCAGCAGGAAGAGACGTTTCAGATCACCTGATCAAGCTCCATCTTTTGCAGAGGAAAGAGACTCCAAGAGCAGAAATGCTTTGCTCCAAGGTCACGCAGCAGGAAGGAAGCAGAGCTGTGGCTGGAAGGCAGGCCTCCCACCTCCCAGCCAGTGCTAACTCTATAACCTGGCCTGGCCCCGCACAGGAGAGGCTGAGCAGCTGGCTCTCGGGTTTTCCCTTCCTTCAGCCACTACAAGGCTGTGACTTGGGGTAACCTCTTTGGGAAGAACTTTCTTGGGTCTATGGAGGTTGGGTGGGCTCTTCTCTAAGGAAGCTGGAAAAGGAAACGTGCCAGAAGGGAAGAAGAAAATAGAGAAAGGAGAAACTAGCGGAGTCCAAGAAGGGAAAGGAGGGCCCAGGGAGGAGCCTGAGGCGGTGGAGAAGGGTCAGGTGAGTGAAGAGGGGCCTGACGCTGCGTCACTTGCCTTTCCCTCTTCTGTGGTCTCTCTCAAGTTTAGATACAATTGGTCATCTAAACTAGGGCAGTCTTGAGAGTGAAGGAGGTGCTAACAGGGACAATAGGCATAAACCAGGACAGTGGGTGTAAACCTGGACTGGGCCATATAGTCCCGCCCTATGTCTGAAAGAGGCCTCTGAGGACTGACTGGGTTTTTTCTGTTTTGTTTTTTGTTTGTTCATTTGTTTTGTCTTTTTAGGGGCACACCCACAGCATATGGAGATTCCCAGGCTAGGGGTCGAATTGGAGCTGTAACCACTGGCCTACACCACAGCCACAGCAACTTGGGATCTGAGCCTTGTCTGTGACCCACACTACAGCTCACTGCAACCCCGGATCCTGAACTCCCTGAGTGAGGCCAGGGATCGAACCTACGTCCTCATGGATTCTAGTCAGATTCCTTTCCACTGAGTCACAGCAGGAACTCCCCGAGGCCCAATTTAGATGCTACATCTGCAGTGGTTTCTCGTACTCAGCATCACTGGTTCACCTCTGCTCTTGATTTCAGTTTCCAGCTAAGCCCTTCCACCCCCACAGAGGCAGTCACAGGTATTCCATTTGAACAATCACACTTGAACTCTTTATTTTCTGTCCCAGCTGAGGACATCACCTTTCACCTGGCTGCTCTACCTGGAACTCTCCTTAATCCTTAGATTCAACCTATCGCCAAGTCCTGGCAATTTTGTTTCTGTCATGCGTCGTGTGGCCCTTCCCCTTCTCCAACCCTGCTGTCCTAGCCTGACTTCAGCTCCCCTTCTGATCTTTCCTCCAGGACACCCTTCACATTTCATACCCAAACCCCTGTAATTCTGGATTTTGGCTGAGTCAGGGACCACAGAGGTGTGAGACATCAATCAGAGCTACCTAACTGGTTGGACCCACCTCCTAAGCATTGTAGAATGTGCCAGAGCCTTTCCAGGGCTTTTTAACTATTGGCAAACCTCCAGGGACCTCCGCGTGCCCAGACACATATTATCCCTTGATTTGTTTAGGGCTTAGTGGTCATGTAGGAAGGAACTCAGCTTCGCTTAGTTAGAACCCTTTAGATCTTTCCTTGGACTGAGATTGCTGGAAGACAGCTGGCAGGACTGAGAGCCAGAGAGCATCCTGAGGGACGAAGCTGCTTAACAGAGAGGCCAGACTGAGCGGCTGGGGCTGGAAATAAGAGAGCCGGGGGCTGAGGAGACATGCGAGGCAGTGCCTGAGGTTGTCCCTCTGGGAGAGTCCGCGTGGGGGGCAGAGAGGGCTGAGGGGCAGACGCAAGGACTGGGTCACTGCGATCCCAGCTGCTCTCCAATGTGTTCCACCTCTGACGGGTGGTGGTGACAAGTAGAAGGTGATGACAGGTAGAAGGGAGGACAGACAAGAGGTCAGTGATCTGGCAGAGAAGGAAGGGAAGGATCATGGCCCTGGCAGACCCTCGCTGTTGGCCTAGAGGCCAGGCTGTGGTGGAGGCTGGCCAAGCTGCCTGTGAGTGGCCAGAGTGGCCAGTGGAGTAGAAAGATGATGAAAGCAGCCAGCGGTGGCTTGGGTTCTGTGTAAAACAACCCCACCCACCCGAGCTAGAGATCTGGAGGCCCGACCGCCTTCTCAGAGCCCGTGAACTGGGGCGGGGGGTGGGCGGGCAGAGGACATTTGGGTAGCACCTCTGAGAGTTCTAGGAAAGACTGTATCCAATTTTTTTTTTTCAGAAAATGCGAAATGTAGGGGGTTCCTGTTGTGGCTCAGCGGGTTAAGAACCTGACTAATATCCATGAGGACACGGGTTCGATCCCTGACCTCGCTCAGTGGGTTAAGGATCTGGCGTTGCTGTGGCTGTGCTGCAGAGCAGCAGCTGTAGCTCCGATTCTACCCCTAGCCTAGAAACTTCCCATGTGCCACAGGTGAGGCCCTAAAAAGAAAAAACAGAAAAGAAAATTCTAAATGTAGAGACAATTGTATTATGAATCCCCTGTACTCAACTCCCAGCTTCAACACTTATCAGCCCACAGCTGATCTTATTTCTGTTTATTTCCCTTTCTCATAGAATCTTTTTTAGAAAAAGCTTTATTGAGATATAATTCACAGACTATTCAGTTCATTCATTTAAAGTGTTCAATTCAGTTTATTTTTTTGTTTTTTTTTTCTCTTTTGGCCACCCCAAGACATATGGCGTTCCCAGGCCTGGGACAGGCAATGCTGGATCTTTTAACGCACTGCACGGAGCCAGGATTGGGTCAGGGATCAGACCTGCATCTGAGCGCTACAGAGATGCCGCCGATCCTGTTACATCACAGTGGGAACTCCTACGATTCACTGTTTTTTGTGTATTCACCGTGTTATGCAACCATCACCTCGATCTGATTTTCAAACGTGTTTATCTTTTTCTAAAAGAAAGCCCAACACGTTAGCAGTCAGCCCCTCCCCCCACCCTCTGTAAACAACCACCAGTCTAACTTCTGCCTCTACAAACCTGTTGATTCCTACGTTTTCATACAAATAGACTAATAAAATACCTGGTCTTCTGTGACTGGCTTCTTCCATGTAGCATTACGTCTCGAGATTCACCTATGTTGTAACGTGTATCAGTATTTCATTACTTTTGTGGCTGAATAATATTCCAGCATATGGCTATATCACATTTTATCTATTCCTTAATGAGTTGATGGGCATTTGGGTTGTTTCCACTATTTTGGCATCATGAATAAGGCCGCTATGAACAGCTGTGTACAAGTTTTTGGGTGGACATGTTTCCAGTCCTCTCCCTTGGGGTGGCATTGCTGGTAACTCTGTGTTTGACATTTTGAGGAACTGCCAAACTGCTTTCCAAAGTGACAAAACCATTTAAAGTTCCCATCAGATATACACGACGTTCCCAAACGCTCCGCATCCTTCCCCCAACCTGTATTGTCTGTTCTTTTAGTTATATCTGTCCTAGTGGATATAAAGTGGTTTTGATTTAGACTCTCCTTAATTAATGAATAATGGTGCTGGGTATCTTTTCATGTGATTTGTGTGTGTTTGTTTATTTATTTTGCTTTTTAGGGCCGTGCCTGTGGCATATAAAAGTTCCCATGCTAGGAGCAGAATCAGAGCAGCTGCTGCCGGCCTCCGCCACAGCCACAGCAGTGCAGGATCTGAGCCACGTCTGCAACCTACACCACAGCTCACGGCAACTGCAACCTACACCACAGCTCACGGCAATGAGCTTAACCCACTGAGCAGGGCCAGGGATGGAACCTACATCCTCGTGGACTCGTCGGGTTTATTACCACTGAGGCACAATGGGAACTCCCTGTATAATTTCTATGGAGAAATTACTATTTAAATCCTTTGCCTACATTCAATTCGGTTATTTTTTTTTTATTGGCTGCACCCACAGCATACAGAAGTTCCTGGGTCAGGGACTGAAACTGTGCCATAGCAGTGACCCAAGCTGCTTCAGTGACAAGACTGGATCCTTAACTCCCCACACCACAGAAAACTCCAGTTATTTGCCTTTTGTTGTTGAGTTGCAAACTTTATATATTCTGAATACAATCCTTTATCAGAGACACGATGGGCAAATATTTCATCCCATTTGGTGGGCTGTCTTTTCACTTTAGGGTATTATGTGCAGCATGAAATATTTTTATTTTGATGATGTCCAATTTATCCATTTTTCTTCCTTTGGTTGCTTGTGCTTTTGACATCATATGTAAGAGAACGTTGTCTAACTCGAGGCTACAGAAATTTACTGCCATGTTTTCCTCTAAGAATTTTACAGTTTTAGCTCTTACATTTAGGTCTGTGATCTACTTGGAGTTAATTCTTGTATATGGTGTGAGGCAGGGGCCCAGCCTCATTTTTTGCTTGTGTCTATCCAGTTGTCCCTACCATGTGTTGAAAAGGCCATGTTCTCTCCCATTTAGTTGTCCTGGCACCTTGGTCAACAATCAATTGAACATAAATGTCCTCATAGAACTTTGAAAATATCTTACATATCTTACCATTTCATCTATAAATATTTCAATACATATCTGTAAAGGTAGGAACATTTTTATGAAATTTAACTGCAAAGCAATTAGACAACTACCAAACTAACAATATTTTCTTGGTATCATAAAGTTTTAGTCAATGGTCATATTTTCCCATACTCCCTTATTGGAAAATTTATTTACAGTCTGTTTGAATCAAATTCCCAATAAAATCCATAAATTCTGTGCATTTTTATTTGTAGAACTTCCTGACGTCTTTGTCCTGTAGTGTTTCTCACAATTTAGATTTTGTCAATTCAGTCCCATAGGGTAGTTTCACACATTGCTTTGTCTTCTGATTTTCTCTAAATTGGTAGTAGAATGTAGAAAAGAAATCAAATTTCAGTTGTTAGGAGTTCCCGTCGTGGCACAGAAGAAACAAATCTGACTAGGAACCATGAGGTTGGGGGTCCTATCCCTGGCCTCACTCAGTGGGTTAAGGATCTGGCATTGCCATGAGCTGTGGTATAGGTTTCAGATGTGGTTTGGATCCTGCGCTGCTGTGGCTGTGGTGTAGGCCGGCAGCCACAGCCCCAATTCAACCCCTAGCCTGGGAACCTCCATGTGGCATGAGTGCAGCTCCAATTTGACCCCTAGCCTGGGAACTTTCCTATGCTGCAGGTGCAGCCCTAAAAAGGAAAAAAAAAGTCATAAATAAGCAAATTATATTAAAAAACCATAATAAATACTGAAAACTCATTATTTCCTTATTATTTTATCACATTTACTAAATTTTTTTTAACGCTCTTGAGGTTATTTTTGTCTATTGTTTCTACTGCTCAGCTCTTCCCAACTTTGTTCAGTGATGATGCCATGTTGATAGCTTGAAACTGGCCATAGTAGGAATATTTATACCATGGAAATTGGCAAACACTATGAATTAGGATTTTTTTTCCTAGAGTGGTTATAAAACATTTACTAGTATACCATTGTCTCTGGTTGTTAAATGGGGATAAAAATAGTACCCACTTCATGTAGGATGTACATAAAGCACTTGGCACAGTTTCAGATACACATTTTAATAAGTGCTTGTCATAAATTTTCTTACTTATATCTCATCTCATCTCTGGACTGGGGAGCTGAAGGTAGCTGTGCTTTTATTAGGCATTTCTAATGCAAATGTGCCATGGAATGCTACACATCCATTAGAAACTGTGCTGTGAAAGTTAATAAATAGAAACCATGTTTAAAATGGAGTCAGGGAGTTCCTGCTGTGGCTCAGTGGTAAGGAACCCAACTAGTATCCATGAGGACGTCGGTTCCAACCCTGGCCTCGTTCAGTGGGTTAAGGATCTGGTGTCGCTGTGAGCTGCAGTGTTGGTTGCAGATGCATCTGAGACCCTGCATTGCTGTGGCTGTGGCTGTGGCTGTGGTGTAGGCTGGCAGCTGCAGCTCTGATTCGACCCCTGGCCTGGGAACTTCCCATATGCCCCAGGTGTGGCCGTAAAAAGAAAAAAATGATAAGAAAAAATAAAATAAAGTCATGATCCAGTAATTCTGGGTGTCTAGCTAAAGGGGGAGGCAAGGAGGAATGGAGTCAGGAGGCCAGAAGGGGAAGCTCTCACGCCCTACTGTCAATTGCAGACCCAACAGGAAGAGACTGTACCTTTGTATCGCTGGCTGGGAGAAGGTTACTACTTTATTAGGCAGCAGAAGAAAGGAAGAATTTCTCCCTGCCAGGTAATAGGCTAGAGAATAAGAGACTGTCACAGTTCAGCCATTGAAAAGGCACTATGCTTTGAAATCCCAGTTTCCTCCAATGGAGTCTTCGTTTATAACAGCCCTTCCCAATTATGCCTTCCCCGCTATAAAAGTTTTCTCTCCTTTGCTCTCCAGACTTGCATGTGGTTCCCAGTAGACTGCATGTCCCAAATTGCAGTTCTTTTGCAGTTCCTGACTAAACCCACCTTGCGGGTAAAAACAACAGGCTGTTTTATTATTTTAGGTCAACGATGCTTACCAAAGAATTTAATTATCGGGGAAAATATCATAGGAGAGCGTTATGTGGAGAAGTCACAACATAACGTTTTACAAGTGAATGAAAGAACTACAAGAAAAGGAAAATTAAAGGAAACATGCTGTAATTTTCAAAGTGTTTGGGTCATGAATAAGATATTGTCTCTCTGCTTTCTAAATATTTCCTAAAGTTGGACAGGGTGAGGAGGCATTGACTGGATAATTAGAAGCCAGTTTCAAACTTAGAAACGAGGGAACGGGATGGATGGCATTTGGGTCCCTGCCTACCTCCAACATTCTGATAGCTGAGTATTCATCAGGCAGGCATTTGGCTACTCAGCAAAGCTTGTCCCCTCTGGGGTGAAGGCCTGCTGGGCTCCGGGAGAAAGGGGGTCATATGAGTCTCCACGGGAGAGCAGTTCCTCTACAGGGGAGCAAAGCCACATTACCACCTCATAGGCACCCAGGGAGGTGACCGCTCTGGATCCTCATTCAATCTGTTCCTTTAATAAAAGGAATTCTCTTACTCCCTGTTTCTTTCCGTTTTAGGCACTTACTACTTGCGCGAAACATCCAAGGCCCTTTGATTTATGTGGAGTTGTCTTTTATTTCCTGACAATCGCTAAGTAATTTCTATGGATATAGTTTCAACACTTTGTTCAAAATGTTTACAATTCTCCTTCAGATTGTCTTCTGCAATATTAAAGACTATACTGTTTTTTTTTTTTTTTTAATTTTATGGCCATCCTGGTGGCATATGGAAGTTCCCAGGACAAAAGGGATCAAACCCATGTCACGGCAGTGACCTGAGCCACAGCAGTGACAATGCCAGATCCATAAGTACTAGGCCACCAGGGAACTCTTGGAGTATACGATTTAAATAGTATCAAAGCTAACCCAGTGAGTGACTCCAGCTATGCATTGCACAGACTCAGGATTGAGACTTGTCCTCAGGTACCTGTCAGCTGAATGCTCACAGGGCTGGCATCAGGGCTGTGATCACATCATTCTCATGGCAATTGCCTGTAATGTGCAACAGAAATAGGAAGCTAGCATTTTAAGTTTTGGTCAATAGTGCTGACCACAGTAAATCAAACTATGCCTCTGATAAGCTGGGTACTTTTTTAGTGGATATGCTTCATTTTTGAGTAAATAATGCATGTTTATCCAAAACAAAACATTTGATTCTAAATAGCATTTTAAGCTTAAGAAAAAAGTAATGTGATCAATGTTTCATTAATTTCATTATTCCATATTTTTTATTTTGTAAAATTTCTTCTACTTAAGCTTCACAGTCACTAAGGTTTTTTGTCTTGTTTTGTTTTGTTTTTTGTATTTTTAGGTCCCCACCAGCAGCATATGGAGGTTCCCAGGATAGAGGTCAAATTGGAGCTGTAGCTGCTGGCCACACAGCAAGGTCAGATCCAGTCCACATCTGTGACCTACACCACAGCTCACGGTAACGCCAGATCCTTAACCCACTGAGCGAGGCCAGGCATTGAAACTGCATTCTGAGGGATACTAGTCATGTTCATTTCCTCCGAGCCACATTGGGAACTCCTAAGATGTTTTTTAAAGATGTTTTTAAACTGAAACTTCACTAGCCTTTTCATCTTTTGCTTTTAAATGGTGGCGTTTATCTTCATGATATAAATTTCAAAACCCTTTACAAATGAGTTTTTTTGTAAACTTCCTTTGTGGCACCAAGAAAGATCTGGCATTGCTGCAGCTGTGGCCCAGTTTCAATCCCTGGCCCAGGAACTTACACAGGCTGTGGGTGTGGCCAAAAAAATAAGCAAATAAACAAACCAATCAAAAAAGGCTTTATTCAAATTATTTTTCAAAAGTGAGATTTTGTGCCACTTGTCTTTCATACCATTCAGAAGCACACTTGCCTGAATAAACATTTCAGATGGCCTTGGTATCATCTGGGCCCAAGCGACAGCAAATACTGAAGCAGAACTTTAGAAATTGTCCAGCCTCTTCTGTGTGAATTAAGTCAACGAACTAGCTCAGGCTCTGACAGCTTTGCCTTTGTCTGCTGAGACAGACTGTCCAATAATTCCACAGAAATTCCAGTCCAAGCAATAAGACAAATAGATCAAGGGAAGAGAACAGAGAGCCTAGAAATAGACACAGGCAAATATAGTCAGCTGATCTTTGACAAACGAGCAAGGTAATTAAATGGTGAAAGAAAGAAAAGTTCCTTCAACAAATGGGACTGGAACAAGAGGACGTCCACGGGCAGAGAGAAAATATCTAGACCCAGACCTTACACCCTTCACAAAAATTAATTCAGAATGGCCCATTGAAGTTCCTGTCGTGGCGCAGCGGAAACGAATCCGACTAGGAACCATAAGGTTGTGGGTTCGATCCCTGGCCTCACTCAGTGGATTAAGGATCTGGCATTGCCGTGAGCTGTGGTGTAGGTCGCAGATGCCGCTCAGATCCCGAGTTGCTGTGGCTCTAGCATAGGCCGGCAGCTGTAGCTTCGATTAGACCCCTAGCCTGGGAATCTCTGTATGCCACAGGTGCAGCCCTAAAAAAAAAAAAAGTGACAAGAATGGGCTTCTTTGCCTTGTTCCTTATCCTAGAGGAAAACTTCCAATTGTTCTCCATTGAATATGATGTCATCTATGAGCTTTTCATATGTGACCTTTATTATGTTGACATCATTTGCTTCTATTACTAGTTCATTGAATGTTTTTACCATGAAAGTGTGTTAAATGTTGTCAAAAGTTTTTTCTCTATCAACTGAAATGATCACGTGATTTTTGTCCTTCATTCTGTTAATGTGATGTATTACACCTATTGATTTTTAGTATATTGAACCATTCTTACATTCCAAGGGAAAGCCCCACTTTGTCATAGTGTAGAATGTTTTTGATGTGCTGTTGAATTTGGTTTGTTATTTCATTTTTTTTAGGGTTGCAGTCATGGCATATGGAGGTTCCCAAGCTAGGGGTCAAATCGGAGCTTCGTCTGCCGGCCACAGCAACGCCTGGTCCGAGCTATGTCTGCAAGCTACACCACAGCTCATAGCAACGCTGGATCCTTAACCCACTGAGCAAGGCCAGGGATCAAAGCCATGTCCTCATGGATACTAGTCAGGGTCTTTACCTCTGAGCCACAACAGGAACTCCCTAAATTCTTGATGATGACCTCAGAGTGATGGGCCTAGGGAAGTTGCTTTTCTTTTCCTTTTTTTACAGCAGCACCTGTGGCATATGGAAGTTTCCAGGTCAGGGGTCAAATCGGAGCTACAGCAGCAGGCCTATGCCTCAGCCACAGCAACATTGGATCTAAGCTGCATCTTCGACTTACACAGCGGTTCCTGCAACATCAGATCTTTAACCCACTGAGCCCCAGTGGAGGTCCCCAGGAACCCATTTCCCCAGGGAAGTTTCTTGTGCCTCAGTGAAGAAATGCAGTTCCCAGGAATGGTCACAAGATGGCTCAGTGACTCTACATTTAATTTATAGTTTTTCCAGACCCACGCTGCCAACCCACAAATTAAGAGTATTGTGAGTAATCCAGCAGAAGGGAACCACAGAATCACAGAATATTACATTGGACTGAGCCTCTGAGGTCTTCGTAACCCACCTCCTTTTAGAGACAAGGCAACAGAGATCCACTGGAATCACCCAGCTAATACTATATCTGGAGGAAGTCACAGGGAAGACTGGGCTTAAATTTTAACATTCTCTTAAAATTATATTTGAAGTTGTTCTTAAAGTGGAATACAAATGAATGTGAATGCATGAAAGTGGGGGCGGGAACAAAGAGGCCAGTGCAGTGGGAGAAAGACGCAGAAGGAACTCACTGGTCCACAGACCCCAGGTCCTGAGCTCCAGCAGCGTGAGCCGCATGCACTAAGGGCTGTGAAGTCACAAAGGCGACAAGACAGGCTGCCTGCCCACCGGAGCTCAGAATCTGGTAGGAAGATGAGCCAACAGAAGACAATTAACCACAGCAAAGTCTGCAATAAATGCCCAGTGAAAATGTAGCGCAGGGAATTCCCATTGTGGCACAGTGGGAATGAACCTGATTAATATCCATGAGGATGTGGGTTCAATCCCTGGCCTCACTCAGTGGGTTGGGGATCTGGCGTTGCCGTGAACTGTGCTGTAGGTCGCAGACACAGCTCCCGTGTTGCTGTGGCTGTGGTGTAGGCCAGCAGCTGTAGCTCTGATTCACCCCTAGCCTGGAAACTTCCATATGCCTCAGGTGTGGCTCTAAAAAGCAAAAAAAAAAAAAAAAAAAAAAGGAGGGAGAAAGAAAGAAAAAGAAAAGACAATATGTATCTCAGAAATGCTCTCCTTAAAATGGAGAAGAGATAAGTCACGTCCTTGACCTCAGGAAAACAGTGTAGAGCAGCCTTTCTCAAATGGGAATGTGCATGAAAAGCAACACCTAGGGCTCTTGTTTCACGACAGAGGCTGAGTAGAGCCTGGGGCTCAGCGGGGGAGAGTATGCACCTGATCATTAACTTAGCTGCGCATGGGACTCACATAAGAAGTTAAATTAAAAAACCTGTGAGACCCTAGAGACCCTGTGTTAATTGGGCTGGGGTGCAGCCTTGGCATTGGTATTTTTATTTTTTTAATTTAATTTTTTTTTGCTGCACCCACGGCATGTGGATGTTCCTGGGCTGGGGATCGAACTGTGCCACAGAAGTGACCCAAGCCATGGCAGTGACAACGCCAGATCCTTCACCTGCTACGCCACAACAGAACTCCGGCATTGGTATTGTTAAAATCGCCTCACAGGTGCTCTAATGTCCAATAAAGCTTTAGCATCACTGACACAAGGGACATTTGTCATGCTTTTTGTCCATCCAGCACCTGAATCCCGTGCCTTGGAGTCAGAGCCCACCCCCCCACTTCTGAAGCTGAAGCCAGAGGTACTCCCTTGCCACGACTTCCCTGGTATCTGGGCACACTGGCTTATGCCTTGGGCTCCACCAACCAACTCAGACTTTGCAGCAAAAGCTGCTTGAAACAAAGACACGGAGGCTGCACCATATTGATTTAGCAAAGATTTTGCCTCAGTGGCAGCTGCATTATTTCAGTGACAAATTCTTGTGGTGTGATATTGAGCACTGGGAACTGTAGAGCCTTGGCCGGCCAATTCTGAGCCTGATTCTGAGCGCTGGTCTTGGCAGCACAGCCTCTGAAACTGGTCCTAAAGATTGTGATGTTTTAAACACCGCCAGCCCCGTGCACTCACATTCAGCATCCTTTGTGGTTAAATATAATACAAACTTTAAAACCCACATCAAACAATTGTGTGGATTAATGTATTGCTATAAGGCAAACACCCTTGAAAACAACATCCATGTCAGAGAGGATTTTGCTAACCCCAAAACCTTCCATGTGTCCCTACCGCTACAGCTCTTCCAGCCCTGCTAAGAATATCTCTACCTGATTCTGGAGTAATTGTTTCCCTAATAGTCTTTGTAGTATATTACTTCTGTACTTCCTAAATATACATGATTTAGTTTTGTCTGCTTTTTTCCCCCTTTCCTTTCTGTCTTTTGTTAATTTATAACCCCTCTCTCCCCTCTGAAATTTAATTATTGAAGAGACTGGATCAATTTTCCTGTAAAATTTACTAGTCTGGATTTTGTTGATGAATCTAGTTAAACATATCCTCTGTCTTCAGATTTCCTATAAATTGGTAGTTGGATCTAGATCAGAGTTTTAATCTGGCTGCGGTCATATTATATATACATGTAAAATCTTCATGGTCAGAAGATACATAAATGTCTGTAGTTCCCTGTTTTGCTGGATCTCTCTATTTGTGATGTTACTCTCCACTTCTAGACCCATTAATTTGCCAGAGGTTGCAATAGGAAAATTCTGTCATTTTTTTCCTTGTTGAAATGTTTCTTTATAGAGATATTTCACCTCGTTTACTATAGTTGGGGAGAAAATTTTTCTTTAACCTCTTAGATTTCGTACTTGGGGGCTTGCAAATTAAACTGACAAAAGACAGATTAGTAAAAGGCAGATTTTTGGAGTTCTTTTGTGGTGCAGCGGGTTAAGGATCCAGCGTTGTCACTGCAGCAGCTTGGGTTGCTGCTGTGCCATGGGTTCAATCCCTGGTCCAGGAAATTTTATATGCCATGGGCATAGCCAAAAGTTAAAAAAAAAAAAAGTAACCTCACATATGAGAGGCCTAGAATTTGAACTGGAAAAGTGATCCTATTCCAGGGGTTTATTCTTCAATGCTTTATTTCCTAGGTAATACTTAAGTGGCCTGTTAGGAGGAAAAATAGTATAGCCTGTGTTTGGGTTTGTTTTTTGTTTTTGGCTGTGCCTGCAGCATGTGAAATTTCCTGGGCCAGAGCAGTGACCAAAGCCACTGCAGTAACACCAGATCCCTAACCCCCTGTACCATGAGAATTCTTAGCCTGTGATGATTAAGTGGGATGAGTGAATAGCCATGCTGTGTTCACAGTTGTGGAATGTGGACACCACGCAGGAAGGCACAAATGGCAGCCCTGTGCCCTACACTTTACTCTAGGTCCGTCTCCCTCGTCCCAGGAAGCTGACCTGGAGGAAGCCCTGCTCAGTTAGCATCTTCTTCACGAGGTAGTTTCACTGAAGCTTCTGCCTTCAAAATCTTTGAGACCCAAATACTCTGGGTGACTGACAATTTGCAACTTAAGAGGCTATAGTGGAACATAGAACTCGCGCATCTCAGATAAGACACAGGTGAAATGGCCTCTCCTTTGAGTCCTATCATTTTTAAAGCAGTATCAACTCTGCTACCTACAGATCTGATGTCTAAAGCAAATGGACCACATGGATGGACCTAGAAATTATCATGCTAAGTGAGGTCAGTCAGACAATGAGACACAAACATTAAATGCTATCACTTATATGTGGAATCTAAAAAAAGGACACAATGAACTTCTTTGCAGAACAGATACTGACTCACAGACTTTGAAAAACTTATGGGTTCCAAATGAGACAGATTGGGGGGTGGGGGATGCACTGAAGGTTTGGGATGGAAATGCTATAAAATTTGGTTGTGATTGTTGTACACCTATAAATGTAATAAAATTCATTAATTAAAAAATAAATAAAATAAAAATTTTAAATAAAGCAAATAGACCATTTTCATTTAATCCTAAAACCCTGCACTTCAAGCACTCACAATAGCTTAATCCTGGATCGACCACTCTCTAGCTCCAGCCAAAAGACCAACGGAGAGAGTTCCCTGGTGAGGCAGTGGGTTAATCAGGCGTTATCGATACTGTGCTTCCAGTCACTGCCAAGGAGCAGGTTCAATCCCTGGCCTGGGAATTTCTGCATGCCATAGGTAGGGCCAAAAAAGAAACGAAAAGATCAATTGACACAATTTCAGTCTAATGAGAATGGTTAGTTACATTGTAAGAAGCAGTAAACTGGAGTTCCCTGGTGGCTCAGCAGGTTAAGGATCTGGTGTTGTCACTGCTGTGGCACAGGTTCTATTCCTGGCCCAGGAACTTCCAAATGCCACAGGCATGGCAAAAAAAAAAAAAAAAAAAAAAGCAATAAACTGTCCACAGCAAGTCAAATCATAAAACTACAGACCTAGACTGTATTACTCAAGCTCCCTATAGAAATGTCATCAACTTACAATACACTCTTGTTTTACTGAAATTAAAAAAAGAAAAGAAACACAAGCAAATCTATGCATTTTATGAACTTGCGCTGGAGACATTTTCACTTTGTAGTTCAATGACAATTAATCGTTTCTGAATTTTGGGCTACAGACTTTCTCAGCAACTGTTACGCTTTCTTTACTGGATACAACAGGAACACACCATCTCCTTTCATCCTGGAAATTTCAGACCTAAATTCAGTGTCCCGACAAAACACATTCAATTGGAGCACTCGGCCCCTACCTGGCTCTTGATCTTAGAAAGTCATCCTGATCTCAAGTCCTCCTAGGAAGTTAGCATAAACTATATCCAGCTGCCCTTTTCCCCCCTCTCACTATTACTTATTTCACTATTACTCATTGCTATCAATTTCACCATTAATAAGTAGCCAAAATCCCCCTCAAAATACATAGCCTCTGAAAGCCAATTAAGAGAATTGTGAAAAACAAATGCATCATCTACTTCCAGCTAAAAGATGACTTGAAATAGAAGAAGACAAAATTAACAAGGTGGTGAGGGGTAGCATAGGTTTGAAAAAAGGGAAAAAAAGCGTGTAGTCAATTAAGTACTATTTCCAAGTGCATGGCTCTTCATTAGAGGTAGCAAGGTTAGGCTAAACTGCTACATTAACTCAATAAAGTAACCATGTGCCAGAGCCATCTTTGTTGGCTCTGGCACATGGTTATTACCTCCATTATCGTCAGTATAACCAAACCTTAGGACCTTATCCTGAGAAAATGTGATACGGTGAAAGAAAGCAGAATGGGCACTGGCATCAGGCTTGGTTCAAAATCCAACTCCAGGGGTTCCCATTGTGGCTCAACGGGTTAGGAGTCCAACTAGTATCCATGAGGACATGGGTTTGATCCTGGTCTTGCTCAGTGAGTTGAAGGATCTAGCGTTGCTGCGAGGTAGGTTGAAGACACAGCTCAGAATGCAGTGGTTGTGGTGGAGGCTGGCAGCCACAGCTCCAGTTTGACCTCTACCCTGGTAACTCCCGTATGCCGAGGATGCAGCTCCAGAAAGACCAAAAAAAAAAAAAAGCAAAACAATCAGACAAAAACGCAGTCCAACTCCAACACCAACTGGCTGTGCAACTTTAAGCAAATTACTTCACCAACAGCATGTGGAATTTCCTAGGCTAGGGACCAAACCCACACCATGGCAGTAACCAGAGCCACAGCAGTGACAATGCTGGATGCTGGATACTTAGCTGGCTGAACCACCCAGGGAAATCTCTATTACTTAATCTGAGAGTCTTTTGTTTTCTAGCTTTTTTTTTTTGGCCATACCCACAGCATGTGAAAGTTCCTGGGCCAGAGACTGAATCCCCGCCATAACAGTGACTTAAGCCCCAGCAGTGACAATGCCGGATCCCTATCTGCTAGGCCATGAGAGTATTCCCTGAGAACTTTTGTAAAAAGTGTACTGCTTCACCAGGTTGTTGATAATATCGCCCAAAGAACCCAGAACAGTACTACAAGTATCTAGTCAGCTTCCTAGTAGGCAAGAAATATTTTTTCCCACTCACATAGTCTCCCGTGCGTTAACTCTGCCCTCTCATCATTTTCATTGGGTCTTATTCAAATCTCAATTAAGGCAGCAACTTCCTATGTCCCTAGGACAGCTTCTCTTCCAGCCCATCTAGATCTGTTTTCTTCAAACACCCAGGCCTCACCACTCTCCAGGGCTCACCAGGACTCCCCATTCTCTATCACACTGTCCACGTGGACTTCTGGTTTCCCACACAGGCAAAGCTTCCTTATAATTTGCTCACAGTCCCTTCTTACCCTCCATTTAGCCCTAGCCATTCAATCTACATATCTAAAAATCAATTCATGCCCCTGCCCCCTCAAAAAGACCACCCCAACTACGCTCACCAACTGAACTTGCTCTCCTTATATATTCTTTATAGCATTTAAAACCTGGGTCACAGGAGTTCCCTTCGTGGCTCAGTGGTGAACGAATCCGACTAAGAACCATGAGGTTGCAGGTTCAATCCCTGGCCTTGCTCAGTGGGTTAAGGATCCGGCGTTGCCGTGAGCTGTGGTGAAGGTTGCAGACGCAGCTCGGATCCCGCGTTGCTGTGGCTGTGGCGAAGGCCGGCAGCTACAGCTCCTGTTAGACCCCTAGCCTGGGAACCTCCATATGCTGCGGGTGCGGCTCTACATAAAGGCAAAAAAAAAGACAAAAAAAAAATCATCACAACTAAAACCTGGGTCACAACTTTCAGCTCTTGTATGTTTAGCTGATTACCGCTTTTGCTTCCTAAACTAGATTTTAAGTATAAAGGGAGGAGCCATGGTTTGCTTTCCCATACCAATCTCAAAAGCAGAATAATAGGCCCCACCCTAGATCCACAAAATATATGTTAATAGAAGTATACAGGGACGCATTAAAAATCAGATTCAGAGTTTCCATTGTGGCTCTGCGATAACAAATCCGACCAGTATGCATGAGGACATGGGTTCAATACCTGGCCTTGCTCAGTGGGCTAAGGATCCGACATTGCCATGAGCTGTGGTGAGGCCACAGACGAGGCTCAGATCTGGCATTTGACCCCTAGCCTGGGAATGTCCATATGCTGCACGTCGGCTCTAAAAGACCAACCAACCAACAAAAAACCCCTCCAGGTTTATAAAAACCGCAGTAATTGTTAATTCCCTGGTGACCTAGTGGTTAAGGATCTGGTGGTATCATTGCTGTGGTGTGGGGTTCAATCCCTGGCCTGGAAACTTCCATAAACCTTGGTTGTAGCCAAAACAGAAACCCCCGCAGTATAAAAAAACCTCTATATATCCTTCCAGCAGAGATAATTTTGCAAATAAATATTTACGTTATTTACTGACTAGTAAGTCCCTAATACAGGATTAAACATTTCTTACATCAACAATGCACATTAGAAAAGCCAAAGTTGCTGCTCACGGCTCACTGAAAAGTAGGAAACACTCCATTTTCCAGGTAAGAAGACAGTTACTGCTCAAACAAGGATTCATCTGCCATCATTGGCCACCTTACCCTGGTGTCGCTGGTAAGGAGCTGACTTCAGCTGCAGCTGGCCTTTGGCACATTCTATACCATTAGCTGTGGAGTGACTGGGGTTACTGCTCTCTTCGACCCCAGGGTGATTCTGCTTTTTTGCTGTTTTTTTCTTTTTAAGGGTTGCACTCACGGCATATGGAGGTTCCCAGGCTAGGGGTCTAATCGGAGCTACAGCTGCCAGCCTACGCCACAGCCATAGCAATGCCAGATTCTTAACCCACTGAGTGAGACCAGGATCAA
Source organism: Catagonus wagneri (assembly GCA_004024745.2). Classification (NCBI taxonomy): domain Eukaryota; kingdom Metazoa; phylum Chordata; class Mammalia; order Artiodactyla; family Tayassuidae; genus Catagonus; species Catagonus wagneri. Next base: position 11,974,389 of record PVHT021183518.1, on the reverse strand, counting down.
ACCTCGACCTTGGATCCTTGTTGGATCCGTTCCTGCTACACCACTATGGGAACCCCTGGTGCTTTTTAAATGCAGTTTCTTCCAAAGATAGCTCTTGAAATTGCCATCTCAGCTTTCCCTAGGTTGAAAAAAAATGACTCCCCTTTTATTTCTGCCCCTCGAATATCCAGTATGCATGCTATTTTGCACTATTTCCAGAAGGGATCCTCCATCTTAAACTCCATAAATAAATGAAAACCAAGCCACACAGTTGGAAATCAAGTTTTGTTTTTATATGAACAGAAGTAGACCATCTAGAAATATTTCAGTTTATTTAAATTGTTAAGTAGAATATGAAACCGAATTTGTAGCTAGTACCAGAGAATGGACTTAACTGTTTGGTGTTTAATGAGAACAGCTTCTACACAGGATCCCAAGAGACTTACAGAAAAAGGGGCAAAGCCCTAATATTAAGCAAATAAAATTCATGTTTCAAACAGGTTATACAAAAATTGATTTATACTCCATTTCCCTTTTTTTGATATTTAGAAAGTGCAGATTTAACAAAAGGTAGCCATATCCTTTCTATGTACAATGCCGATTATAATTACGCAAACAACAAAACTGTCAGTCTGTTACCCGAAAATCCCAGTGTTTAGCTCTCAAACCTTAAGTCACTGAATTGAATAAGGATTAAAGAGGGTTAAAAATAAAAAAGCTACTGCCACATTCCAGATATAGGAAAGCAACACATTAAAACTGATCTAACCAACAGCAGATTTAACCTAAAACTTTTTGAGAAGCTTAACATCATTTCATTATTTTCAGTGGAAAATTAAGGATTATTTGGCAATAATGCTTTTACTAGTAGTAAACAATGATAAAGTCAAGTGAGGGGAAAACCTAACAACAGCAATAACCAGTGAGGCATATAAAATTGTTTTTAGGGCACTATCTGAAAAATTCATGGTTGTTCATATCAGACATGTCCCTATGTTGTTTATGTGAGCCAAGAGGGCATTAAAATGCTATCCACGATACAGAAAGACTTTTCAATGGAAGCTGCTGTCCTAAACTCAGCCTCTGCTAGAAATGAATCATGCTATTCACAATTATTTCAACAAAGGTATCATCTTAGGATGCTAGCAGCATAGCAAACGTAACTTACCCTATCCTAATGATAAGCAATGAAGCAAAACTAGAGAAATGAACTGAAAAAAAAAGGACAGGGTGAGAGAGAGCTACAGTATCTTTACATGAAAAGCCTTTGTTGTCCTTTTCCCAAATGCATGGTAATACAAGTTTTTCAAAGGGATGTGAAGATAGGACTTAAAATTGATAATAAAGTACTTCTAAATCTTAAGGTAAAGACAACTTAACACTGAAAAAGTGTTCTTCAAAGGCCAAATCTCAATATAGTTGGCAAACATGTTAATGAATTTCACTCCTCCTTCCCACCTTATTTAAACAACCTTTACTGGGCTACCAAACTGCTAGAGGAGTTGCCAAAATGGAGACTACTCAAATTTAGGTTAAGAGATTTATTCTAGTAAAGTGAATAGGCGATACACCTAATTAGAAAGACAAACCACAACACCCTCCAAACACTAGTGCATGCAATTAACTCTTCCATTTCATAAACGCAATGGAGAGACAGGAAGGGAACAAAAACGGGAAGGAGAGAAGAGGAACATGAAGTCGAAGAGCCTATGAAGGAATCCGGGACAGAAGCATTAGGGGAGAGAGAAAATAAGGAGAGGACGTAGTTAACTGACATTTGAGAATAGGCAGTTAGAATTTATCTTTCAGTTTACTTAGTAAGTTAAATCAGTGCTTTATGTTAAACTTGACAAACCTACTAGTTTGCCTCTTTCATTTTTAAATAACTCATACCACAGAGTGGTGGGGGAGAAGCAAATAAAGCAGCATGCAGGAAGAGACACAAGGAAAACGTGGCCAAGGAAAAGAACCAGTGGCAGGAATAGTTTTAAATATCAAGGCCACTTAAAATGCGATTCAGCAAACCAAAGCTATCATTTCTGCATTATCCTTTGTCCTCAATTAACTACTTTGAAAATTACAGCCAAGCAAACCACAAACATTTTAATGCTTTATGTTTCGATGATATGTCTCCTGCACATGCTTCCACCAAAAAAAAAAAAAAGAAAAACCAAAGAAGTTCCTTTCCACATAAGGCACAGGACAAAATTAACCCCATTTACATATTCAAGGCAAAAAATGAGTGTTTTCCTGGCTTTTGTTTCTTTTGCTATCACATGTCTATAGATTATAGGGACTCAAGCACATTATCCATGACAGAAAATTCCACTGTTGTACAAAATAAAATTGTTAATTCTAACTTTTATTCTTATACAATTTGCAGAATAGAGTTGAAATGATTGCTATAGGTTTTAATGTTGATAAGAACTGGACTATAATACAACTGAAATGCAGTGGTGAGCTGAGCAAGTACATTTAAAAATGAACTCACAGACATGATTTTTCTATACATTTTTTTGTTAGAAGAAAATTATAAAGTCAGCAAGCAGTCACGGATGAAAGAACAAATAAAATAGGTGGATTGGAGAGTTAAGATGAGGAACAAAAATATCTATTTAGAGTTAAAAATGGACAGAGTGGTTTATTTTGCAGCAAGAAGAGAAAACAGGATGGTGGATGGCAACTGATGGAACAGGAGAGCGCTCAGCAACATTTGCTCTTCCAGCCTGTCACGCCTCCTCCACTGCTGATATCTACGTTTTCACTGTTGGGCTCTTTTACAGGGGTCTGGAACAAACAAGGAAAGCAACCCATGAAAAAACATTGCCACAGATAAATCAAAATTCAACAGAAATACTCTCATAAATGTTAGTGTATGTAACAAAATACAATTACAGTCACATGAGACAGGTTTTCTCCCCCATGCAAAGTAAAGAAATGGCAGCTTTGTTTTCGATCTTCATTCTCCCACTTCTTTCCAACTGTGAAATGTCCAGAGGTCTCCCGGATTCCCTCTGCAGAACTTTTTTTTTTTGTCTTTTTAGGGCCGCACCCGCGGCATATGTAGGTTCCCAGGCTAGGGGGTTGAATTGGAGCTGTAGCCACTGGCTGACCCGACAGTCAGCAACGCCAGATTCAAGCCTCGCCTGTGACCTACACCACAAGCTCATGGCAATGCAGGATCCTAAACCCACCGAGCGAGGCCAGGGATCAAACCTGCTTCCTCATGGATACCAGTCAGATTCGTTTCCGCTGAGCCACAACAGGAACTCCCCTCTGCAGAACTTCTGAAATCCTCTCTGCTCTAACTCTTGGTTAGAGAAGTATGCTATCTTCTACTCCGACCCCTGAGTACTTAATACTCAAAAAGCATCATCAAGCTTATGTATAAAACCATGGAGTTCCCATTGTGGCGTAGTGGTTAACGAATCCGACTAGGAACAATGAGGTTGCGCGTTCGATCCTTGGCCTTGCTCAGTGGGTTAACGATCTGGCGTTGCCGTGAGCTGTGGTGTAGGTCGCAGATGCGGCTCAGATCCTGCGTTGCTGTGGCTGTGGCGTAGGCCGGCGGCTACAGCTCCGATTAGACCCCCTAGCCTGGGAACCTCCACATGCCATGGGTGCAGCCCTAAAATGACAAAAGGTAAAAGGCAAAAAAAAAAGGCTTATGTATGAAACCAACGTTGGATCATGTATAACTTCAGAGAAGTAAAACAGCACTCTTCTGTTTAGTTTTACTTGATTTTTGAGACTGTGGAGCTTGTATTACTGGAGCATTGCTTTAAAAAGTCTATCTGTGGTATATTAACATTAAATGGAGGAAACTGGGTGGGACGGAATGCAAAGCTGTATAATTAAGGTTAAAAATGGGTATGGGAGGAGTTCCTGCTGCAACTCAGTGGAAACGAATCCGACTAGGAACCATGAGGTTGCGGGTTCGATCCCTGGCCTCGCTCAGTGGGTTAACGATCTGGCGTTGCTGTGAGTTGTGGTGTAGGTTGTAGATGCGGCTTGGAACTTGTGTTGCTGTGGCGTAGGCTGGCAGCTATAACTCCAATTGGACCCCTACCCTGGGAACCTCCATATGCTGCGGGTGTGGCCCTAAAATGACAAAAAAAAAAAGATACGGGAAAAAAATAAAAATGAGAGACACCAAAATGTTAATAGAGGTAACCTTAGGGTAATAGGTTTATGAATGATTTTTTACTTTCCTCTTTGTATAATCCTGTATTTTCCCCAACATCCTAAATATTACTTTTACAATCAAAAGAACATACTATTTTAAGTGGACAGCCTATACTATACGTATGAAAGCAGAATTTATTTTAGGGACAGCGTACTTATGGTAAAGTATACAAATATTAACTGCACCTGAAAGATTTTTAGTATATGCTGTGAAACCACCAGATCAAAATAAAGAACATAATATGCCCCTAGGAGGCTCCCTCTGTGTCCCTTTCTGGTCAGTACTACCCCTCTAAAGGTAACTGATACTCTGATTTCTATCACCATAGATTAGTTTTTTTTCTGTTCTTGTTTCTTCATATACATGGAACCATATTTTATATACACTTTTGTTTCTGACTTCTTTTTCCTTTAATCAGCCTATGTAATTTATCCTGTGATTTATCCATGCTGCTGTGTAATAGCATTCATTATGAATGAAATTTTTAAAGTGGGATGAAAGTAGAAACTTATTCTACACACTAACAACAAAAGATCAGAAAGAGAAATTAGGGAAACAATCCCATTTACCATTGTAACAAAAAGAAAAAAATACTTAGGAATAAACCTACCTGAAGAGACAAAAGATCTGTACTCTGAAAATTATAAGATGCTGATGAAAGAAATCAAAGATGACACAAACAGATGGAAGGACATACCACGCTCTTGGTTTGGAAGAATCAATATTATCAAAATGACTGTACTACCCAAAGCAATCTACAAATTCAATGCAATCCCTATCAAGTAACCAAGGACATTTTCCACAGAACTAGTAACAAAATATTTTAAAGTTTGTTTGGAAGCACAAAAGACCCAGAATAGCCAAAGCCATCCTGAGAAAGAAAAATGAAGCTGGAGGAATCAGACTCCCTGACTTCAGACTATACTACAAAGCTACTGTCATCAAAAACGTATGGTACTGGCACAAAGACAGAAATATAGATCATTGGAACAGGAAAGAAAGCCCAGATTTAAACCCTTCACCTACAGTCAACTAATCTATGACAAAAGAGGCAAGAATATACAATGCAGCAAAGACAGTCCCTTCAATAAGTGGCGCTCGGAAAACTGGACAGCCAAATGTAAAAGAGTTAAATTAGAACACTTTCTAATACCATACACAAAAATAAACTCACAATGAATTAAAGATCTAAATATAAGACCAGACACACACTCTCTGACATAAACCACAGCAATATTTTCTCAGATCCACCTCCCAGAGTAATGACAATAAAACAAAAATAAACAAATGGGACTTAGTTAAACTTAAAAGTTTCTGCACAGCAAAGGAAACCCTAAATGAAAAAAAAAGACAACCCAAAGAATGGGAGAAAATATCTGCAAATGAAGCAACTGACAAGGGATTAATCTCCAAAATTTATAAACACCTTCTGCAGCTCAATACCAAAAAAACAAACAACCCCATCAAAAAATGGGCAAAAGATCTAAACAGAATTCTCCAAAGAAGACATACAGATGGACAAAAAACACATGAGAAGACGTTAAATATCACTAATTATCAGAGAAATGCAAATCAAAAGCACTATAAGGTATCACCTTACACTGGCCATAATGGCCACCATCAAAAAGTCTACAAATAATAAATGCTGGGGAGGGTGTGGGGAAAAGGGAACCCTATTACACTGTTGGTGGGAATGTAAATTGGTGCAACCATTGTGGAAAACAGTATGGAGAGTCCTCAGAAGACTAAAAATAGAATTACCATTTGACCCAGCAATCCCACTCCTGGGCATCTATCCAGAGAAAAAAATGACTCGAAAAGATATGTGTATTCCAATGTTCATCACAGCACTATATACAATAGCCAAGACATGGAAGCAACCTAAATAAATGCCCATGGACAGAGGAGTGGATAAAGAAGATGTGGTACATATACACAATGGAATATTAGCCATTACAAGGAAAGAAGTAACGGCATTTGCAGCAACACGGATGGACCCAGAAATTATCATGCTAAGTGAAGTCAGTCAGACAGTGAAACATCAACATGAAATGCTATCACTTACATGTGGAATCTAAAAAACGGATACAATAAACAGATACTGACTCACAGACTTTGAAAAACTTATGGTTTCCAAGTGAGACAGGTTGGGAGGTGAGGGGATGCGCTGGGGGTTTGGGATGGAAACGTTATAAAATTGGGTTGTGATGATTGTTGTACAACTATAAACGTAATACAATTCATTAAAAAAAAAAGATGTTCAAAGATGTTCCAACTGTGACACCAAGCACTTCAGTGGTTTAAAAAAAAAAAATGGCAACTTACCTTTCGAAGGATATCTTCAGCTAATGTGAGGAACGCCTTTTCAATGTTTATATTTGCTTTTGCACTAGTCTCAAAAAATCTAATACCATGCTCTCTTGCAATCTAAAATAGAAGCAGAATATCATCACAAAATTATCAAGTATAGGTTGCCAACTGACTTCAGCATCCTAAAGGAAATAATAATATTATTCTAAAGATAGCAGTCTCAATTACGTTATCTAAAACAGATTAGGAGCTCCTGTCATGGCTCAGTGGTTAACGAATCCGACTAGGAACCATGAGGTTGCGGGTTCGATCCCTGGCCTCACTCAGAGAGTTAAGGATCCAGCATTGCTGTGAGCTGGGGTGTAGGTTGCAGACGCGGCTTGGATCCCTTGTTGCTTTGACTGTGGCGTAGGCCAGCGGCTACAGCTCCGATTAGACCCCTAACCTGGGAACCTCCATATGCCGCGAGTGCGGCCCTAGAAAAGGCAAAAAGACTAAATAAATAAATAAAAGAAACATATTATTCCATTGGGTCAAGACCCAAATGGTCAAGCTTCTTCAAAATAAATAAATAAATAAATAAATAAATAAAATAAACAAAAAATTCACTCAAATAATAAGCTATCCAACATCATTTTTAAAAAGGATGCAAATAGCTCAGTGCACTCCATTACCACTACCTGTAAAAAACATTCAAATGCAATACCATCTTTACAAAGAAAGGGCACCATATTTGTTTCATTCAGAGTTTTTTACCTGTTCTCCTTTTCCTTTAGGAACAACTCTTTTATCATCCATATCACACTTGTTTCCTAGTAACATTCTTTCCACATCTTCATTGGCATGCTAAAATAAAACAAAAATTTAATTTATACACTACCATGAATTGTGACAATAAAAACAACTCTATTTTTCTCAATTTATGGTGTCACTCCTATAGTCTGAAAGCTTTAAAGAAGTCATCCTAAAACAACATGCTAAAGTTAAAAGCCTTCACAAGTTCTTTTTTCTGGAGTGTGTGGGGGAATGCCCATGGCATGCAAAAGTTCTAGGGCCAGTCATCAAACACTCACTATAGTAGGGACCCTGGCAACAGCAGTGACAATCGACAATGCCAGATTCTTAAAACTCTGTGCCACCAGGGAACTCCACAAATTCTTAAATTACCTGTAAATATAAATATATTTCTAAGATATATCAAATATTATTTTTCCCCTATAGGAGACTGGCTAGTTTCTAAATACACTCTCAAGAAGAGAGGGTTTATGCAAGAGGCCTGAAATTAAAATTTCTATTTACATATAATCATAGCTGGATCATGATTTTAGATAATGTGTATCACCCTATAAGAAGCCTTTGTTTAAAATTCTGTTTTTGGTCTTTTTAGGGCCACACTTGCGGCATGTGGATGTTCCCAGGTTAGAGGTTGAACCAGAGCTGTAGCCACTGGTCTATACCACAGCCATAGCAATGCCAGATCCGAGTCGCATCTGTGACCTACATCACAGCTCAAGGGAACACCGGATCCTTAACCCACTAAGTGAGGCCAGGGATAGAACCTGCATCCTGATGGCTACTAGTCAGATTCATTTCCACTGAGCCACCATGGAAATTCCGCCTTATTTTTAACTTCTATAGAGCCCTTAAAGTCTCCCACGCACAAAAATCATTTAAAAACAAATGTTTGCTCCATTGAAATCCTGACATATTTTGCACAAATAGAAAAATTGATCCCTAAAATTCCATGTGGAATTTCAAGGGACCATGAACAGCCAAACCCATCCTGAAAAGAAGTACAAAGTTGGAAGATTCATACTTAACTTCCTGGTTTTACAACTTACTACAAAGCTAGAGCAATCAAAAGTGTGCTTCTGGAGTTGCCATTGTGGCTCAGTGGTTAACGAATCCAACTAAGAACCATGAGGTTGTGGGTTCGATCCCTGGCATTACTCAGTGGGTTAAGGATCTGGCGTTGCCGTGAGCTGTGGTGTAGGTTGCAGACAGGCTTGGATCCTGCGTTGCTGTGGCTGTGGTGTCGGCTGGCAGCTGCAACTCCGATTAGACCCCTAACCTGGGAACCTCCATATGCCGTGGGTGCAGCCCTAAAAGGCAAAAAAAAAACAACAAAAAACAGTGTGCTTCCAGAATAAAGACAGACATGGATGAATGAATAGAACAGACAGACCACAAATAAACACTTGAATACACAATAAAATGATTTTCAACAAGAGTGCCAAAACCATTCAGTGGCAGAAATGACAGTGTTCTCAACAAATGAAACTGGAAATACCACATAGCAACATGCAAAAGAATCAAGCTAGATCCTTCACTTATACCATATACAAAAATGAACTCAAATGGATCAAAGACCTAAATATAAGACCTAAAACTGTTAAACTCTTAGAAGAAAACACATGGGAAATATTTTTTTTAATTTTTCTTTTAGGGCCACACCTGTGGCATATGGAAATTCCCAGGCTAGGGGTCGAATCGGAGCTACAGCCACTGGCCTACACCACAGCCACAGTAATACCAGATCCGAGTTGCATCTGCGACTTACACCACTGCTCAAGGCAATGCTGGATCCTTAACCAATGAGCAAGGCCAGGGATCAAACCCGCAGCCTCACGGTTCCTAATCAGGTTTGTTAACCACTAAGCCACAAAGGGAACTCCTGGGAAATGTTTTATACTAGATTTGGCAATGATTTCTTAGATTATGATACCAAAAGCACAGGCAACAAAAGAGAAAAAAAAATTATTAAAATTAAAACCTTCTGTGTGTATCTCCAAAAACCACAAACAACTCATACAATGCAACAACAAAAAGACAAATAACCCAATCAAAAAATGGGCAGAAGGGACCTAAACAGACATTTCTCTAAAGAAGAAATATGGTTAGCCAGTAGACACATGAAAAAATACTCAACATCACTAATTATCAGAGAAATGCAAATTAAAACTATGGCATACCATCTCACACTAGTCAGAATGGCCATTATTAACAAGTCAATAAATAACAAATGCTGGAGAGGGTGTGGAGTAAAGGGAACCTTCCCCCATACTCTTGGTGGGAATGTAAAGTGGTACAGCCACTATGGAAAGTAGTATGGAAGTTCCTCAGAAAACTAAATACAGAACTACCATAAGATCCAGGAATCCCACACATGGGCATATATCCAAATAAAACATTCATTCAAAAGATACATGCACCCGTATGTTCACTACAGCACTACTCACAATAGCCAAGGCATGGAAACAACCTAAATGTCTGTCGACAGATGACTGCATTAAGATATGGTACATATATACAATGGAATAGTACTCAGCCACAAAAGGGACAAAATAATGCTATTTGCAGCAACATGGATGCAACTAGAGATTCTCATGTAAGTGAATTAGGTCTGAAAGAGAAAGACAAGTACTACATATCATACATGAAATCTAAAATATGGCACAAATGTTCCTATCTACAATACAGAGACAGATCACGGACACGGAGAACAGACTTGTGGCCGGGGGGAGGAGGGAGGAAGTGGGATGGATGGGAAGTTTGGGGATGGTGGATGTAAACTATTACATTTGGAATGGATGGACAATGGGGTCCTACTGTACAGCAAAGGGAACTGTGTATGACTGGGTCACTTTGCTGTACAACTGAAACTAAAGAAACATTTTAAATCAACTATAATTTTAAAAAATCAAAAGCTTTTGTGTGTCAAAGATCACTACCAACAGAAAGAAAGGGCAACCCACAGGATGGGAAAAATATCTATCTTTGGCCCAATGTACTATTTCCTGAATATCCCTACAGCCAAAACAGTTATGCTCTCTGGACACCAAAAGTAACTTACAAGACTTGATTTGTCTTAAATACTGAATCTATCATACTCTTTCTACCAGCCCCATCTGTATCTGGATAACTTATACTCATCTCTTCAGATCTCAGGTCTCAACTCAAATGTCACTGCCCATTTCAAGGCTGTTGTTTGGCTATTCTGGATTTCTTGAATTTCCTATGAATTTTAGGATCAGTCTCTCAGCCCCCTACCCCCACCCAAAAGTAGCAGCTGAGATTTCGACATGGATGTCACCGAATCTCCAGAACACTTCGGGTAGTACTGCTGTTTTAACAATGTGAAGTTCTCCAAGTAATGGCATGTCTTTCCAATTATTTAGATCTTCTTTAATTTCTTTTACCAACATTATATGGTTTTCAAAGTCTATTAAGTCTTACACTTCTTTGGTTAAATTTTTCATTTTTGGATGCTATTATAAATGAAATTATATTCTTAATTTTATTCTTAGATTATTCACCACTAGAGAAACATGATGGTTTTTATATATTAATCTTCTTTCCTGCAACATTACTAAACTTGTTTGTTAGTTTTTAGTTTCATTTTTTGCTAGATGTGTATGGATTTCTCAGGGTTTTCTATATACAAGACCCCTTAATTTACAAGTAACAGTTTTACTTTGCAATCTAGATGCCCTGTTTTCCCCCTGTATCTAAATGCCCTGGCTAGACTCTCCAGTACAATGTTAAACAACAGGAGTTCCCGTCGTGGCTCAGTGGTTAACGAATTCGACTAGGAACCATGAGGCTACGGGTTCGATCCCTGGCCTTGCTCAGTGGGTTAAGGATCCGGCGTTGCCGTGAGCTGTGGTGTAGGCTGCAGGCGCGGCTTGGATCCTGCGTTGCTGTGGCTGTGGCAAAGGCCGACAGCTACAGCTCCTGTTAGACCCCTAGCCTGGGAACCTCCATATGCCGCGGGTGTGGCCCTAGATAAGCCAAAAAGACTAAAAAAAAAAAAAAAGTTAAACTACAGTAACTAGAGTTGGCATCTTGACTGAAGGGGACATTTATGATATTGTCTGTGGGATTTTCAGAGATGTCTTTCAGATTTTGTCAAATGGGTTTATGTCTGCTGACGAGATCACATGGTTTTTGTCTTTTATTAATGTAGTATATATTACACATCAATTGATATCATATGTTCCATTCTTAGGTTTTCTAAAAAATGGCTATGTTTTATATCTTAGTTCTCATGCTGGGAAACTTAAGCCATCCAGTCTAGTGAGTTAAACATATAAGCCTGTGGTATAATAAAAACTATATTCTTGGTCTTTGTCCCCATTCCTGGCACAAAGCTCCTAATTTCCTGAGTGACAGGATTGTCTTTTTTTATTCATTACAAGCCCCTTTCTATTTATTTAAATTTATGCTAGTAAAAGACTCGTGGGAGGGACTCTACAGAGCTTCACAATGGAGGCTGATCACCAAAGGAACCAAACATTGAGGGCTAAAATTTTCACCCTCTTCCCCCCACTACCTATAAGGAGGTGAAGGGGGCTATCACCAAGAGACCAGTGATTCAATTAATCACCACAAATATGTAACAAAGCTCCCATTAAAATTTGGAAAAAATGAGGTTAGGGCATCTTCCAGGTTAGTGAATACATCAAGTGCCAAGAGGGTAACATGTCCAGAGATAGCCTGGAAGCTTCGCATTTTCCAACCCCCATTCATTCCCTATGCATTTAACTATCCAGAGCTGTATCCTTTATAATAAAATTATAAGCACAGTGCTTTCCTGAGTTCTATGAGTCATTCTAGCAAACTACTGAATCCCAAAACAGGTCATGGGAACCCCCAAATTTTTAGCCAAGTCAGACAGAAGTGCATTAGCCTGGGGGCCCAAAACTTACATTTGAAGGAAGGACAGTCTTGTGGGACTGAGTCCTTAAACCTGTGGAGTCTGACGCTAAGACTGGGTAGTTAGTCTCAGAACAGGATTGAATTATAAGACATCCAGTTGATGTCACAAAATCAGAAAACTGATTGCTGCTGGAACACTGCAGTCTCTCTATAGAAATTGCTTATTACATGTACTACATAAAGGCTAAGGAAATTTTAAAAATGGAGGCTATTTTTGTTTTAAAATCCGTGTGTCACTAACTGATTAATATTGGCTTAAGACTTGGTTTCCAGCTAAAATTTGCTTTAATGAGTTGGTTTTAGTTTTCTTTTCTTTCTTTCCTTTTTTTTTTTTTTATTTTCAGCAGCATATGGAGGTTCCCAGGCTAGGGGTCGAATCGGAGCTACAGCTGCTGGCCTACACCACAGCCACAGCAACACCAGATCCAAGCCGTGTCTGCAACCTACACCACAACTCACAGCAACGCTAGATCCTTAACCCCTGGCCAGGGATCGAACCCGCAACCTCATGGTTCCTAGTCGGATTCGTTAACTGCTGAACCACAACGGGAACTCCAATGAGTTAAGTTTTTAAAAAAAAAAAAAAAAGTTCCCACTGTAGTGGAGTGGGTTAAGGATCGAACACTGTCTCTGTAGCAACTCAGGTCGCCGCTGAGGCACAGAGCAGTGTGTTATGAATCCAGTGTTGCCGCAGCTGTGACGTATGTCCCAGCTGTAGCTCAGATTCGATCCCTGGCCCAGGAACTTCTAGATGCTGTGGGCATGGCTAAAAAAGGGAAAAGAGGAATTAGTCTTAAAAAAAAAAGTTACTCTTAATGAAATTCAAAGCATAGGAGGCAGCAGTAAGACACGAAAAATAATTTCCGACAAGAAGCTATTTATACTGTATCGCAGAAACAGACATGCTTTGACACACAACTTTATAAAAAGTGACACCATCACATACAATGACATGGCACTATTTTTTGAGTTACGTTTTTACCATATTAGTACTCTGTATCTTTCAAAATGTCTAGAATATGACATTTCCATAACTTAACAAAAAATTACTATTGAAAATGCAATTCATTCATTCAGTAAAAATTCATCAAGAAAGAATTCACTTAGGAGTTCCCATCATGGCTCAGCAGAAACTAATCTGACTAGCATCTCTGAGGACCTGGTTCAATCCCTGGCCTTGCTCAGTGGGTTAAGGATCCAGTATTGCCATTAGTTGTGGTGTAGGTCACAGATGTGGCTCGGACCCTGGGGTGCTGTGGCTATGGTGTAGGCTGGCAGCTGCAGCTGATTCGACCCCTAGTCTGGGAACCTCCATATGCCTCGGGCGCGGCCCTACAAAAACAAAACAAAACAAAACAAAACAAAACAAAACCAAAACCAAACAAAAAAAAAAAAAAAAAAGAAAGAAAAAATTCACTTAGGTGTATAAAGCCACTGGTAGCTTCTAATCACGGCCATCTTATAAGATGGCTATACAGTTTTTGGGTACTTTGGTAGGTAACTACCTTGGATGGGGTTTAAGACCTGCTCAAAATTTTAAGAAAAAGGTAGGTAAAAAACAGCATTATCCTGTAAGAAGTAGAAATACTCAATACACTATATCCTAAAGATCAACTACGATACTTATTCTAATTAACCAAGTACACAAATGTGTTATGTTAACCAAGTACACAAATGTGTTATGTAAGATTTATGCGATTTCTAGGTCTTACCTCATCTATGTTTCTAAGCCATTTGCTGATGTTTTCAAAACTTTTACCATTGGTGATGTCATATACTAGCATGATACCCATTGCTCCTCTGTAGTAGGAGGTTGTGATGGTGTGAAATCGCTCCTGGCCTGCTGTGTCCCTGAAATAAACAGCCAATAATTTGTACTGAGCATTTTGATATTACTACATTAAAAGGCAAAACAGTACAACAATTTGGAAAAATAGGGACTAAAAGCCACCACATGACACAAAGCAAAATAGAACCACCACTTAATTCCTAAACTGTAAACAATTAAGGTTATTCATAAACATATATATGTATAAACTTTTTAGTCTAAGGAAATTAACAATCTAATGTTGGATGAAAATCTGAAAGGGAAAATAGTATAAAGTGACATATAAAACTCTTGAAATTCCATTTAATTAGTGTTCTAGTTCCACAATGTAATACAGAAGCATGTGGAATTTTTAGAACATTAAAGGACTATACCACAGTATAACCACATTTACCTTCAGAATCATTTACGAAAAAAGTCATAAAGATAACCTCATCTATAAATAACAAAACAGAAATATGTAAATAGTATTTTTCAATGACTTCAAGCCAAAGATTTAAGATACATATATTGCTTTTACAATTTTTTCCTCCTTTGCATCACCAATTTCTTTTCTTTACTTTTCTTTTTCTTTTTTAACAGCCACACCCGAGGGTTACAGAAGTTCCCAGGCCAGGGATTAAATCCAAGTTGCAGCTGTGAACTACACTGCAGGTGCAGCAACACCAGATCCTTAACCCATGTGCCAGGCTGGGGATCAAACCTGCACCTCTACAGCAAACGGAGTGGCTACAGTTGGATTCTTAACTCACTGTACTCCAGTAGGAACTCCTTTTTATCAATATAATTAGCATATATGCATGTTTTGGTCCCCTCCCTTTCTTTTTTGGCCAACCCCTGGCATATGGAGTTCCCGAGGCAGGGATCCAGATCCAACTCACAGTTGTGACCTAAGCTGCACGTGTGGCAATGCTTGAACCTTAACCCACTGTGCCCAGCTGGGGACTGAATCTGCATCTCAGAGCTCCCAGGTCACTGCCAATCCCACAGCAGACACTCCTTATCTCCCCTATCTTAAAAAAGCAAAAGCCAAACAAAGAAATCCCACTCTCAACCCCAAATCCTTCCAACTAACGTTGCATTTCTCTGTTCCCCTTCCCAGTAAATTTTTCTTTTGAACTTAAAAGAAAGAAAAGAGTAACTGGAGTTCCCATTGTGGCTCAGCAGGTTAAGAACCCGACTAGTATCCATGAGAATTCGGGTTCAATCACTGGCCTCGCTCAGAGGGTTAAGAATCTGGCGTTGCCGAAAGTTATGGTGTAGGTTGCAGATGTGGCTTGGATCTGGCGTTGCTGTGGCTGTGGTGTAAGCTGACAGTTGCACGGCTCTGATTCAATCCCTAGCCTGGGAACTTCCATATGCTGCAGGTATGGCCCTAAAAAGGAAAAATAAGAAAATAAATTAACAATAAAATAAAGTAACTATACGAGTCCTCTTGTAGTGCAACAGGTTACATTCTGGCATTGTCACTGCGGTGGCCTGGGTTGCTGCTGTGGCACAGGTTCAAACCCTGGCCTGGGAAATTCCACATGCCACAAGTGTGGGGGAAAAAAAATAACTATAGCCTCACAGGAAATTTCAAAAACAGTACAAAGAGGGAGTTCCCGTTGTGGCGCAGCGGAAACAAATCCGACTAGAAACCATGAGGTTGCAGGTTCGATCCCTGGCCTTGCTCAGTGGGTTAACGATCTGGCGCTGCCATGAGCTGTGGTGTAGGTTGCAGATGCAGCTCGGATCTGGCCTTGCTGTGGCCCTGGTGTAGGCCAGTGGCCACAGCTCCGATTAGACCCCTAGCCTGGGAACCTCCATATGCCGCAGGTGAGGCCCTAAAACAAAAAAGACAAAAAAAAAAAAAAAAGAACAGTACGAAGAAATCCTTCACCCAGCTTTCTCTGTAGTAACATCTTATATCATGGTATAAAAGCAAAATCAGGAAATTGACACTGGTACAATCTACAAACCTTATTTAGAATTCACTTTTATTGTATGGATTTACGCATGTGCACACATGTATAGTTCTCTGCAATTTTAACACATGTATAGATTTGTATAGTCACTTCGACAAACAAGGTAGAAAACTGCTTCATCACTCCTCCACCACCTAGAGTCCCTAAACCCTGGCTAATAATGTTTTCCATTTCTATAATTTTGCCATTTCCAGAATGTTATACAAATGAAATCACGTATAATGCAACATTTTGAAATAGTCATTTTCACTTTTTCCAGCATAATGCCCCTGAAACCTATCCAAGTTGTTGCACATAACACTACTCTGTTTCATTTTATTGCTAAGTAGTATCCTATGGTATGGATGTATTACATTTTTTTAATCACTCACCCAAGGAAGGATATATGGGTTGTTTCCAGTTTGGGGCTATTATAAAGTTGCTATGAATACTCATGTACAAGTTTCTGTATATACAGAAGTTTCATTTCTTTGGGATAAACACCCAGAAATATTACTGCTGAGTTATAAGTATATGTTTAACTTTATAAGAAACCGTCACACTTTTCTAGAGTGGGTGTACTACTTTCCATTCCTACTAGCAATGTATAAAGAGATACAGTTTTTTTGCATCATCATCAGCATTTGATGTACTCACTATACTTTTAGTTGTTCTCTAATAGGTTATGCAGTGATTATCTCACCATTTTAAGCTGTATTTCTCTATGGCTAATGATGTTGAACATTTTTCGTGTTATTATTTGTCATTCATATACCCTGTATGGTGAAATGTCTACTCATGTCTTTTGTTTATTTTCTAACTGGATAGTTTGCCTTTTTTAAACTATTAAGTGTTGAGAGTTCCTTTTACATACAAGTCCTCTGTCAGGTACGTGGCCCTCCAAAAAGAAAGATAATTATTATTTAGGTTCAGAGTTTTTGCTTTCATTAATGGCATACTACTCCACCTGTTCTTTGATTTTTGTCCCTTCCAAAACCTCTTACACCCTATCTCCCTTCTTTTTATCCACTCTTCCTTGCTAAGTCTTTTAAATTATCCCTTTCCTGGATCATCATAATACTAGCTCCTACCAATTATTAAGCCAATCAACAATTTATTTCAAATCAGAGAGTTCCTGCCTCACTACCTCTAGGCTAATTGGTGACTCTTCCCCCAAGACCAAAAATAACAATAGCTGTTAATTCATGGGCAAATTATTTTTAGGTCTGCATATACACACACACCCAGGACTAAAGACAGTGCGTTGACTCCAATCAGCAAAAGTAGGCGTTTATTATCTGAAGAGCAATTAAACATTGCATATGTTCACATTATCTTTTCATGCCACCAAATTATAGGTTTTTGAACCTGTTTTTAAAACCCCTCACTTTGTTTTCCTCTATTCAATTTTTTTTTTCAAAATCTCAGCCTACATAGTACAGGTTTCTGAAATTACAAACCAGTTAGCACGAAAATTTTCCTTACATAAAAGGCACGACTGAGGGAATGTTGTAAAACCCTATTTTTTTCCCACTGACATATAATGAAAGGAGTGATATGTTCTTAGGAACTAAAATAGCTTATTTCCTTAATTGTTAGTCCTACACACAGGGAGCAGGGAAGCTGTGTACTGTGGCTGCTAATATGACACTTATTTTTAGACTGGGCACTGACAGCATTAGAACAGGCCAGAGACAACACTAACCTGCTGTGCAAGGCAGAAACCCCAAATTTCCTAACTTCATGCTTTTGTAACATAATAAAGTTACTCCTTACTTTATAAATCAGGATATTAAACTTCCCACATTGAGAAATCCTATTTTAACTAGACTTACATCCAAAATATCAGGAATTTAAATTATGCTCATCTCTTTCCCCCAAAAGGGTCCAAAGTCAGAAGCCTGATGCCTGCTCTTGCAAAAAGCTTACATTCCAGTGGGGACAGGAAAAAACAAGTAAATAAATATATAATCCCAAATTGTGATAAATGCTAACAAAGTAAAACGGGTGGAGTGATGAAGAATGACATGAGGGGGAGGGAGGAAGTAATCTAGTTAGAATGATCAGGGTGGTCCTCTCTACAGAGGTGATGCTTAAGGTGAGTGAGACGTGAAGCCCGAACAGAAATCAAAGTCATTCAGTCAACAAATATTTATTCAGCATCTATATCTGCCAGGCTCTCTGGCTTGTATCTGATCCCTGGCCTGGAACTCTAAAAAAAGAAGAGGGAAAAAGAAAAAAAAAAAACAAAAACAACAACAATTTAAAAAAACACCAAGGCAGACTTGAAGTAAATAACTCAAAGACTGTTTTCCTGGCAGGACCCACTACTACTTACTCTATGGAAAAAGTCGATAGCAAAAGATACTGTGGTAGAATCTTATTAGAGATCTGGGATTTAAAGTCACAGCGCTTCCTTATCAGCCAAACAAGTTTAATTTTAGGCGTGCACACATATGCCTTGGACAGGTATGACTCTTATGCAACTAAACTAAAAGTTTCCTGGAAAGAAAGCAAGTGAAGATTATTCAGGTAAAGAAAAATAAAACAAAGCTTTAGCACAGACTAAAGAGAGTTTCTAAAACTAATACTCAATCACAGAATAATGTTTTCTTGCTGAAATAAGAATCTGAATATATTCTTTCAAACTAAAGAGACATAAAAATCACTGGTCACAGAATAATTTCTTCCTGCTGAAATAAGAATGTGAATATATTCATTCAAACTAAAGAGACATAAAAATCACTGTGCTTTTTAGCAGCAATTGGAAGCAAAGCACTAAAGTTGAGAATAGCATTTTGAATTTTGGTATTATCGTAAGTTATGAGTAATGGAGTTTTTCATGCTTTTAAAAAAGTCTTCTTGGAGTTCCCGTTGTGGCTCAGTGGTTAATAAATTCAACTAGGAACCATGAGGTTGTGGGTTCGGTCCCTGGCCTTGCTCAGTGGGTTAAATCTGGCATTGTTGCCATGAGCTGTGGGTGTAGGTTGCAGACACAGCTCAGATCCCGCGTTGCTGTGGCTGTGGCATAGGCTGGTGTCTGCAGCTCCAATTAGACCCCTAGCCTGGGAACCTCCATATGCCTCGAGTTTGGCTCTAGAAAAGCCAAAAAGACCAAAAAAAAAAAAAGCCTTCTTGAATTACTATGGCACATCTCAGATCTCTTAACCTGAAGCTTTGTGACTTTTTTCTCTCTCTGGACATTAGCACGCATGTCAACCTAAGCAAAGAAACAAAATCAGCTGGCATAACACTAACATCTTAAAAATAATCACAAATTTTAACCAGTCACTCATTTCTTATCTTTTAAGAAAATGGATATTTCAAATTAAAAGCAATCAGTTATAAGCAATTAAACTAAATCAAATTTTCCTTCTGAAGTGTTTTGCCTGAGAGAGGTTCTACTAAAAATTTATGTCTACAAATCAAAACAACTCTAAATTAGAAATGCTGCCATTTCTGTGCAATACTTGAGTTTTATAGGTAAAATATAAGTATTTTCTAGACTGACCTTAAAGGCCACACTGGAGGAGTTACTATTTCAAAAGAGCATCTTCTGAGGAAGGCTCTCTTTTTAAAAACAAGTGTTAGTTATTTGTTACCATTTACTTCTAAAAGCTCTAGGCTAAAATGTTAAATGGAGGAAAAAAATGTTTAAAGTTATAAGGTCAAGAAACAGAAGGGAAAGTGTGGAAGATAGTGTAGAAGGAGGAATAGAATATATTTAGTAGCACAAAGATTTTATATATTCTATAAAGAAATTTGAAAAAGTATTGTTTTGTATGACTTTGTTTCTGTTATAAACACACAGATACATGTACACTGAGTTGCAATGTACACAATGTAAGTAGGTTACTTACCTACTGTCAAAAAGTTTGAAAATTATATGGCTTCAATTGTGTACAGAGGGGCTACAACTGAAAAGAGAACCAATCAGTGTAGCAGAGCCTAGTAGGGGGCTTGAAATACAGATGTTATGACGGGACAAAGTCAGAATAAGATGTGAGGCTAATAACAAGGAGGAGAGAGAGAGGCTGGCTGAAATTTAGAAAAAGTAACTGACATCCTATCCCTTGAGATCACTTTAATTGTAATGAAATAGAATATGAGGCATATGTCATTTGCTGAGTTTCTCGCTGTTAAAGAAAAGTTCAAATTTTATTCAAATTTGTATTAAATTTTCAAGATTTTATGAAGATTGTACTTCTATTATATGGTCAGGTAATGACATTCTGGTTAGACATACCCTGCTTCTTCTGATTATATCTAACTTTTTGGGACATTGTTCTCCCCTAATTCTCACCCTAAGTCTCCACAATTCCCTTTGCTAATTCCTTTTTTGCTCGAAACTCTTACTATTCTTAAGGTTACTAGCCTCATAATAGGAGATTCCCAAATAATAACAGCTATGATTTCTTGAACGTTAATTATGTATTGGAGACTGCTTTACATGTATCACTTAATCTTCATAACCACTCTGAAACGTTCTATTACAGTAAAGCCCAAGATGACAGGAATTCAAATTTAAGATAACCTATTGACTGGAAATGAAGAAAGAAAAATGATGGTAACTATAAAGAGCAGCAAAATCAACTGACAAACTACAGCATTTACAGGAGGCAATATAGTAATGTCACTCTCAACCCTATATTCTGAGCATGTAAATGCAGCATCCCAGCTCTGCTACTTACATGCTGTAAGACCCTGGTTAAATTATTTCAAATTCCTCCATTTCACTTATCTATAAAACAGGAATAACCCAACAGAAAAGAAAGCATTTACCTATACGAGGATTTATAGCAGCTTTATGGTAAAAAAAAAAAAAAAAAAAACAGTAACAATGGAATACTACTTAACAATAAAAAGTAATGAACTTATTGATACACACAAAATCATTGACAGTTTTCAAAATAATTATGCTCTGTAAAGGCAGACACCTCCGCCGCCAAAAAAGGACACAAAGCACATTTTATGACTGTATTTGTATATAGTATTAGAAAATGGAAACAGGTTTATAGTGACAGCAGAAGAGTGGCTGCCTAGTGACCAGGCTTGAAAAAACTTTTGGGGTGATGGATATGTTCATTATCTTGACTGGGGTAATGAGTTCACAGATTTATACACTGTCAAAGCTTACCAAACTGTACACTTTATAAACGTGCAGTTTATTGTATGTCAGCTATACCTCAATAAAGCTGTTTAGGAAAAAAAAAGGAATAACATAGCTCATAGGGTCACTGTGATCACCTAATATTCACTGAAAAATACTGCTATTATAATTTTAAAGCCTATGACTCATTCTTGAAAACAAATTTAAAGAATTTTATTGTACTTCAATGGGGCAAATCCTATACAAACTAATAAAAATAATATGCCTATAAAAAGGTACAAACACATTAAAGAATATAAGTATTTTAGCTTAAGACTCTCAAAGCAACAAAAAGACTGTATTAACTTTTAATATTGAGTGCTACTGAGCCAAACATTGGGCTAATGGCATTACCTACATTATTTCATGTAATCCATATAACAATCTTTTGTAGATAGGTGATATTATCTCCAGTTTATATATTAAGATACAAGGGCCTCACAGTGGTATCTAACTTACCCAAATTCATACAGTAAGTGGAAAAGGTGTTTTACTCAGCCAGATCTCATGGACTCCAAAGCCCATGGCAACAATTTTTTTTTTGTCTTTTGTCCTTTTAGGGCCCCACCCGCGGCATGTGGAGGTTCCCAGGCTAGGGGTCTAATCCGAGCTACAGCTGCCGGCCTACACCACAGCCAGAGCAACACAGGATCCGAGCCGCGTCTGCAACCTACACCACAGCTCACGGCAACGCTGGATCCTTAACCCACTGAGCGAGGCCAGGGGATCGAACCCGCAACCTCACAGTTCCTAGCCAGATTCGTTTCCACTGCGCCACGACGGGAACTCCAACAATTTTTTTTTTTTTACATCATCGAAATAAGGTCATCTGACAGCTGGCTTAGAAAGGGGAGTCCTGCAGAAACTAAACAGTTGACAAGGAAGGATTTCACTGTCTAATCTTTAGAACTTGACATTCTACTATATAAAGTAAGTAAATTAGTAACACTTACCATATTTGTAGCTTGATCTTCTTTCCTTGTAATTCAACTGTTTTGATCTTAAAGTCTATTCCTACAACAAAGAAAAAAAGGTAAATTGTATCTATGGCTCTAAATTTGGCTATACTAAAATTAACTGGTGTAGAAACATACTTTTAAAATTTGTTTGGTTCTGGAAATTCACCATGGATGCAAATCTAAGCAGAAAGTGTCCAATTTTAAACCTGAGTAATATAACATCCAAAATAGTAGAAAAAATAGTTATACAGAAAGTTTTTAAGAATTAGGAAATTTGGGATTTTTTAAAATATCTAATACTGGAGTTCACTCGTGGCCCAGCGGGTTAAGGATATGGAGTTATCACTGCTGCCACAGTGCAGGTTCAATCCCTGGCCCCGGAACTTTTGCATGCCCCAGTTGAGGCCAAAAAAAAAAAAAATCTTAATAGTTTAATGCAAAAGAATAAAAAGATGCTTCCTATTAGAAAAAATACATACAACATTCACTAACCTGCAAAGTGCAAGACTACCATTAGGGATAAAGAGGATCATTTCATAATGATAAACAGGTATATTAATTAGAAGGCATAAAAATACTAAATGTTTACGTATCTAAGTAGCACAGAGCTTTAAAGTACATGAAGAAAGTACTGTAGATCCCCTAGGATCTGCCTGCTCTTTAACCAACTAAAATCTTCAGCTTGACCCTTTTAGCTTGTTTTCCATATCAAATCAAAGGAAAAAAGGGCCATCTGCCTGATATTTATAAACCACAGACCATGACTAGAGTCCACATTTTTGTCTCTCCAGGAATTTACTAGGAAAATCATACTAAAATGCCCTGGCTGTCAAGACCAACTCTGAATAGGACTGAATAACCCTGGTTAGGCATAAAATTTGTTAATTAATCTTAATAACAAACCCGAAAAACAATACTATTTCAGAAAACTTTCCTGAATAGAAGTGAAATTAGGACAGTCTGAAGGCTCTAAGCCCTTTGTTACGACTGGAAAACTTTGAAGAATTTAGGCTGTTTTAAGCCATCTACCTAACTGTTAAAAACAGAAACCTCATCTGAGACTCCTTGAGTTTCCCTCCCTCTTGATTTCATGTTGACTATCTTCAAACTAATTAGCAGCAGTGGAAGCAGTTTTTCATTCTCTTCTGCACAAAAACTCTGCTAGTGTTCCTACTTCTCTGGCCACTCTTCAATCTTCATTACTGGTTTCTCCTCATCTCTCCGATCTTTTTTAAAACTTGGGGTGAACTTCTCTTTTCCTTAATTTCATGGCTTTAAATTCCACATACACGCTGTTAACTCTCATATTATCAGAGCCCAGACTGTTCTCCTGAACTCTGAACTTAAGATACCAATTGCTTATTGGTTATCTCCAAATTCTATCTTTCACACAAAGACTAAAAGTCCTTAAAACAGTCTATAAGGCCCTGTACATTCTGCCTTTTTGCCCCTGTCCACTCCGACCTCAGCATTTTCTGTCCTCTCTTACTCGGATGTAGCTAATGGCACTGGCTTCCTTGTTCCACACACAGCTATGAGGCAGATTCCCATCTCAAGGCCTCTGTGTACACTGTTCTCTCCAACCTGGAAAACTCTCCTCCATCAGAGCTCCTTCCTCTAGCTACCATATTCTAGCTGCAACTTTTCCTCATGTCCACTGTCTGTCAATACTCCCTTATCCCTCTTTCTCATCTTTTATCTTTAACATTCCTTAAATATACTGAATATATTTACTTATTCCTATTATTTATTTTGTCTCCCCTTTGCGAAAATATAAGATCCAAGAAGGGCAGGGATTTTTATTTGTTTAATCCTGTTAAATTCCCAGCACCTAGAGCTATGCTTGACATATAAGCAGGCATTCAAGAAACAGTGGTTGAATAAAAAAATTCTAAAGAAAGTAAAAGGGTCCCTGAGAAAAGACACAGATACTTCATTTTAGGGTGAAACACACTACTTGACAAGCTCCACACTTGTCCACTTAGCTTCCAGTCAGCTTCTCAGAGCCTCCAGGCAAAACATGAAGGCCAAAGATCACAATGAGATATCAAAATAAACAAGCAAAGCCAAAAAAGGAAATCTGGAGGAAACAGGGACAATGCAGAGGAAAAGAACAATAGTTCTTTTTATCATCTCAAAACATGATGGACGGAGTTCCCTACATGGCTCAGTCATTAATGAACCCAACTAGGATTCATTAGACGCGGATTCAATCCCTGGCCTTGCTCAGTGGGTTAAGGACCCAGCGTTGCTGTGAGCTGTGGTGTAGGTCACAAACGTGGCTCAGATCCCAAGTTGCTGTGGCTGTGGTGTAGGCTGGCAGCTGCAGTTCCAATGCGACCCCTAGACTGGGAACATTTATATACCATGGGTGCAACCCTAAAAAAGGGGGGGGGAGCAAGATGGAAGGGAAAGGAGAGAAAGGAAAAGGAATGTGAGCTAGAAAAATCCTGGAAATTAAAAAGGTAGGAATCATATACTCGGCAGAAAGACTGTAAGAGAAAACTAAGATCTCCTAGAAAATACAACATGACAAAGAATGGAATATACATGAGATAATGATAAGTTATAAGACCAAACCAGGAGGTCTGACATCTAACTCATAGAAGTTCAAGAAAGAACACAGAAAATGACATATAGAAAATAGTAATTTAAAAATTATGCAAAACAACTTAATAAAATCAAAAGAATCTATTTTAGACTTAAAGACCCACCAAGTGCCTAGCATAATGAACAAAAGAGCTATATCAAGTTATATCATCATGAAATTGCAGAGCTAAAGATAATTTCAAGAATAAAGATAACATTATAAAAGCTTACAAGGGAAAAAAACTAAGGTGTATTAAAGAGTTAAGAATAACAACTCTGAACTACTCAACAGCAATGCTAGAATCCAGAATACAAAGACAATGTGTTTAAAAAGTATTTTCAACCTATATACAGCCAAAATCAAATGAGAGAGCAAAATAAAGGCATTTCCAGACATGAAAGTTCTCAAAAATTTAGATTCCATGCATTTTTTCTAAGACAGCTAACTAGGAGAGGTTGTTTTACCAAGAATAGGAAGAAAAGAAAGCCAGTAAAGAGTCGTGTAAAGGGCAGTTCAAACTGACCTAGAGAAGCAACCAGCAGAAGAGAATGAAGACAGAAAATAACAAGATAGAATAAAATGCTGAGAAAGTTCCAAGAGGGTATGCCTCCTAAAAGGGGGAGGGAATAAAATGCTATTAATAGGATTCGTATGAAAAGAATTCAGAGGGGTCTGCCAATTCTGTTGTAGAGTTTGGGATAAAGTCTATACAGTACCTTGAAATCTAAGCATATGTTACAATGAAGGGACTGTAAATTACAGTAAAAACATAAAGTTGTCCAAGAAAGGAAATGCAATTATAGTATACTACTTGGTTTAGCAGTTAACAAAAACATGTATTATAACCGTTTGAGAAGATGAAGGGAGAGGCACCAAGAATGTGTGGTGATATTAGAGTATTCAATTCTCATCTTCCATAACAATAACAGGAGAAAATGTCTCAAATTAGCTTTTTAAGAAAGTTAAAAACATGTGACTAGGGGATATGGGGTTGAATATAGAAGAAAAGGGCAAAAAATGTTTGTGAAAGGTAACATACAGGTGAGCATGGGGCAAGGATTTATTGTTGCTGCTGCTCTTCTCTTGTCATAAACCTTAAAGTACTATCTAACGTCTAAAATTCTGTAACTATTTATTAACAGAGACAAAACTTAGATTAATAGAGGAGGTATTACAAATGTTCTCTCCACTACTCAAACACTCCAACTTGGTCACCAAATTTCTAGCAAGGCCCCAAGCCACCCCTGCAGTTTCTTTCTATAGTCACTCTCAAACATGACTTTTATAACCGTGCACTTCTTCCAAGTATATACCTTTGTCACTCCAGCATGTACCTTCCACAACCCAAACACAGACTGGAAACATTAATACATAAGAGTAAAAAAGGTTTTGATATAATTTAGGGATTAGAGCAAAACCAACAGCTCAGCTACCAAGAGAAGCTAGGAAAATCTATTACCCTTTAAGATTCTGCCAGGAGGAGTAAGATTCTCCTGCGACACTATCATTTATTAAATTACCACAGACTACAGCAAAATCATAGGGTTTGATCCAACCAGTGATTCTTTTCCAGGTTTTGCTTATGTAAAAACGTATCACAGGAAATCCGGAAATCTCCACTTTTTATAGATTCCTGGGACCCAGTTCAAACAAGTATTTCAATGTACCACTGTCTAACTCATTTATCAATTTTCAGCTGCTCAGGAAAGTGAGAAACAATATCAGCCAAAACATTTTCCTTAATGATGTTGCAGAAGCACCATCCAGTGGCAAGAAAAGTAACTGCAATTTCTAATCACCATACAAATATGTTCTCCACAGCTTGGCTTCTCATGACATATAAATACACAGTAATTAATGCAGGTAGAAACGACAACCAAAGTTTAACAACTTATAACTAAATGATCAATACCTATAGTTTTTAACAAATTAAAAATCGTTTTCTCGACAACAGGAGAGAAGAATCATACCTACAATCCTCTGAATGTAGCTTAGTCCAAAATTTAAGACCTAAGTCTAGTTCTAGCTCTGTCATTAATAGTACAAATTTTAAAAAGCCCCTTTTCCGGAGTTCCCGTCTTGGCACAGCAGTTAACGAATCTAACTAGGAACCAGGAGGCTGCGGATTTGATCCCTGGCGTTGCTCAGTGGGTTAACGATCTGGCGTTGCCATGAGCTATGGTGTAGGTTACAGACACGGCTCGGATCTGGCATTGCTGTGGCTGTGGCGTAGGCCGGCATCTGTAGCTTCGATTCGACCCCTAGCCTGGGAACCGTGAGTGCGGCCCTAAAAAGCAAAAAAAACAAAAAAACAAAAAAAAACACATAAAAATAAAAAGGCCCTTTTCCAATATGGCTATTAGCTCATTTATCAGAATGCAAATATGAAACGCAGAATGCAAAAAAAAAAAGTTCCTTCTAAAGATCCTTCCATACAATAGAAATAGCCTAGTAAACACTTTGAGAATTTACAATGTGCCAGGCACTATTTTAAGCCTTTTGCACAAACTCATTAAATCATCAGAACAATCCTAGTCCATAATTATTATTTCCATTCTACAAATAAAGACTAACATAAAAACCATAGCAGCAGCAAAAGAAAACTCACTAACATTAACATTTACTGGATATTATTCTAAGCACTTCACATACACTATCTCATTAAATATTCACAAAAATCCTGTGAAAAAAATACTAACATGCCCATTTTATAGAAAAGAAAACTTACAGTAATTTACTTAAGGTTACAGAATTAATAGGTGGCAGAACCAGGACTCAATTCCATGTCTATCTGATTTCAGACCGTGCATACCCTTAACCTATCTTCTACTAAAGGAAAATTCACATAATAGAAAATTTACCAATTTAAAATGCACAATTCAGTACATTCACAATACTGTGCAACCAGAACCTCTACCTAGTTTCAAAACATTTTCATCATCTCAAAAGGAAACTCCAAAGCTTTCCGTTATCCCTCCCATCACTCCCCTGGAAACCACTAGTTTATATCCTGCCTCTATACCTTTTCCTATTCTGGATATTTCACACAAATGAGAGCACATAACGTCATCTTTTGTGTCTACATTCTTTCACTCAGCATAATATTTTCAAGGTCCATCCACACTGTAGCATGTATCAGGATCTCATCACATAAGTAAATAATATTCCAACATATTTATAAACATAATTTGCTTATCCACTCATCTGCTGATGGACATTGGGGCTGTTTCCACCTCGGCTTTGGTAAACAGTGTTGCTATGAACATGCATGTACTTGTGTTTATTTGAGTACCTGTTTTGAATTCTTTGGGGTATTCTCATACAGAGTGGAAATGCTGGGTCATATGTTAATTTTATGTTTAACTTTTTGAAAAACCAGTGTTTTCCACAGCAGATGCACCATTCTACATCTCCAGTAGCAATGCATGAGGCTTCAATTTTTCTACATCCTAGCTAATCCTTACTATTTTTTTAGGTCACCCTAGGGAGTACATATGAAGTGATACTAGCTTGCAGTTTTGATTTGCATTTCCCTAATGACTAATGGTGCTAAACAGCAGTTCATGTGCTTGTTGGCCATTTGTATATCTTACCTGGAGAAACATCTATTCAAGTCCTCCCCCGCCCTTTTTTCTTTTTTGGTCCCACTGCACCAGGCCAGGGATTGAACCCAAGCCATCACAGAAACAATGCCTATCATTAACCCAATGAGCTGTAACAAGAAGTCAATTTTTTTTTTGCCTTTTTGCCTTTTT
Source organism: Catagonus wagneri (assembly GCA_004024745.2). Taxonomy (NCBI): domain Eukaryota; kingdom Metazoa; phylum Chordata; class Mammalia; order Artiodactyla; family Tayassuidae; genus Catagonus; species Catagonus wagneri. Next base: position 11,945,969 of record PVHT021183518.1, on the reverse strand, counting down.
GCCATTTCTAGGGCCGCACTCATGGCATATGGAGGTTCCCAGGCTAGGGATCTAATACGAGCTGTAGCCGCCGGCCTTCACCACAGCCACAGCAATGCGGGATCTGAGCCACGTCTGCAACCTACACCACAGCTCACGGCAACGCCGGATCCTTAACCCATTTAGCAATGCCAGAGATTGAACCCACAACCTCATGGTTCCTAGTTGGATTCATTAACCACTGAGCCACAATGGGAACTCCAGGAAGTCAAATTTTTAAATCAAGTTGTCTTTTTGTTATTAAGCTATGAGTTCTTTCTATCTTCTGGATACCAGATTTGTATCAGGTATATAATTTGCAAATATTTCCTCCATTCTGTAAGCTTTCTTCACTTTCTTTCCCTTGGTGCATACAAGTTTTTAATTTTGACGAAATCCAATTAAATTATATATTTTTCTTTTGCTGCATGCTGTTGATTCCATTGATTTTAAGTTTTGAAATTTATGAGGCACAGTAAGTTCCTGGGAATTGAGAAATCACTGATAAAACCAAAGCTAAATTCAACTTTTTGCAACCACATCCTAAAATGTACTAGAAAAATAATACAAGCATTGCTAGTGCAATGTAATATATATATTGTCTATGAGCTATTTCACATTGTAGTAATGTTGGTTCCGGCAGCATAAACTATATTACTACATATCTGGCACTGAATGAAGCAGACAAAATACTGTTGAGGGAATTCACATTCCAGAGAAGGGGATAAAAAAATAAAATAAAATTTTAATATTAGTAGTGATAAACACTATAAACAAGAGAGAGCTATGTTATATGAGGAAATCAGGGAATGCCTTACTAAAAGACCTTTGAGTAAAGACTTCAAAGAGGTTTGGGAACTAGTCACACGAATATCTGGAAAGAGTGTTTTAGGCAGAGGCAACAGTAAGTGCAAATGGTCTGAGGCAGAAATACGCTTTGAAAGATAGGCATTTGAGTACAGTGATGATGAGCCTTCTAATCCACAAACATGGTAGAGCTGTTTATTTGGGTCTTCTCTAAATTCTCTCAGCAATATTTTGTAGTTTTTGCCCTTTTGGCCACTCTTGTGGCATACGGAAGTTCCAACCCTAGGCTAGGCTGAGACCCACACCACAATTACAGCAATGCTGGATCCCAGCTGGGACCTGTGCTGCCAGAGATAATGCCAGATCTCAACCACTGCACCACAGCAGGAACTCCAGTATTCTATAGTGTTAAGTGTCTAGGTCTTGCACATACTCTATCTATCTCTATTTCTAGATTTTTTGGATAATACTGTAAATGGTAAGAAAAAAAATTTAAAGTTTCATTTTCCAATTGTTTGTTGCTAAATATAGAATACAATTTGAGTATTGATCTTGTATCCCGAAATCTTGCTACATTCACTTAATTCCAGTTCTTTTTTTTTTCCCTCTGGGAGAGGAGGTGGGAAGAGGTGCGTTGTTTAGATTTTTTGTTTGTTTCTGGCTGCCCTGCAGCATATGGAGTTCCCAGGCCAGATCTAAGCCACAGCTGGAGCAACGCCAGATCCTTAACCCACTGTGTACGTCGGGGATCTAACTTACATCCCAGTGCCCCCAAGATGCTATCAATTCCCATCGCACCACAGCGGGAACTCCTAGAATTTTCAATAATCAGGCACTTTCATATGATCTTCCTTTTGAACCTCTCTGGCTTCTTTCTCTTGTCTTATTGTATAGCTAGGACTTCCAATAAATTGTTGTTTTGTACTTGATCCTTAAGAGAGAAGTTAAATTGAAAGCTTCACCACTGAAGTATCATGTTAACTGTACATCACTTAGTAGGTTGAGGAAATGTCCTACATCTAGTTTACTTAGGTACCATGATGCAAAATCAAGTTGCATTTTGTCAGTTTTCTATACCTATTAAAGATGTTCATGATCTTTTCTTTATTCCATAAAGTGGCTAACTAAAATTGATCTTAAATGTGAAGTCAACATTGGACTCCTTTTTTTTCCTTCTTGGCCTTGCCTGTGGCAGAAGTTCCACGGCCATGTACTGAACCTGCATCACAGCTGCGACCCAAGTCACACCAGTGATAATGCCAGATCCTTAACCCACTGCACCAACAAGGGAACTCCACCACTGGATTAAAGAGCCCACTCGATCATGACTTATTATTGGTTTTATAAGTTCCTGGAATTGATCTGCAATTATTTAGATAAGCGTTCTTATACACATGTTCATAAAGGACATGTCAATGATCATTAAGAAAAGGTCTTATCTTTGGTTTTAGTATTCAAGATAAGGCTGGCCCCATAAATGATTTGGAAGTGTGCCCTCCCCCTTATTTACTGAAATAGTTTAAGATACACATTTTAAACTTAGCACAATCTACCTTCAGACAGTATTATACCACTTCTGGCATTAACATAAAAATCCTACAGCAGTACACTTACCTTTCCTCCCATTACTTAGTTTAAAAATTGTTTTATCTTCTACATGTTATACTTCTACACTGTACTTCTAAATACTATGAATCCCATAAAAAATTTTTTTTTGTCTTTTTGCCTTTTATCTAGAGCCGCACCCGTGGCATATGGAGGTTCCCAGGCTAGGGGTCTAACAGGAGCTGTAGCTGCCGGCCTTTGCCACAGCCACAGCAACACGGAATCCGAGCCGCGTCTGCAACCTACACCACAGCTCACGGCAACGCCGGATCCTTAACCCACTGAGCAAGGCCAGGAATCAAACCTGCAACCACATGGTTCTTAGTCGGATTCGTTAACCACTGAGCCACAAAGGGAATGCCCTAAAACAAAAAATTTTAATAGTCAATTGTCTGAAATAAAATCTGAGAAGTGTTTTTTTCTATTTTCCCAATATTTACCATTTCTTTAAGGTTTATTTTAATGATTTTTATTTTTTCCACTACAGTTGGTTCAGTGTGACCCAGTCACACACACATGTACACTTTTTCTCACATTATCCTCCATCATGTTCCATCACAGTGACTAGATATAGTTATACAGCAGGATCACATTGCTTATCCACTCCAAAAGCAATAGTTTGCATCTATTAACCCCAGATTCCCAGTCCATCCCACTCCCTCCCCTTCAGCAACCACAAGTCTGTTCTCTAAGTCCATGAGTTTCTTTTCTGTGGAAAGGTTCATTTATGCCATATACTAGATTCCAGATATAAGTGATATCATGTGGTAGTCATCTTTCTCTTTCTCACTTACTTCACTTAGTATGAGAATCTCTAGTTCCATCCACATTGCTGCAAATGGCATTATTTCATTCTTTTTATGGCTGAATAGTATTCCATTCTGTATATACACGACATCTTCTTAATCCATTCATCCATCTGTCGATGGACACAGGTTGTTTCCATGTCTTGGATCTCGTGCCAATATTTACCATTTCTTAACCTCTTCATTTTTTTTGTGGATGTAAGATTCCAACTGGAATGCTTTTCTTCAGCCTGAAAAACTTCCTTTAACATTTTCAATAGTGCAAGACTTCTGGCAAGAAAACCTCTCAGCTTTTGTATGGAAAATGTCTTTCTTTTGGTTTTTTTGGTCTTTTTAGAGCCACATCTGCAGCATATGGAGATTCCCAGGATGGGGATTAATTGAAGCTGTAGCTGCTGGCCTAAGCCACAGCCACAGTAATGCCAGATCCGAGCCACGTCTGTAAACTACACCACCGCTCACAGCAACGCCAAAACCTTAATCCACTGAGTGAGGCCATGGATCGAACCTGCGTCCTCATGGATGCTAGTCAGATTCGTTTCCGCTGAGCCACAAGAGGAACTCCTTGGCTTAATTTTTTTAAGATATTTCTGTTAGGACTGAATTCTAACTTGTTTTTCCTTTTAGAGTTTTAATACGTAATTCCATTGTCTTCCAGCTGCCATTGTTTCTTTCTTTACCTCTCTTCCCCCCTCCCCACTCTGGGAGAAATGCAGATTTAAGAAACTTTTTATTTTGAAATTATTTTACAGAAAAGTTGCACAAATAGCTCAGAGTTCACATATACTATTTATCCAACTTCTGCTGTTAACCCTAACATCATCATAGTACTTTTATCAAAAACAACAAAGTGACACTGGGGAGTTCCCACTGTTGCAAAGGTTTGATCCTCAGCCCAGCAGTGGGTTAAGGATCTGGCACTGCCACAGGTACGGCTCTGCTCAGTTTCGGTCCCTGGCCAGGGAACTTCCACGCCATGGTGTGTGGGAGAGAGAGACACTGGTACAATGCAGTCGATTTAACTGCAAACCTAATCCACCAATTTTTTCACTAACATCATTGTATTCCAGGACGCACTTCAGGTTCCCACTTTGTATTTAACTGTCAAGTGTCCTCAGTCTTGTTCAATCTGTGAGTTACTCAGTCTTTGCCAGTCTTTCAGGACCTTGTTTTTTTTTTTGGTATTTTTGTCATTTTAGGGCTGCACCTGCAGCATATGGAGGTTCCCAGGCTAGGGGTCTAATAGGAGCTGTAGCTGCCGGCCTACACCAGAGCCACAGCAACGCGGGATCCGAGCTGTGTCTGCAACCTACACCACACCTCAAGGCAATGCCAGATCCTTAACCCACTGAGCAAGACCAGGGATCGAACCTGCAACCTCATGGTTCCTAGTCAGATTCACCACGACTGGAACTCCCTTAAACATGTTTTTAATGACTCTTCATGTTCATACTATAAAAGTCAAAAGTAAAATTCAATTTTATTTATAATTTTTTCAGAAAAAGTACACCAACCCTTTCAACACTGGAGTCTCAGTGCTAAACAGTAACCAAGGATTTAAATTATAATCAAGGATCTGGCGTTGCCATGAGCCGTGGTGTACGTCACAGACAAAACTCAGATCCCGCGTTGCTGTGGCTGTGGTGTAGGCCAGGAGCTGCAGCTCCAATTCAACCCCTAGCCTGGAAACTTCCATATGCCACAAGTGTGGCTCTAAAAAGCAATAAATAAATAAACAAAATAAAGGATATATACCACCAGTTCTAAAAAGCAATAAGTAAATAAATAAATAAAGGAGATATACCACCAGTTCTCAAATATTTTGTTCTAAGGACCCCCTTACCACTACTAAAATTACTGAAGCACCTACTTTTAGGTGGATTATGTCCATTTATATATACCATATTAGAAATTAAAACTAAGGAAATTAAATATTTACTAATTTATTTTAAAATAACAATAAACCATAATAACATTTACGAAAAATAACTATATTCTCCAAGACAAAAATAAACTGCAGTAAGAGTGGCCGGATTTTATACTGCTGTAATCTTAATGTCCAATTTAATAGACTACAATTGAATTTTCTGCTTCAGGATTCAGTCTATTGCAAGATGTTGTTCTGACTGAAATGTATGAAGAATACGAAGTACAAAATAAAGTCTAGTTACATACAGATATGTGGTTGGAAAAAGGAGGACTATTTTAAAAACCTATTCAGATTACGCTAAACACTCTTCTTGGATACTACGAAACTCAACAAGTATTACTTTTTGCAATGTGGAAGCTAAAACTACGTCACTGAATTCTTCATATTCTATTACACCCATCAGTTACTTTACACTTGGAGTGAACCTTTTTATCCATGCATGCTTTTGTAACATCATTGGGAAAATATTGGTTAACTAAGCTACATAGTTCTTCCAAATGTTGACATATCTCATTACACAATACAAAAAAAATTACATTTGTTAATATAGTCATGTACTTCATCAGGAGAATCTCTAAGAATTGGAAACTGTCAAGCTCATGGAGGCAGACCCAAGTTTTCCAAAATTCTAATTTTCATTTAAAAGCATGAGTTTATCACTGGCAACAAATACTACCATGTCATTGACCTGAGAAAGTGTCTGCCAAATATTCAAGTTTGAATAACATAGAATGCCAGTTTTTCTTTCAAGGATAAATGATTTTCCATGAAAAAGGTGGCCAATTTGAACAACTGTAAGTGCCCTTCCTTAAGACAACTATCACTGCCGCAGAATAAGTAGAAGTATTTTACATTTACTTCCCATTTTGTCACAGAAAACAGATGTGTGTTCATGGGTCAAGGCTTAATAAGACTGAAATTTTTTTGCTTCATCTAGGACATTCTTAAGTGAAAATTACTGTTTTTCTCCTCTAAGTCCACACTAGTGAAGAATGCAATGACTAGTCCAGCTTGGTGCCACTGTCTTGATTCACACTCTAAGAACAGCAATTTAACACATCACTGTTTTTTGTACCATGGTGAAAAATGGCAAATAACATCTCAGAATTAATATGAAAATAGTTTTGACTTTCTGGTAAAAAATGATGCCCCTTTGGAGTTCCCATCGTGGCGCAGCGGTTAATGACTCCAACTAGGAACCATGAGGTTGCGGGTTCGATCCCTGGCCTCGCTCAGTGGGTTAAGGATCCAGCGTTGCCATGAGCTGTAATGTAGGTTGCAGATACAACTCGGATCCTGCATTGCTGTGGCTGTGGCACAGGCCAGCAGCTATAGCTCCAATTCGCCCCCTAGCCTGCGAATCTCCACATGCCATGTGTGTGGCCCTAAAATGACAAAAAGCCAAAAAAAAAAAAACGATGCCCAGTAACATGCTGCTGGGAGATGTTTGTAGGCTGGCAGCGCAGGGTTGACGGTCCTCCAACAGAGCAATCATGTCACACAAACAAACTTACTATTCAGACAAATACGACGACGAGTTTGGAGTACTGGCACCTTTGTTGCCCAAGGATATAGCCAAGCAGGTCCCTAAAACCCAGCTGATGTCTGAATCTGAATGGAGGAACCCTGGCATTCAACAGTCAGGGATGGGTCCATTATATGATCCATGAACCAGAACCTCACATCTTGATATTCTGGCGGCCATTGCCCAAGAAGCCAAAGAAATGAAGCTAGGGAGTAATTTTTCAGCCTCAAGCTTTACGCAACCATCCTCACTTGCTAACATCTTTCTGATGACATTATTGTATTGCCTTCTTGTTTCTCACTTTGACATTTAAAAAATGTTCTATACACTGTTTGAATGTGCTGATGACTGCTTTTTTTTTTTTTTCCAGTGCCGCACTCCCAGCATGTGGAGGTTCCCAGGCTAGGGGTCAAATCGGAGCTGTAGCCGCCGGCCTATGCCACAGCCACAGCAATGTGGGATCCGAGCCACGTCTGCAACCTACACCACAGCTCACAGCAACGCCAGATCCTTAATCCACTGAGCGAGGCCAGGGATCGAACCCACAACCTTCGGGTTCCTAGTCGGATTCATTAACCACCGAGCCACAATGGGAACTCCCCTGCTTTGCTTCTTGAGCAGAGCCAACAGGACCATGGCCCAGCTGGATGAGGGCTCTTTGGGTTGCAGCCTCAGCTGGGTGTGGCCCTCCCCACCCCCCAAACCAATGTAAACTCTGTATCCAGAATACACTAGGCAGATGGAGGAAGCATTTGAGAATAGTAAGACCATGGCTGTTATAAGGATTGTGTAAACTTGCTGTTTCGTTTTTTTCCTGCCAGATGTTGTATGTATGGTGATTTATGTTTCAATGTATTGGAAGCTTTCCGTTTTATTCAAGAAATCTGTTCCACATTAGAAGCCTTGATTAAAGAGGAAGTTTTTATAATCTAAAAAAAAAGATGCCCAGGTAGGGTCTGCGGCAATCCAAATTTTAAGAACCACAGAGGTACACTAACATTTGTTGAAAATACAACATGCCATACAATGTTTTGGATGCTTTCATTACATATTTCATTTGCTCCTTCCAAGAGTCCTGGAAGATTTTTTAAAAAATAGATAAGGAAATTTAGGTGGAGCCGAAAAAAAAAAATCCAAATGTTTTTAATTGCAAAGCTTTCCACTGCCATGTTTAAGACCTGGCTCTGATATATTTCACATAACGTTTTCAAGGGCAGATCATTAAACTTTGCATTACATGCAAAATGATAATAGCTACCTACCTACCTTGCCCCTTCACAGCATTTCACGAGGCTCATAAGAAGGAAAGCAGTACTCTAAAAATTTAATACTGTTTTGCTCAAATCACAACTTCATGATTTAATCTATAACCTAGTCTTCGCCACTACTTACTACTGAGCTCTCTACCCTATCCTCTGAAACAAGCCGATTTTCTGAACTTCCCAGAAGAGCCAAAAGCAAGTCCTCCATACTTGTGAAAAGGTCAGTAATATACAGATTCAAGTCCAAAGAGTCTAATCATTAAAATCAAGTAGTTCTCATAGAATACATGTACCTATACATCCATTATAGCTCAATATAACAGGCAGTGAAAAGTAAAGACATATCTAAGACTAACATACCCGTAAGTACAATGCTCCAAAGCCAAGACTATTACTGACAAAGCTACCAGACCAAAGTTTTTTTAAATGTTTTCCTATCTACATTAGTATCTTCAAGATATGCCTCAAGAAGTTTAAATTATAGGGAGTTCCCATTGTGGCTTAGCGGGTTAAGAACTCTACAGAATGTCCATGAGGATGTGAGTTCCATTTCTGGCCTTGGATCCATCGTTGCCACAAGCTGTGGGCCTAAGTTGCAGATGCGGCACAGCCATTGCTATAGCTGTGCAGTAGGCTGGCAAATGCAGCTCCGATTAGACCCCAGTGTGTAAATTTCCATATGCTGTAGGTGCTGCAGTTAAAAAAATAAACAAAGTTTTGGAGTTTCTGTCGTGGTGTAGTGGTTAATGAATCCGACTAGGAACCATGAAGTTGCACATTCGATCCCTGGCCTTGCTCATTGGGTTAAGTGTCCGGCATTGCCATGCGCTATAGTGTAGGTTGCAGACGCGGCTCGGATCCTGCATTGCTGTGGCGCGGGCCAGCAGCTACAGCTCCGATTAGACCCCTAGCCTGGGAATCTCCATATGCCATGGGTGCAGCCCTAAAATGACAAAAAGTCAATAAATAAATAAATAAATGAATAAATAAAGTTTAAATTATGGAAAAACATAAATCTGTAAATGCTGGAACACTGCAATCGAACAGTTCCAGGGACAGTTAGAATCTTTTTTAATTACAGAAGCAAAAACGCAGATTTACTGATGCAATTAGGTAGGTGCTTGCTACTTGTGACAGGATCACTAGCTTCAACATTGTTCTGCTGCAGAAAATTAAGACCAATTTTATTAAAGCCAACTGTTGGGCATAAAAATGCCAAAGCATCTCAATGCTGTTCAGAGGGAACAGAGGCTGCAATAGACACTAAGAATATATTAACAGCTGAAATGTTAAAAAAATATATATGAGATTATGGACAGGTATAAGGCAGTCAGAAACTCTTAACTTTAAACTCAATGACAAACCTGCATGAACTGATACACTAACTGCTCTGCAAAAAAACTTTTCATTGGACTTCCCGTCATGGCTCAGCAGAAATGAATCTAACTAGGAACCATGAGGTTGCGGATTCAATCCCTGAACTCGCTCGCCAAGTTAAGGATTCGGTGTTGCCGTGAGCTGTGGCGTAGGTTGCAGACGCGGCTCAGATCCCACGTTGCTGTGGCTGTGGCTTAGGCTAGCAGCTGTAGCTCCAATTAGACCCCTAGCCTGGGAACCTCCATATGCCTCGGGAGAGGCCCTAAAAGGACCAGAGACAAAAAAAAAACAACAACAAAAACAAAAATACCCTTTTCATTAAAAAAGTTAAAAATTAAAAAATAATAAATAAATCATGCAAATAAACAAGTCTTTGTTTCCTCTGACTTCTACAGAAGACGCATGTCATTAAGTTTGCCTAAATGGCATTAATTAAGCCTTGCCCATAGTCTAAGTAAATGACTCAGCAAGACTCAGCCTGTGTGTTAAAGTTAATAGATTAACACAATTAAGTTAAACACATATTTCTCTAACACGCCCAATTTATAAAGAAAGAGGCTCAGATGTTAAAAAACTTGCTCAAGCTCACAAAGCAAATTAACAATAATCAGAATTCTATCCCCTGGCCCAATATTGTGGCTAATATACTGGGCACTAAAAGATCATTTCCAAAAAAATTAAAGGTTCATTGTCACAGACATCAATAGGCACTTCTACTTATTCCCTCTCATGACCCTTAAAAATTAAGTAAGGGAGTTCCCTTGTGGCACAGCAGGGTAAGCATGTGGCATTGTCACTGCAGCAGCTTGGGTTACTACTGTGGCACGGGTTTGATCCCTGACCCGGGATCTTTGGCATACTGCAGGCATTTCCAAAAGTAAGTAATAAACAAATAGAGTTTAATTTACCTTTGATAAGTCTTTCACTAGAAAATTCCAAGTCCAATCTATTCTACACACTGTCTGGGCCAACCATCCTTTTAAAATTTAAATCTAACTATATTACATCCCTGCTTAGACCTTCAATGTAACTCAGTGTATCCCTGCTTTGACCTTCAATGTAACTCAAACTGTTAGCATGGACTACCAGGCTCTGGAAGATCTGGCCAACAGCTACTTCTTCCACATCTACTGCTTCTGCTTACAAGACAGACCTCACCTGCAACACAGACTTTCAGTTCTTGAACTAGATAAGCTTATTTACTCACCAAGGACCTTTTCTTATTTCCTCTGTCTGTAATGTTCTTCCTTCCTCAATCTTTTCTCCTAACTTCTAATATCTCATGTATCAACATAAGTATCAATCCTCAGGGCCAAATTCCATGAGCCGCCTCCCCATTCCCTGAAACAGATTAAAAATAAGAACCTGCTGGAGTTCCCATTGTGGTGCAGTGGAAACGAATCCGACTAGGAACCATGAGGTTGCAGGTTCAATCCCTGACCTTGCTCACTGGGTTAAAGATTTGGTGTTGCTGTGAGCTGTGGTATAGGTAGCAGACATAGCTCAGATCTGGCACTGTTGTGGCTGTGGTATAGGCCGGCAGCTGTAGCTCCAATTAGACCTCTAGCCTGGGAATATCTATACACCCCTAGTGCAGCCCTAAAAAGCACCCCCCCCCAAAAAAAAAGAACCTGCTCTGTTTTTTTTTTTTTTTTTCCCCACAATGTGATTTCTATTCATAGCAATTATCTAATTAGAAAATTATTCTGGAGTTCCTGACGTGGTGCAGTGGTTAACGAGTCCGACTGGGAACCATGAGGTTGCAGGTTTTTTTTTTTTAAGCAAATAACTTTTTAATTGTTAATTGTTAAAAGATTTAAACAGATACGTCACCGAAGAAAACCTAGGGATGACAAATAAAAATATGAAAAGATGCTCAACATCATTAGCCACCCCAAAAAATACAAATTAATGCTGTGAGATATCACCACATATCTATTAGAATGCCAAGATATTAAAAAAGACTAGCCATGCCAAGAGTTGGGAGGGATGTGGAGGAACTGGTGCTCTTAAGATGTGTAAATGGGTCATCATGCTGTACAGTAGAAAATTGACAGAACACTGTAAACCAGCTGACTGGCCATGTAAACACAGGGTGGCAGGCTATATTTTGGCTTGGGCTGCTCAAGTTTTCAGAGTCCCGCTTATACCTTAATTTTTCGGATGTTTCTCTCTTTTCGGCCTCCACTTTCGGGCCTGAATGGCCAGCACTTTCCGGGAACTCATTGCGACGCAGAGGAAGCGGGGAGGGGGCTTCGCGGCAGCGGCGGCGGCGGCGACGCGGGAGCCAAGCCATTCTGCCGGCCAGGAGGAGGCAGGTTGCAGGTTTGATCCCTGGCCTTGCTCAGTGGGTTAACGATCCGGCGTTGCTGTGAGCTGTGGTGTAGGTCGCAGACACGGCTTGGATCCTGCGTTGCTGTGGCTGCGGCGTAAGCCAGTGGCCACAGCTCCGACTGGACCCCCTAGCCTGCGAACCTCCACATGCCGTGGGTGCGGCCCTAAAACGATAAAAGGCAAAAAAAAAGAAAGAAAAGAAAAGAGGAGTTCCCTTCGTGGCTCAGTGGTTAACGAATCCAACTAGGAACCATGAGGTTGCGGGTTCGATCCCTGGCCTTGCTCAATGGTTAAGGATCCGGCGTTACCGTGAGCTGTGGTGAAGGTTGCAGACGTGGCTCAGATCCTGCGTTGCTGTGGCGAAGGCTGGCGGCTACAGCTACTGTTAGACCCCTAGCCTGGGAACCTCCATATGCCGCGGGTGCAGCTCCACATAAAGGCAAAAAGACAAAAAAAAAAAAAAAAAGAGAGAAAATTATTCTGTTTGGGAGCTTTTATTTGTTGAGTACCTAACACCCACACACCTAACTGCTGCAAGTATGGTGATCATTAAGTCTTTATAAGTCTTCATTTGTGATGTTTCCCAATGGCCTGTCCTATTTTACTATCTGTCTCAGATTTCACATTTTTTAACAAAGCTGCATTAAAGTAAGTGGAGAGCGTTTGATAGACCTTAAATTGGTACTAACTTCTGCCAAGGTCTTACCAAGCAATTCTGTGAGATAACTGTCCAGTGCAAACAGTTATCACTTTTTAACACACGGGTTACATCTAAAAAGGATGATCAGTGATAACCCGCTGCTCTTTCCCAGCCCTTTACAAATGTAAAATAAACTGACATTTCCTTTTCCAGCATGGCAGGCTGATATCAAGTGTAATAAAAAGGAGCGAACTCCCTCTGGTTTTAACAGATGCTGGGAGAAGAATGTTTGAAGCTGCTGCCTCAACAAGATGCAAGAGCCATCAGGCCACCAGTAAGTGGGGTAAATGGGAAACTTGGAAAATTTTATGTGTATGTGAAATGTTCTTTCACAGAGTATAGAAAGAGAGTAAAAATGCTTTTGCTATGATGATTTTATCATATATTATATAGTACATATCTACAACTAATCTATATATTTTGCAGTAAGCCCTTTAAGAAACAATTCACTCAGAAACAGTTTGAAGTGATAACACTGACAAGATGAAACAAATCTGAAGCATTATCAGCATTTAATTCAAAAGGCAATAATTATTGTAAGACTGTGCCTGAAGATGACAATAACGCATGCAGCTCCAAAAGATGCCTTAACATTCTGTGAAGCTTAATTTAGGTAAAATAGGTATTCAAAATTAATTCCTCATTTTTCAATTCCAAGTTTTCTTGTCACTCAAAAAACTTAAAAATGATTCAGTAATTGTTACTCTGTTGGCTTCATCAGCAGAACTTGACAAAAAGATAATCATGTTTAAAACACAAAACTTGGAGTTCCCGTTGTGGTACAGCTGAAATGAATCCGACTAGGAACTATAAGGCTTCGGGTATGATCCCTGGCCTTGCTCAGTGGGTTAAGGATCTGGTGTTGCCATGAGCTGTGGTGTAGGCCAGTAGCTCCACTCCAACCCCATAACCTGGGAACTTACATATGCCAACGCTGTGGCCCTAAAAAGAAAAAGAAATTATCTTTTTTTTTTTTTTTTTGCTTTTTAGGGCCACACCCACGGCCTATGGAGGGTCCCAGGCTAGGGGTCCAGTCGGAGCTGTAGCCACTGGTCTACACCACAGCCACAGCAACACCAGATCCGAGCCAAGTCTGTAACCTACACTACAGCGCACGGCAACGCTAGACCCTTAACCCAATGAGCAAGGCCAGGGATCGAACCTGCAACCTTATGGTTCCTAGTAGGATTCGTTAACCACTGTGCCACAACGGGAACTGCCAAAAAATCATCTTATTAATAGCATGTTTTCCTTCATCTAATTTATGAAATCAAAGCAAAGCTTTTGGGAGTTCCCTGGTGGTCTTGTGGTTAAGAACTCAGCATTGTCCCTGCTGTGACTCAGGCTCAGGCTCAGTCTCAGACCTGGGAACTTCTGCATGCCATGGGCACAGCCAAAGCAAACAACAAAAAAAATCAAAAACCAAAAACCAAAACAAAGCTTTTGGCACTGAAAACGGAACACTGTAATTTGAAAACTACATATAAGAGGACAGTTATACATGAACACTATGGCAAAAAAATATGTATGTTTTGGCCATGCCTGCAATATAAGTTCCTGGGCCAGGGATCAAATCTGTGCCACAGCAGCAACTTCTGCAGTGACAATAGATCTTTAACCTACTGCACCATGAGGGAATACCATACTTTTTTAAATTTTGAAAATATATTTTCAAAGTCAGTCCCAAGGTTATCTTTAGTGCTTTCTAAAAATACCAAATAAGCCTTCATGTGAGCAACAAACAGGAACAGAAATCACTTTAAGGCACAAAGAAAAAGACTGGGGTTTTTCTAGCGAGGTTCTGTTTCACAACTGGACTAATCATGAAAACCATAGAGAAATCAGAACTTGAGTGGCTACTAGTTTTGCCATACCCCCACTTACTACGCATGCCCCGTCCCATAAAGTTTTGTGGGTAATAATAAAAATAAAGTTTTTCTAAGTTCATTCTGAAGGTGAAACATTTAATATTACTGTGAATGCTTCTGTGAACTGGGTTAAAAATATATATAACATTGAAGCTACATTTTTTTTTTTTTTGGTCTTTTGTCTTTTTAGGGCTGCACCCACAGCATATGGAGAGTCCCAAGCTAGGGGTCTAATCGGAGCTGTAGCCGCCGGCCTATGCCAGAGCCACAGCAATGTCGGATTCAAGCTGCATCTGTGACCTATACCACAGTTCACAGCAACACCAGATTCTAATCCACTGAGTGAGGCCAGGAATCGAACCCAAGTCCTCATGGATATTAGTTGGGTTCGTTGACCAATGAGCCACCACGGAAACTCCCTACATTTTCTCTTTTAGTGATTATGAGGATACAAATTCCAGTGGAGCAGTGTCATGGTTAATAGTATTTTCACTAAGCTTTAAAAAAAAAAAAAACTTTAGAAGAAAAAATATACTTGCAATGATTGTGGAATACATTATTCATAACCACATACCAAAAGGCTACAATAGTCTACACCAAGTGAAAAATATGCTTAAGATGTTAAACTTTAGAAATACAGTGACTCAACTAGACAACTTGGGATCAAGCTGCTAATGAATAGGCAGCATGTTTTACATGTCACCAATCATATTTTAGAAATGTCTGAGCCTTTAAAAAATTATTTCATAAATCTACCTAAGTTTCCTACAATGGTATTAAACTTTTTTTTTTAATAAGTGACTCTTCTAAATTTTGGTTGCTTTTTAAAAAATCAGCTGCAAGTACTTAATGAAACTATTCAATGAAGTGGAATGCCAAAAACATCTTCAGACTTTGAATCTTTGGCAAGTTGCAGTTATTGAAAATAAAAACTTGCAAACAGGGAAGTGCCAAATGAAATTTCCAATTATATAGTTCCAATATATAAACCCTTAAAGAGAACTTAGAGGACTGCAGAAAATTCTATTTAAAAAACACATCCAGTAGTTTCTGTTGTGGCACAGCAGAAATGAATCTAACTAGTATCCATGAGGATGTGGGTTCAATCCTTGGTCTTGCTCAGTGAGTGGGTCAGTGATCCAGCATTGCTGTGGCTGTGGCATGGGCAGGCAGCTATAGCTGTGATTCAGCCCCTAGCCTGGGAACTTCTATATGCCTTGGGTGTGGCCGTAGAAAGAAAAACAACAACAACAACAAAAAACACATCCATACTGGAAAAAACACATTCTTCAGAGAAGTACAAGGACATGGCATTAGAGATACAGCTAATAAAGGTATATGAATACGTCACAAAGAATATTCTGCCAGGATCATGTTTTTAATAATCAGATACTTGATAGTAAAAAAAAGTTTTACTTTAATTAATATTCATTTTTAAGAATTAAAAATTCTTATTTTTAAAAAGTTTTGGAATAGATTAATAAAAAGTTATTAAATATTTCAACAAATTATGTAGCCATTTTTAGCACACCTTTCACTCTCAAAACCATTCAGTTTGGATGATAAATTACATGGTCACTCCAGCCATTAAGCATACTCGGTTCTGATTACTCTCTCTCCAAGCCCTAGCAGAGTGCCCAGAGTGAGTATATGCTTGCTGACTGAAAAACCATCCCTTCAACCTTTCTAACAGAGTTTATATGGATTAGTATAGACTTCACATAAATGAATTCACAAATAAGGGGGAGAAACTCTCATCCCCATCCTACCAGTAACTACTTCAGTTAAAGATATCAGTTGGGGAGTTCCTGTTGTGGTACAGTGGAAATGAATCTATTATCCATGAGGATGCAGGTTCGATCCCTGGCCTCACTCAAGGGGTTAAATATCTGGCGTTGCTGTGAACTGTGGTGTAGGTCACAGACATAGTTCGGATCCCGTGTTGCTGTGGCTGTGGCGTAGGCTGGCAGCTTCAGTTCCAATTTGACCCCTAGCCTGGGAATCTCCATATGCCGTGGATGTAGCCCTAAAAAGCCAAAAAAAAAAAAAAAAAAGGATATCATCAGTTACTAATCGCTTAGCTACCGGTTAGCTACCTAACCGGTCCCTTGATCTCACCAATCTTGTCCCCACCATCTTACAACAGAAAATCTTTAATATCTTAGTTCTCACATTCCCAGCTCAGACACTCATCAGCTCTTTCTCGGATTCTACTCAGCATTTTGCAAATCTGTCTCTCTGCCTCCATTAACTTCCACATTTGGTTTGGCCGGTACTGTTTTGTTCTGAGTTTTCTAGTTTTTCAATAAGTTCGCTTTTTAAAAAAATCTGTATTTCTAGCTTCTCTGGTAAAATGTACTGAAAAGAAGATAGGCTTTAGAGTGTGAGGGATTTGGATTAACAATTCTGGTTTCACCATGTACTAGCTGTGTGACCTTCTTGGCTCATCTACCTAATGTTCCCAATCCTCAATTTTCTTATTAGCAAAATGGGAATATACAAATTTCGCCAGAGGATTACTGTGAGAATGAACTGAAATAAAGTACAGGCATACCTTGTTTTACTGCAGTTTTGCTTTATTGTGCTTCAAAGACACTGCATTTTTTTACAAACTGAAGGGCTGGTGGCAAGCTACTGTTAAGCAATTCTATTGGTACCATTTTTCCAACAGCACTGCTCACTTCCTTTATCTACATCTCATTTTGGTAATTCTTGAAATATTTCAAAGTATTGTGTGTTTTTCCAGACGACCACAATAAGGCAAATATCACAATAAAGTGAGTCACATGAATCTTTTGGTTTCCAAGTACATGTGAGTTTTGTTATTCCGTGCTGAGGTCTACTCAGTGTGTAATAGCATTACATCTTCAAAAAAAAAAAAAGTACATACCTTAATTAATATACTTTATTGCTCAGAAATACTAACCATCATCTAGGCCTTCAACAAGTCATAGTAGTAACAACATCAAAGATAAAGGATCCCAGATCACTACAGCAAATATAACAATAATGAGAAAGTTTTTGAGATACTGTGAGAATTACCAAAATATGACAGACACACGAGTGAACAATGCTGTTGGAAAAATAGACTCTGCTCAATGCAGAGTTGCTACAAAATCTTCAATTTGTAAAAAGTGAAGAATCTGTGAGGAACAATAAAGCAAAGTGCAATAAAAGGTACACTTGTAATGAGTGAACTTAGGACATGACCATGGTGGTGTGGCCTGAACTATGTACGCTATGCAATCCCAAACTAGTAGTGGTGCTTCTTTTTTTTTTTTTAATTGTGGTAAAAACACATACCATAAAATTTACCATCTTAACCATTTTAAGGAAACTGTTGAGCAGTGTTAAGTATATTTACACTACAGTGCAACAGATCTCCAGAACTTTTTGATCTTGCAGCTGAAACTATGTACATTATTTTTTTTTTTAAGATTTAATTTGCCAAGTAGCTGACTTTTTTTTGTCTTTTTGCCTTTATCTAGAGCCGCACCTGCAGCATGTGGAGGTTCCCAGGCAAGGGGTCTAACAGGAGCTGTAGCTGCCGGCCTTTGCCACAGCCACAGCAACGCGAGATCCGAGCCGCGTCTGTAACCTACACCACAGCTCACGGCAACGCCAGATCCTTAACCCACTGAGCAAGGCCAGGGATCGAACCCGCAACCTCACGGTTCTTAGTCGGATTCGTTAACCACTGAGCCACGACGGGAACTCCTGAAACTATGTACATTAAACAGTAACTCTCCTTTGTCCCTTTCCCCCAGCTGCTGATAACCAACAATGGACATTTGGGTTCCTTCCACCTCCTGGCTATTGTAACTGCTGCTGCTATGAACATGGGTGTGCAATGCAAATATCTCTTCCAGACCCTGTTTTCAATTCCTTAGGATATATTCCCAGAGGTGGTATTACTGGGTCATATGGTAGTTCTATTTTTTAAATTATTTGACTAGTTATAAAAATCATAATCCCAAAGTACTCACAGTGTTTGCACCAACAAACTCTTGGAATATTTACAAGGTACTTCTCAAATTTTGCACTTTGGTTTAAAAAAAAAATCCCTAAAACTAAGGGCTATTCTAATACGTATTTTCTTTATGCCACTAATGTTAGAAGTTAGTACAACTCTAGTATGTTGTGTATGCTTATGTGTATTTGTTTACTCAATATGTTCATCTCCCGGAGTTCCTGTTGTGGCTCAGCAGTAACGAACCCAACTAGTATTCATGAGGACGAAGGTCTGATCCCTGGTCTGACTCAGTGTGTTAAGGAGCCGGCGATGCCATGAGTTATGGTGTAGGTGGCAGATGCGGCTGAGATCTGCCATGACTGTGGCTATGGTGTAGGCCGGCAGCTGCAGCTCTGATTTGACCCCTAGCCTGGGAACTTCCATATGCTGCAGGTGTGGCCCTAAAAAAAGAAAAGAAAAAAAATGTCCACCTCCACCACTAGAACATAAATTCCATGTGGGAAGAACTTCATTTAGTTCACCACCACATTCTCCGTATCTAGCACAGAGCAGGCACTCAAATATTTGTTGAATGCAAAAATGAATTCATTAATAAAACAACCAAAAGTACATTACTTATCTAACTTCAAGTCTGTTGAGGTTCCTAGTAAGTAGTGTATTGCTAATGATCAGAAAGTACGAGCTTCCAAACTGACTGGTGCAGAATCAGCAATTAGTGCTTCTTGTTACAACATCAACAAACTTTTATAAGGCACTTATTATATACAGGGAACTACACTAGATACATACAAAATTGTGTTAGATGTGGTCTATGATTTCAATATGCAGTATATAAAAATGGTATTAAATAATATGGAGAGGTCAGGTAAGCAGATAAAGTGAACAGGAAAGAATTCACTGATAATATTTCAGTAGGCACTTGGAAGAAATGAGGGAATAAGCCATGCATATACCTAAGGAAAGTGGCTGAAGACAGAACAAGTACAAAGGTCCTGCAGGAGGAGCATGCTTGGCAAGTTCAAAGAAGAGCAAGGCAGCTATAATACTGGAGACAGGACAAAGCAATGAGTTAGGAAAAGAAAATGAGAGAGCAAAGAGATAGTAGGAAAACCAAATGACTTTGAGCCCTATATTCTCACTGAGAGAGACGGATAGCCACTGGAAGGTTCTGAGCAGAGGAGTGACATGGTATCAATTAAATGTTAAATGTTATTGTAGGTGTCTCATCAATAAGAGACTGTAAAGGAAAAGAAAGGAAGCAGGGAAACCAGTTAAGAACCCCCAATGGTGGGGAGTTCCCATTGTTGTGCAGCAGAAACGAATCAACTAGTACCCATGAGATATGGGTTCAATCCCTGCCCTCGCTTGGATCCCAAGTTGCTATAGCTGTGGTGCAGGCAGGCAGCTGTAGTTACAATTTGACCCGTAGCCTGGGAACTTCCATATGCCTAGGGTGTGGCCCTAAAAAAAAAAAAATGGAGGAAAAAAAAAAAAGAACGCTGGGTGGCTCAGCAGGTTAAGGATCTAGTGTTGTCACTATTGTGGCATTGGTTCAATCTCTGGTCCAGGAACTTCCACATGCCAAACGGGAAAGGCCAAAAAAAAGTTGGTTCTGCAGTAATCCAAGCAATATGATTCTATCTCAGACCAGGATGGCAGCAGCAGAGATAGTAAGAAAGTGGGGAAATTCAGAAAGGAGAGCCAAAAAAAGTAACTTACTAATGTGGGAAGAGAGAAAGGCATCAAAACTAACTCCAAGGTTTCTGGTCTTAACAAATACCTGGGTGAATGCCCTTTGGCCAAGCCCTGCACTGGTTGTCACATTATTCCATTTAAGCCAATCAATTTTGCAAGGTAGACATTATTAGTCTCTATCTAAAGAGAGGTTCAGAACGATTTTAAAACCTGTCTGAAGTCAAACAGTTGCAACACATATTAATTAATCCTTTGATTTCTTTTCACTACACTCTCCTCCCCTTACCACAATGGTCATTATTTCTTAATTTCCTTGCTAGACTCCTATCCTGTCTACACTTAAACAATGGCATTCCTTACAGTTTTTGAAGGTCACCTCTTCTTTTTTTGTCTTTTCTAGGGCCGCACTAACATCTGCAACCCACACCACAGCTCACGACAACACCGGATCCTTAACCCACTGAGCAAGGCCAGGGATCGAACCCGCAACCTCATGGTTCCTAGTCGGATTCATTAACCACTGAGCCACAACGGGAACTCCCAAAGTTTCTGAAGGTCATCTCTTCTCACTTCATATTCATTGAATCCACTATGACTTCAACTACTATAATTTCTCCAGACTAGATTCCGCTCCTTACCTTCCAAACATGACACAGGAATGTCTAATGGACATACTGACCTAGAACTCCTGTAGGCATATGTCCCAACTCAAAAACTTATTATCATGCCTGTAAAATCTATTCCTAGTTTGCATATTTGCTAGGTCAGTGGCAGCAATTCACCCAGCCAGTGATAGCATCAGGAATATGTGACATGGATCTAATCCTGGCACTCACTATTCCAGCTACAGGATGAAGTACAAAAGCTTAACTGCCAGATTATACAAGACCTTTCACAGTTGGCACGACGTAATTTATAAGCACTTTATGCCCAGACCCAAAATGCTCATAAACAGGCAACTGGATGATCAAATGTTATATCCCTAATGGAACACTGCAGTTTTTAAAAAAATGAAACTGTTTAACACCCATGAGGAATGATCTCCAAGACATACAGTGGGGGAAAGGAAAAAAAGTAAAATAAAACTATTTCTGTAATGTATTTAATAGTATAACCTTAGTTCTCAAATTTCAGCTTGTACAGAAATCATCCAGAGGAGGAGTTCCCGTCGTGGCTCAGTGGTTAACGAATCCGACTAGGAACCATGAGGTTGCGGGTTCGATCCCTGGCCTCACTCAGTGGGTTGAAGATTCAGCGTTGCCGTGAGCTGTGGTGTAGGTTCCAGATGTGGCTTGGATCCTGGGTCGCTGTGGCTCCTGTTGGACCCCTAGCCTGGGAACCTCCATATGCCACGGGTGTGACCCTAGAAAAGGCAAAAAGACAAAAAAAGAAAGAAAGAAATCATCCAGAGGGCTTTGTCAAAATACAAATGGCTGAGTCCTACTCAAGGGGTTTCTGATTCAACAGATTAAAAGTAAAACATGAGAATTTGCATTTTCAGCAGGTTTCCTGGCGATGCTGGTGCTGCTGTTAAGAGATACACACTTTGGAACCACTATCTTCACAGTCACTGCACATTTCAAAAAATGGACCAGTCTTTATCATCTTTAAAGAAAATCAACCCATCAGAGGTTGTTTAAATTTCGTTGAGGAAAGCCAAATACTGTCTTAAAAGCAAATCATCCATTAAAGCAGATCATGGCAGTTATGTGAGAAAAATTTAACAGACAAAAAGGAAGAAGGATGAGACAAGTTATAATAGTACTCCATGATACATTTCAAAATCTACAAAACAACATATGCACAGCTGTACTGCATATATCATGCAATACCAAGGAGGCATACTGACACCATTACTTTCAAGAAGATGTGTTTTACAGCAGAAGAGTCAAGAAAAAAATCTTTTAAATTTTTAAATTATTTACTCTTGAAATTAAGTTAGCTATAATGCTTTCCTTAATGTTTAAGACCTTCGCTTCTTTCTTTCTAGCCTCTTACTTCCATCAACCAACAAATTCACCTGACAGTAGATGATAAAACAAACTGTATATGAAAATATAGTTCCCTAAAAAGTTCCCACTGAACTGAGCAATTTTAAACTCAGCGGATTTGCTAAATTCAATAGAAGATCAGGAAAAATGGCAACATGATTGAAGAAACAGTCCATTCAGCAGGAACATTTTATAGGGCTAAATTTTTTAATCTTTTATTATAGTTGATTTACAACTCTCTGTCAATTTCTGCTGCACAGCAAAGTGACCCAGCCATACATCCATATACTTTTTCACATTATCGTCAATCATCTTTCATCACAAGCAAACAAATATAGTTCCCTGTGCTATACAGCAGAATCTCATTACTTATCCACTCTAAATGCAATAGTTTGCATCTACCAACCCCAAACTCCCAGGCCCTTCCACTCCCTTCCCCCTCCCTCTTGGCAACCACAAGTCTGTTCTCCATGCCGAGTTTGCTTCTTTTCTGTAGATAGGTTCATTTGTGCCATATATTAGATTCCAGATATAAGTGACAGCTATCAGTCCCACTATTCTCTCAATGGAGGCATATTATGTTAACAGCATAGATGACTTTTTGGAAGTCCATCTTAGAGGTTAGGTAAAAAGCCAGTTAGGTATAAGCCACTAAGACGCTATTTATGGTTCTGACATTCACACAACTGTGCTAATCTTTTTTGAGTCCATTCAAGATAGAGAAATTATTCTGTAAAGGTTTCATTCAATACGAAAAATAAAAATCCTATGTTTATCCCCCAAACTGGTTCACTTACATTTTGAAGGATAAACCTCAAACAATCCTAGTACTTGAGAACTGGTGAATAACTCTTAAATTTCATCCACACTCATCATTTTGTTTGGATTATATTCACCCTCAGTCTTTACTTTCCCATCAATGTATCTCAATTTTCTAATTCATATATATATATATATATATATATATATATATAT